>CM037848.1:7065188-8265188 GCA_021234535.1 Stichopus chloronotus | reverse complement strand
GCTCTACAAGTGTAGGGTCACATACGTCTTTCAGGTACAAATGTTCTGTATAAAATCATTTGCAAGACTTCAAACATATTGCGTGTCATTCCATTTTGTATTACGAACCATCTGAACAAGTCTCCGACACATCTATTATGTGTGATGACTCAAGAAAACATTCACATGAAGACCATTTTATTTTTCTTTCAAGGTAATGATATATTCTCTCTTACGGTTATTTTCTATTACCTCTTCTCACCTCATAAAATCACAAGCAAAAAATTGTTTTTTCCCGTCACTGGGGAACATTTTATGCTTTTGTTATTCAATTATCATTATTATCGTCTTCTAGTAGTACTGATACAATTTCATTGTTTCGTCTGTCTTGTGTAGAAGAAGTATTTTGTTATTGTCATTGTTTCACTCGTCCATTTGCATATTCGAAAGGCCATCAGATATTCTTCTTATTTCTTGGTTGTGCGGTTTCAAGCGCAACGAACTGATCGTGTATTGTAATAATTTAATGCATTACCATGTTTTTTTCAACTGTCATGAAGTCTGTTACTAACTGTCCGTTCCTTACAGGTAAGAGCTGTCAATACCCTGTTAAAGTTATTTATACTATAGCAGTATTACAATGAGTAATATGTCAAAGGTCAAAGTGTTAGAAACACGGATATGCCCGACAGCAACAGTGTTCTTTCGAAGCTCATCAGTGTTAAAGTATTAGGATTTTCTTCTGGTATTCTAAGGGACAACTGATGTCTAAATGACGTTGTCCTTTTCAAAATTAAGTCCTGTCAAAAATCATGTCATCGCTTGCAGTGCATATTTCTAGGTTGGTTAACACCAGTAACAGTTTGCATTGTGCTGTTACTGTTAGCAAGTCATTACCACGTTTCATACCTAAATGTTTCAGATATTGCAAGAATCCTAATTTGATTCGAGCACTAAATAATTTTTTTCCCGAAGGACAACCTTGAACCAAGTTTTCCTGTGAAGAATTTCGAGTCATGAACGCCAGGACTATCACTTAACTTCACCAATGTCTTATTCCCAGAAATTTGCTTGTTCTGCTGACTTGAAGCTTCACAGAAGTCACCAGAGCAATGATCTAATCAAAGGATAAAGCGAAATAATCAGTTTTTAATGAGTTCTGAAGTGTCGACTGAAAAACTGGAACAGTATGTTCCTTCTGCACGTTTTCCTTCTTGGCATGCGTGTTTGTAACCGTGAACTGGCTTGTGATATTTCGATGTCTTTCTGTAGTTTAATATTCGTCTCCAACCGTTGTCTACCGTATTACGCCGTCTCGCTTCGTCTCCTGTCACCGCGTACAGTATTGTAGCGTTCAATGTTATATTCAACGTAACTGCATGTATCATGAGCTGCTGACAAAAAAAAAGAAAGAAAAGAAATGTGCAAGGTCCTTTCTGTTCTGCTTGATATTATGTTATGTGTATTTAATATTTATGAAATTATTGGTAAGATTGAAAGAAAAAAAAAATTGATCAATGTAACCGACTGTGAAGTAACTTTGTAAATTTCTCATACTTATGTATATATGTAAGACGGTGGCACATATATGTACTTTTCTAAAAAAATCAGTTTGGCTGTGTCTAGTCTAGCTCTTTTCTCTCATGAAATGCGTATGTGTAATGAAAACAGGAATGACCAAGTTCCCTGAAGTATATTTGATCTATGTCATACTTGGATTAGTCAATATACGTCATTTCCAAAATCATTTTGCCTTCTCTCTCATCCTATGCATATTCACGATGTGGACGAGTTGTCAACATCTCACATCGTAAGAACGGAGGTGGAAGTTTGACTTGTCTTACCCCATTGGTCCCCCACAGGTGAGTTTGATTTGACTTCCTCAAATGCAAGTCTGCAAAACCTGACTAGACTTTCCTTGTAAATTAAAACATGATCAGGATTACGAGTTTCTGGAATCTTGCTTAAATCAGTCGATCTCGCACTCAAACTTGTCAACACTTTTTTGATTAAGTTTCGGAAATAAGTGAATGTAACTCACATTAATTATGTTTGTGGAGTGTTTGTAGAGGGTTGAAATGGTGGGGTGGCGATTCCTGAGAGGAGAGGACGCAGGAAGGTAGACTAAGTCTTCGCCACTTTATGTTCGAACTGAGTTTTGTTAGATCTGTGAAGCACAATGATTATATTTATCATTAATAACGATGTACGCTTTAATTCACAACCACCTTCAATCTGGGACAAAATATCTTGGGAGTTCCTCCCCCCCCCTTGGGAGTTCCGCTCCCCCTTTCAATGTTGGCTATAGGATTGCCGTTCAAGGCGTACATTCACTCCTATAGCGTAACATTGGAAAGGTTTTCATGTTATCCTCTCACGTGAATTGAGTACTACATTTGCAACGCCTGACGAAGTGTCCCAACAATTTTGTCCAAGATTGTAGTCCTCACAAAATACACATAATGTGCTAAAATCATGTCTCTAGAAGATCCTTTATGCGTGATCAAACATGACGTGATATCCAGATATACCTTAATGGTTATGGTATGTTCCCTTTCAAGAAGGCATGAAAATGAATAATATCACGTGAAGATATGATGTTACAACAATTACAGCAATGAATATGCAAGGTTTCACGATGAGTCTCATATTTAGATAATGGCAAAATTACATTGCTCGATAAAAGTAAAAATAGAAAAAGCCTTGATTCGATTGCGTTAGAAGGATGAAATTTATGGCCCCCAATCAATACAACACTGCTGGCAATAAAGCCAACACGGTATAATTACCTGACATACTTTGAAAAGAGATGGGGATTCGGCAGTGGCCGTCTGCCTAAAAATCCACTATATCACTAGTTATATGAATAATTTCCTCTCTCGTTTTTGTTGCTAGGAGATCTGCTTCCAGTGCGAGGTACTTCGGCACATTTACTTGCTATTAGTTACCTGTTTTGTTCATTGTGCAATATTTCAGAGAGTCGTATGTACGTTTGTGCTCTGATGGCGTAGCTAGTATTTTGTGTGAGCGGGCAAAATCGACTCATCGTCCCCATTTCTGACCTCCGTCCTGGTAAAGGGGAGGGGTGTTTCCCTACCTAGGCTTAAGCCACGATTTTTCAAATCAATCAGTCCATAGATAGACCTTCGTGGTATGAGGAGAGGTCTAAGGGGATTGGACACCCATTTTTTGTCTAAAAGGGATCATTTTTGCCCTACTTAGTTGCCCAGACATGGTACAAATTTGACACCTGTATCCATTAACCTACAATTAAGGTTAAAAAGTATTGGAGGGGGCTAAGTGCCGTCATGATTACCTAAGAGGAACGCTACCGTTAGTTGGCGCGAAGCGTACGGGAAAAGGTTTGACTTTTCAAACCCTCCAGAAGGCCGGAAACGGCACTTCCCATCTGTTCCAAGCTGCCTGTACCGTGCCTTGAAATAGGGATCTCATGCCTGCAATTTCTTCATAAGGGTAAGTCAATGTGTGAAAAATGGTATATCAGATGGGTTTCGAGATGACACAAGAATTACAAAGAATTATTCATCCTGTTTCATCTGTTCTTGGAACAGCTAGCAAGTAGTAGGGGGAGGGGGTGCTGAAGATACCTTTAGACTGCATACCCAAGAATATTGTAATTGACAGTTCGACAAGGCGTAGTTCCAATGCGTCCTACATGAAATAAGTATGCCGACAGTTCTGCTGCGCATTCCATCCACTAGTCGTGTACTCGCATACTGTGAGCAACAGGCCCATGTTTGACCAATCGAAGCCTCAATTCAACAATTTCAAACATTTATGACCACTCTGTTTAAATTGTTTTTCAATTTCATAAGAAGATCATACTCGTGAAGTCTGGCTGTTTCAAAGCCTCCTCCCCCTTATAGGCCTGCCAGTTTTCTTAAACTGCGTAATCTTATCATCCCCCCTAATTCTCCCTCCGTTCATTTTTGCTCTCCTTTATTTTTCAACATCACCCAAAAATTTCTGCGTAGGGGGTGGTACTTTCTCAACTCCCCCCTGGATGCACCACTCTTATATTCCTATTCATTCGCCTATTAGCCCATTGGAATGACCTTGGTTCAATTTTGAAAATATAAATGCGGAGAAGGGCGGTTCTCTGTTCTTGGCAGACAGCAATCATGATTAATGTAATGAACTACCGTAACTTTGAAGTATAAACATGATGCCTCAATGTGGATTCATGACAATCTGCCAGATATTCTTATCTTTTGTTAGGTCGTGTAATCAGTAAGCAGTTGAATACTCTGTTCTTGAATTTAAATGTGCTTGTCAGGTTTATGTCACTTACGTTAATGCTTAAAGATATCAGACCGTCTCATGAAACGAGCCCCTCAGGATTCGTTATGACACATCCGCATTTCACTGCGAATCGACCTAGTTGCCACGAACAGTTGACTTCTAGAAGCAATCAACCTGCACACAGAACGCGGAACTATATACACAGTTGATGCAGTGCTACGCTACGCTGACAGTGACATTCATGCTATTCGCGAGACGATGCGTTATTGTTAAGAAAGTCTCATCCAGCCCTTTACATCTTGATAGACCGTGTATATCAAGAACCCTGGTACTAATACTGTAGTCTGATAAAGACAAATATTCCTCATACTTCTATCTGGTTCCACCACGATGACCTTGTTCCTACAACCTGACTTTGTTTTTTACATTTTATTACCTCTTTATCGTGCACTGTCATCGTATCATGAAGATAGCGTAAGACGGGAATTAGCAGTGAGCAACTTTCCTTGTTGCTCTGTATCTACATTATACGTATGTCCAACATTTAACACTAGTTTAGGATCTAACCATGATTACATGATAATCAGCTCAACAGTATGTTGTTTATTTTCATAGCAGATGAGAATCAAGGGTGGCGAAATCTCTGCCTTTTACCACACCGGTCTCGCTATGGCGTCAAGAGACAATCCCACTAGATTGTGGTACGAAATACCTTTGACGCAATGGCACAACCTGTTGTGAGTTTCATCGGTTGCCGAGCAGAACCTCGATGAACTCAGTTTGAGCGCACAGCTATTACTTTGATTGCAAGATTGTCAAAACATCTGAGTACGTTGCACCCAGTGTTCATGGAGCATTCGTTTCATATTTGTCATGATATTTGTGTCTTGGGGGTGTATTGTGGTTGTTCTGTGTAAAGATACGCTACATTTGTCACTGAACAAAGATCCCAAAAGGTCACTGTTTGTCATTCCAACTCTCAATGTCTGTCTGTCTGTCTGTCTGTCTGTCTGTCTGTCTGTCTGTCTGTCTGTCTGTCTGTTGCAGGAATAGTCATTACTTTTGCCTAATGTCATCGAGATCCTGAAAAAGGCAAGCAGCCCTAAGTGTAAAGTTACACAGGTTTCAGTGGCAATTGGTGTAGCAATTCGATCCAGCCGAAAGAGAGAGAGAGACAACTATCTGAGAGTGTTATGTATTTTGTGTGTTCACTTCCTGGTGTGTTCATAGTATTATCTTTATCTCATCGCCCTATCGGGGCTAAGATGAGATATTGTAGTCACTTGGCTAGAGGAGCTATATATTGTACTGTGAACCCATGGGAGAACTGTTGCCATGGAAACGCTTGGAGTGGATGAGTAGTGACACCCAAGGGGTACCCCATGTAGAGTGACCATGGGTACAGGAGGCTCCTCTTGGGTGGTATGAATGAAAACGTGTCCGTGTGTATGTGTGTGAGGGTGTGTGTGTGCGTCCGGACCTGTCCAAATTGTGGTTTTTCCAGGATAGTTTGAAAAGCATATGAGCGATTAAGTTGAAACTTGGTAAGGTTGTGCATTATGCCAATATATCCAAGATGTATTAATTGTATGGTAAATCGAGCCAAGTTTACTAATTTTTGAGAAGAAAAAAGCCAATTTTGCCCCAAAATTGCTATTTCCAGCATATCTTGAGAAGTGTTTGAGCATTTAATGCAAAATTTTGCAAAAACTTACCTGAAAATGTAGTAAAGAGAGTAAAATTTGCCGATTTTTTTAGAAGAAAAAGCCAATTTTGCCCCCAAATTTTTATTTCCAGCATATCTTTAGACCAATTAACTTAAAGTTTTGTAAGTACTTACCTGAGAACACATTGTTCAACATAATATTACTGTAATGGTAAATCGAGTCAAATTTGCCAATTTTTGAGAAAAAAAATCAATTTTGACCCAAAATTGCTATTTCCAGCATATCTTAAAATGTATTTGAGCATTTAATGCAACATTTTGCAAGGACTTACTTGAGAATGTAGTATTCAAGGTATATCACTTTTATAGTAAAGAAAGTGGAATTTGCTGATTTTTAGGAAAAAAGTCAATTTTGCCCCAAAATGTGTATTTCCAGCATATCTTGAGAACTATGAGGCCAATTAACTTAAAGCTTTGTAAGGAATTCCCTGAGAACAAATACAGTTTGACATAATATTATTGTAAAGGTAAATCCACTGAAAATCGCTGAGTTTTGAGGAAAAAAGCCAATTTTGTCCCAAAATTTGTATTTCCACCATATCTTGAGAACTATGGGACCAATTAACTTAGGGCTTTGGAAGGACTGCCCTGAGAATACAGTGCTGTTTAACATAATATTACTGTAAAGGTAAATCCACTGAAAATTACTAATTTTTGAGGAAAAATGCCAATTTTGCCCCAAAATTTGGATTCCCACCATATCTTGAGAGCTTATTAAGCATTATATGAAAAAGTTTGCAAGGCCGTTCCTATGAGCACAATAATGAAGATACAGTATATCACTCGTATAGTAAACTGGTGAAATTGTATGATTGTTTGGGGAAAAACTTAAGAGCCAGCACCCGGGTCAATAGACACCATCTTTTTAACTTTAGCCAAAACATCTTTAGCAGAACTGGCCCCTGTGGATAATGTCTTTCAACATCCCTCCCAATTATGAGAACATTATTTTTTTAAGTCAAACAATTTTAGCAGAACCAGGTCCTGCACAGGTAAATAGGATACTAATGTGCAAATAACCCATACAGCTAGAGGGATGCTCTTATATTCTGCCCCTAACTCTTACCACTAAGCCTAACCTACATGGAATAATGTTATAATTGTATTATGTAGCGCAATATGCACAGATACTTTTGTTTGAGCCATTATTGTTATCGTTACTGGAGCCTAGTAGCACCAGGGTATTACCTTAAGTTTGCTACCTTACGGTAGATATCAGTATTGAGATGTTCGGCTCTGCTTACCACCATTTTATGCTTGAATATATTTCCTTTTCATTTAAAACGAGTTCCCCGAACTAGGACTCTGTGAGATATGGTTGCAGTAAACTATTACAAATCCCCATGTGCATGCCCTGTACTGAAATCAATGCATGTTGGCGATGAGATACGCAACTTCGTGGATTGCCCTCTTGTTTTAGTATTAGTTTATGGCTACTCTGAAATACATGTACACATTTCTTGTTATCAATACAGTGCTGATTCAAAAATATCAGTGCGTAAATGAAAAGACTGATGGAAACAAACTTGAAGACCGCGCTTAATTTGTTGTGTTTGTCAACACACAGGGTCGTTGGAAAGTTGGAAGACGGCTATCATGTGTAAATGTTTAGCTCGAGGAAACTGTATGCGATTGGTGCAATTCTGGTCAAGACCTTTGGCACAAATCTTTCCTTACTTAAAAGAAAGGGAAAATGTTCTCCGGATGCAGAGAGTTTTGTTCCTTCTATCTTCTTATATTCGACAGACATATTTGTGGTAGATACATCATACCCTATCTTCAAGACATCTAGTTCAGCATCGAAGACAAAAGACAAAACTGGTTTCATGTGTTCGTGCAATAATCGATGGAAAGTATCGTACTCTCTTGGTAAGGGGCTATTAGGCCCCTGGTTCAGTAAGAAGGAAGGCTTGTCTTTGCCCACATACTACTTTCGAGGTGACATTTTCGGGAAGTCGGACATCTTCAAAGAGCACTGATTTCAAATTTGAGATCTTTGTGTTGAGTGTGAGGCAAATTTTGAACCTCTCTGGATGTAGATGATGGCACTTGCGGATTGTCTAGATGTTCCTATGGGCAGTTTGCAGAATATAACTATCCTCAATCAACTTGCAACGTCACGTGTAGGATAGGCGGCATCGACGAACAGGGCGTGTAATTGACTGCTAACATATTGAAACTTGAGTTGATGGTAAGTGCTATGTTCCGAAAATTTGGAATTTGTTTGTGGGTACTTGTGTGTGCTGTATGTTAGCCTTTTTGCAATGAGAAAC
Organism: Stichopus chloronotus; assembly: GCA_021234535.1. Taxonomy (NCBI): domain Eukaryota; kingdom Metazoa; phylum Echinodermata; class Holothuroidea; order Aspidochirotida; family Stichopodidae; genus Stichopus; species Stichopus chloronotus. The sequence goes on along the minus strand of CM037848.1, from coordinate 8,256,947 downwards.
TTTCACGCATAATGAGAGAGGTTGGCTAGATCTACCCAAAAGGTGATTTGATCTAACTGGAGTGCATCAGTAGAAACCGTGATGCCGGATTTCTAAAAACGGCCAGGCCAAGCCCTATATTTACACATGTCGCAATACACACATATTGCCAGTTTTCATTGTTAGTATTTATAGTTATAAATCTTTGGTATATGAAGACCTTTATCGACTTTCAGTAAATGTGTACTGATCGAAGAGTAAGTTCACGGCACCACTATCACCACGAATAACCGTGGCAATACGACTATTTATTGCTATACATTCACCCACTTTCTCGAAATGTTAGTGACGTATCTCGGGAGGCATTGTTTGAAAAAGTCAACATTTGTCCATTTTGAAATCTTTTCACTTCCTCTTTTTGTCATGTGTATTAAGTGTAGGTCTACGGGAACGAATTACAAAAACATGTGAGTAAATGTATCTCACCGTTAGTTTAGGGAGACTCTAGAGTGGGAGACTTTCGGCTTGCCTTACTAACCATTATTAATATAGTGAGTCCCCATGGGTTAGTCTTTTTTTGGGAATCTTCATGAGACCTTTACTAACATCTGATTAAGATACTCGTTACATGGGGTAAGATCATACATCTCACATACGGCTTAATGTTGTACCTGCGTGAAATTTGGTGATTCGGCGAAACTTTAACAGCCACACAAGAGACATGCCTATGCGAAGCTCAAGTTAAGCCAACTTTTATATCCATATTTCAGTGGTTACATTGTGAACATGCATCCGGTATTCTCGCGCATGAGTTTGTTTTCATGTAATATCAAAGTTCCGTGGAAGATTTCGATTTGCTGAGTGTAGTAGACGTTGTAAGATCTTCTGCATGGGGTCTTATTAGCATACTATGGCATTCATGTAGCCAGATACAGACAGTCCCCGGGCTATATACAAACGACTTGTGAGGTTGTTAAAATGTCCAAAAGCTCTGTTTTATCCAAACACACGAAAAAACATCTGGTGTCGAGTGTGACCTGTTTCTTCGAAGTCAATTTAATCATACAGCTGGAGGTTGATTGTTGGCAAAAATATGGAGATAGAAAGAAACGGTAGAGTAGGGTAGCGTTTCTTCACAGACATTTCTCTTCAAAAAGAAGAAAACAAACAATTTTAGAACTAGGTCTCACGTAAGCGTACACAGAAGGATTCCTTTTAGCAACGGATACTTGCATTTCTAGTTGTAATTGTTTATTTTTAGTGTCATAAATTAGAATACTGACATTGGTTTTCGAATTATTGTAGTGCGCCGCACTACAATCTTGTCATTAATGGTCGACCAGCAATTTCTTTTGTTGAGCCTTGTATGGCTCATAACGCCTCAACTGCGCGCGATGTAACTTAGTTCATACAAATATGCATGCGCGACCTTTTAGTAATGGCAGTAAGTGCGAGCTATGGCCGTCTTCAAACCAAATCTACTAAGGAAAAGCAAATGCCACGACTACAAGAACGACTTAAGGAGTTAAAGTGATGAGAGAGCCCTGCGGATAAATTTCCAGAAAACGTGATGAAATGTGGTTCGGCCTTTTTCCAACCAGGTGATAAACGTGGAGTGTCAGTGTTGTTTCCAAATTGGTGTGCAATACAGCTCCATTGTGTTTAAATATGATGTCACAGAATCGTGTGCTGCTTCAAAGCTTTTTAGTGGTTACCACATGACGTCCTTCTACAAAATCATGTACTGCTCTCATGCTCTATTTCAGTGGTGAAACAGAGAGACAGTTTTGACATATGTACAGCTAGTACTAGAGTACTCTTTACAACTCAACTGGACATACGGTATATAGTAACGATAAGCGTCGGCAACTTTACAACATTATGAGGGAGATCCAATGAAATTTTTGTTTCGTCCAGCGTGATATAAAAAAAGAATGGATTGGGAAAGGGGTCGACAAGAAACGGCACTGCTTTCCCCCCAAAAATGCTAACTCGTGTGAGGAGTGGATCCACAGAGACTGGCTTACTCCCAACAACAAGGACTTAGCCTACCACGCACTACAATTCTGCGTATTTGTGGGCAAATGCAGTTCTAGTTTAATGGGTAATTACGCCTGACTCTTGCTATTAACTTGGATCGCATTGTAACCACTGGTGGTAAATGACTACATATAGTTTGTTCCTTGTACCACTGGGGGTAAATGACTTTATTTATTTATTTTTTTTGGAAGTAAGTATTTAAACAACCAGAGCTTAAAGTTCGAATACAAATGTGTCAAGGATTGAACGAAAGTTTGGATCTTAGATTGGAGGGGCGAAGATAATTGCAGTTGCATGTAAGTCATTACAATCATCGTTCAGTTCAATCATTTTATATATTTCTCACTAATTGTCCTTATCATTTTTCCCTCCCTATATTTAGTGAATATTCATAGCGAAGGCATGGTATCTTATTAACAGATCGGTTAGTTTGTCATATTTGTCATATATTAATCAAGGTTTGAATTCTTCGATCAGTAGAAAATTTTGCGAACGATTGTCACGAGCACCGAATAACTTGTATCAGGTATGAATGAAAATGACCAAATTGATGCTCAAACCAGTGATGCTTTAACAGCTACGCTCTCCAGATAACGCTGAGGTTTGAAATTAAGTTATCATTTCTGATCACGAAATGACCGGTGCAGTGATGGTGTCGGTTGAGTTGGCAGTGGGCATGGGGTTGATCCATCATTCCTTGCTCCCCGTGACAACGTACTTGTAGTTAAGTATGGATCGATGTAGGTCGGTTGCTGTTTTCTCTTCATGTAATTTTGGACTGTCTTTCATTTATAACTCATGTGTAGATTTCCCTTAGCAAAATTTAAAGTGTCTCATTTTGTAAATTAAATTTGAACCACTGAAAATCGGTCTTGTTTTGTATTTTATTTCACAAATTCATCTTGCAAAGTGTTTGGTATCTTTTTCATGTTTTGGTATTGCCTGAAGGCATCCATGATGTAAGGACTGTGCTACAATATTCAACAGACCCTTTCCATCGTTGATTACATTTGTACTGTCTATGGACATGACACCTAATACCCTCTGCCATGCAGAAAGAAAGCCTAGACATCAAAGTTGATCTATGCTTGATTGATGTTGAATTGACCATGTGGATGATCATCACAGCATGAGGTGATATGGGGGTTTGCACACACGTTGAGCCTCACTTAAACAAATAAATGATGAGGTTGCAGAGCCTGACTGGCTGGCTGTGTAGTGTAGACAATTTGGCATGATAATTGTCCTTTGTCATAGAAAACAACAAAATACATTTTGGACGACACTCAAAACAGTAGTTAAATATTGCTGCAACTATTCTAAATTATTGTTAACATTTTCAACTTACGTCATATGTATTTTAAATTTAATGTATAATGACATCATTTAGCTCCATATGATTATAGTAACATCAATTCAAATATGTGGTTCTGCAAATTGTCGAACTTGATTCAGTTGTGGATGATCATATACGAGAACAAGTAGCGCGCCACCAGTAGGTAATGTACCTAAACCGCCAACAAAATTCCAGGTAACGTGAATATTTTGACGATTAAAGAATATTTAGATCGTTTTAAAAAGTAGAAGGTTGGCGAAGTGATCTTTTGAACCTAGAGTAGCCAAAGAGGCGGAGTAAGCAGTCTTTAACTTTCACCTCTTTTTTATAATTCAAACATGGAGCTCCATGGTTCAAATCCGTAATGAGTTAAAATCGTCCCAGGTCTGGCTTTTCGCTATCACATGTTATGATGTTAAAGAGGGAATGCCTAATATGACGTATATTGTATTTAGGAGAATCCTTGGAGGCCGTTTCTTTAGTATTTCAGACAGTAGGCCCACACAGCCTGAACATTTAACAAACCTGTATCATCACAGTCATAGAGTGTCCTTTGATATTACTTCAAGGTGACTTCTTACATATTACATTCAAAGTGTCTCTGAAACCTGAATGCAAAAGGAAATGCGAAATTATTGTTTTCAAGTTTCATTATACACGTTAAAAAATTCGATTTGATTTAACAAATTCATAATTTGATGAAACGACCTTTTATTGTGATTAATCAAATTAATACTTTTATTAAACAAAAAGGGTTAAATTGGTCCCAACGAGTTTTAAGCATTTTGCCATCGGTTCGACGCCGTCTTCATCGGTCCGATGTCCGACGCCGTTAGCAAAACCTTTCGACTTTGGGTGGACGTCGCCAAAGACGTTCATTTGAACAACCCACCGCCCAATAAATGTTTAACCTCCAATTGACGTGTATATCTCGTTCGGCGCCGTTTACAAATACGTGAAAACGGGGAAGCACACAAAAACTTCAATCTTGTAAATGGGAATAGGCCGAAAAACGGGGATATCCCCGTTTCTGGATATTTTAACATAATGTAAATTGAGGTATCAGATATGCGCCCTTAACTTTATAGGTCAGTCTGACTTCTCCCCCAATTACCTTTTTTATGGAATAATAAATGCTTATATGGGTGTATGTGTGTAAAAAACATAAACACAATCCCACTTCTGGCGTGAAGTGGGGATACATGCAAGACAAAATACTAGTAAAATGGGGAAATGATCTGCAAAATGGAAATATCCCCGATTACGTGAGGAAGAGTCCACGTCCCCGATCGACGCCCTAAAGGTTTGCACAAACACGCACGCACCTACCATCACCATCGCATGACAGGCAAGTAATCTATGCGATAGTGCTGGTAATCTATACGATCTAAGTAGCAACTAATCAAAAACCTACGTCTGACCGACCACAAAATATTTACAGGGTAGAAAACTGTGTAGGTGAATGTTAGGAAGCAGAAGACAACTCTATTACTTAGCAACATCTGTGATTGAGCCTAACTAAATAAGTATACTCCCACTCAACATCATTAGGGTAGATTCTATGACGTGGGTTTTTGCGGTCACAGTAAACTAACATTTCCCCTTTAGCACTTCACGCAGCGCCCTTGACAACCGTCGAAAAAGTCATTTGTTCCCACGCTTTTACCTAGGTACTGGCGAAGGCACGATGCAGATATTTCTATGAACTGAGAACAGATCAAGCCGATTGATTATTCAGACTCAATGGAAATGGCACTGAGATGTTACGAGGTCTGAATTGACGATGCAGTAGGTAAACGAAAATTGACGAACACTAACAAGAGGCAAAATTACAAAAAAAGAAGAAGAAATGATAGGGTGTCAGCAAAAGTCATAGGAAAGTCTTTAAGTCACAGGATACGTCTGCAAATTATTAATAGAAACGATTGCGTGGACTTTTAAAGCACCTGGTAGGATTGGAAGTGAAAGGGAGCTACCAATGTAGCAAAGATCTCCTAGCGATTGCAAAATCTACATCACGGACGACCCTTGGGGTTTCTCGAGGTCTACAAATGCTGTTTTTAGAGGACATATAGCTACAGCAAGACATGTCTCCTCCCATTAACCTATTCTCAATCAATCCAAAACCTGTGGCTTTTACCCTTCAATTATGCTCTGTAAAAATTACTTTCCATATAGGAATTCTCTACCAACCAGAAAGGTCATCGTGAGATATTAGATTGTTACCTTTTTATCACAATATTTAAAGGACAGTTCAACTACAAATTGGATCGTTTCAAAAATTGAACAACTGAGGATCAAAAGGGCACGGAAACGACTCTGTTCAAATGGAGAATGCATTTCGGTTTATACCAAATATAAACCGGTTATCGGGTTATTCAAGCATGAACCGGTGGTCGGTTCAAATGATTAAAACTACGTACTGTTCAGATCCTGTACTTTTTAATGAGGTGAACTGTTCAAATGAAACTACTTCACTTTATTTTCGGATTATTGTAGAATTAAACATTTTGACTGCGGAATGATGTTTTACCACAAGGCAAAAACAAACTAAGAGAAATTTAAAATGTATTCCACGCAATACATTTTGTAGGAAATGTGAAAGAGCAATACATGTGAATAAGAAAGAAGTAAAGAAAAAAAAATGAAGAAGTGCTATGTAAAGAATCAAGGTCTGAGCTACATTTTAAAAGTGCAACGAATATTGTTGCCATACCAAATTTGTCTTACCAAATAGTACACCTTCAAAGAAAAAGTATGTTCGTCATATATAATGATAGTATGGCAATAAATATGCTACAGAATAGTGATCTTGGCAGAATTTAGTACTACTTACGAAACTGATTAGTGTACCATAAATCTCACGCTATTTGTTTGAGCACACACTGTAAGGAAATTGACGCAACTTTCAAAAGTACGCAGTTCACCTGCACAAATAACATAATGCATAAGCTCATAGGGTTGACCCAGACTGTATGTCATGGAATAAGGCACTTAGGCTGCTTCGCAGTTGGTCACCTGGCAACAACTCAGCTTTCGACATTCATCACGAGGTTCAAGTCATTTGTAGGCTTGTTTAATCGCATCTCGATTAGTGTGTTTTCGTACAGCTACGTTGGTGTGTGGGAAGGTCAAAACACAGTTGTTGAATATTTCATATACTGTTCCATGTACCATCCTGAAACCTGTGAGTTCGAGAAAGTTCTGGTTACTGCAATAATTGCAACAACGTGTCAACTTGTCGTATACACATAGGAAACAAAGTAATTCCACCACACTGTAGCTTTCACGACATAAGGAGAAACAGCAACTTAGATCTATCCTAGACATTTAAAGATACCGTATAGGAACAGTAGGACTCCTGCTAAGCTGATAGCACATAAGTCTAAAAATTGCATCAGAAACGAGAATAAGACAAATAATTAGAAAACCACCAATTTAACAGCTGTAATAAGATATTGCAGACAATATGTATATTTTAATGTCATAATTTTGACATGACAACAAGGATAGTCTCCTTTGTCTAGTTTTTCATTTTTCTTTAAAACATTTGCATTTGTTTGCATCAAATAAAATAAAAATGATTTCAGAGAATTTGATTTCTTTTTACTCTCAGTTGGAAACATGAAACGTCAATTCATAATTTTCAACTTGGTCTGAAATGCAGGGATCAAGTATGCCAAAAAAAAAATCAAATCAAAACATGCAAATGTTTGAATGGTTTATGGATGTTATAAGTTACAAGTTACATTTAGAAGAGAAGCGCCTAACACTAAAATATCAAATCTGATACTTTTAACCTCAAGACGACTTTTTATTCAAGAGGAAGATAAAATAACCTGACTCACACTGAAGATAACTCAACAGCTGTAAATTGACTCAGAATTGACTTCTAATTAACCACAGAGCTATCTTCCAATCATAAGATTTAAAGGAAGGACAAAACGGTCGAGGTGTATCATAAGGTGGATGAAGGAAATAATTATGAGGAAATAACTATGGAAAAAACAGCATCTACAACTGAAGGGAATTTGTGATGAAGAAAGGGTGGAAACGAAAGAAAAGTTCAGCAGCACAAAGTAATTTATGTCCTTCTTCAAGGACTTGATGACATGGAACTGCAGAGCTGTTCTTCAAAAAAGTAAAAAAATACAGAATATCCTGGAGCAGATAACCGCTGCCTGTAAGATACCTCCGCGTTTCACAGTCCTCTCGAATACCCCTTTTGGGCAATGGCACGCTTTCCCCCAGAAGCAGAAGGAATGGCTCAGGTTCCGTCAGCTTACCCAATAAACCAATCTGAGAAATAACGATGTGGAAGAATAATGTCATAAATTAAGAAAAAAACATTATTTCACATTGTTTCTCAGAAGTGATAGCAAGTGGCAAATTGAATGACAAAGCCCGCTTGCCTTGAAATGATTGTAGAGGTTTATGAAAGGTCTAGTTAATGAGTGGATGCAAAGAGGGAGAGATAGTGACTTGAAGTGCTGCAATGACAACACATTGCAAAACACCTACACATAAATTTACAATTTTGACAGGTTGCAATGAACTTTGTAGGTGTTGTGACTTGTGGTTCCGGATTCATTGTAATGCAGAAGGCGTCGAATTCGACTTTCATCACAATCTATGCATTGTGCCCTGAGTACAACGATTTTATTCTGCTTGTTCTATTCTGTTCTGCTGTATGACCATCAGAACAATTGCGGAAGTAGACTGATTATCATATGTTTGCACCATACAAGCTGAAGAAGCCACAGCCCAATAAACATTAAAAGGCTCAGATATATGACACTTACACTTAAAACACTGAATATGTGCCGATTTAATTTCGCATTACTTTTCTTGACGTGTAACTACTGTACCTGAAATATGCTCTTTCTATTTCTGCATGTTTTAGTCCGATGCTTTTCCATTATTTAAGACAAAGTCCACTTTACTATGGATGATTTCACAGAATCATCTATTGTGGTGTGTTTTTAAGAGCTCCCCCCCCCCCCCCCTACTTCTCTGTTTTCGTCCATGTTGGAAATAGCGGACACAGAAGACTGAAAGCCATTTTTGAGTTGTGTTAATCTGAAATGAAAATTGCCATTAATAAAATCAAATAAAGGGTTTCATTATGAAGGATTAACCACATTTTGAATCACGATGAGGTTGCTAATTACTTCACATTTCACAGATGCTCTCTTACGTTGCTGCACTAATCCATTTACAATTCGTAACACCAGTGTAACCTTATTATATCCTTATTTGTCATGGGGGGGGGGGGGGGACGAAGATAATAATAAGAACATTAACAATACCATACCATCATCTTCTCTGAGTTGGTTGTCTGGAGTGAACTAGCAGAAAAGAGCATTGTCGAAGGGGTATTACCATAGAACTTCCTCAAGACTTAAATATCCTTTATACTTTAAACAGTGTAAGATATAAAGATAAAAAGATACGTATAATTTGTACAGAAAATAGAAACTCTAGGTGAAACTTTCCATTGATTTCTGTATTTAGATCCTTCTACATCAGGACATTTAAAGAATAAGTTACAGTGAAATCCTAATTATAAAGACAAACCTTTAACATCTGGAGTTCCTTCATAAATTTTGGCCTAATAGATTTGCCGATATCTAAACTCTAATCGTTTCCCCATCCAGAAGAACTTTCCCATGGTTGATATCCTTTCCTATGTAATATTTTGTGACTAGACGTGATGGCAGATTGAGATGATAGATGATCAAAAACGCATGTCGTAAATATGATATTACTGGTTACTTGCTTTATTCTGGTGTTCTCGTGTACTGGATAAGTTAAAGATAATATAGATATGCAGTAGAGTACACCATTCGTTTTTATTGAAACACTACATCTCATCTTTTGGTAGAATGATAACACGGTGAAAAAATGGATGTCAAAATAAGATAAACATCAAACACCAATGAATTCAGTACAATAGCGAATACGGCAAGTTGGGAGTTAAGAGCTGAAAACATGTGTTGGCTTGAAAAATAAGTGATAAGTGACTTCAAAGAATATTTACTGCATAAAGAAACATACAGTATCAATAAACCAAGATAAAACAAAGCACGATCTAACATACGATGACTGGAAGAGATCAGTCATACAAGAATGGAAGTTCTATATGGTGAACAATAATGTTTATTAAGGTGTGAAAACATCAGTGTGAAAATGTGAAGCTATCGGGAGATCAGGTTCGAGAGGAGAGGATCGCCAGTACATCAGTCTCATCCAAATCTTTACCATTCTGTTTTCTACTGTGCCCTTTACAGAGGAGAGAGGTCACCAGTACTTCATCCTCGCCCGAATGTTTACCATTCGGGTTCCTTACGTAAGAACGTAGTTGCTGAAGTTCCCGGGTGGTGACCAGCTGACGCGACTACTACGTTTTGGCGGATTACAATGGTCGTGTTGAATTGGAGGCTCAGGTGAATCTATAACAAACACTACGTGATGATGACCTGTAGTATTACTACGATCAAGAGTTACCCCTGATTAAAGTAAGAAACATGTCCTATCATAATCGTTTCCTCAGGTCGTGTGGCAGTTACCATGCTGCCATTTACGGCCGAAACTGTATAAGGGTCAGACTAGTCAAATGACGATAGATCATTGGATAGTGTCCATCTCATTTACAAAGAGCCGTGTCTCCGACCTGGATAGTAATTGACTGAGTGTTTCTCTTTTTGACTTCATTCGCTGTTTTGCAATCATATGTGGTGATCTAATCTGCTCCTTTTGTCTGATGAGAAGACATACCTTTGATTCTGGTTCGCACACATATTGAAAGAGCAATGAGGATGGTGGTAGGCCAGTGGAAGGATGGGACGTAGTCGCTCTGTAGTTTGGTAGATCCCGTTGGCTTGTGGCCACCTGCACATGATCTTATGGTGTTGAAAACCAAGATGATCCGCTAATATAGGAAAGTCCTCACTATTGAATGGCGGGGCATTATCTGTACCGATTAGGTTAGGAATGCCAAACATTGAAAATATTTGATCAAGTTTTTGGGATAACCGCTTGAGTGGATTACAAACTTTATATGACTGGGTAATTCTATAACCGTAATCATTATCCAAAGATATTCTTTGTTCTACACTAAGTCCTTGAAGTCTATAGGCCTACTGGATTCTGACCACGGTGTTTCAGGGAATGGTGACATGCGTCGCTCGACAGGGAATGCATGTCTTGACGGTCTCATCAACATATGTACCCATTACCGGACACCAAAATTTTTGTGGTAGCAGTTGCTTTGTTCGGACTATCCCTTGATGTCTCTCATGCGCAAATTGCAAGCTGGAAGGTATTATAATACTGTAATGTCGTAGAAGGATGTCGAACACTGCAATAGTGATTCACCTTCGACATTGAGCACTTGTTGAAGGTAGCTTTTGATGCTGAATGGTGCTTGGGCAATTTTCTTAGTGTAGTAGATTATGAGTACCAGCATCCATTCGGTTATTATTGAACAAACGACTGTTCTACGCAACCTACGCTTTATCATGTTGATTACCTAATTCCATATTTGTACATACCGTATCACTTGCCATATAGATATGATAGTGAATACACAGCAACTGCCTAACCTCTATCTTGTTATCGTCTTCATTGTACCTGTGGATCCGTACCCTTTACCGGAGTCACAACATTTCTCAGTTGTATCCTGCGTTGTGCAAATGCGCGCATTTGCATGCACCTCGTAGCTCGACTTTTCCCACTCCTGACTGAATTCCCTCAAGCTTCACCGCTTTCGGCATCGCATTAGTCAGTATGAAGTTGATCTTTTCCGGATCAGAGTTTGTAGTGCGCAAAGGATGTCTGGAGAGGTAATCTGCTGGATTATCTTTTCCCGAGGGACTAGACAACACAAGTATGTGCACTGCTGTAGCTTTAGGATCCATTTGTCAATTCGGGCAGACGGTGTTCAGTGCGCATGGTTGAATTGTGATGTTAATGTCTTATGGTCTGTGATGACGCTGAATACACTCCCGAATAGATATAAGTGAAAATGAAGGCAGCCCCATGTCACTTCAAGGGCTTCGCATTCCGTTTGAGAATTCCTCTGTTCTACTGCTGTGAGCGACTTGCTATGGCAACCAGGAACGACTTTCTCTGTCAATGTTTCCATTGCACACAATCCCATTGGGCTCCCATCAACTACTGATTCCGTGCGAAGGTCAAGGTTGAAGAATGACATGGTGCAATGATGTGAGATTGCACCCCTGATCTGGCTGACTGCTGCGTCTTGGACCTCACCCCATTCCCACGGGGTCTGCCTCTCCTGAGATTTCGAAGCGGTTCGAAGCGGAGATCGAGTCCTAGAGAACTGCGTACTTATTCCGTGGTTTGGGGTTCTTCCGCCTGTTTAAGTGCTTCTGCTTTCGCTGGACCGTGTGACACACCATTCGAGCTGAATGTATGTTAGACGAACTCAATGCTACGCTTGTTGAATTCACATTTGCTCTTAGACATACATGTCTAAGTATGTCCAATCCCTGTTCATTCATAACTTTGCATTTGCCTTTCTGCTCTAGGGAGTCCATGAGACGGATTTTTTTTTTCTCGCCCCCTCGACCCCCCAAAGACCCCAACAGTATACTATCCTGAAACATGATTTTTCACCCAGACAGAATATGCTAAAACCTCACAGATCTCCAGCGTGACTTGGATCTAACCGTAGAGGAGGGAAATAGCTAAAATAACTCTTTTGAAAAATTTGTGTATAATGATGCACTTTGAACAAAAATATGCCTATCATGAGATTCCTGGACCCCACTCGCTGGGATCGCGCTTCGCAATCGGTTTCCCTCCACGCGCAAAAATTACGCCCCACAACCATTTCTTTGACCCTCCATTTGCCCAACAAATCTAAGATCCCGGTGAGGCCACTTAGAATAATACATTACACCATGCTTTAGAATGAATTCTTTAAATCACCCTAACCACCTCACTCCCGCAGTAGCGACACCTTTAAACTTTATCCCCTCCAAACTTCCCTTTATCCCCTCCAAACTTCCCCTCCCCTCCAAACTTATCCCTTACAAAGTTCGTGTATATTTTTCCATTACGTACCTCGGATATTCTACCTTAGATGAGAGTGTTTGTAAAGTAAAACATGATGAAATTGCCTCGTCAAGGTCAAAACTATTTTCCTTTTCAATTACACAATTTTGCCTAAATTCATAACTACTAAGATTCCCTTCAGTGACATGAAATATCATCTAGGCATTCGATGCCCTACGCATTTGATGTGTTATTGACGGTGTTATTGTTTGCTACCTGCGTGGGATAGAATCACTGTGGGGTGATTAGAATGACTTACGGCGATGACATTGGTACGGCAACACACCACAATTATCTTTTATCTTAGTGTGGTATGAAAAACAGGACTTTTGAGAGCTACAATCCATCATGAAAGAGTCACCAAAGAGTCCCTCTAATTATTGCAATTAATATATATATTTTTATTTTAGTAATGGTATTTCCAAGTATATAGTAATGTGTATCATTTGAAAATCCACACTTCAGTAAAACTTCGCTCACTATTTTGAACTCAGTTAGTGCTAAACTACCAAAACACAACAATAAAACAGCAGAGTAAAGAAAGGAACAAAGAAACAGTGTGATGATAATGCTAATAAACTGCAGCTTTTCTGAATATTTGTGATTTTTTTTTTTTTTGGCGTGTTTAATTGGATATGTAGCTACAGGGATCAAGATGTCTCAAAGTAACTTTCGTCTGTCGTTGTACTAAACCATATGTCAAAATGTGATTAGTCAATTTCCTATTTCTTTTCTTTCAACATTATTTCGTCATCTAAGTGTATCAAGCTAGCAGTTTAGGCTATGCGTCATTGCCTGTAGTGCCTTCCGCAGTATATGCAGTCAAATATGCAAAATATGTAATTGAGAACCCACAATGACCGTTGACATTCTACTTTCATTCGTTTCATTCGAAGAGCTATGTTCACAAGTCTCGTCAGGGAAGTTTCTTCAGTTTGTCTGAGCAGGCAACAGTGTGGTTTCTATCAAATAATCCTTTCTGTAATGTGCTTCCTGAAGGAGGTTACCACTTCCCCTTCCATAAGTAAGCTGGTGGTTTAGATAAATTGCTGATAAAATAGGCCATCGGTTAAGGGGGCGGGTTAAGAGGGATATAAAATGAATATGACAACTCCGTAAATGTTTAACCGTGTTTATGTGACTGTGTCTTAAAAGTATCTTGTCTTTTCTTGAGGTCACAGATAACGTTTTTCTTATGGATTCTAATATTATAAAGTGAATCTAGTGGTGAAAATACGTTTACAATGGCGAAAATACAGTTTGTCCACTTGAACTTGTACATGGCATATAGTATCACTCACCAATTTTTGCAGTTCGAGGTAGCAATGAACACAATCAACAAATACTCATGAGTGTGCACTTCAAAAGAGAAGCATTAGGACACTCTGAATGTCTAGTTTTAAACACCCCCTGTATTTGAACTATCTATTTAGGTAGAGTTGTCGAGTTTCCGGAGAACGGATAAATGTTCAAAATGAAGACCAAGAACATTACAGGGTGTATATGTAGCTTACCTAACTATAACCATATGTACACATTAATCTTTCGTTGTAACTTGCACACACCGGGTGGTGAAACGCATATACCGAGACGATTGTAGTGGAAATATAAAATCAGTCTATAATATTCGTTTTTCGAAGTATTTTTGCCACGTACGTATGATTATATCAATACTTTCGTTTGTCCGAATGGGGACGTGAAATGTCCGCATCCGGGTGTCTCCTTTGAGAGCAATCATGAATTTTATCAAAGTAATGTATTCGAAAAAAGAAATGAAGAAAAAAAGAACACGTTAAGATGATCGTTACAGAGGTTTTACTTTCGCTCTCAACAAACTGCTGACAACGTTCAAATTGGCAGAATACGTCACAAAGATTGCATTACATGAACACTGCAGGTGAGGCCATATTTGAGACGTTTGAAGTTGCCAGTGCAGGATTAGGTCAAGGAGAGGACGTGGTGGTTAGGAAATTGAGACAATATCTGCATGCAGGAAAAACTGCTAAAATTACTCTTATGAAGGTACGGTCTCTCACTGAAACATCGAGTTAAGGACTTTCCCTAAAGTGAGGAATTATGCTTCAGTGTTTTTCCAGTAAGACTGTAAAGTTGAGATGTGCGATCGTAAAAGGGTTAAGAGGGAGCATATCGTGTACAGTTAATATGAAAATTCCATTTCGGTGAACGTCCATTGGGACTATCCATTGGCGCTGCTGGCCATACTATTTACATTAAACGTACAATTTTGTGTAGGTTATATTGCAGTATTTAAAGTTTTACATGATATCGATGTATAGCAGTTCCTCAAATCTATAAAAAAAAAAAAAATCAAAAGGTTGACAACAAAGTCACCCAAGATTTTAAAAAGAAAATTAATACACCTTTTTTTAATGATGTGGTGCTCCATGTAAGTGGACACAGAAGGCGTCACTTAAAACTACCCACCTCTCATTTCTATTGTAAAATGAAGTCCATTTCGTTTTAATCCATCACTTTAGTTTTCTTACCGGTTTGTAATTCATCCTGGTTTCCTATACAGAGCAGGAAACCAAGAACCCAAAATCATGGTCTTAGTAAAGATTTCTGTTCACACACAACTCTTGGCTCAATGACAACCAGACGTTGAGGTATTGTGGCAATTGTACGGCACTCTGGTCCGGCTCTAGTATATCCTGTCAGTCATCTCGAGGAGCTTGCCGGTTGCACACTCGCAACACCGGAGGTCATTCAACATGAAGCAACCCGTGGTGCGATGGTCGTTCCGACTTGCAGTGCTATTGCTGTTAACTGGTATCGTGGCCTTCTCTGGTGCCCAGGAGGAGGAGGAGGCATCTGGTGATTCATTTGAGAGTCTCAGTGTATCCAATGTCGACGGATCCTCATGTAAGTGTGCAAATGAGCCTACGTATTTGAACCTATACTAAGTTCGAAGAAGCGAAGTAAAAGTTGTTGGAAGGATATTACATCAACGTTTATCGCCAAGGGAACCTTTACCATGGTCGCATGAAGTAAGGCATACTTCAATATTCTTGTACGGTGAAATCAGTGAAACCAAATGTGGTAGTAGGTGTCTCACATAGGTAATGAGTAGATGTATATATAAAAAATCCCCTACGGACGTAAGTGTCCTACTTTACAAACTATAAACATTTTTAAATTTGAAGTCAGGTCAAGAAGGTTCTAGTTATGTATGCATTTTGTTTCCATGTAACTTCCAGAAAGGCGAGGCAATGTTCCTTAAATGGAATAAAAAAAAAACTGCAACAGTAGATGACGAACATCAATAGATAAGCCAATGGTTGTTGAATGTTAAGTGTTTTACGTTCTTGCAAAGCCTGAAACAAAAAGAAAAAACAATAAAAATAAAAAGGATTATTGGATGTTCTCGTTACAACAAGAAGAGTACCACTGAAGAGATTACTTGCCACCTCCTACTTAAGAGTGTTAAAAGTGAAGACGCTGTGGACCTATATAGTTCTTCACGTATCCGCCGTGGCAAACTGTCACACACACATACACTCACAAATTTTACTTCAGGGGAGAATCGGAGAAGGAAGATTTTAGTCTTCATCGAATCATATGAGACACCAATTGTTGTATTTACTACCTCTTTTCATGATTAGTCTTATCGTCGTCTTTTCAATTTGTTGAGGACATTTAATAGAAGAAATGGTGACTCCGTTACAACCAACCGATAATGCCATATCAGCTGGTAATTTAACACAAAACGATAATGTAGTGAAAAATTGGTTATAATAGAAAGTACTCAGCAAAATTAGTGATCATGTCGAAAACTCCCAAAAATAAAGAATGCAACGATGCAAACAATTTTTCAGTATGTATGTAAGAGAACATGTTGTCGTTTTTCCTTTTAATACAACCTTTAAAATTTATGATTTACCAAGGAAAATTACATTCGGTACCAGTTAAAAAGTTTACCCCTATTTTACAAACTGCTGATCTAACATTTTGTGGGGTGTAACGTAACATTTATGCTGATAAGCTGTCGCTTTTACCTACGCGGGCCAGACGCGTGATTCGAGGAAACTGTGCCACTTTCTTGTCTTTATTAAAGAAATCTCCAGTGAGGTCAAGGATAAAAGTATTTAAGAAAATATCTTCGTAACGTTTCTAACAAACAGAGGTCATGATACCACTAGGTCGAAAATGCACTATCGTCATTGGTCGACATGGGTCCATCAAATTGCAATGGAAAGAGCAAATTTACCACTATTTTCTTGTAGGTTTTGCCGACCAGGGAATCATTATTAAACATGACAGCATTATTAACTATGCAATACTGCTGCTACGCATTTCGATCTTACAAGGATCAAAGGAAATAGAGAGCCAGCAGCTTCAAAATTTGTAAGAATTTTGAAGGGTACATCTTCAAAGTCAATGCTTATATTTAGACTAATTAGTGATGTTTCACATCCAATAGCTATGAAAAGTGTTTGTACTGTGCACATGTGAACTAGACTAATATGCAATAGTCTCTGGTCGCAAATGTTGAAATCCGGAAATTGATTCATCAATTGATTGCTCAATCATGCCATTGTATGTGACGCATTGGCATACTCTAGGTTTGACCATTTGACAGTAACATATAAAAAAACAAGAGGGCAATCCACGGAGTTACGTATCTCATCGCCAACATGCATTGATTTAAATACAGGGCATGTACACAGGGATTTGCAATAGTTCACTGCAACCACATCTCACAGAGACCTAGTTCGGGGAACTGGTTGTAAAGAGTGACAAACATTCTTCAAGTATAAAATGGTGGTAAGCATCTCAATACTGATAGCTACTGTAAGGTAGTAAACTTAAGGTTATAGCCTGGTGCTACTAGGCTCAAGTAACGATAACTAATGGCTCAAAAGTATCTGTGCATATTACGCTACATAACACAATTATAACATTGGGTTATTCCATGTAGGTTAGGCTAAGTGGTTAGAGTTAGTGGCAGGATGTAAGAGCATTCCTCTATGAGTATTTGCACATAAGTGCCCTATTTACCTGTGCAGGACCTGGTTCTGCTAAAATTATTGTTTGACTTAAAAATAATGTTCTCATAAAAGACATTATCCACATGGGCCAGTTCTGCTTAAGATGTTTTGGCTAAAGTTAAAAAGGTGGTGTCTATTGGCCCAGATGCTGGCTCTAAGTTTGTTACCAAACAATCATACAATTTCACCAGTTTATTATAAGAGTAATATACTGTATCTTCATTATTGTCTTCATAGGAACGTCCTTCCAAAATTTTGCACATAATGCTTAATTAGCTCTCAAGATATGGTGGAAATACAAACTTTGGGACTACATTGACTTTTTTTTTTGCCTAAAAAAATCAGCAAATTTCACTCTCTTTAATACAAAAATGATATACCTTGAATATTACATTCTCAAGTAAGTCCTTGCAAAATTTTACATTAAATGCTCAAATACATCCCAAAATATGCTGGGAAGAGCAATTTGGGGACAAAATTGGCTTTTTTCCTCCAAAATCAGCAAATTTCACCGGATTTACCATTACAGTAATATTATGTTGAACAATGTGTTTTCAGGTAAGTCCTAACAAAACTTTAAGTTAATTGGTCTAATAGTTGTCAAGATATGCTGGAAATACAAATTTTGGGGCAAAATTGGCTTTTTTTTTTCAAAAAAATCGGCAAATTTCACTCTCTTTACTACAAAAGTGATACACCTTGAATATTTCATTCTCAGGCAACTTTTTGCAAAATTTTGCATTAAATGCTCAAATACTTGGCTTTTTTTAAAAAGAAAATCAGCAAATTTGACCCGATTAACCATACAACTAATACATCTTGCACATATTGGCATCATGCACAACCTTACCAAGTTTCAACTTGCCAGTAAAGTTTTGTTAGGACTTACCTGAAAACACATTTTCAACATAATATTACTGTAATGATAAATCCAGTGAATTTTGTTGATTTTTTTTACCTAAGTTCCCTATTATTAATTTTATAGCTATATTTAATAGTGTAGCTCTATGTAATTTTAGGCTGACAATCATTGTTACTTTTGTAGTGAGGGGCAGATTGGTAAACATTTGGTCTTGGTTAGGCTTTGGAAAGCATAAAATCAGAGGTTTCCTACGGTTTGTTTTTCATGTTGCAATTGGGATGCGTTTACTCCGAACAATGATTGTGGTAGCCACGAAGCGAATGGCATACATGCTAGCTTGTAACTCTGAAATCAGTGGGGTATTATTGTTAAAAGGGGAAATAAAACACACAAAGGCACCTGACGAGTAGTTTAAATGGTTTGCGAATAGATACTGGTGTGTTGGCTCTCCTCCCGAGGACCCAGGCTATAGTCCATCAATGCTGAACTGCGTGTAGGGAGTCATATGAGGTGTTGTTATGGCAAGGGATAGTTTTGTAATGTGGGTCATATTTGCTTAGAACGTATGTCGGATGTACTTGAGATAGAGATAGTGACACTTGACTTTATAGCTCTTTGAAAGCAGATATTTAAACAATCATAACGGAATGGATACACGCGTCGGTGTGTTCCATTGTAAACTGCACCGGAACTTCGTGGTACAATATAAATACCTTTATATATTATGAACAAAACTGTGAAAAACTCAGTTACTTCCGGGAGCCACGAGACTATCTATGTATATATATATATATGTATATATGTATATGTATATATATATATATATATATATATATATATATATATATATATATATATATATATATATATATATATATATATATATATATATATATATATAGTGCATCTCTCAGCCACTGTGATTAAGCATTAACGCTCCTCTTGAAAAAAAAATGCAACTTCAAAATTTACTGGTACGCGTCATTTACAAACAAATATTTTAAAAAAATTTATGCGCCATGTATGAAAAATGTGTAAAATAACCGACATATGTCTGTGTGTCTTTTCTTACCACTTAATGAATACAAATTGTATACACACATATAGAAGTTGTTTCTCACAAACAAGTAGTTTCTCACATTCGTATACATTATGGATATCCTGTAGATAAAGACAATAAAACGAATCGACTGACTTCTCTTTACATATAGTAGCCATAGATCAATGTAATGAAGATCAATGTAATAACATCCAGATATCACGCCTGCTAAACATTCGCTCAAAAGAAATATTACATTACACTTATATATTACACTTATTCATTTAAGTATACGTATACCTTCCTTTAATCATGTTCTTCATCAAATGATAGCATATGGTGTCATTTGCTTGAAGATCAAGTATATCACCCAAGTAGCATACTGCAAGCATAGGCAACATGACAACCTGATGTTTCCTATAGAGGAAGACTGTACACAACTATACCATCAAAGATCAGCCTACACTCAAGAAAGACGTAAAAACGGTGCATTCTGGGTAGTGTCAATTTTGCGCGCATTTAATTTGTTGAAATCCAACCGATGTTGCCTAACCTAGATCATTCCATACAACGGATCAAACCTATCGTGGCATGCCGCTTTCTGATAACCATTTCAGCTATCGAGGTTAATGTACTATCTTGCCCAGTGTTAACGGCGTAGGATTAGGCTTATGTAAATACGGTTTCAATTGAAGATGTGCTTACGACATCCTTTCCCTACCACCTTAATGGAGAAAACATCCAACTTTTGGACAAACCTTACCACTCTCTCTGCAACTGCGCATTTCTGGCTCATGTACAAATGGATAAACCCTGGGAGTGACACATTTTTTTTTTTCATATAATACTACATTAGTAGCTGCTGCATATCCAAGCTGTGAACGTTTGTCCTAACGCGAGAAGTCGACAGATAAATGACATCCGCACTGCTTTATTTTCGATCATAGTGATAACCATACTCTTGGTTCAAGTGGCATTTGAACCTTAAAGTGTTACTGACCATTTCCACTTAAAAGCAATTGATTGCTTTCAATTGTTGTTACTGCAGTTACAACATACGCCCTTAACCGTGGGTTCTAGAGTTTACGTGCGGGCTTAAAATTTAACAGCTTAAAGAGATCGCCGCTGAGGTAACGTGTCAGGATCTTCTTGGTTTACAGTGGATTTGCTGGAGACCTATATAATCCCCTCCAAAGCCTTTAAGTCCAATCCTTCAGAAAAAAAGCCCCTTTACGTTATTACATTGGGGGCTACTAGAATAAATTTTTTTGTTACCACACTGAGTCATTCCATAGGTTTGTATACACCAAGTTAGCGTTGATCTAATCTTCTCCGACGGGTCTTCTCACTGGTGTCGGAATGGGCTGGGTGGCTGGGGTTGGGTTTACGTTGGGGTGGGTTGTCTTTCTTCTTTTCTTCTTACAGGGAGTGTACGTTGTCAAGCCTCTATCCCTCTCAACCCACTTGGGGTTTTTGTGTACTTCTTTTCTCCTTATATATGTGCAGTCATGTTTGTGTAGGCTATACATGCCTATTTGTTTTCCATTCTTGCTATGTCCATGAATGTATATGAAACGATGAATAATAAACGAAACGAAACATAGCGCCATTTCTGAAAAAGTTAGTGAGAGTCGTAGACATTTGGGCTTTTTCGAAAACAATGGACATTTTGACTTTGACGCATTCTTCAGACTATTTTCGACTTTTCTGCAGAAACACAGGTTTCACAGTCAGCATTGATGTCGATATGTGACATCATACATGCGTCTTGATACTGCAGCACAGTCATCGGACATGGTCATTTGAAAGTTAAAAATTTATCGCAATTCTACATCAGGGTCAAAACAAAACAAAAGGGAGGGATATTTTCAAGATTGTTGCCTGTTTTAATTCAGCTATTTACAGGTTACCCTGGCATCATTCCGAAGTGTATCTTTTTAAGCTATAGGTGCCAATATGCGATATATACTGTGGGTCAGCTCAATGCTTTTTTTTTCTTCGACCAGTGATGCTGAAGCATGGAAAATTTTGAATGTCTCTTTATACATCATTTTTTTAAACATACAAACAATCACGCAAGTAACAAACAAGCTACATGAGACATGCATCTGGTAATGTATCTCTCTCTATTTTATTGATGACATCGTTTGCTTCAATATAAACTCCTATATGCAGGCGGTCTCCTAACTATTTTCTTTTCTAGCTATTGTAAACCCACGATATGACATAACGAAGTAATGCTGGAGAAGTCAATAAATCAGCTCTGAAACATTTGGCAGTTTTCGATGTTTAAAGTAGCTAATGTCTGTAAGTTATATCATATGCGTAGGACACCATTATGACGTTTATTTACAATACGTGATGAATTATTGATTCAGTCTTTATCCATGAGCTTGTCTTTTGACAATAGAATACAGTTAAGGTCGTAATTGGTGATATTGGTTTCAGACCTACTGGTTGAAAGACAATTATTTAGAGTTTTACAGACTAAGGGATTATATGAATATTGCCAGGATTAATAACTTCATTCCAACTTGTGCTACAGTGCATCACTGGTTCATCATTATGCGGTCGCTGGGAAGCCTTAAAAGTACGATGTCGTACAGTCTAGACGATTTGAAACAGTCCTTGCAGCATGTTGAAATGTGGGTCAAATTTGTTCTCATTCAGGAAATCCTAAGGAGTCAATGTCACACATCCTGTCATTTAATTTCAAGTCAAAACGTTTGTGTCGTACGGTACTGTGCAATTCCAGCCGATGAACACACCTCCTTAATTGTTAGAATACTGACTTCACTGTCATAGCTGAAGAAAAATTTGTACACATTTCCTTGAAACGTAGCAGTGTATAGCTCTTCCAAGATTTGTTTCAATATTTTTTAACAAAAGAGATACATTTCCCTCCAGTACCGATTTAATTTTCATTTTTATCAATTTTGACTATTATCTACAAAATATTCATTTTCACTTACATGTGTTTTAAGAAAAACAGTCCCCCCCCAAAAAAAACAAGAAAGTTTGAAGCAACTTTACAGCAACTGTTAAAAGTGAGACAAAGTCAAAAAGTCTACATGGGAAATAAAATAACTGTTCTCAATTGGAAATTTGGAAAAAAGAAGTTTGCAATAAAAGTAGAGTAGTGAAGTGATTGGAGTTGGATACGCAATACTGTATATGTAATATCTACTTTAATTAGCGCGTGCATGGAAACCGTGACACACAAGGGAATCAGCAACTGGGATAGTTTGGAGAAATACTAATATCTTGTAATTATGACACGATTGTGAATTATGACATGCTTAATCGAAACAGAAATGTAAGAAGAAAATAATAGAAAAGCGTATTGTAATACCTGATTGCTTTCTCAACTAATAACATACTTAAGAGGCTCTGAAGAAAGGTGAAGTGTTTGATACATATTGCCGGCGTTTCTGCCTATATTGGACCATTTCAACAGCAAGTCAAACAGTAATATTTTGAGTTTGAAACAAAATATTGGCAGAGAATTTGAAACGTCTACAGTAACAAAAAAATCTTTCATTTGAGGAACACACTTGTTAGGGAATATTCCTGTACAACTGTCAACGTTTGTCTTTTCCTGAAGTTCCTCATAAAGTGAAAGCTTAATGACCAGATATATCTTGTATGGGTCTATGTACGGATGCCCTTTGCAATGTTCTTTGAAAGGCATGCTTGCAACGAATTCGACGCCTTTGACTCTAGACAAGTGGTTTCAAGAGGGGTGCCATGATACCCAGGGGTGACAGCATAGGATTAAGGATTGAGGTTATTATCAGTGCAAACGATAGGAAGAAACATTCTTAAAACAGTAGTTATCCGTTTTTAACTCACTGAAGATGACATACCTGTATGCCCTGTCTTGTAAGAACTTCTTACTATGTGAAGTAACATTTCCTGCAATCTAGGGGTGTTTATCCCCCAATATTTTTGGAACGCTGTGTGCTAAATACTGGCGACGCTTCACTTTTGATAGTGTTATCAGGGTGGAACATTATAACGCACATGCAGTGTCTGTTCCTCTTTACGTTTCTACATAAATACCTCATAACATCAAAGGCGGCATAGCATCAAAAGTGGGGTATGATCAAATGTCAAACTTGTCACCTGATCTGTGCCTTTCAGTGTTTTGGCATTCATTTGCCCACAATGCAGAAATAATGAATTAGCAAATGAATTAGCAAATACGTAATTGAGCACAAACCTCCTCAAATGACTACGTTAGACGTTAAGGCTGCAGTGTGTCTTATTTTCTCCCTGAGGTGTTAATGGGTAATCACCCTGAGGATCAACATGTAAGGGATTTTAAGTAGGACAGTTCCATCATGGATCATTACCTGGGGGTGTAAGATCTTAGTGTCTTAGTGCGTGCGGATGTAAGTCTTACTAGGTTGCGAACCAGTCTTCTAGTTCAATACCACCAAAACTAGGACGAAAAGGTTAATCAGGCTACTACCGATGACAACTTTGTCCGTCTCTCCGGCTTTACCACGAAAGTACTGTGGCAAAAAGGAATTATTTCTTTGCAAAATGTGTATCAAAGTAAATATGAAGAGCTTTTAGACCTTTACAGACCTTTACATTTTACACTGTGAAAGGGATTACAATCTCCGGGAGTGCTGTGAAACCTTTTGAGACACTATTCACAGTACATCCTCCGTTTCAATACTGCAATCCCTAATCCTGAATAACCGCATATCAATTTGCTTCAAACCGACTTAGAGAGCAAATACCAAACAGTGCCCCTTATTGAATGCAAAGTAGCAAATTTACTTTTACATGCATATTCAGGAGGTCATTCTTATGCAGTTTGTGTGACCGTTCTCTCTTTTCTTACACAAACAAAATTGAAATCAGCTTTGCCGATAACTGACAGAGGCCCTTGTTCTTTCCGTGGGAAGATATTGGTGCACAAAGAGACGGTAACGCTAGATCCATGCACTGATTGTGAATGCAGAAATGGAACGACCACTTGTAACATCGAATCTTGTCCCTCAGACCTTGGATGTACCCAAGAAGAAGTGATCCAGATACCGGAAGAATGCTGTCCACAATGTCCTTACAGTAAGTCTACAAAATGTTGTCCATATATGTAGTATGCTGCCCTCAATCGCCATGCAGTGAGTCGACCGCTCGCTGTCCAAAATGTCCATATAGCCTAGCACGTTTGCAGGAAGCGGTCCACAATACCCACAGAGTTAGTCTACGAAATGTTGTGCTTACTGTCCATATGTAAAGTAGACGGAATGTATCTGAAGTTCTTCTGCAGTCTCTGTCTATAGCCAAGTATTGTTCTTTCTTTATTAAGGTACGAACTTTTATCACTCTGGTGAAAAAAAAAAAAACGTTACCTGTATTAACCATATACATTATGGTTAATTATGCATTAAAACAGGCTGTTGTAACGAATGATAAACACCGTATTGTCTTCAGAAAAAGGAATTATGATAAAGTTGTCTCGAACTTCATGAAACACATTTGAAACACTATATCGACGACTTTTTCACAAATCATTAATGCAGAAAAGAAAGAAAAAAAGAAAGCAATTTCGATGTGATCATCCTAACATTACAAAGAAATAATTATTGTCTTTATGGGGGTTTGCATGTTTTCGTACATGTCTTATTCAGAAATGTTCGTGAAGGATACTCACATTCTCCATGACGAACCGATAGACTTCAATATCGGAGATACGAAAAGGATCAAATTTGGACTGGACATCGAAATTGAACGGAAACTGACTTCGAGGTTCGTCCGAGGTGAAGGACTGTGGAAGTTGGGTGCCTGGGTCAGTGCAAATGAAGATGGATCAGGCCAGAGATGGTCATTCGCCGAAAATATATTCAGGGAGCAAGACGCTGCGAAAGAGTATTCTAAACCAGATTATCCTCCGTGGCAGTGGGGAAAATTACGTCACACTTTGAGGTTCCAAGGAGGCTCCTGCGACGATTTCCGATATTTATGTGTCGAGTTTGGAGAAGGAGATTCCCCAAGGCCGTCATACGAACTTCCGTTCTCAATGAGAGCCCTGAACGACGAGCTCGAGAGACTGGTAGATTGTAAACCTCTGGGCGTCTGCACAGGTGGTAAGGAAAAAAGAAAGCGAGTAAAAATCGTGGTCTATCAATATGAATCAAGTATGTGCTTTGACTGCATGTTAGAGCTTGTTGATGTAGTTGACCTGCAGTTCCAATGAGATTTTTCCCTGACTGGAGGTAGGTGGACCTAACCTTAGGCCATGACTCATTTTCAGAGACTTGTAATAATTTGTTAATGGAATCATGGTTCACATCGGGTACCGAAAATGACGCACTTCATTAAGACAATACATGACCCTTACTTCTTTCCCTTCACACGAACCCATCTCTAGCATTACGCAGGTTATAATTCCAAATTTTTCATGTTAGTGACGGAGCCTTTCTTTTAAAATATCGAAATATTTCCAATCTGAAAGCAAACATTTATTAACGACAACTATCTTTCTGACCTCGTGGGTGATAAAATTGTGAAGAGTAAGCTCGTTTAATGCGGTCTCCCTCATCACCTCAAGCTACATATGTGGCTGGGAGAGACAACATTCTCAATTCGGTCTGCTCTACTCTTTGACAGCAAATTAGAAAAGATGCAGAGTAGTTCATATTACGCAGCATACACATTACTTTGATTACAAACTTATGTCGAGGAATTTTAGACAGGGGTGGGACGTACTAGACGTTAGTGGTTCTGGAGAATTGAAACTGGGAGGCTTTGTCTTTGATATTTTGACTGCAGTACTCATTGCATGTTTAATATGCATTAAAAACATTCACAATTTATCTTTTTTCTCTTTTTCAAATACATTTTTATCACAATGTTGTTTTGCTTAATGCATGAGTCTGTGACATTGATTGGTGTGTGCAATACAGTAAACATTATTAAAAACAATACGAAACAAGAGTTTACAATTCAATGTATGCAAATGCTACAAAACATGAAAGTTTACAACTCCCATGCAAAGGTTTTCCAACGAAGGTAAAATATTGTCATTGTATTTGTTCGTTTTGTGTAATGTTATTGTTTGATTCTTTGTCTTTTGGTCAGCAATTTGTACTCGTCTGTATGTCTGTGTCCGTTGCATTGTATATTGAAAGGCCACCGGTTAATGCTGCGTAACTGAACCCCAGTTCACCGCATATTGTGTATCCGTTACTGTCATTACTCCCATTAACATATAAATGTATGTAAGGTGAGATGTCTAACATTTCACACGAGACAATATTTGTAATTGTTACTCGAAGTATCCAGAGAATTTATACGTCTCTTAATTGACGTGATGCTGATTTGATGATGTGGACTGAGATGCTGCGGTCATGGTTGCAGCGTTTTACTTAATTGACTGTGAGGGCTTAGATTGGTTGATGGTCTGATAAGTAGTCAATACGCTGCTGGAGGCAGCTAGATAAATTCGTTTATACGATCTTAAAGCAGAATGTGCTGTTATTCCTGCATTTTCTAAAGTACACCGAAGGAATTCTTATAGTTGCAGGAAGTTATGGAACTCATGTACAGAGGTGTATTTGCCCACGTATAGGCTACTTTCTAAAGGAAATGCTGTTGCATAAGGCTTTCGTTGCAGCAGTGTTCACACGGAGGTGCCGCAGATTTACCACAGGGACCAGTCCGCTAACTTCTTAGTCGAAAAAATAAATCGCTCTCCTTTCTATGGTAATTAACACTCTAAGTAATGAAATTTGTGATAAACAAACATGACATAGCATGTTATAATCTACATTGGTATCAAATGACAGAAAATGATGGAAGGTCAACCGTATCTTTATTCCTTCAAACAGCACATCCTACTTTAAATAAGGTACTGGTACTGTTAGCTACTGGAACGAATTCTTATAGTTGCAGAAAGTTATGAAAATTCATGTACAGAGGTATATTTGTCCACGTATAGCCTACTTTCTAAAGGAAATGTTTATTGATTGGTTTTACCCATGATCGAGGCCCACGTTTGACTACGAACTATCTGTAATTGTCTTTTGCTCCCTCATCCTTCTCCTTCCACATGTATCTAACAATCATGAGATGTAAGCCGCTGTTGATGGTCCTGAATTCACTTCAGCATTACCAGCTCGGGCGAAATTCGAAGACACACCAGAACAGTGGCTGGATACACATATTTATTGCATCAACTCACAAATCTCGATCACTAGGTAAGTATGAGAGCCTTAGCAATATTCAATGCAATCTTTAAATTAAGTTTTAATTTGCCTTCAGCTAATTCCATGGGCCCATTTTCAGTGTTTCATCCAGTTTCTGTAACCGTCGTAACATGTTTGTCTCACTAATGACATGCAGTGGTCTAGGAATAGGGTCTTCGCAACCTTCTGTATGTCATTGGACGAATCATATCAATTCAAAGAGACATTTTCGACTTGTTACAAACTGAAATACGTCTATTGGTGTAAAGAATGCCAATAACTAGTTATTAGTTATTGAACAACGTTTTTTTAACCAGTTATATCTCCATCTAGGCAAAGAGGGTCGCTCGATGGGTAACTTATAAGAAGGGTTGCAATGGGAACGAAGCAGAGATGTCAACAATTGTATTGTTATTAACGTACTTTTCTTTCGTTTAGAATCAAGGGAGGGGAAAGGTATGTGTGGAGACCAAGAACGATAGAAGACTTACGGTGAAGTAGCACACTTGCACAATTCACTCTAAAAACAAAGTGGTTAAATTCACTCCTGAAATAGCAGGCACAGCGATCACTCCCAGGAAGAGTAGATTTCATCCCGAATGGAGGGAAGATTCGTTCATACACTTGGAGTGGTAATAAGTATCCCTATTTTCAGAGTGAATTTTCACTGCATTCAGTGTGGAAGTCACTCTCTCTACGAGTGATCATTCTCTCCACTCTCTCTCTCTCTCTGGAGTTAATTTCAATCTTTTGTTTTTAGGGAGTATTCTCTTAATTATTCTTTTTTACTTTTTGAAATGTTTTATGGGATGCTGACATTCCTGATAGACTTGAATAGTTTCAAATTCTCTATTTAGGAGATTCAAATAAAGATATTTATAATGGGTAACTGCACTTGTAGCATGAGTAGATAATCTCAACCCTTTTTAACAATGGTCAAAGGTCAGATGAATTCAGCAAATGTCATAGTTTGAAAGCTTGTAGAATCGGGTGATTGAAGGTGATTAAATTTCAAAATTGGTAAGTTTGTTGTCTTCTGTTTTTTTTTTCATATATATTGGCAAGGAATCACAAAGTCCTTTGACTGTCTGGTTTTAAAGGCTGCACTTTATCTTGATGAGTTTTGTTGCTCGCTGATTTGAGGCTTCACTATGGTACCACTTTTGTTGGCACACAAAGACCGCATGTATTTTTTTCCTGGTATTTAACCAATGTATCGTCATGTACCCACACATCTTTCTCTACTACCTTTTTACGTTCTTATTTATATCAGTTGTTTGTACATGGCATAAACGACAACATATCTCCCACATCAACACTAGGAGCAGCCATTTTTTTTACATGTGGCTACTACTCCTTTCCAATCCCCCCCCCCCCCAAATGCTTTCTTCACCTTACGTGTTTTCCTCGTCAGTGTGAACGGAACGATTGGGAACCACTGCCGGGACCACAGCGATCAACACCGCGGTGTTGATGTGAACCAAACGACTATTTAGGAGAGACACATTTCAGTGATGACGTTTTCAACCCCCATACTACTTTTTACACACCCCTCTTAGTTTGCCCTTCTTTGGATTTCTCAGTGACCAAGAGAGAACAAACGATACAAGTACTTTATACGTACGAAGATCAAGTTGACAAGATCGAGGGAAGAGTGAGAAGCACGAAAATTGAGATGTTTCCCTATATTATCTTCATTTCTTATCGACATGTTTCTTGCAGTCAAATATTCATAACTCTTCAATCTTTGCAATATATTGATGGATTGAAGGGTCATAATTCCTTTTGATAGTCAGATGTGTTGTAACCGTAAAAAGATTAACTAGAATGACGTCAAGGTAACGAGCCACATGCTGAACATTTCAAGTCTAACAATAATCGAAGGAGTCATATATACCAGCGCCATCTTCAGCATGTATGATATGCGTATGGCCAAGAATTTGCTGGTTCAATGTCCAACTAAATCTTTGGATAAAACAGAAGTAAATGCAACTGTTTGATTTGAACTGTTTGAACTGTTTTGTTGATAGTATTCATGGAAAACTGCGTTTCAATGTTAAGCTGTTCGCGAGTTATATATTCCTTTACCTTCCATTGTATTTGTTTTACGCGGTTTCGTGGGAACACCTTTTGCCGGGGGGCTTCACTTGTTGTCCAGTGATGCATACTTATGTTTATGTATGATTACTGCTTGTTTTCTATGGATTATGTTTATGCGTAGTAGTTTCTTGGTCAAAATCAAGGTGAAATTAGTCGATTCCACTGTTTGAAATCATACATGTATGATGTGTGCCAAATTAATTGCATCCAAATTATTCACAATGATAGCTCTTGCTCTTGTTTAAAGGTTAAAGTCTGCATGTCATATGTTAAAGCAGTTGTGTACGTCGATATGTTTTGTCCATAGTTATGTATGGAATGTTTGTTGTTTATTCTTTTGTTATTACAGAATTGAATGATTCCTATAATTCCTTTTCGAGGCCTGTGACTGCCGAAGGGTGGAATATAATTTCATCCAATCAAAACCGTGGCATTATTGCTTGCCTGACCGGTAGATGTCCGTCTCGTTCATTACAGGGAGAGCCAATATTTATATGAGTCTCTTGGAGTTGGGATTTTTTCTCGTCATGCAAAGAGGACGTATCGAGATTTACCGGATTTAATACATATAAAATTTATTTTTTGAAAGTATGAAAATGTTGAATACAGACATAAACTTCATGAATATTTAGCTTTGCGTAGTTATTGGTATGCGACAGAAGGATAAGTAGATAAAGAGAGTTGTACTTAGTAGAGGTTATAAGAAAAAAACTGAGTTTACTCAGGGTATACATATATATATATACATATATATATTTATATATATATAAATATAAATATGAAATCATAACTGACAGAGGATTTTTTTTAAAGTAATTAGTCGCCTTTTCAATATCTTATACGATTGAGAATCGATTATCTCGGATTATCAAAGTCCAAGATCATAGGTCGAGAATCCAGTGTTATCTGGTTTCAATACAAGATCATCAAGGTCAAGAATCTTGGATTATCGTGTCAATGATGGTGCAGGAGAGTGAAAATGCACGGCGATGGTCGCATGATAAGCCAGATGTCTCATGTACTAGACTATCCTCGACTTTTTGTGATATATCCGGATTATCGTATGATACTCTTCAGAATGATCAGTTGAAAACTTGTTTGTTGCTGACAAAGTTGGAATATCACGAGAAATCTTGGTTGATGGGTGAATATCCAAGGGTATGGACTGATAATCCAGCGTAATCTATACTGAAAATAGATTATCATCGGGGATAACCTAGATTAACGTCTGGCAATCTCTGATTGTGGGTCAATAGTTTTGGATATTCAATTTATTGAACATTCGAACTCGTCATGATCTACCGGCATGATAATCATATCGGGTTCTAAATCAGGGTTAACCGTAAAGTGGGGACGCTAGCAGAGAGTCATCAAGAAGAGTGACGTCACGTGAAATATTAATAAGACGACTGATCACCTTTAATAGGCAAATAGGCACATATAGGGCTATTCAAACTATTTGGATCTGTACACTGGTGGATCCAAGGCCTTTGTGTGGGACAGACCAAAGTTGTGAGTCCAGTGGTATGGGAATGGTCTAAGTCAAAGTGGTGGACATTTGGACTCAGCTGCGATTTGGTGCAGCAAAAGTGCACCATTGTGAAGTTAGATTTCTTTCGGTTTCCGGTAAATTCTGCAAACAACGTTTCTCCGGGTAACCTTTGTGTTGAGCCATGGCACCCTCGGCCCATTGCATCTGCCAGTGGACTTGTAATGGGGGATGTAATCTGGGAGGGGGTAGAACAAAGTTTAGATACGGCTGAGAAAACCCTAACAAAAGTTCATCGACTGCAACAGTTTCACGAAAGTTGTTCAACTTCGTCTGCCCAGTACGACAAATGTAATGAATCACCTTACGTTTCACACTGCTACAATTTGACTTTCTGAAAAAATCTGAGATTTTCCTCTCTCTTGTCTTCTGTCTTTGACTCCGTCAGTATACCTGCGAAGAGACTTAAATTTTGCATATTGGTTACTACAATGTCAATAACGTGGCGTGAATAAAAGGAAGTGGAATTTTTAGAATTTGCATTAAAAAAAAATCATCATAGCAGACAAGTGTTCGTCGAAGAACTTGGAACTGAAAAACAATCGTAGTATATCCATATAATACTTCATTTGGACTTTATACTATCTCTCAGTGGCAGGAAACATCCGTTGAAGGTGAGTGTAGATATTGTTCAAAGATAATCACAGCTGTCCATGACTGCTTCATTTCAAGAGAATTACGTAACATTACAAATAACAATACAAATAACAAAAATGGATGTTCTAGTTTATAAAATTTAAACATTTGTTTACTTAGGTAGGATCTGATGTAACTTACCTTGTACGATTTGGTGTACGTTCTCAGAACAACCTTTATTGTACGATATTCATGATCACAAATAATGTTATACGTTTTAGTTACGTGTTAAAAGTATTAATCACGAGTTATTACTACTAGTAATGAGTATAGTTATTCCATTAACGACTAACGTCTCTAGACGTATGACAGGAACTGAATGCACTACCAATTGATGATAAAAAGGGTTCTCTAAATCCCAAAAGAGTGAGATCGGAGATGGCTCAAAGCTTAAGAGAGAATATTCACTTTATAGGAATAAGGAATAACTCTATTCGGAGAGTCATTCTTACTCCTTTTGAGTGAATATTGACTCTTAATTGTGGTATCATCAATAATCTTTCCCTCTCTCTTTGGAGTTAATAGAGTTCTGTCTGACATTAAGAAAATAAATGATATACATGATGCACTGTGGGATTAACTTAATAGGTGAATGGCACTCATGCTAAAAATGACTAATATGTCCTTAGCACATCGTATCTTTCTTTTTTTAAAATTCATGTTTTGAGAAAAAAATCATATGCAACAAGTAATATTCAGATCAAAAGTAAAGACTTAACCTTGTCTTTGTAATAGCAAATGGTTCCATGGTCTGTTTACTTTGGATGGTGTAAATAACATCGGTGAAAGTTTAGAAGTTTTTGGTAATCTGTTTGAATACTTTAAATTATATCACGCATAGCTTGCTCTGATATCTGAAATGATTGACGTACTTTTTGTTACCTTAAGTAAGTATACTTTTTTTCTTTCTACAGAGAAGAAATTTACCCATCACGGTACTATAGATCATTGACTTCAACAATATTTTCAAGCAGAACTTAGCAGAAAATAGAAAAGTAGAACAATAGATACAATACGATCACAAAGTTGGATAAAAAGTGCATCTCTCCAAATTTTTAAAAGGTAAACAGAAATGGAAAATAAAGGAGAAGTTTAATTGAGGCATATATCAATCAAGATAGCTATGAGCTATGAGCAAGAAAGAAAACATTGGTGACTTTTCATGAGACGACAAAACAATTACTACGAACGAAAGAGACAGACGGCACAAATCTAGTTAGAAGACGGAACGTCGTCATCTGTTCGCATAGTCCATTGGTATGTTATACTCAACTTTCACCTACTTTGCTCAAAATACTGAAATAAAAAGAAATGTTGCACAGTGCTTCAATCAGTAGAATAGTTCAGAATGTCTCCTTCTTTCTACCAATTTACTTACGAAGAAAATGCAAAGTATATTTTGTAAAGGATGAATGTTCGTTTGATAAAATTATTTCAAGAAAAGGAAAACGAGAATTGAAATTTGCATCAGATAAACTACATGTCAGAAGAATGAATTGGGAGAGAAAAAAAATATCATTGTGAATTCAATTATTTTCTTTCACTGTATGTGTGAAAGAAACAAATAGAAGTCCTTATGTACGTTCCCTTACGCTTGGAAAAACAAAAAACAAATAAAAAATGTAAGGGATCAACCTACCTGGACAAGATTCTTCTCTGCACTGAATTAAACTGTCTTCCTTAAACACAACGCCTTCTTCCGCTGAACCGATTTCTCGATCACTTTGTGCGAATTCTGCCGTGTAGTCAGGATTTGAATTGGCTCCTTTTCTGAATTCAACACAGAGATATCTAAATTCCCCACAGCCGAGTTGTTCTACCACCAAGGGCGGTGTTTTAATGTTGCTTATCCTGAGTGGCCCACCTTTAGGGAGATTAGTGGACATCTGGGATGGTGTCAGTACTTGGTCGAAGCTTGGAGATTTCCGATCGCTGCCCTCTGGATCGCTGGCTACGAACACCGACATTTCGTAAAGACCGTTACCCATCAGACTTCTGCTTTTTGGGTCAACCTCAATTTCTGCGTCAATCGTAAGAGGCACGGGGTCTCCAGGCGTGTGATCAGGTATTCGTCGGTCCCAGACAATGCCATTGTAAACCACTCCTGCCACAATAAGGGATGATATTAATCGTTCTTTACCGTTTATGCAACTGACCTCGTACATTGAAATGCAGAGCAGAGCTGACATTGTACGTTAACCATTAGTAGAAGAAAAAAAAAATGATATCCTCTGGTAAATATGCATGCATTGCAAAAATGGGGAGGAAGTCAGTCTCTTTGCTCGAACCTAGAGAGGCACGGAGAAAGTAACAATGGCGCAGTAACCATTATGTATCTCACTCATATAAAAGGGGATATCATAAAATATCGTGGCTTGAATGGTAAGATGAGGACGATCCATCTAAGCTAATACATTCCGATTTTATATATAATAAAAGTAAACGAATCACGTTGGCGTTCCATGCAGTGATGCAAAGTCAGTTGAAGGTGGGGGGGGGGGGGGGTTTACAATTTATGAAAAGCAGTTTCATTAGTAAACTACGTATTACGTGGATTAGATAACTATCATAGATTGTACAAATCTGGCCTCTTGTATTTGTAGCTACTATTTGAAATTTCTTTTGTTTGAGTAGTTTTTCAAGTTTGCAACATAGTTTCCCTTAAACTAATTTTTATATATATATTTGTTTCATGAAAGTCTACACAAAGTAATTTTTATGTATATTTTTTTCGTGAATGCCATCCCTGTTTTAATCTCGTTATCCTGTGACGTCCATTCTTCATTTTTAGTTGCTTATGAAAAATTTACGAATGTGCTTTCTTTACCTTGACAATACTTTGAAAAGTCGACACACTCGACAAACGGGTCTTGTAGAGGATTGGTCCCAAACAAGTAGTCAAGAGACGCTGCGTCGTTTTTCCTCAGTTGCAAAGCAAAGAAAAGGAACATCGCTGCAAAGTAGCCCCGTAAGGTCTCCCCGGAAATCCAGATTATCGAATTCTAAGTTCGCGTCGTCTAAGAGGTCAATATCTTCATGGTAGGGATCGAGAATGTTACTTTCTTCTCTCAGCCGGGTACCGGAACCATCGGGTTGTGTATTAAAGAATACCCCAAGCTCCCATAAAGACGATCCCGGTACGTTCGTTGAGAGAACTTTATCTGTTATAGCCTCAAAATCAAACCTGATCGTGTTAGCTTGATTTTCAACTGCTGGGAAATCACCAGTTAATTCTGGCACCATAGTGCTAAAAATGGCTCCTGTGGGATTACAAGTAGAGAAGACAAATTTATTGCAGTTAAAAACCATTGAAGTATTGCCGAATGTTCAACACAGGTATTTTGTCAGTTGTATTTTATCTGTTGGGTATTATAATATGCCCCATACCATAGTTCTGTAGGGAAATTTGAATTTAATTTATATAAATCACGAACAATATTGTTACCGTATTATAACGAAGCATGAGATCATGTTTCCATATTTTTTTACAGACAAACTACATCTGGAGTTTAATTGTAAATATCGTTTCGTCTAATTAACATATGTTAAATCTTGAGTTACACAGTGCAGTGACAGTCCATTGTTGAGTATGAAATAAATTCATTTTCGTAACTTCATATATCTCTTTTGATCTCACTTTTATGGTAAAAAAATATTGAGTGTTGACAAAAGCTCTTGCTTATAGGACATCGTAAAGCGTAACAGAAGGCCACAAACGGTTAATGTGGTTCATTTTTCGACGTTCGTTTGTCTAATTGTTTGCTACTTTTAAATCCTTTCATTGCCTTAAATCACAAAGTTCTTACTTGCATAACATTCTTGTGGTTTACATTTGATGAGAGAATTCCCCAATTGGCTTGTCAGATCAGAATCGAAATTAAGGGTGAAGTCTGGATTCGGTGTATCACTCTTCGCAAACTCCACACAAACGTACGACGTTTCTGGAGTGCAACCAACAGAACCAATTTCGAAGTTCGTGTCGATAGCATTCAGTTCTAATGGTGTGCCCTTCTTGGTCTGACCCGAAGTTCCATCGTCAAGGGTTTGGTACACCTCATCCACTCGTGGACCAGATCCATCTTCGTTTCCGCTTGCAAATACACCTACTCTCCACAGACTTTTACCTTTACGATCAACGGAATCTGCCGTAAAGGAAGCCTCTACATTGAGAGTCACTGGCGTGGCAGTTCCGAAGTATTGATCACGGTGCATCCATCTCCCAATCTAAATCAGTGGCAGTCAACCCTGAAAATATAGAACGTGAACCGAAATCGTCGATTAAAAACATAGGGAAGGAAAGAGAGAAAGGAGAAAGGAAAGAAAGTGATACGTTAACTTAACGTCAGAGTGAAATGGGTATAAATTTGTGACTACTCAACATTAAGCCAGTTTATATGAAGCATAAAAAAAGCATATCGTAAGCATACATCAAAGTGACATAAAAAGTGAAGTGTTCGTCTATGCTGAAAATACCACAAAATAACACTAACTTCAGATTCAGAACCCTTAAGAAACGCATTGGGCAGTTAGCTCTGGCCAAATTACTCGATAACAAAATATGTTGTCAATCCATTTTGATCATTAGGAGAAATGTGTACTAAACTTAATGATAATAACTGCTAACATCATTCATCATTTTGTAAAGGGGAAAAAGGTATTTTCAAATCCATTATTTGTGGACACAGAATGATAGATTATTACTCAAAAATAAAGATTAAACCGGTCGTCTTCTTTTCAAGAAGGAAGTCTCCCTCAGATAAGGATTCAGTTATTAGCTTTTCAGAATAATTTGTCTACGCAAACTTCCAAAATTCAGACGACGCATCTTCCGTAACTCATCTAATTATGGCTAAAGCTTTGGGAAGATGACCCTTTGGTATATGTTCATTGACAAGAACGGCAGCTACTTTAACAACGATTCAATCCATTTTCTTCGTATGTCATGTTGGTGTAGTGTAAACGCCATATCTCCCTTCAAGCAGATATGCACCTCGGGTAGGGCAGGCAAAACGAGCTGTCTGTTGTTTTTTTTTTTCTTTACTTTCTCACCTTTGCATTCACCAAGTGGAACACAGTCTATCAATCGTTCCACTTCGTTGTTGACTGGTTGAAATGTAAAATCAAGATCATACGTCGAGCGTGGCTCATCCGCTTGATTGAATTCCACACAAAAGTAGTTGTATTCCTCGCAGGTTCCGCCCGTGAAAATGCCGTTGAATTTCAGCTTCGACCACTGCCAGGGCGGATATGCAGGCTTTAAATACTCCTTAGCAGCATCAGTCTCCGAAAAGAGGTTTTCCGCGAGAGAATATTTCTCCCCGGACCCGTCCTCGTTTGCGCTGACCCAACCACTTAACTTCCACAGATTTTCACCACGCACTAATCTCGATGTCTTTCGTTTGTCGACTGCTATATCAAGACTAAATTTTATCTTTTTCTTGTCACCTTCCTTGAAGGTGATCGGTTCCATATCCTCTATGTTAGTGTCCGCCACAAACATTCCTGAAAATCAGTGGGAGAAAACAAACACATATGTGAGAAATATCCAAAAAGCTACAGTTATTGGATAAAGAGGGACTGGAATCCTGTAACTGAAAAAATTACATTGGGGAGGCGTTCCGATCCCGATTTCCTCAGAGTGGAAGTGTAATGTGTGGTGGGTTGACGATGGTTTGTGGATGAGCATTGGCCGTTCCGGGGAAGGAATCGGGACACACCCGATTGCTTAATGCCCTTTTGTACATTTTTGCATATGTTTAAATGCAAGGTGGTACTACATTTAATGTCAGATCTGGATTGACAATATCTTCACAATTTTTCATAATGTTTTTATGATTTGATAATGATACGAATGTTTGGTAAATATTGATTCTCAGAAGAATTCGTAGAATTCAGAATGAAAATGTCAGAAAGCGGTGGGGATCTATTGAAAAAATGGTAAATCTGTGAGATGCCGGTCGATAGTGTACGTTTTAATCCTAACAAAAGACGAACGAATTCGTATTAACCAGTTCGTTTGCGTATTGCTTTGAATTTGTCGGTATCTTTTTCTTTTTTTTCAGAAAATAGTCTAGTCTCTTTATGGGTGAAACTCAGAATTCATGACAGCTTGTTTTCTTATAGACAGTGAACCTAGTGAAAACTGAGTCTGTATGGAAAATTTCGAATGATTTACCATCGAAATGAAAACCTAAGAAAATGGATAACAATTTTACTGAATTTAACGAAAGGAAACAAAGAACAGATGATTACAGCACGTAACTAAGAAAAGCAACTTATCGCTATTTATATATTATCACAAAACTTCAATGGGAAACGAAACCAAAAGTGATTATTCATGACAGTCGATCTACACAGCTACATGTTAGCAGTGTTGTCTGGTCTTTAATTAAAAACCTTTAAAGCTATGTGAATGAAGTTTAAAAAAAATTGTGCTCTATGCCGACATATTTTTTGTCGTTCCTAGCGATAAGTTAAATGAAAGAAACAAAAAAAAAAGGGGGGGGGGGAGGGGCTTCCGCTACTACAGGAAATATTGGTCAAGATTGCCAAAGTCTGTGAGAACAAACTGTTTTTGTACAGATTAGGAATTTAAGGCAAACAGTTCTCTGAATTTACGAAGAAAAAAAATTAATTTGATTAAAAGGTGTTCCTCATTTTCAAGAACAAATTAGCATTTAACTCCTTTTTAAAAAAACATTTGACCCTATTAAGTTTTATTTTGTTTGGCTTATTTGCTGTCAGATCATGGGTGTCTTATTTTATTCATGTCCAGGAATCCTGTTTGTCCTGCTCAACTGTATCAATATTGTACAAGAAATCGTTATCTTAAAGTCAACATATATACCTATCCTCCTTATCATCAACAAATTACTACATCGCTGGTGAAATAGGGCGAAAAAAAAAAAAAATTATCAGATATGTCCGTGACAGAGGAAAACATTTCCAGATTAGACGTAACCACACTTTCTTGGTCATACTTACTGTATGGACACTGAGGACAACATTCAGACGGAATGATCACGACCTCGGTGGGGGAACATCCTAACTCCGAAGGACACGACTCGATGTTGCAGGTGGTAGTTCCGTTGAGGCAGACGCACTCAGTGCAAGGGTCTAACCGTTGCGACTGCTTGTGTAGAAGGAAGTTACCGCGAAAAGAACACGGACTTCTGTCCGATATATCAACTGCAACGATAAATGTCTATCCGTAAGGAAAAGTATAAACTTTATAAATTTTAGGCTATGTACTTTTCAGTGTGTCTGTTATTGTACAAATGTATGAGATTTTCAAAGATAGGTACACAAAAAGAAACACATACATTTATGAATTAGGATCACGTGATTTAAGCACATGAAGGATATCGAGGGAGAATAAATATCATGTACTCCAGATGGCTGGCCGTAAAATTCTTTGCGTCTGGCTTTT
This sequence comes from Stichopus chloronotus, assembly GCA_021234535.1. Classification (NCBI taxonomy): domain Eukaryota; kingdom Metazoa; phylum Echinodermata; class Holothuroidea; order Aspidochirotida; family Stichopodidae; genus Stichopus; species Stichopus chloronotus. The sequence continues at coordinate 8,217,683 of CM037848.1, read as the reverse complement.
GAAAAACATCGAATGTCATAGCAATGAACCCATTTCATGTATTCCAGATGGCCCTACGTAAGAAAACATTTCTTGTTAATGTGGAAAATACGAAAGTGTATACGGGACATGCAAAAGGAGAAGGAACCATCTCGGCAAAACGACAATTTTCGTAGAATTGACATTTTGAAGACTTAGTTAACTCCTCAAAATGACAAAAAACCCTGAAATTTGCCATTTTGACGTCATTCAGCATTTTTATTTTAAAAAAGGGACAAAATTTAGGAAAATGACGAGATTATAGATTCTTCATGAGATTTTTGAATTCATCAAAATGGCAACCTTTGAGATATTGTAAACTGGTCGAGATAAAACAACAATTGCAATTTTGGGGGGTTAGAACATCTTCTCAAAGTGACAAAAGTCACGAGTTGTAAAAGAGTTATAATCATCTTGCTAAAACGAATTTTGCCAAGTTAGAACAAATTAAACAAAAATTAGAACCAATTAGAAACGAGTCACGGCCGATGATTTCAACTGGAAAAACGTGAATACAGCCTGAAATATTTACTGGTGGAAAACATTGCACGCCTCCTACAGTACTGATTATCGATTATACCAACATACAGTGATGGTTAACTTAATGTGGTTGCAATGATTCCAAAGCTCTAGATTAGGGAATCTAGAGAAAAAATGACAAAATTCCAAATTTTTCCCTTTTGACAAGATGTTCTAACTCGGCAAAATGGCAATTTTTCGAATTTTGTCACATTGACGAGATGTTCGAAGTCGCCAAAAAAGTTTTTGGAGTTTTGCCCGTATGGCAAGATCTTCGAAGTCGACAAAATGACAACTTTAAGAATTTTGCCATTTTGCAGTGATGAGTTGTTTTATCGCAGTAAAATGACAATTTATTTAATTTTGTCCCTTTGACGACTAGGTTCGAACTCGGCAAAATGTCAATTTTTCAATTTTGCTACTTTGACGAGATGTTGGAAAGTGGGAAAATAGCAGATGTCTGAAATTTGTCATTTTGACGAGACGTTCATTTCGGCAAATTGTCATTTTTTTTTTTAATTTGGCCATTTTGACAAGATAAGGTGACTCGGGAAAATGACAATTTTTGGACTAAGTTTTAAAGTAAAATAAATGGCCAAAATTTCGATTTTTGTCATTTTGAAGACTATTAAAGTCGTAAAAATATCAATTCTACGAAAAGTGTCATTTTGCCGAGTTCTTTTTTCGCATGTCCCGTCAACGCTTCCGTAGGAATACGTCCACAACACAATTTGAATGAAATTTCCGGATTCGAAATCCATTAGAGGAAGCTAAATGTGCTTGGATCAAAACATGCCACTCTCATATTTTGATTGCACTTGTCAGATAACCTTGCACATCAACCTGCAGGTGAGATTGACACCCTCGACCATCATGATGTGGTATATCCCACCAATGTATTGTAGCATGGCGAGCAGGTGAAAGTGATGGGAAATCCGTTGTCAAGAACAGAAGGCAAACTCTTGGAAATAAGGCACAACATGAAATATACAATCACATCCAGTGCAGACTAAGACACACGCTAATATTTATAAACTGATATTTATACCGAATAAACAAGTAACATAATCACACGCACGTACATATCGAAACACGCACGTACAGGTACGACCATCCCCACGCACGTACGAGAACGTATGGGCCGTTCCCACGTATGCAGCCTCTCTCGTGCGTATGGACCAAATGAAAGCAAAGCCTTACGATTACCAATCGAGCTACCTTTACCCGTGATGAATAAACATAAAAGTTAACTACGATGTCTATTCTGCAAAGGCATTTTAATATATTTAAATGCTGTGGGCATGCTAATGCTCGTTGCTACTATCTTGGCACTATATACCTGCCACATTGGTCGGTAGCCTCTTTTCTTTTTAAACTATACTGTTATGAAAAATCAAGACGATATGACTCATGTAGATTACTGACGGTATGTTGAAAAAATTACGACACCTTTGACTGAATATGTGCATATAACGAAATTTATACTTTACGATACAGCTTCACCAAAATCGAACCTTTCGCAATGAATGAGAAATAATTTGACTTTACTATTTATACATAGTTCTCAAAGACATCTGACACCTGATCAGCTGGACGGACGGGTAAAGTTCCGAATTAATTGGACACTTTAGACCAAATTTAAAGTTTCAGTCAACTTTGATTAGGTTTTTTCTTAATTTTGAGATATAACCAATAATACCATGCAACGAAGTCAGTTCATATATACAGGTCTCCTCTTGCTATTCGTATTATGATCCGGAAGGTTAGAATTTCTATTAGAATTAGCCATTTGCATAACTCACTAATAAGAAACGCATTTTGTTATAGTGAACATGTTTCACTTTTGTTCTGATTAATGTCCATGTGCACTAAAATTCTTCATATCTCATCTTCGAGACAAATCAAGTTAGTTTAAATATTAGCGCATGTAATCATGCTTTATTAAGATCTACACTCACTTAGTTCACGTAGTCTATTCCTTACTAGTAATCCCAAAATCCAGATACTTTTTGTCACAGATAACAAAGTTAAACGAATATCCTTAAAAAGAGTGTGTGACATCTATGTAGGAAATTCCCAGAGAGATTGACATTTTCCACAAGACCTATGTTCTTAAAAAAATGAGCTTGTAACCTTTTAAGTGATTTCGTGCGTCCTCAAAAAGTACGAATATTACAATTTCCTTATCAAAAGTTTAAAAAGTCTTTAACTTGCAAGATTCAGAGAATTTTGGTCAAAAGGAATAGATTTCAGAGGAAAGATTGTGCTCCTGCTCTATGTTTTCAAATTTCTATAACGTGAAGACAAAAAGTGTATACTATACTGTAGAGTTTGACAGTTTTCATTCAACTTAACCGTGAATGAATGAATATTCATTACATCGAAACACCTGTTTTCTACCCAATAAGGAGGTGATCAGTTTGTAGTTTACATGTTAACACAGTGCTTCGTTCCATTACATGTTACAATTTCCGATACTAATCAAGGGGAGACGACTTGAGTAGTATGTGTTTGATATACCACTGAGACGAGCTAATGCTTATTCATTATTTAGGCGCAGTTATTTTTCAAATATTGTATGACACATTCAATACATAAATTTTATCACTTGCACATTTCAAAATAACAAAAATTTTATCCTTCCGTTTTTTTTTTCTCGAACACTCGTAATCACTTTAAAATATTTACCCTTGTGGGTTATGAGCTATGTTTTAAAGACTTGTTCCAAATATCAGAATATGAATGTGTCACTAGGGTAATACAACAGTCTGCTAAGCGGACGTATGCCAAACCGTTTTACTTTGTATTCCCTGAAATTTTAAGTGATATCTCGTAGTCACGTAATGATATCATCAATAAGTCGACAGTTATGATATCAGTCAGCAAAACTGCTTATATCATTTCAGATCTTAGTAAATGTAGTCATGATATCATTAAATATGAAGAACGTAAAAGTAGTTTCGCCATATATTATGATTTCTAAATTGGTCTGACGGTATTAAACGTTGTACTAACAACTTATTTTGGTTGACGGCAAGACAGAAGGAGAGGGGAAGCGAAAACCAGGGGACAGGCAATCCAATGCCAACGAAAGATTGCAGCAAGTAACTGCAATTTACGCAGACAATTACAATGGCATCGTAACGGTGAATACAATTAGAAAGTCACATGTAGCGGAATACTTATATTGTAAATAAGTGTAATAATAGATTTGGTACATTCAGTAAGTCATTGCTGACGTTATAACATTAAGCAGAATGAGAAATTGAACACACAAAGAGTGTTTGAATTATTTCCTTAATTGAAACGTAATGTCTCAAAAACAAGTGCTCATTTTGTCATTCTGAACAAAAGTCTCGAATATTCTCGACTTTCGGTCTTTAAAGGATGAAATGTCAATTTGCCATAACACATAAACTCATCCTCAGAGGCGTTGGAAAGGAGAGTGAAAAGTCTCTTTCACAAAAGTAGATCCATACCTGTTTTTCATCTTCATCATCAGTGTTGGCAAATTTCAAAGCGATTCTTCCCCTTTTGAACATTTTGAAGTTTCTAAGGAATACACATTACTGTAATCGAAATTTGTATCATTTTTATTTGTTTTCCCCCAAATTGCATTTTTTCTTTAATATCCTGTTGTACTTCAGTTTACGTTGCTTAGCTAAATTAATTGATTTTGTTGCTTATGTTTTATGCTGGAATTTTTTCGAGTGAAAACATTTTACCTTTAACTACGTCTTCTTTTCGTGCAGTTTCAAAAACATTTATCGTTTAAATTGACCGTAAATTTTAGTTAAAGAACCGGGTCTCTTCATTACATTATATAGACAATGGTTTTTCAAACAAAGAGACTCTAAATCCTTTTCGAACAAAAGTCACAAGCAGCATTAATAAAAAGTAAGCAACGTGTGCTATATAGACATACACAAACAAAATACTGAATTTATGTTACGGCTAACATTTTCAGTTTTGTTCACGATTTTGTAAATCATTTCTCAGGCAAAATTGTGAGTTTCCTACAGACAGAAATTTAATGTATTTGTTGCTCCAGAATAATTTGCTCACCAAAACTTCATATTCAGGTAATGCATACTTCCGTGGCTTTTCTCAAGATGAAACTTTTGCTGATGTTCATTGGTGAAACCGAATGATGAAACAATGATTGCAGTTTTTCAGCATGTACAACATAGGTGCATGTGTAAACAAATTTGGAGAATGTGTCGAAGCGGTTACAGAAATACTCTGCATCACTTAACGTCTGACGATAACGTAACGATCACTGATTACAAATTGAAAAAGAAAATACATTAAGGCCTTATTAACGTTTTACTGTTCTGCCACTCTGCCCGAAATTACGAGTGGTCCTAAGAGTGCATCGATTTTGAAACTTTCTCCCAACGTCAGTTTCGAATTTATATATTTTACTTATAAACCTACTTATATACTTTAGTTATATATTTATAACATATATTGATATATATTTATATACTTATTTTTATATTTATTATTTATATTTATTTTATTTTTTATATTTATGTATTTTATATATTTTTATATATATTTAATAGATATATAATTAATATTTATAAATCATTCATCAAACATCAGTGCATTGGTTTTGCATTACAGACGAAGTAATAAGCTGACAGACACTATTTCTCTCACCGATCTTTGTAGTTACAGAACAAACAAGGAGAGAAAAGTAATCACTGTCTTTTCAAAATAGCCACTTACGCGATTCTTCGGCCAACGAAGCTGACGAGCTGATACTTCCACTGACACTGAGGTATGACAAGTCTTCTTGGGCTCCTGCTACGAAAAGCAAAGCAGCAAAGAACAGAAAGTAATAATAAACTTTGTGGTCTACAAAGATCTTCATGACTGAAACCCTTGGTTGTGGGATGAGAGAGACGAGAGCTTTCCTTTGAATCACACGTTAGTCATAATTTTAACTTCTCCACTAGGACCCACCTTGATCCTCTGGATGCTGAGATAGTTCTGACAAGTAGCTCAGCAAAATTCGTCTTCTGGAAGATCTGGAAATCTTCGCAGACAGGAAAACGCTAATCGTCCCTGAAAGCTTGAGTACACAAATGATGCAAAACTAGTAAAGCGTACATACCGTTCAAAGTATGAAAGATATTCTCTCACCTTGGAAGTTGTCTGACCTTGGATAATTGGTCATGGTCTAGGAAAGTTTATTGACAGCATACCAAGTTCAAGTGTACCTGTCTTCAAACACAATGGGCTGTAAAGTACAAGCTATCTCGTGGTGCACACGACAATGACAGAGACAAATGATGTGGTGTTTTTACGTAGCCTCAAAGGCTACGTCTCTGGAATCGTCCTTCGGGTTTTCCGCGCCGGTTGACACAAGATTCGTACCCTTGCAGGAAAAATAGATCCTTTAACCACACAGTCGGCGGACATGCGGATTAGTACACAATCTCAAGTACAGTTCCGGCTCGCCCCGCCCCCACGATTCATCATAATAACCGTAAGTGTTCGTGAGCGAAGGGAATAAAGCACCAAGACAAGTATTAGTTTTCAGCAATCAAGCCATAAATCAACATTCTGGCTCTATGAAACTTCTCGAAATTTCACGCAGGGAAAGATTGCATATGAGTTTTATACAAAGATTACAAATAAATTACATTCGTAGTCTAGGTTTGGTAGCTTCCTGAAAAGGATTCATGCGTGGAGTGATACAGCACTGATGAACTTGTATATAAATAAGACTTGACTAGAACAACGTTACTTTCACTACAGTGATCACATGGACACACGTAACGTCCTTATGATTGCTGTCATTTGTAACCCTATCTAGTCCGCATTATCTATCAAAGACATTTATATGGTATCGTCCCAAAGAAGGTACATTATTTACTATTTTTATTATTTTTGTGTTAACTATCGGTGTATGTTTATGGCGACATTGAAATATAAAATTACAAGCTGAATTCAATATCTTTTCGATGGATTTTATTAAAAGTTTAAAAACATGTTTCTTTATTTTCTCTCAGTCAAAGGGTTGTACCCTTGTTTTCGTAGTAAAAAATCCAATTGGAGCACTAAGCCCCATTTCCCGCCATGCTGTGACTGACACACTCTTCGTGAGTTGCACGTGTGTTCTCCTGTCAATTTTTGCCAAAGTACAACATGCTCAAGCGAAAGACAACCACAGAAACGCTGGAAAAACTTGTGGAATTGGTCAGGCAAAATCCTGTCCTATATGACTTCAATTTACCGGGACCTAAAGATGCTGTCAAAGTGAGTAACATCTGGAAAAGCATTGCAACGGCGAAAAATGATGAAAATGAGGGTAGGCGGTTGAACACTATCTAACGCAACGAGCGACGCAGAACCCGATGGGAAATTTTTTTGGGGAAACGCCCGGGTAGAACATGACCTTGTTGCATGTACCCTTGGTGAAACATTTCCAGCATTTTGAAATGACGTACTTTTAAGTAGTAAAATTTACATACTTTTAAACAGTGATATGACAGAGTAGTGGTTCATATGACCAACTAGACCGGTTGCTGCTTTCATACTCAGTTGTTGAGGAGCGTCATCAGTAGTAAGCCTTTTAATATTTTATATTTTAGGAGATTACATAAGTGTAATATATAAGCATAAGTGTCGTGAAATTTTATTTTTGTAAATGCGTGTTCTTTAGTGCACGTAATGGGTATAAGCTCAGAGAGTCAGAGTGCAGCTATGAGCGCAATCAATAGACCTTCGTGCGAGTCCTGACTGTCGAACGATTCTTCACTACTTTGAAACATGCTGTCTCGCTCCAATAGTCTTTTTGAAGGGCATTACTTGGTATCACCTTCCTCAGTATGGCACAGAACCTGCTTGAACTGTCCTCATGGTTAAACGAAAGTACTTATGGAAAGAGACTGTCATCTAGTTCCAACTCCCTAACAAGATGTTTGTAGGCGCCGTGATCGTTTCGACCCTCTAGTCTGGGACTAACCCAGTATTTGTGCTTTCTCTTTTTGTTTTTTCTCTTCGCCCTGAGATACACGAGGGCTAAAAGTTTCAATATCTCTTGCTCTTCTTCCTCTCAAATTTGAACGAATAGGGAGCATGGCGAAGGTTGTCTGGTGTGTTGGTTCTTTTCAGTCCAGGCCAGTAAAAGGCAGAAAATAGCAATACTAGACATTATATACGCAATGCAACACATGTTTTTGACGTATGAATGGATGGAACTTCTACGCATACGCACACACGTTACGTACACCACGTTTACACGCATACGGGTAAGGCATAACGCATATCGGACAAATGGATGGCTAGCTTAACACTGTGCATTTCGTGAGAAAACGCAACGTTAACACAGTACGTGTTGTGTTTTTACGTACATGCATTAACATCAGTATAAATAGCTTTATCGGTCGCCGCGCGGAGGCAACTTTTCTGAGAGATGTCGTTGAAAGTTCACCTAAGATTATCAAAACCACTGTTTATTGAGACCTCAAATATTTTTTGATATGTTCCAGTGAATTTTCTTACCTTAAACTGCTTTTGTTTGATTCGTAGGCCTTATTCGTAGGCGAGGTAGATAGATCCTACGCATCCTGCTAGTCCTAGACGTTATAGCTGAGTTTGTGTTTGATTAGCCTACTGAACATCAACCAGAAAGTGAGAGCGAATTAAAAAAGCAAAAATTACCTCATTTTCTATTTCTTCCTAAACATGTACATGTGTGTTTTATATCTGCTATATCTATTTTATGCTATATCAATCTTGCAAATTTAATGCATGAGGATTCCTATGCAAAGTAGGCTTAACTTTCATAGAAGATAACACAAGACTTCACTAAATCTACAAGGGAAACTGAACTCTGTGGTAGAGCAGTAAGACATTTAAGCACAGAACAGGGCCAAAAAAGAGACAAAATTACACATGAGAAGAAATGAGAAAGTGAAAGTTGACGAAACATCAACAGCAAAAGTCAAAGGCAAGTTCAGACGTAAGATATAAAAGTACCCAATCATCTTAAAGGAGTGGACGCTAATTGTGAAATGGTTCTGCCCATGAAAGAATTAGGCACGGAAGCGATTAGCATGGCTATATACCGTCAGTAGGCTCACAATTTTTCCTCTGAAATTTTCATGAATTTTCAATCGGTCATTCAAGCTGATCTCAGTCTCATATACCATATGTATAAGTGGAGAGTGAGATCATGTCATCCCTATTGATTAGGGAGAATGAGGTCAACCATCCACCACTTCCATTTTCAGACTTTTTTTCTGTAAGACCATAATTTTCAAGAAGTACCCCTGTAACGTCTAAACAAAAAGCGACCTTGAAAATCATAAAACAAGAATGACGTTACCTGGTCAACTGTTAGGCCTAACTTAGTACACGAAAAAAAAATCTAGGGCCTAAGTCAGTAGACCCAAGCGGGTTATGTCATAAAGTTTTATTGCACTCTTCCCTGTCTTGCTGGAATGGACCATTTCTTTCCCCTCACGCTTACATACCGGTAGTGTACTTGAAAAAAGGTATGTAAGAATAGTTTCTGTTACCCACAGACGCTGGTTAAAAAACTCAAGTTTGGTTATAAGGTCTAAATTTATATGAGAATCACTTATTAATAACATTTTTATGCACGTTATCTTGTCTTTTGTTAATTAGAGGCTTGGTCTTTAACATCTAATTGTAAAGTTTGACTGTTCATGTGACTTTTAATTTGATTGGTTTGCGGTTATAATCATGGCGAAAGGTCGTTAATAGTCATAAGTAGGTCAAGTGCTAATTGATACGGCACAAACAAACTTGACCTTAAGTCATACAACAATCATAACAATGAAGCATATGGCAATATCCTGAGCGGTTTAGGACTTAACCGGGCAATTTTTTTCCCACAAAACATTGGACGTGGGGTAACAAAAATTATTTCGTTTACATAATTTATCACTTGATTCCTTTTGGAAGTTATCAATGTCCTCTACGATGTTTGACATCTCTACCTGAAGTGGATAGTAGGTTGATTATAGCTGTTTCATGGACTATACTAAGAACTATCGGCAAGTATCATTACAGCGATTTACCCAACTTTAATTTTTATTTCAAGCCTGTCTCTGGCCGATCGTGGCTACGTCGAATTCGCCCTGCAAATTCAAATTTCTAGTTTCTCTTTGAAAAAGCAACTGAACCTTCCAGCACTTGCAAAAGAAACCATACTCACAGAGACATTTTTCGTTCTTTTTTTTTTTTTGCTATTTGTAAAATTTTCGAAGCTGAATGCACCAATACTTCAAAATATCATTTTCATGTCACACAACATTTAACAAATTGAAGATTCATGACTCGGCTCACAAAGTGTACTGTGGACAGCTTGATCTACGGTGGATTGTAGATGCCATTTACGTTACAGGTCTAGTTCATGTTCCCATATACAGTACAAACCAGGGAGAAAATGAAAGGAAAAAAGAAAACAGTTTTCATAATTATCGCATGGGAACTTTGATGTTTATTGTAGGCATCGTTATTTGGTACTACCCATCAAAATCGTCACAAATATACCGATAAAGTTCAAACTTCCACACTGGTGGTTGGTTCTAGTTTGTTATGTTTAGTTCAGTAAATTGTGCTATCAATTACCAATAGTTTGAAACTGTGCAAAAATTATATAAAAGGTCTATTGTTATTACAGTCATGTAGATGAAATAATATGATGTATTAAAAATGAGAGAAAAAATCAGACCCGTCCATTAACAGCAATGAAATACTAAGCCTTGTTGTTTTTTTGTTCTTTTCCTTACGTCGATGCTCGTAATTAATGTCCTTACCATTGTAATCATGTACCAATGCATTTGTGTATGTAAGTGTATGTTATGACACCTACCTTGTAAGTACAATATCTCAAGCAGGAAATCGTTCAAAGTCTAATTTTTAGTTCTCTCATCAATTTATGCACTAATGGCAAAGAGTCATGTGCAATGTTATACGGTACCACGACATCCATTTCAATACACCGTAGTCTACTTAACATCTTCAGTAGTTTCTCGTTTTTATGCTTTACATAAACAGTATATCCTTTAAGTACTTTTAAGCAAGAATACTTTTCATCATCATTTGCACTTCGAAAGTAATTTCAATTTGTGTTTTAGCTTTCTGTTGAGTCAACTCAAGCATGTTTCAGAATAGTAGGCTATACCCAATTGCCTACCTTAAACACATATTTCAGTTATACTAAAAGGGAATAAAACTACTTTAGAATCACTTGATATTGCCGTCCCAAGATCCGCCCACCAACCCCTTGCTATCGTACACTTCTTTTTTCTCCTTACATCTGCCCATGGTTATAGCTGTAAAGATTTTCACACAATTGCATTAATATCCCCCCCCCCCCATTAACCAAAAGTATTTGAAACCATCAGAATTTTCAAATTCTCGTTATTATTTTGGTGAGGTTCACCTTGTTGGAAACCCTCACCACCTTACGTCAGTGTTATCACATCACGCCGTGTTGATCCTCATGGTCAATTAAACATCATTCTCACCAAGTTATTTAGGTTTGTCAATCCAATGTCTAATCTTTCTTGAGGTTCCTGGCAAGAGTATTAAGTGTCAGGTCGAAACGTCAAACATGTCTAATCAAGCATGGAAGAGGGTCTGTTGAACATCTTAACACGGCCATGATCATGCTGTGACAATTCCTACAACATATTCTGCACAGAAACCGCACGACATCAAATTAAGGCTGTGTAGGGTATGGTCAGGTGTAGTTAAACCTTGTCATCTGACCTGTGCTCTCCCGTGTTATTTATTTGTCTACAAAGCAGAAGTAATGAAGTACCGCTACATTGAGAAGGTACCTCCGCAAATCACTATGTCAGATGTTAATGCTGCAGTATGCCTTAGCCTATGTTCATGGTGATGTGGTACTGTAATCAAGCAAAGAAGAGAAAGAATATGTAAGAGACTTTTAGGACAGTTTCATCAAAATCATGTCACCATACAGACCATACAGACCCCCCCCCCCACTATTTATGTCACCCCCTTTGAAAATCTACTGACACTCATGTGACCTTGAGAAGTTTGGGGAACCTCTGAAGTTTGCCCCCTGTGTAAAATAGCCTTGATTCGCTACTAGTTACTTAAATGCCTTGGCGGTCGCAGAATGATCCCGAATGCAGTAATGCTAACATGTTAAAAAAATCGGAGAGTTAAGGTGCTCTCCCCCCCCCCCCCCCAAAAAAAAAAACATGCCGTTATCTCTAACACCAAAAGTGAGAGACCTCTTCATTGCTTTACTGAAGTTCAACTTATTGCAAATCCCCATCGCCTTAGGGCGTTTTTATCACCTCATGCTGTGATGATCCACATGGTCAATTAAACATCGATTTCATACTGAAGTTCAGGTGTGTCAATCCCATGTACAGGCTTTCTTGAGCTGCGGTGCAGGGGGTACTAGGTGTAATGTCTAAAGGCAAACATGCGTGATCGAGCATGGAAGGGGCCAATAGAACATTATAGCACAATCGTAACGTCATGAAATATAGCTACGTCACTAATCTTAGTAAACGAGAGGAATCAAAAATCAGTTTAATTAATGTGTTTAGTCTTTTTTTTTGGGCAAATTTATTTGTCTCACTAGATATGACTTTTGGTTCTTGTGCTTTGAATCGATGGTTTTTAGATAGAAAGTAATAAGAACAAGAAAATAAATGATTGCAGAAAATACCACACACTCCGACTTAAGAGAATTTAAGAATTAAAGTGCGTACTGAACTTTGAAAATTGAGCCCAGTAAATAAGTACATTGATGACATAATTACATAGATTCAGCTAACAATGTGAAAAAGTTCACAACAAAATATAACGTTTCTTTTATAGAGATTATGAAGAAATACAAAAACAAACGTTGCTTTACTATGCTCATATTAACTCGACTATGACATCAGTTCCCTACAATAACACAAATACATTGTGGTTTCTATGATTTCATTAAGAGGATTCTTTTTCACGAATTTAACATATTTGCACCAGGCTAGTAAGTGTAATATATTGGTTACTGTAATATTACAGTAATTTATCACGCCACCAATTGGGATGTGCAATGACATCTGCTGACTAATGCCTGATACTGTAGGTATCCATCTGAACTGCATACTATAGATATATCCAAGAGCTTCCCTACGTATCAAATCTGTCCAAGCTTCCCTTCTTTCTGAGATCGTGTTTTGGCCTACAGGATTTTCACTGTTTGACCCATGTTGACCCCAAATTAGGATTGACCTCCACAAAACACGAGAAACGTCTTGCACTCAATTGGGTTCATCCAGGTATGAAATATTTGATCTGCATAAGCTTCCCTTATTGATACTGTTTTTACAATGTTTCACTATTTGACCTTGTTCACCCCAACTGACCTTTGTCCTCCATCTAACACAATAGGCTTATTGTTCTCCATGAAGTACAATCACATATTTCCCCCCTTCAGATATTGTGCTAACAAGGTCTTAACTATTTGACTACCCCCCAAATCAAAAGGTATCTTGTTCTAAATGTGGTGCATCAACATACAAAATATGACATTTGTCCAAGATTCTCTTCTTGACATATCGTGTTTACGACGTTTTGACAATTTGACCCTTGTTGACCTTTGTCCTCTACAAGAAAACAATAAAGTTTTTTACTCGAAGTCCTACAACTATGTACTAAATATGAGATCTGTCCTAGATTCGCCTCTGGAGATTGTGTACCAGGGTTTCTATTTTGACCGATGTTGACATTATAAGACCTTTGACCTCCACTTAAATCATTGGCGACCTTGTACTCAATGTGGTACACTTACATCCCAAATATCAGATTTGTTCAATCTTTTCTTCTCGGGATATCGTGTGTACAATGTTTTCACACTTTGACCTGAATTGACCTTAATTGACCTTTGGCATCCATCTAAATTGATAGGGTTCTTGTACTTATTGTGGCACACCCCCATACCGAATGTGAAATTTGTCCAAGCTTCCCGTCTTGAGATATCGTGTTCACAACTTTTTTCAACATTTTCACCCTTGTTGACCTCACATGACCTTTGACTTTCACTAAAAACAATAGGGTTGTTGTACTCTACGACATACCTCTACCAACTAAATATAAGATCTGTCCAAGTTTCCCTTCTGAAGATATTGTGTTTACAATGTTTTCACAACTTGACCTCTGTTGACCTTTGACCTCCACCAAAAACAGTAGGGTTCTTGCTGTGACATAAAATGACCTTAGAACTCTACCAACATCAATTAGGACTTTACATTCAATGTGGTACACCTACATACCAAATATGAGATTTGTTCAAGCTTCTATTCATGAGAGAGCTTCTTTAAAAGGTTTTCATAATTTGACTACTGTTGACACCAAATGATCTTCGACCTCCACCAAAAACAATAGGGTTCTTGCATTGAATGTGGTTCACCTATGTACTAAATATTAGGCCAGTCCAAGCTTCAGTTCTCAAGATATCGTGTTTACAATTAAGGCAAGCGCCAATCACACAATACACACAATCCCTCAGCGTCGCGGGTTCCAAGGGTTAGCATTTCTTCGAAACCAAACGTGACCCTTTTTTTGTAACGTATAATTATTTTTTAATGATTTCTATCTCTTGTAACATAAGTCTTAGCTAAATGTCTTCTCCAAATGCGGTGTGAGGATGACATATTCACATGTGTGCATAACAAATTCAATTTTTCTACTGCCTTCGTCACCTGTTGCACTAAGTCTTCACTTACAGAATTAAATAACGACGTCCGAGCATTACTGAAAGACACATGATGAAAAACTATGGCCGAGAACTTTGTATCTCGCACAAAGTGCAGAATAATACAAAAAATATGCGTGAAAAGATGAATTGATACGTATATATGAATGTTAATTGATGAAAGACGAAACATGAAAAGTATTGCATTACCTGAATAAAGAAAATATGGAGGTAGTTTTGGTAGAATTACAGTACACTAATGGGAAATTTGAAACTTTCATAATTTAGATACATTAGATCATTCGTACAATGAAAGATTTGGTGAATTATTGCAAAAACTCAACTCAACTGCTCAGCTGCCGATATAGATACTACGCAGTTATAGTCGGAGCTTCCATTGTGACGGTAACGTTTATTCATGGAACAGTACTCTAACATGCGCGGGGAGCCATTTTCTAATCAACGTATCTACAAATTGAAAGTCAAAAACACGCTTGCTGTCAGGCGTCCAAAAACCTGGTAAATTCCTAACTTCCGATGTGTCCGTGAACACTACTTCGAAGGGTTTTTTCAACTGCGACTTCAATGCAAGGTGAAAGCGAGTCTCCTGTTATCAATGTTTCACTGTCCGCAAGGAACATTCGGGAGTTTAAGGACTCACTCGTCGCAACTGGTATGCATGTTCTTGCGAAACCATGAGTGGCATGTAACATGGGCACATTTTTGACGTCTCCGACAGACCTGGTTTAGTATCCGGATATTGGATCTCTGAGTGAATTATCGGATTCCGAATTCTGACCCCCAAAGTGTAATCTGGACAAACAAAAAAAGGGATGAAGAGGTCAATTGCTGCTGAACTATTCCAAGACTAAGGATCTTTGAGTAAAGCACTTTTGCTATACTTTACATTATACAGACCCAATGCATACAATGACCCTCAAGAACGAAGCCCATCCAAAAAGTCGTGATTACGGGAGGGGTTGCGATATGTTACCTTTAAGGTTGAAGTTTCTGAAGATCTCCGTTTGGTGAATGGAATCAAGAAAGAAAGGAATATACATGGCAGAAACTAAATTTAATCAAACGCGTTGGCATAAGGCACAAGGAAAAAATCTACACCCTGGTGAAATTTGCTCTCAAATGTCTTTTCCTCAGTTTGCTTTTCAGATGTCAAGTCTGTGTGCCTTGCATGGCAAGTACCGAAATAAACAAAACATACTAACAAATGTGCACTCACCCTCCTTTCTCGTCTTGGAACATAAATACCAAATATAGAAATGTTTGTCAAACCTGATTGGCAAAATTGAATATTCGTTGGTTCACCGTTACTAACCTCTATCCGTCCTCAACTATCACTATTAGGTGCTGATGTGCTAAGCCAGAGATTTATGTTAAAAACGAAAGCATGGTTTTGAAAGAAAACCTGTCTCAATCTTTTACTGTGTAAATCGAGAGTCTGGTCATAGAACCATATGTCATACTACTACCTTAATGCGATAATCCCAGGTAACATCCGCAGTTGACAGTTTTGGACACCGAGTGGCCTCTGAAGCACAAACTAAGTTCTTAGATTAGCATTTTGTTGGGTTGAATCTCAAGGTATGGTGTGCTGTCGATAATATGCTGTTGATTACCCAATCTGTCTGTCACTGGTAGTGTAGGCCTTTCCTAAAATGAATCTTACTCTGACAGCTACAGCTTCCTATATGAACCTACTTCTTCTACAGTAGCACTGATGTTGTGAATGACAGTGCTCGATACTTACCAGGAGTACATACAATACCAACCTTTCATTAAGTGACATTTTCCTTCACTGAGAGAGCTCTACATGCCCAATGTGATCAAGATGAAGGTAGAAACAGTTATTAGCATAATGGATTTGTAAATAATTCCAACAATTGTCGTTGTGTATCAAATAAACTGTCCAGAACTACATGAGCCCAGACGATCCTCCGAGCAAGAAGCCAAAACGTTGAGTGAGTGTCAGCATCATTCACCAAAACAGGAAATAAACGAAACAAGAACAAATGAACACACAGGCATCGTTATTGATAAACAGGTGCACGAGAAAAGACATCTGTGACTAAACAAAGCAAAATATATTTGTAAGCAAATTTCACCACAGTGGTTCGATTTAAAATCGGCAGCCAATGATTTGACTAAATTCGGGTTTCCGGATATCGATGATATTCCATGTGTGATCTAGGCAACTGGACCATTGCCTTGGCCGCCAAGTACTAGCTTGTCACCACGCCTGCAGTGACCGGCTCTTTTTCCATTTTCCTTCACTGAGACAGAAAAGAAAAGAAAGAGAAAATCAACCTCTGGGAAGAGAGTTTCAATGATAACTTTACCTACCTAGGCGGGCAAACTATACATGATAAAGACGTTACCAAAATTCAAAACATTTTGACCGACTCTGCCAGATGAGATCCTGTGAATCTTTCTTAGTGGATCATCTCTCGGATGTGTCAAGTACACAGAATATATCACGTGCTGTTGGGGAGATTTTCATTTTCAGCTGAAAACTTTATCTTTTCATATTTTTCTTTTTTTCGGCCAAAACATTCCTGGCCATTTTGAAATTTACTTGTAAGGAAAGCAATTTGCATACGAAACATAATTAGAACAGAATGCCAGGTATACCATCAGTGTTGAAGTTTTAGTATTTCATCTGGTGGTCAAGGACAACTAACATGTAAAATGAGGTTGACCTTTTCAAAATTTAGTCCCTGTCAAAAATCCTCCCAAAAATCCAGTCCTGCCAAAAATCATGCCATGATTTACAGTGTATATTTGCAGGATTGTGTCCCAGAGACCCACTTACATTGTGCTGTCAGCAATTCATCACCACACTTCTCATAATGTTGCAGATATTGTAAATAAAATCTTAATTGACTCGAGCACTAACCAAACTTGGTTGTCCGAAGTACAACCTGTACAAAAATTTGATTGTCCGGTAGGGAATTTGGGCATCTCGGACGCCATGACTACCACTAAACTTCATCACTGATCATGTCAGGTATCCTTAGATATCTCACACCACCCTCAACTCCACCAAAAGCAAAACAAGCTGGTAAAGATTGTTCTACGAAGTGTGCATTGTATATACGTTCAAACTATCAATACAAAAAAAATATCCAAAGAGAGGATTTCCTAGCAGATTGCAGGCATTACATGACGAACGGTTTACCAAACCTACCATAATGTTGCGATCAACTTAAAATGTTGAATGGTCTGTTGTACCGACCCTCACACATTTTGTTCTTTTTGGTGTCGCCGATCTGAAATATTCATGAGGACAAATGAACGAGACCTGTTCTCTGTCAGAAGCAGGGAATTAGCAGTCCAGGCTTTCAGGCAATTGATGAATTTACTTACATTTTTTGAGATGATAGTTTGGTTAGATCTCAACCAATCTGGTAGGTCTACAATAACAATCCTCTACCCTTAGCGAACTAACTATACGCGTTTGCATAGTTATTTACCTCCATCAACCTCGTTACTCGTGTATATGGCTATATGTGCGTATTCGTCATGACTAGCTCCTTAATGAATTCATGTTTTGATATTGGAATTTTTCAAATAATTCAGTGAGGAGATGTCAGCGTATTAAAGTACACCTTTAACAATTACTCACCTACCATTGCGAAACTAACTTTGGCTTAAAAACAAACAACGAAACGTAAAGGAATGTGCTGGTGGCATTTCATGAACACAACGCACATGACCATGGGTTACTAAGACAAAGACAGAACGGTACGGACAAAAAACAGACAAAACAACTTGGCAATTTCCTACTTGGATAAAAGTGCATACCACACATGGTATCTATAACTATGCATCATACATATTTTGAGATGAAAATAATGAACACTGGGTGCATATTGGTAATTCCAAACATATTTGTAATGAAGAGTAAAATCTTCAAACATTTACCATCAACATTGCTCGTCCTCATTATCTGACAGATGTTATGAGCGTGAAGTACATACAGGGCATGTGGTGTGACTCAAAGGAGAGCGCTTAAACTCTCCTAATTGAGACACACACATACACACATGAAGAAACGGGCATCTATTACTCACAATACATCTTGGGGATGGAGGGGCGAGGGATAATGCGAAGAGGGAAGAATACTTTATTAAAAAGTGAACCCAAGACACTAGTCTGTAGCCTTAAGTGTTCTGTTTGAAAACAAACCTTTACCTCAAGAAGATGAGACATAAGACTCGAACCTACAAAAGTTATTAGGGAAAAAAATCACGAAATGATCTTAACTGTTACAACCATGAAAGTGATTCATTGCCATAACATGATTCAAATGTCATTGTAACGAGCACTTCAGGCTTAAGCTCAATTTCGCATGGGTGAAAATAATTTGATGTTTAAAGAACTTAAATAGTGTGACTCTGCACTCGATGGAGGGTTTCCTGAATTGAGGAGATGATGTACATGCTAGGTCGGTCAATGTATATCTGAAATATTGTCTTCTGGAAATATCAGAAACTAACCATTGTCATCACTGTAAAATTACCCTAACAGCTCTCCTCCGACCTTTCTCATTTTTACTAACCTGGACATTTTTCTTCACGACAATGGATTAGGCTATTGTCGGTAAATATGACATCATCATCTGCAGAACCAATCTCAGTGTCACTTTGCGTGAATTCTGCAGTGTAATCCGGATTTGCGCTATCGCCTTTACGGAATTCAACACAGAGGTACTTAAACTCAGCGCAGCCAAGTTTTTCGACCACAAGAGGGGGAGTTTGGATGCCGTTGATAACGAGAGGGCCCCCTCGAGGGAGTTGAGTTGACATCTGTGCAGGGGTCAAAACTTGATCGAAACTGGGGGTCTGCCGATTCGATCCGTCCTGTTCACTGGCCACAAACACGGACATCTCATACAAGCCATTGCCTGACAGACCTCGACTCACTGGGTCAACTTCAATTGCTGCATTGATGGTGAGAGGCACTGGTTCTCCTGGTACGTGATCTGGTACCGATCTATCCCAGAGGATACCGCGAAAAATGACCCCTAACGAAAGAGAGGGTATACCATTGAGACCAACATTCAAGATCCTGCAATTCGTTCACTAAATTAACATTTGGAAATATGATTTTATCCTTAGAACAAAATTACTAAATTATGGATTGTATGGCTATATGAGGTGTATCTGACAAACATATAGACCTTATACCATCCAAGCGATATATTTCGACTTTTTCACTAACAAAGAGGAAGCTCAATGGTACGTCTGACTTATATCAGTGTTAGCTCAGCAGTTTATGCTACTTAGGAAGGGTGTCGCAGTGTAAGTCGTTTCCTTTGACTGACGTCACTTTAGAAAAAGGAAAAATAACGAATAAAAAAAAAGGAATTAGCAAAAGTATCTGTAGCTTCTTCGGCTTTGCTTTGCTGACAACAGTGAACCACATAATTTGTAAGAGGTTGTCAAGGTTATGATTCTTCAAACGATTGTTCTCCTTTGATCTGGAATTTGTGTAAACTATACAAATGCCATATTCGATGCTAATATGATCATACAATTCATCCGTAACTGATAACATGGGGAACCATCGCGTCAAATAAGACTTTTAGAGTAGCTACCTACCATAGAATAGAGTACGAAGTTACACAAAGGCAATACACACATAGCTTGAAAACACGCAGAGTAACGTTGTTCGGGGAAAAAAACAAAAACAAAAACACTATCTAGAATCAGTATTGTATCCACATTGGATACTTCCTGTGAATATTAAAGCTAGCTGCATCATGGATAGCTCGAATCAATGAGGATTACACAGAAAGAAATGTGCGCATTATTCCAAACGTATTACAACTTCTTTGACGGAGACTGTGACAGACTAAAACATTCTAAACACTGCTTCAACAATAGACAGAAATACACCGCACCACAGGATTCAGCCAGAAGTGGAATGATTTTGAGATCCCTTGCCAATGTTCATGTAAACGAAAGGACAATACATACCAATTTTGAAGTTCAACCACCTTACTCTTTGTGGGATACCATGTCTACAAGTTTACAAACTATGATCTCTGCTGACTTAACATGACCTGTGAACTCCATTAGAAATGACAGAGATAGTATGCACCTCAAGGTCTACCACTGCTAACAGTTTGAAAATCCACCAACATTTAGTTGCAGAGATTTTTCATACTGGCACTTCTAGTGGCCTCAAATGACCTTTTTTTCTCAATGAAAAATGGTAGGGACCAACTGTTTGTACAATGCATCAACACACAAAGGCTGATATTCTACCAACATTGAATTGCTGAGATATATTTCATCATAGGTTTTCAGACAAACCTCTTGTGAACTCAAATGATCTTCGACCTTTAGGAAAGCAGTAGGGATCATCTACTTACAACGACAACTAACACATAAAGCCTTAAATCACATTAAAAACTTTTCAAACTATGACCTGTATTGACCTCGCATGACATTCGATCACCACAAAAAACGGCAGAAATTATCTACTCATCCATGGATACAAATGTGACTACTATGAAGTTCCAGCAATTAACTTGCTGAAATATCTTAGTAGGTTTGCATACTTAAAGCTCTGGTGACCTCACTTGACCTTTGACCTGCATGAAAAACAATGGGGTCATCTACCAACAATGAACAACCAACACATCAAGTTTGAAGTTCCAGCAATTTCGGTATTGAGATATCGTGTGTAGAAGCCAAATCTTCACACACGCACACACCCACACACCCACACAACTTTGGTTTCCATTCATTCCGAGGACCTCATTGTGTTTTGTTTTGTTTTTTCTTCCTCAACCCTAACCTTAACAACAGACTCTCTATTGTTAATCTTGAGAGGACCGGAGAACTCTTTATTTCCTACAGAGGACCTAAAATCTATTGTTTCGGTCCTCGATCCTACCCGAAAACAACGGCACCCTTACACGCACACACACATACGCCATCATGACAGCAGAGATTCCTTGCCTGCCTTCGGCAACCAATAAAGAATGACAATAGTGGAAGAACCACAACCATAGATTGCCTTTTCGTTGCTGCTACCACATGCCAATCGTTTCCGCCACTGGTCGAGAAGGAAGAGAGTACATGCCAACTTATCGGATATCGGAGTACGCAACTTGAAAGGCGAAGCATAAGGTCCTTACCTTTGCAGTACTTCGAAAAGTCGACGCATTCTACAAATGGGTCTTGAGTAGGGTTTGTTCCAAATAGGTAGTTAATTGACGCGCCTGGATCCTTCTTCAACTCAAAACAAATGTAGGGAATATCTTCGCACACCAACCCGGTCAAATCGGTCTGGAAGTCTATACCAGTGAATTCTAAATCCTCACCAAGCTCGAGATCAATGTCTTGGTTAAATTGATTTAGAATCTGTTCCTGGTATTGGATTCGAGGTCCCCTGCCATTCTCACGTTTGTTGAAGAAAGTTGACAGTTCCCACAGATCGCTTCCGGGTACGTCGGTAGAACGATC
Source organism: Stichopus chloronotus (assembly GCA_021234535.1). Taxonomy (NCBI): domain Eukaryota; kingdom Metazoa; phylum Echinodermata; class Holothuroidea; order Aspidochirotida; family Stichopodidae; genus Stichopus; species Stichopus chloronotus. Next base: position 8,195,936 of record CM037848.1, on the reverse strand, counting down.
CTTGTCTGTTATTGCGTCTAGGTCTAACCGGATGGTATTAACACTATTCTCAATGGCTGGGAAGTCACCAGTCAGGTCCGGTACAATAGTACTAAAGATGGCACCTGCAAAATGAGTAAATAAAGAAGTTTGTCTCAAAAAAAAAGACTCCAAGTGATTTGATACTCGCACTTGAAAGTGGAATTCTTTGAGTTAGAGTACATGTGTAATCCAACATATCCCATTTCCTGGTTCTGCTACCTATCAATGTGTTTTCCCCCTCTTTTTTGTGAAACGCATTAAAAGAAAGCAGTAATCATTTCACTGAAAGTTTGGATCAATGAAGAACCACTTTTGCAATGTTTCATGAAATGTTGTGGTCGATCGATGGCAGGATGGACAGCGAGGCTAACACTTCACTTTGTGGGAATCAACAGTAGAATAAGTTCGAACCTGCTGCAAGATGTTAGATTCACACCGCGCGAATCATATATAGCTTCAGAGTTTTGCAATGACACAATTGTCAGGAATCTTACATAACCCTGAAAATAAGATGTACAAGACAACGAGATTTATGTGATTTGAGCACACCCATCCCTTCACCAGAATGGATTTTAACTTCGCACACTGGCACATATAAATATTTCATCCTTTCACAACTTTCTGTGAAACAATGCGCTACAACGCCTTTCCGTGGCCTTTGACTGAGTTGAGGGGCATTTTCTCTCTTTTTTTTTTTTGCCGTGGCGATCTAAATCGACTTTGACTAACAGCGTCATTATTTCCAGCTTCGGACAACATATTATTAACAAGATAAGTTCTTGACATGTCACATACGCAATGTCTGGAAGGTTGAGGGATAGAGAATTAGATGAACTTTGGTCTTCGTGCATAATGTGGTTCAAGAAACTTGTACTTGCTAAGTTGTTATTACTTTTACAGATTCGTTATTTACATGGTTTTCAGAGTTTGATAACAACGAAATGAAGCACGTTTCAATTTTAACTAATTTAAAGATATATAATCAGTAAAAACACCACATGGAGAATTCCTTCGTAACACAGTTACAGTACCAGTTGATGAATGAACAGCTATTTTTGTCACTACGTCATTTCATTCACGATATAGTTTACATATACTGCAACCCCCGTAAATATTTTGCCATCACAGATAACCTGCCTACGTCCTTCAGTGGAAGCCGTAAATATTTTGCCATCACAGATAACCTGCCTACGTCCTTCAGTGGAAGGGGTGGCAAAAAGCCACCTTTTTGAAATGGAGAACATCTCGGCTAGGTATGAGAAACTTAGCAATGATATGGAAACATACGCAAAATGAGCTAACCCCTGTGGGATGGCAATAAGATATAGATTCTTGTAAGGTGCTATTTGAACAGGTTTTACAGGGTATAATACAGTGACTGCTCTTCTAAAACATTCTACATAGGTACCTCTCAACATCAAAGGCGGTGTGGGATATGGTCAGATGGCAAACTTTTCACCAGATCTCTGCCTTCCAGTGTTTTGGCATTCATTCTACCGACAATGCAGAATTAATGAATGCTCCTCAAGTAAAGGTTTTATATATCAAGGCGGCAACATACTTATTTTCTCCATGAGGTGGTAATTTAACCAAATCGAACTTAAACAGCAAGAGTTTCATCTTGATTCATTTATGTAAACATTCAATTACTCACGCATTGCTGCAAGCAACAGTGAAACCAACATAACAAAAGATTATCATTTTATGGAAATTAAGAAAAGGGGGATTTTAAACCTTCTCCTTGGAAGTGGAAAATTGACAACCACCCTCCCCACCCCTCTTCTGACAGAAACCATGCTAAATTATTTACAAAATGAAACAGTTTCGATAGCACAAATGTAGCATATCGGTGTTGCATAGATAAATTTCTTCCTGCGTCCATTCTGCTACAGTCATGAACATTGAAAAGCCCTTATTTGATTCTAGTGTGATCATATTGCATCTCGCGTGGTTGCATCGCATCTCTAACTTTCCAATGATAAAAGAACTTTGAAATTTCATCACAATGACCTCCTAATTATCAATGTTGAGACGACACTTAATACAGTACCTTACAAGCATGTGTATTATTTTCGTTTTTGTTGTACTGTATATTGTGACGTGAAAAGATCATTTGGGTATTACGCCAATCTTGTTGAATTGCAGAAAGGATCAACCCGCAAATTTTGTTGCCTCCCATGCCCTACCAGTTGATGTCAAAATGGAGACCCACCAGACTCTACGGTTAGAATAGCTATACCTCAGGGTGGGATTTACAAGGTAAGATTTACAGCATAGGCAAAGGTGCACATAGAGCCTCTGCTCGATGTAAGCCGACTGTAAAATGTAGCTTTAACTGGACGGTGGAGGATTGTAATGTTTGGTGCAACTCTGTGCTATATACTATATATCTACCGTTGGCAAACGTACTGTACAAGAGCACACGAATTATCATGAGATATACAGGGTATGGTTAGTGCCTCGCCCTGCATTAGTGGAGTCTGCGCCATTAGAGCTGATGAACGTGTGTTCAACTACATCATAGTTACAGTTTGTTCTTTGCTGTGTCAACTTAGTACAAATAACTGCCCTTAGTTCCGTCAACATCAGCTTTGTTAGATTGATTTTGTGCTTCGAAATCATCCGTCCTTTGACAAAATAAGCACTTGAAATAATACTTACGAGCAGAGCATTCCTGTTCTTTGCAGGTGATCAAAGTATCTGACGAAGTGTCACCACGGCCGGTATCGACAGCCATCGTAAACTCAGGCTCGGGAGAATCACCCCTTGCGAATTCGACGCAGACGTACTGTACATCACCGCAACCAATTGTGCCGAGTTCAAATTCAGAAGAAATCTCGTCGATCTTCAATGAAGGTCCTTTCTTAGTAGTCGAGGCTTTGTTTTCATTGAGCGTCTGGCGGACTTCTGAGAAGCGTGTACCGTCTCCATCTGGATTTTCACTTCCAAAAATTCCCACTCTCCAGAGACCCTCCCCTTGCCGCTTTTTGGGAGAATCTTTAGTGAAATCGACATCTACGTTAAGACTTATTGCTGTGTCCTGTCCGTAAACAGGATCGTCGACCTCCGTTAGTTCCCAGTCGAGATTGGTTGCCGTCAAAGCTATAGAAACAAGAAGAAGACGTGTCATGTTGCAGTGTATAAGGAATTTCTTCTCCATTTAATCTAAACATGAACACTCATACAAGAATTGTATATGGGCACAAAAGATGATAACCATTAACGAGGAAGTCAAACGACTTTGCGAATCCTTGTTTCCTCCTTGCGACCAATGTGTCCTCCTTTTCAAGCACACGCGATCATTTTACACAGAAGCAACCAGTGGAAAAGGGAAGAGACCACATCAAAACGAAAAGCAGAACACAACAATACAAACCCCATGCGAAAATTGTAGAAATGAAGGATGACATGCAGTATCTCTAAATCAAAATAGTTCATGAGTGGATAGAAAGTTCCTGATACCAAAGTGTGGTCTAAAATCTGCAAAGGCAACCTGGAAAATATCTTGAGAGAATATGATATCAACTTAATTTAGCAATATGTATCTGCCATTTAACATCTATCTTTTGTCAAGGAACGGGGGAGGGGGTGGGAATGATCCATCCTGTTACATCTCAAAGATGACAAGATGTGGCAATTGACTTCTCCATAGTTGCTACCTAGAAGAATGTCCGCAAATGCCTTGTGCTTGTGCTGTTAATACGAACCTCTAAGATCGTTATCTCTACGACTTTAACAACTGACTAAGTATGAAAACAGTAACAGATCATATCCTCAGTCTCCCATAGGACGATATCAAATAGAAACAGAAGAAACATAGATCATCTACTCATCAAATGCTACAAATGTTGACAGTTTGAAGTGCTAGTTACACTCAGTTGGTGGGATATCTTCCTTGGGTGACCCGAAAAGACCTCTAACATCCATGAAAATCGATAGGAATCATCTACTCACAGTGGACTACCAACACATCACCTTTAGGGTTCAATAACCTTTCCCTCCTTGACACACTGCGTTTACATGGTTCTGATACTATGCCCTCTACTTACCTCACAAGACCTTTGACCTCACATGAATTTGACAGACTTTATCTACTTGTTACGTGGTACCAATGATAATAATTCGATGTTCCAGCAGAATTCGGTTGCTGAGATATCTCCCTTGACAGGTTATCATACTTACAGCTCTGGTGACCTCAAATGACCTTTGGCCTCTATAAAACGGATCATCTACATACAATAGACTACTCACAAACCAACTTTGTGTGTGTACTGAAAAACCAAAAAGATAAGATTATGTCTGATCTTAATTTTTTCTTCATTTTTAAATGTAAACGCGAGGTTGTACATGAACGGACTATGTCTTTCAATGAAGGAAAATGACATTAACTACTTCGAAAAGCAACGGTATTGGCATAAAAACAGTAAAAAACAGAAATCATATTTGAAAATTAACGGTTCCTGCTATAACTGCCTACATAATGAATATGCAATATACAGGTGTCAATAGTGTATCAAAAGCATGTAACTAAACTCGTCTCTCCTTGGTAGGTATCGGGTAGGTATCGGGTATTTGGTAAAAGGAAACACTGTATCTACAAATAACCTACGAACTGAACACACCCTTGCCCGCTGCGTCAGTTATCCTGAGTTGTTAACTGAATATTTAATACTTCCCATTGGCTTGCTCAAAGAAGCACACCGTTGACTTGAATGAAAACTGTCAACCACTACATTATCGTATTCTGCACTGTCTGTCGTTATGTTAGAAGAATTTGAAATCATACCGCAAAATTAACCAACAAAAACCTATTCATTTTCCCACATTGTCTGAATGGTGCAATTAAAAGCCTTACCAAACTTTTGGAGATACAATTTTAAATGTTTTTACTTTTTGCCTACGCACGTAATCACTTTAAGCACCTTTCCCTGCTTGAGATACCGTGTTTACAAGGTTTTCAAAGTATGCCCTCTATTGACCTCAGGTGACCTGTTACCTCCATACGAAATGCCAGACATCATCTACTCATCAAGTGCTGCCAATCATAAAGAGTTCGAAGTAAGAGCAACATTTGGTTGCTGAGACACCTCACTTTATTGATTTTTATATAGTGTGCTTTCTTGACCTTTCACCTCCATGTTAAACAATCGGGATCGTCCAGTTACAATGGACTACCACCACACCAACGTTAAAGTTGGAGCACACTTACCTTATCGAGATACGTGTTTACAAGCCAGTGGTGCGTCACATAGGCACACACACACACAAACACCCTCACACACACGCCACAGATTGCTTGCCTAGGCCAAAAAACATAGTTTTCATAGACAAATCTATAGGTAGACAAATCAAAATGATTTTGTAATAGAAGTTGATGAATGTTGTTACAAAATGTCACTCACCTTTGCATTCTCCTAGAGGTATGCAGTCAATTAATCTTTGTTCTTCATCATCGACTGGTTGAAAGGTAAACGATAGGTCGTAGGTCGGCCGAGGATCATCCGCCTGGTCAAACTTAACACAGAAGAATTTGTAGTCTGGACATGTTCCTCCTTTGAAGTTCATTGTGTACTTCAATTTGTTCCACATCCATGGTGGATAGTTCGGCTTAATGTATTCCTGCGCTGCGTCCTTTTCCGAAAAGATGTTTTCTTCAAAGGAATACTTTCTTCCAGAGCCATCCTCATTGGAACTTATCCAAGCGCTAAGTTTCCAAAGATTCTCACCTCTCACTATTCTTGAAGTTAACTTTCTATCGACTGCGATATCCAAATTGAACTTAACACTTTTACTGTCACCTTCCGAGAATTCAAATGTTTGATCGTACAAGTTGTTAGTTTGGTCAACAAACATTTCTAAGGGAAGCAAGGAGAAATGTTCCGTCAATAGATGGGTGGTAAACTTACTGTTATGACACTAGTGGCACTGAAGAGCAAATTTTCAACTTTTAAATGAACTCCTTATACGTCAACTTGTTCAGCGAATCATGATACTTTGTCACATAAATACTAGTATGCTGTTCGTAAATGTTCAAAGTAAAAGATTCTAAACATCTGTTTTGATGAATACTGTGGCGAATACCATTGTGAAATAATAGTATTATTTTTCGCTTAAATGAAGGAAGCACTGTCAGGCAGGAATGGTAACACTACTAAACCATGATACAGTACGTCCGTCCATTTAGGAATAAACGTAATTTCTGTCATAAAGTTGATCTTCAGTCTAGCATTTCTATGCCTAGCATGTCAAAAAAAAAAGTTTACTTACTGTATGGACATTGAGGACAACATTCCTCTGGAATGACAACGATCTCGGAAGCTTCGCATCCGGCCTCGGAAGGACAGGACTCAATGTTACACGTCGTTGTTCCGTTGGAACATGTACAGACAGTACACGGATCTAACCGAGTGCTTTGTTTATGAAGAAGAAAAGTTCCTCGGAAGGAGCAAGGGTTTTGATTACTAATGTCAACTGTGTGGAAAACAGAATGAAGTCGTAAAAGTTACGTTTCAGACAGGAAGATTTAATCAAATTACAGATCTCCAGTCTCATTGTCCTGTATGCACGTACAAATGACATGACAATCCAGTTCGGAATATTGACCTAATAAATAATTTAAAACGTTTTAAAACGATAAACTTTCCAAACATTGACAAGCAAACAAATATCCGTTTTAAAGTTGCATTATGAATAAATTTCATCACCATGAGCTAAATTATTCGACACGGAAGGAGGGACTCATATAATATGCCTTATGTTATTCTTTGTTTACATTGCCGGGTGGCTAAAATGTATTTTGCACGTTTTTCTCATTATCATATTTGTAGTTAGCGTCGTCCACATTGCAATTTTATAAGTCTCGGTTTAGGGAAATTTAGACTTGATCACGTCACTTTTGTAATTCCTTGAGCAGTTCAATGTCCAGTGAGATCACATCATAGATATGACCTTACCTAATTGTTGCACTTTCGAAACAACATGGTTAGTGACCTAAGGGTAAACTGGGGTAAGTCTATGTTTCCATGTAAGCCCTGTATGTTTTCATGTTTGCGTGCTACATATTCATTTGACAAAACCATTACTTATGGTCTGTGGTATAAACAGGCATCGTCACTGTTTACATCCTGGGAGACAGTAACTACTTAAATTAATGTTATTTCTTGTATAATATCGTTTCATTTGGAGTTGTTGTGAGCTTCCAAGATGGTTCCCATTTATATTGAAGTAAATCTTTGCTCTTGGGGGACCTCTGTCAAAAGTCAGCACAGAACCTCCTCGACTTAAAATACCAGATAAAATTCACCTCTTCCCCAACCCACTTCAATCTCCAGGGCAAAAGTATCAGGCCGGCAACTACATTTTATCAAATTCCAGTTTTTCACTGTTACGTGCACTCAGATAAAATGTATCCGGCCGGCATGGTAGCGCTTCCGCAAATTTGTTATGAGTTGCCGCTCACTTGCGCTGATTATCTTTAGTTCACTTTATTGGATCAGTGACTGGCGATTAAACGACAAATTCGAACAACATAATCTGCGAAAGCAATGACGTGTTATTTATTCATTCATAGCGGCGCCCTAGTCGGTAATGCGAGGTCAACTTTGACATCTGTTTTATACCCTGAGTCCCAGGTAAGCAGAAATGCCAACCAAAGAACTATAACTGCATTTTCCCACAAATACGCAGAATTGTAGTGCGTGGTAGGCCTAAGTCCTTGTTGTTGGGAGTAAGCCAGTCTCTGTGGATCCACCCCTCATAGGAGTTAGCATTTTTGGGGTTAGGCAGTGCCGTTTCCTGTCGACCCATTTCCCTATCCATTTTTTTTTAATATATCACTCTGGACGAAACAAAAATTCCATTGGATCTCTCATATAATGTTGTACAGTTGCCGACGCCTATCGTTCCTATATACCGTATGTCGTACAATCCTGTACTGCTCTGAGTTATAAAGAGTACTCTAGTACTAGCTAACTGTATATATGTCAAAAGTGTCTTTCTGTTTCACCACTGAAATAGAACATGAGAGCAGTACATGATTCTGTAGAAGGACGTCATGTTGTAACCACTTAAAAGCAGTGAAGCAGCACACGATTCTGTGACATCATATTTAAACACAATGGCGCTGTATTGCACACCAATTTGGAAACAACATTGACACTCCACGTTTATCACCTCATTGGAACCAGAAAGCCAAAAGGCTTTGTGATTCCTTGCTACATGGTTATATTATAACAAACATGAATTATCCACATGACAAGTATAAGATCAACTGCAGTTATTTTTCTTGATACACCACAAGCCTTTAACCCAAAATGACCTTTATTTTGGTGACCTGAAATGACCGCGACATTTGACGTCCACCAAAACTTAGCGATAGGGATCACCTACCCAGGCCATACAACCCACACATCACGCACAGTATGAGTATGACATCAGTCAACATTATCCCTGAGCTCCAAGTAACACACAACAATCAATGCTGCTTCTAGCCTTGCCTGTTGTTTGTTGAATCAAAAAACAATATGGGTAACCTACATGCCAAAAATGAAATTACTCAGAGTTACCCTTCTTGAGATAGAGTGTTTACGAGCAACCGTCACACACACACACACATACATACACACATACATACATACATACACACACACGACATCAGGACTGCATAGATTCCCCTGCCTACGGCAAGGAATCAAAAAGGCCGAACCACATTTCATCACGTTTTCTGGGAATTTATCCGCTCTCTCATCACTTTAACTCCTTAAATCGTTCTTGCAGTCGTGGCATTTGCTTCTCCTTAGTAGATTTTGGTTTGAAGACGGCCATAACTCGCACTTACTGTTACTACTAAAAGGTCGCGCATGCATATTTGTATGAACTAAGTTACATCACGCGCAGGTGAGGCGTTATGAGCCATAACAAGGCTCAACAAAAGAAATTGCTGGTCGACCAGTAATGACAAAGATTGTAGTGTGGCGCACTACAATAATTCGACGTAACAAAACATAGATGCAATAAATTTCAAATTTCCAAAATTCTTCATTTATCGTCGAGTTGATCCACTTGAATAGGGGCTACGTTACTCGTGGACACGAGTTTCTCATTCTCCCCCGTTTTTTTTTTCTTTCTTAGATAAGTAGCAGTTATCACTGATGTAAATTCCTCTCCAAAAACCAGACTCAAGTTTAGACTGGCAGTCACATCGCAATATCTCTTTTATTACCTCAAATTTTATGACCAATTTTGAGATAAATTGGGTAACAGTAGTGGAAGCACAATATTGTGTAACGGCTCTATCACTCATAGCTGAAAAAAATGGTGAGGCGAACTGAAAGTAACATTGATGGGACGCTGTCTGCGCTTTTATGTGTAGGCAGCCTCCCATCGTTTCGACTTTCGACATTCAATTTTAGTAGCTAGTGAGATATACAAGGTTGTCAGTTTTCACACACTTCAACCTCTAGCGACCTCAAATGACCTTTGACCTCTTTGAATAACCAGAAAGCCAAAAGGCTTTGTGCTTCCTTGCTACATGGTTCTATTACAACAAACATGAATTATTCACATGACAAGTATAAGATCAACTGCAGTTATTTTTCTTGATACACCACAAGCCTTTAACCCAAAATGACCTTTATTTTGGTGACCTAACATGACCGCAACATTTGACGTCCACCAAAAGCAATAAGGATCACCTACCCAGGCCATACATCCCACACATCAAGTACAGTATGAGTATGACATCAGTCAACATTATCTCTGATCTCCAAGAAACACACAGTAATCAATGCTGCTTCTAGTCTTGCCTGTTGTTAGTTGAATCAAATAACTCAATCTTACCTCATCTGAACTCAGCTTGTCTGCCATATTTACCTCAAAATTCTTCATAAAGGACCAGAATGTTCTTGGGTCTCCATCGTATGGTGGAATTTCTGCCTTAGGTAATTCCAACGCTAATTTGAAACTCCTCCTTCAACTTTCCTCCTTTAACTTTTTCAATGCTTCCTCTCTCTCCTCAGTTTAATGCTTTTGGCATTCCAACATCCAGCTTTCTGCTTGCTCAAATGCTTCATCAGACAACAACCCAGCCAGATCAGCATGAACCTCTTCCATTGCCTCAAATTGGCGCTCTGCCTTTTGCAAATTTTCCTTTATCGACTCTGCGATAATTTCTTCCTTGTAACAAGTAGCTTTTAACACACTCAAAGTCCTCGTAAGTTGACCCTAAGTTATGATTCCTCCTCAATATAAAAAAACAGTAGGAATCATCTACTCACAGTGGACTACCTACACACTAAGTTTGAAGTTCAAGCAACATTCAGTTGCTCAGAAATATTCCTTAATATACTTTTAGACTTTCAACCTCTGGTGACCTCAGATGACCTTTGACCTATATGAAAAACAATAGGCATCATGTAATTACAATGTACAACTTACAAAATAAGTTAGAACTTGAGAAACGTTCCCTTGATGAGATACTGGTCGGCATGGTTACATATTATGACCTCTATTGACCTCAAACAACCTTTGACTTCCATAAAACATCATCCAGGGATCTTCTAATCACAACGAACCACCTACACATGTGTTTGAAGATCCAGCAACATTCAGTTGCTGCGATTTCCCTCTTTACAATAGTACGTTTTCAGACTTGAATCTCTGGTGACCTCAAACGACATTTGACCTACCTCAAAATAATAGGGCTCATCTACTTGCAATAAATGCAATGGACAACCAAAATATCAAGTTTGACGTTCCAGGAACTTTCACTTGAGATTCAAATTCTGAAAATCAATTTCTGACCTCTATTGGCCTAACATCACCCTTACCTCCATGAACAAAAAGGATCATCTACTCATCAAGAGTTACCGATTTGATCAGTTTGACGTAACGTTCCGACAATTGCCTCCCTTAGTTGGTTGTTATACATTAAGCTCTGGTGATCTCCGATGACCTTTGGCATTCACGAAAAACAATAGGGGTCATCTACTCACAATGGACTTACCTAACGTAGGTCTAAACAGCAACTATGAATTTTAGGCACCTAAAGTTCCCTTCTTGAGTCATGTGTAATATCCACGCCGTCACATACGCACACAGACGCAAGACATCATGGATTTTTTGTCCACCTTTTCGCAAGGAATCAAAGAAATCACTTTAACAGAGCAAAAATAGGACAAATTCATCCTATATTTTATGTTGGGGGGTCATAACGCTATAACGCGTCATTACACTGATCAGTTTAGTGATCAAGAAGTCGGTGACATGGATTTCATGAGGAAATACAACGTGCAACTTTAAATGTCCTGATTACCCATCAGCTTCAATATGACTCATGAGATCTGTGACAATGCTTGTAATCGCACGATTATAATATAACTGCAATGCCTCCTATAGCTGCAATAGCTCCTATATTGCGTGCGTAGACAACAAGGATTGCGTTTGCAATAAGAAGCGTTTCAGACAGGCTGTGGGAGGGTCTAGAAGTAAGTGGTTGGGAGAAATGGAACTGTCTGGGGCCATGAGTCACTTCCTCTAAAGACTCCTTCAAACGGTATTATGCACCATTCATTGTCTGGTGATCAATAACATAAACAATGTCCTTGAATCGCATGACTTGGCACTACGAGGAGAGGACGTTTATCATAGTTTTCACACCTTGACCTGTTCACTTGTAATGACGGTTAAATCAAGTGCACTTGCCTCGCATTTGAATTTTGAGTAAACGTTGCTTCCTACAAGAGTTAAGCGTAAAAACGAACCCTTCACTCTATAATGCCATGTGAATTATGCTATTGCTAAACATGATAGTCACTTTGAATATGTTTGACAAACATCTTCCCAAAGTTTCATTCACAGATATTGTTTGATTTTGTTTCTATCCAAATTACACAATTTTGCATTGTTGCCTAGGCTGAGTGTAAACTAACTTGAGTCTCGAGTGATGATGTCACATAATCATTGATAGCATGAATTTCGATTTTTAATCTATGCAGAACTGTTAAACTGTTAATATTGACAATGAAATATAAAGAAAATCAAACGCTTTTCGATTACACGTGGTCCGGTGGAGTCATCACAATTTCTGTCAAAATGGCAGCTTCCTGATTAATTTTTATGAACATTCAAAGTGCAATATCTTGGAAAGTAAACACCATATTTAAATAAAATTTGGCGATGGTGTTCACCACATGTTAGTCTTTCAATGTCTCATTTATTAATTTAACACCATCAAAAGTTCTCCTTTAAGGACCGCTGTTCCTCGGATGGTTGTCAATAATGGCACATAATGGATCTAAAATCACCTAAATTAACCGTCTCAGCACCTGTTTAAAGACAAAAACTCATCACCCCAGGCAGTTTCAATTCTCCCAACCACCTACCTCTAGTCCCTCCCTCAGCCTGTCTTAAATTCCTCCACATGTGTAATCAAAACAATGGATCACTGTGTACGCTGTGTAACGCGAACTGCTCTGCATCTTTCGAACTTGCTGTGACGTCAATCTGAGAGTACTGTAACTTAGAACCAGTTGAGAATTTTGCTTTCCGGGAGGTAAAAATATAGCTTAGGGTGATGCAACACAGCCTTTAAGTCAGTGTGCACCAATTGCTCCCAGTGTTATGGTTTTCGTTTTCGAAAAGAGCTTATGAGGTAGTTTACAGTCAAACACTTCTGTATCACACTTCACTGTGAAAGTTTTAAAAGGCTGTGGTTTGAAACGACTGATCGCCATGGTTGGTAATCAGACAAGTAGCTTGTGTGATAAAAAAATACAATTGCTGTCTGTTTTTTTTTTTCTTTTTTTTTTAAGCTTGAACGGAACATATTTTTTTTGTGGTATCACTTTTTTGCACAGGGTGCAGTTTTCAACGACGGTCTAGTAAAGGCGGTAGTCCTAATGTACTAAGTTAATACGATTACGCGTGGAGGAAGTTTTATTTCCTGGCATTAAAAGATCGATAACAATAGAGGTTGGCTCCAAAGCAAGAAGTTTCGCTGTTGGCATATAGCGACATACATGCAGTGAGTTAGTAACGTGTCTTCCAAAACATCCATCACTTTAAAAGAGGTTCATACTTATTCGCAACGGACGCATTAAAAAAGTTTGGTTGACAATGTTCACACAGTACAGGTGAATTACATACCTATTCGCACGAACCTAACCCCGGCCCTAATCCTACAGGACCTAAACATAATCCTAAGAACAATCGTGCCAATAATTGTTTTATGAAGCTACATTGTCTGTGTCACACCAAACAGTAGTCCTTCATAACATTAACAGACGCGCAGATTATAGAGCTAGGCTATACCAGTCATGCCTACATAATGACCATCAAATGTGACGAATCGATGTGGCGAACCGAGGAGAGGAACTGTTTCAGTGTTTGCACTTCAACTTCGCTCACATGGAAAATCTGTTTTACTCACATGACTGACCCCTTAAGTGGAATCATATCACAACCTTGAATGGAATCCCACATAAATGACTTTCGTATATAAAAATAAAAGCGTTCTTGTACACAAACTATAAGGAAATGCAGTACTCCCGTTTCCGAAATGTTTCAAATTACTCCGGAAGTAAGCTCAGTCAGCTACATCAGACAGCCCCTTCCCCGCCCAGAAAAGGAAATTTGACCATGCAAAGGGAGCAAACATAAAAAAAAGTTTATTTAGGGATGAAAAACGAAACACGTAACATAGTAGTTACGTAATCATTACCAGCTGATACACTCTCCGATGCAGATACAGAGACGCTGAATTGATCCGGGCTGTCCTGGGCAGACGCCCATGATAAAACACTGAGGAGTACGAGCAAAAGGATCCCGAATAAAATTCTCCTCCGTCCGGCCATGTTTGGTCTTCACTGAACCCTTTCTCTCGGTGATGACCGTTGCCAATTCCTGTTTGTAGCTGGGAGATCTCTTAGCTGGAGGAGGAAAAAACAACGATTCAAATCGATTCCCTCGAAACTCCACTCAAACACATCCTAGGCTAAACACGGTCAATGCTCGTCTCGTGTCCAACCCAGTTCGATGTGTGCCTCCACCTGTACTGTGCGGTTGGTGGTGTGTACCGCCTTCTTCCCAGTGGAAGTCTAGTTATGAAAGAAATGCCAACCTCGCGTTTATGGTTACTACTATGGGATATGTTTTAGGATTAAACGCTACGGGGTTAAACGTGACCAGTTTTGAAAATATTAAGGTCAGCATACTACCACCGTTGGCAGTGTTTCTTCGTTCGTGTACTTGTGAGCTAAGCCGCCAGAGAACGTGCTCGAAATGCGATAGGTGGAGTAAGCTGTTTTTTCCCTCGAATTTCGAGGACTGCTGTGTGAGGTAGTTACCACATTTACTACCGACGCGTTTGTTCGCGAGAGGCAACGGTGGAATGAATCACCCGTGGGGAATATGCAGAGGCATAACTTTGACCCTGTCGGGGTGCGCTAAAATTAAAGGGGCTCATTGAGCTGATATAGTTCATTCTGAAGCAAGTTTGAAAGGAACCGTTGCAGGCCAATACTTCAAATTAGCCTCATTATTCATGTATCTTTTCATACATGTAATGGAAATATTATGAACATGAATTGCCTACGTTTAATACAATATCGTAAAAAGTATCTGGTCACAGATTTTTGGTAACTGAAACCGATTGTTAATTACCTTATTGTTGCTGCTTCAGTTGTGTGTCAGATGTTCAGAATCTCTTAGATAGACTATTTACCATCAGCATATGAGTAACACTCAACAGGTGTAACAAAATATGATGGAATTTGTAAACCAACTCAATGAGCCTATTTCAATGGGCGAGGCTTAGTTAATGGTTCGATACGTCCATAGTAGGAGAATGTCACAAATTGCTTACACCATAATCGTCCTTCTTGAGGTACTCCCTCCCATATTTTAGCGGTTTGTCCTTTTCCAAGTTTTCTAAAAATGGGATAGACACACCAGTGGTTTATAGGTATCTCGATTTCTCTAACCCACCGCACATTCCCGGGGTTTTCATGTGATACCGCATACACGCTTGTTGGTATTTACGTGGGCGCATGGGAAGTGTGAGCCTGGGTAGTAAATGGAAGTGGAGTGATTATGGCCCTGGGAAAGGAAATGACGGTGATCAATCCATCCTCACTATCCCCCTCCCACCCAAAAAGAAACAATTGCATACTGCACACGCATGTCCAAGTAACATGATTGCTATACGAGCCTACCGTTACTTATACAGGCCCATTGTCTCACTTTTTGGGCAGCGGAAAGATTAGGCAAATGTGTGTGTGTGGGGGAGGGGGGGCGTATATGCTGTGTAATTTACATCCTAGCACCTGTGGTTCTGGGGCTCGTTTTAGGGTCCCGGTTGGGTACAGGGACGAGTCCGTCCCGCTCCCCCCCCCCTTCCCGAAACTATGTGATTACGGTTAAGGATATTTTTGTCCTTACATCAGTAGACCTAGATATTCCCTTATTATCATATTCAAAACATATAAACCTGACCTATCTCGATCAACTCAAGAACTGAGGCATTGAAATTTCACGGGATAATAAGTTTGTGATTCCATGAATTCTGTCTAAACCTCACAATGACAAAGTCACCCTCTGTCTGAGGTAACTGGTACAGACCGGCCTCAGCCATTTCATGATTACATAGAGGCCTGCAGTAACACAGTGATCAGTAAATGAAGTTTGAAATTCAAGCCGGTTTGTCACGTATACCCTGACAACTTTTGGCATTTTCAAGCGATAAGACGGTTGAAATTTAAAGGGGAAGGAATCTGTGGGAGTATCGTTATGAACATAAAACATACTTGAGTGACAAATATCTTTCCAAAGTTTCAATCAAAACTATTGTTTTCATTCCAAGTTGTACGCTTTTGAAATTCAGAGACGGGTGTTGAAATCCTTGCCTCACTTGAATGTAAACCTACTTGGGAAAGTTTACTTATGATATCACATATTCGCTGAGAGCAAGAAGTACACATTTTGGGCTCACTGACTCACTGAGGTTTATCATGCAATAACAAAGTTGTTATACTATTTACTCTGATTTGAATCTATGCAGAACTAATAAAAATATTTGACAATAAATTATAAAGGAAAACAAAAAGCTTTTCATAACACAACCTCAGAATGGCAACTCACTGCTTGATGTATTATGATCATTCAAATTGTAATATCCTAATAGTGAAAAGTCCTCACCATGTTAGTTTGTCATTTAACAGTAACATCTCATTGCCAAAAGTGGCTTCCTTTTCCTTCTCCTTTACTCTTGCGTGAGGGCATCGGTTACGGTTTAGTGACACATTGGGTCCACAAAATCCAAGCAAATCTTGAAGAGCTTTATGTTTCAATTTACTTAAATCCGAGACACAACTGTTTTTCAAGTCGTCTTCTTGTTAGGCTTAATTATATTCAGTTCACATTTTCAACTTCCTGTCAAGGGCCAGACCAGTTAAAGTGATTGCGTGTGTCTACTGAAAAGCGAGAGGATACGATTTTGTTTGATCTTAACTTTTTCTTTATTTTTAAATGTGCACGCGAGGTAGAAGATAGAGGGGCTACGTCATTCAATGAACGAAATGACGGTAAGTTCTTTGAAAAGCAAAGGGATTTGCATAAAAACAGTGAAAAGCAAAAACTGTATTCGAAAATTAACGCTTCTTACTATGAACTAAGGAATTTGCAAGCAGTAAAGGTCTCATTTTGTATTAAAAACACACTACTCAAGTCGTCACCCTTTGAACGTTATTTAGTAAAAGGAAGCGCTGTATTTACAAATAACCTACGAACTGATTACATCATTGTGATCCTGAGTTGTTTTGACTAACTGAATATTCAACACTAGAGTACTTCCCATTGGCTTGTTCAAAGAAGTATAGACGCGGCGGTTGATTTGAATGAATAGGTCAACCACTACATTATGAAATTTAATACTTTGTGTCGCTATGTTAAAAGAATTTTAAATCATAAGGCAGAATTAACCACCTGAAACTTATCTATTTTCCCAAATTGCCTGACTGGTGCAATTAAAAACCTTACCAAACTGTCGGACATGAAATCTCAACGTTTTACTTTTTGCCTACCCATGTAATCACTTTAAGCTTACTAGCTTCACCTGGCCTCTTTTTCATTGTCACCGCAAATTGTTTTTTGCATGACATAGATATCTTAAAGGGGAAATCAGGGTTTGACTCTGAAAATTCACCTTTAGTTGATTTTTCTTTCTTAACTGATTGTTAACTGGAATACAGAGACGTTGGGGATGTATTTGACGGTAGAAGAAACGGTAATTATTGCGTTAATTACTCTTGAATGAGAACTTTTAATATTTGTCGGGTACAAAAAGTAAACGTTCATGTACAAGACAAGACAGCCTGCTCTATACCATGACCAATCACAGCGGAAGACTGAGATGACGTTTCATGAATAAACATAACCGAATGTTTACGGTTCCCATGCTGTTCTTGCATTGCGCAATGTTAAGTAAACAACAGTTTAGTGATAGTTGATCTGTTGATGATACATACAGCACACGTAGGCTACGTATGAAACTATTCAGCCACACCTCCTCATACGTTGAAAAGGCGATAGTATTGAATATTCATATTTGATTCGATGAATATGGATGTTACAGACTTTCGAAGTTCTTCACCGATTTTTTTGCGAATTTGACTCGTTTCTCGAAATTGTCGACATGTTTTGAGACAATCTTGATCTTGTAGTGAAATAAATTGTGAAAATATAAACCCTGATTTCCTCTTCAACCATTTGAGAAAAATGAAAAAGCAAACGAAAAAGCAAAAGGAATAAAAAAACGGGGGGAGGGAAACAATAATTGCAAAGGCGGGAGACCGAACGAAAATCGCAGCTGGATTGTCACTGATGATGTCACTGGTAGACTGAGATGCCACAGGGCTCTGGATTTGCGAGTATACGTGGTATGATCTTCGATAATCCGTGATGTTTATTGATATTTTATTTGCCGTATCATGCCCTATCGTGATGACGTATCATACGGCAGGATTGTTTATCATACTTGCCACTTAAAATCCGGTTTTTTATAGTCGATAACCAAGGATTAGCCCAATATACAAACCTGGATTTTCAGTCGATAACATTCCCTTTTTATCTACAAAAAGATGCCGATTTTTCTAGTCATAAACAAGGCTTGTCGATTGATAAACTTCTTTTTTTTGGGGGGGGGAATACCTTGCCTATCGATTAATGCCCCGTCCATGCATGCACCACACAGTGTCGCATCTTAGTCTCTGGCAACTACCTGGTCTTATGATGAAGGTTGACATCTTGTAATGTAGAGGTGAATGGGTTCACGGCTCTGCTAGCTCTTGACTAGCTCAGTTCATTGATGATGACTCAAAGGGTCGCATTCCGGCGTTCCACAGGAATTGATTTCGCGGGTGCTGACAACATACAAGGTGAGAGAGTTGAAGCTGTCGACATAGTTATCTGACAAGGTTAAAGCCGCAGTCGGATTGTCCTGTTGCACACATCACCAGTTAAAATACACTAGGGTTGAAACTGATCTGTTGCGGCAAGGAGGAGGTGTAGGGGGAAAGGGGAGGGGTATGCAAAAGTGGAAGAGCCGCTGTGAAACTTGGAAAGGCGAATTCCTGCGATCTTGGGGATATTATCATCATCGAAATATTTTGTCCGTCCCACGCCAACAGATTGTGACGCTCCGATGTATACTAATCTCGGGTGTATACTTATCTCGCCGTATTAATTCAAGCTGTATATTTTAAGGGACGATGGGCGCTACTTGCGCCACGAAAAAAAAAAAAAATGCACCCACCCCGCCAGTTTGACTGATACGGCCTACTACTATGTGTATTATCATCGAGTGTGAAAAGAATTGCCACAACCGTACAGTTGGAGAACTTATTTCTTTCTCTTAAATCGAATTCATTCTTGTATCCCGGCCATTCTTATATTCATCCCATACTCTGATTTCATTAATCATGGTAAACAGGAAAAGATGGACCTTTGGGATGAATTCTATTTTTTCTCTGGCAAATTATGAATTCGAGCATTCATCAGAATTCGTCTTATAGTCCGCTCGCTCGCAAATAATCCATTCGTCTGGATGATTGTACAGCTCCTTTTTGAAGCATAGGACGGTCTTTGTCTTCTGTGCTAATTATAACGAATGTAAGTATCCCACAAGAGATAATTTGACCACTGTGAAAAGTGACGGTTTAGATGAACTTCGAAAGGGCGAAATAAAATGGCTTGGAAAGCCTTTTCAAGATCCCCCCCACAGTAGGCGCGATACCATGCGATACGAAGCTATAAATAGTATCATTACTTAAACCTTTTGACAAAAGGAGCGATGCGACACGATATGATGCGATAAAATAGGGTCGGAAAAAAAAAAAAACTTTTATCGCTTATAACGACGACATATTCCTTTTGGTCATTCGTTGCCCTCGGTAAAATCACATGATCAAGATCAGAGATAACTCGTGGAAGCGACTTTCTCTTCTATGAGTGACAATCATACACAAAGATTAACACAAAATCAATTATGAATGTTGACGAATTCATGTCTATACGCCTGACTTATTGACTGAAAAGAAAAGATCATTACTGGAATTAAGTTTAATTAATGAAGTCATCATAGCGATCAGTGCGCCAAATTGATTGAAACATGGCTGTGTTCTTCACGTGTGGTAGCTGTCAAGTTCAGATGGTACTACAAACCAGGGATGTAGGTCGATACGCACTATGATCGTTTCTAAACTGCTTTAAGGTGGCCCAGCATGCTCATACCGGTGTTGAAATTACGTTTCATTAGCGTTGTAAGGTTCCTCCCCGCCGATTGAAATGGTGGAAATAATGACTATCCGGAGTTCATATAGGTTTTGAGTCACAAAGTTCAGAGTCACGTCCTTCGCTATGTCTTATACTGCACTTTGTCCCCCTTTTTCTAAAACTTGCCAAACTCCTAAGTTTGGAGTGTGTATGTGTGTGTGTGTATGTGTGTGTGTGTGTGCATTTGACTGTGTGGGTATATTTGACACCCTTCTTTGTGACCTCATCATCTACTGAGAGCAAATTTCGAGCTTGACATGTGCCAGTTAGCATACTGAATGCACGATCATGCGAGCGTTTTTGGTTGAGATCAAAGGGCACACTGGGGTTAGGAGAAGTAACAATGTAGTAACATTAAATGTTTACACTAATGACCCAAACGTCAAGGAAGGTTTATGTATGTGTTTTGTATGAGTGTAATAAACATGGAGATTTGCAAGGAGAGGGGGCAGAAAACGGAAAAAACAACAACAACGGCAACAAAAACACATCAGACTTAGTAGTGGAAGCGTTAATTTCCAAACTTTTGTTCTACAAACAAATAATACTTTGCCATTGCACATTGTCACGAACTTGAAAAGTGATCACTGGTTTACTGTCATTACTCATACAAGGTGGGATTACCACATACTAGGGTAAGAGCAGACTTTCCACCACTATTTAAACATTTCAAGTAATTCAAAGGGAAACGAGAGCTGATAATACACGTTCATAATACAATTACATAATACACGTACATAGTGCATAGGTACACTTAGCAAGGTGCAGCACACTCGGACATGGATGTGTAGATAACTCGCAAGTGTTGTATAAATGTAGCAGTCATGGGTGCGCGTCAAAGTATATATTCCCACGCATAATCCTTTGGTTTCCTTTATTTCTCAGATCAGTGCGCCAACACTCTGTGCGATTTGTGACAGTTCTAAGAAATACGTCACAAAGTACTCAATTTTTTTTCCCCGCCAAAACGCACTGTAAACCACTCAGTTCCTTGGCTAGTGTATACACGACATGTGACAGTGAAAAAATATTGAGTATGAGTATCAAAAAAAGAATATAAAATGACAACTTGTTAGACATATAATCGCTCAGTCCACACACGCCTGGTTGCATAGTTTGAAATATTAAGTCACATTGTATGAAAAGCAAAGATGTAATAAGTTATGTTGAGCCTTTTGCAGCAGAACCTACCCACTGGTATTATCATGGTGCCCTTTTTACCTATGACGTCACCGATCGAATGAACAGTACATATTATGGTACCAAACGACCAAGTTTGAACGTCATTAGAATTACTGCCTAAAAGAAAATCTCAACACAATTTTCCAAAGCATTTTAAAAATTTGACCTGTGACCTCTGACCGTAAATATTGATGGGAAACACAAATTCAGACTATGGTTCATGTATCAACCAAGTTTCATCCTCATCATTTGGCTTTGCGGTCTACAAGAAGTTGCAGACGCAAACTTTTCGTTGTCAAATGTGCCTTTTGACCTCTGCATCTGACCGTTGACCTCAAAACACATACAAACATGATTTTTAGATAAAATCTTGTACAACGGTCATATATGTGAAGGTTCCATGTAAATAGCCATTTGGATTGAGAAATACAGCAAAAATAAGATTTTCACCTTTGACCTCTGACCTTACAATTTTGACGAGAGACACAACTTCAGACCATGGGTCACCTATGTACCAAATTTGACCCTCATCGGCTTTGCGGTCTAGGAGGAGTTGCGGATCCAAACTTTTAAAATTGAAATTTTCCTTCGCACACACTCACAGACACAAACACACAGACACACTCACACATCTGCACATATTTTGACCCCTACCATAAGAGAGCTCCAGGTCACCTTGAGTACCATACCAGGTAAGACCCGCCATGTCTCATATATTTACCATACATAATGTTAACATGGCAACCGTTGCTACAGCAACTGAGAGCCATAATACATTTTAACGTCCCAAAGCAACTACAATATCTCATCATGCACACTACATACATAGGGATGAGATAATAAGTGAATAAGAAGAGGGAGTTGGATGAAAAGGATATGATTTACAACCACTTCAGTGCATTTTCTTGTTACTGTAGACTTAAAGGAATTCTCCGCCACCGCTTCCCATGTCTCTTAAAAAGATGCAAACATGATAGTAAGAAAGTCATCGTTCTCATTTTCATGAAATATTTCAAAGAATTCGGAAAATGAATTTAGTAAATATTCAAGGTACGAGCCTGGTGCTAGAAATAAATCGGTTATGACGTAGTACCGACAAATCTAGATTGAATATTGCTGTTGATTTTTATCTTAGGCTGTGACGGTTGCGGTACTGTTCTGATCTCTTATTTGGTGATAAAACCTTAGTTTCACCAGGGAGTGGCATACACCTGCCATTCAAAGCATTGTTAGCAAAGCTACCTCACTGTTTAAGAATTAGTTGACTTAAATGACGTTGTTCTGTAAATGATATTAAACTGGTACCGACGAGTAAAGGATAGACGTACCTTTGAGCTAATTACACATTGTTCGGTCAAAGGTCATCACTGCCAAGTTTACTTACAATCTTTAGATACTGACTGATGACCTTTCATGCACGTTCATTCCATTTTTTCAAAGCTATAAAGATTTACCAACAATCTGCTAGAAGGTACTAAGAGATAATAACAATCGGGGAGAATAAATCAGGAAGAAATTGCAAGATGTACGTCACTGCCAATTACCTTTAAAATCGCGGTTCCCGTAAATGACCACTGCAAACTATTCACTGTCAATGATTAAGCCTAATGAAAGAACAGAGTGATCATTCCTACTCCTCTAGAGTGAATATTCTTAATTTTGAAAGCAATTCTATTCTCGTTCTTTAGGATTTAAATAATACCACTTTTCCCATCAACCCTCGTTCCCTCCTCCTTCTTCAAGTTCAGCCCCCAGATATGAAAACCAAATTCTGGTTAACCTATACTGTACATAACTCAGTTTAGTTCAAATTGGCAATGGGTGTAATTCCTTGCGGGTGTATATATTACACCTTCGATGTACCTTATTAAAGTTTTCCTACATTTCGACCAATGATTGCACTTTACACATTCAAAGGGGCTCGTTTAGTCTCGTTTACTTTGTGAGGGGTTTGAACGAAGTCATTGTTAGTTACCGCTGAAAATGAGAAAAATGTTATTTTTTAATGAATTTGAACAGACGGGTTGCGTAAGACTTGGTTAATTCTTTATGGGAAAAAAGTGTCTGGTCACAAATTTGCAATAATTAAATTTAATAATTAGTTAATTGCCCTACCATTGTCGCTCCAGTTGTTGTGTGTCAGATGTTTAAAATCTCTAAGTTAGACCATTTGTCATCAAACATAATGAGCAATACCCAACACATGTGACGAAATATCATGAATTTTGTGAACCAACTCAATGGTGTCCCCCCCCCCTCAACGTTTTACCCTCAACAGCCACTCGTTTGAACTGCTTGTACTATACCGTGATTCAAACTCACCCCCACCTGTAACCGGGGTGACTCGACACCTGCTAACCTGCTCAAGAAGCATCCATGTAGAACTTAAAAACGGAAGCTTTATATATTGACAAGTCCATTAATTTGCCAACTGAATGATGGCAAACATCGATGGATCTTTAATTTCATCACCCCGTCAGTAATTACTATGACATTGTATCCAGACCAATGGAGACAGGGCTTACTTTAGGCTAAAATTCGATAAACTTCAACAGCTCGAAATGCATGAAATTATTGCCACAAAGTGTCGTTCTGGCCCTTTGACTGGGCCATTAAAGGAAGGGACTCATCGTCCCAGACAATTTCAGTTCTCCCGACCACTTGCCGGCTTCTAGCCCCTCCCAAAGCCTGTTCAAAACTCATCCTCGGTAACTTTAACAGCCTCACACCCTTGTGATCATAGCAGGGCCACATGTGTCATTAAAACACCACGTACCCGTGTATGATTGTGTTGGCTGTACAATTTGCATCTTTCGAATTTGGTGATCATCACCAGATAATGAATTGTTCAGACTGTTAGTAGCTCCCTGTAGAACCCGTGACTCATCTCCCCTACTGTTCCAATTCTTCCAATCACTTAATGCAAGCCCCTCCCATGGCACAGCTAGGGTTTCTTTCTCTATAAGGCAACCCTACCCATGACAGCCTGTATAAAACGCCCCCTAAAACGAACCCCAAACACAATTGTAAGTTTAAGTGGCGCATATTTCGTTAAGTATTCAATGACGACATGCATATTCAAAGGCACACTGTATGCTGAGTGTAATATGAGCTACTTCTCATCTTTCGAATTTGCTGTCAATCGAACCAATAAATTGAAAATTTTGCTCACCCAAGTAAAAATGTTAGTTAGAGTGATGAGTGACTGCCTTTAAACGGTAATCACTTTTGATTTCTACGTGTTTTTTTTTTTTTTGTTAAAGCAGAAACCTCACCACGATCTATCAAGATAGAGCTTGCGACAGGTCCATATTTTACTGTACATGTTATCAAATTATGAAATATATTTTAATGCATGAAAAATGGTGAAATGAACCATTTTCCTACCGCGTGGCATAGACGATGGCATATAAAGTATACATACCACGGTTTTCCAGCGACATTTGCCACTAAAATTAATATCCTAGCATAGTTATATTAGGATTTAAATTCTACTTTAAAATGAGACGATTTATGGCTAACTTCGGAAGAAGGTATATTGGTATAGTATATACGCTTTTCTAACGTACATGCAGTGTTACGAATGCGTGTAAGAGCTGGTGCATGAGTAATACAGGTCGTTTGTGCGCGCTAATTTATATCCGGTGCAAGAGACTGATGGAGAAACTAACATCTGGTCAATTAGACAACTGACGAACGACAAACTCTGCGAATATCAATTCACAGGGACATAACTCTGAGACTGTCTGGTTAGTAGAACAAGGAGACATTTTTTACTTAGAGAATTATCTTTCAAATTTGATGTCAGTGTTGTTGTGAAGACTTATAACTGTGAAACCTCTGGACTGTACCTTTTCGCACGGTACTGATTTATTCGGAAAAATGCAACTCGAAACTATCGTAAACAATACTGTGAGGACCAGCAATGGACTAGTTTCACGAATGACTGACGAAATATGACTTCGAGATGGACGAATGATGAAAACAGTACATCTAATGTTTACTTTGTTAGGCACAATACACACAAACAAAAGGACGAAAAAATACAATACAAATCGACAAGGACAGAAAAATGAAGGCTTCTTCTGAACAAGTGTCTACCCAGAATCTTTTCAAAAAGCTTTTAATATTCATGGTATATTTTTGGGGGAAACGACGCAAAGAAAGGCACGTAGTCCTTACACAGTGACGTCTCCCTCACAATGAACTAGTTCAACATAGTGTAACTACATACGATACCTATAACTATACCACAAACTGCAATATTTTTAGTCTCATTAAATTACACTTAAATGAGGATTTTCGTGATGTCTACCAGTCAATCCACACGCCCAGTGTATCTTGTTACGATATCTCACCAGGGACATTTTGGCGCGTATCTGCACGGGTGGATAGCCTGCTGCTACCTAATCAGAACCCAGCGGAGAACCACGGCATCCAACCATATTATATCAATAATCAAACTACTTATTAAAACTGCATGCATGGACAATAATTATGAAATTTTCTTTTACGAAGTATACTTTGGCAGAAATCAGAGTAAGCACAGACAAATTATTTTTGAGTGGAAACAGACGTGTAGTTCACTAATAATCTGCCAGACTATGCATGTATTTGATCCCGTTATCACCGCGAAGTCGTCGGCCCGAAACCACAGGGAGCTTGTACTATGTGGCACTATATACAGATCAAGGCATTCACTGACATGGGGCACGCTATAGATGAACGTATTTTTTTTGGTTGTTCGTTTGTTTGTATAACATTTATTTCAGTCTCTTTGGAAACATTTACAAAATGATAATCGTAATGGAAAATGTATACAGAATATGAAAAAGAAAAGAGACTGAGGAGTGTCTGTAAAAAGCATGAGTTGCTTAGTAATGTGACGTAATTTCAATATACGCCTACGTCAGAAACAAGTTCAACTAATTCGTGTTTTTTACTTGTATACTTGGAGCTAAAGTTTTAGTAATCTTGAGGTGCATGTGTGTGTGCACGATATAGTATTGGAAAGGAATATGTAACGTGTAACTTTTACAGAGCTCCATGGGTGGAAGATGGCAAAGCTGTATAATGTGTATATATTCACTACCATTAGAAGACCATTTACTTCATTTGAAAACTATAGCTTGTATTGCGCATTAAAATCGGAGAGGGGAACCCCAGAACTGATCTGGTTATTATGCAGTTTAAAGGTCGTGTGACATGAAAATGACACTTCGGAGTACTGGGTGCATTAAGTATGAAAATGTTGAAAATAGCCACAAATTCCGTCAACATCCGTCAAAGATTGACAAATTTGCAGGCAAATTAGTGTCTATCGCACACGAAGTTTGTTGACATTATGAATATTGTTTACCTTTTCTCACGCGGGGCGGGGGGTGGTTGTTTTCAATGAAAGTGAGGTTATTTACGAACCGGTTGTTTCTTTTTTTTTCTAACAAAATCCGGCGTTTTTATGAAGGCCCACTGCACAAAGTTAATCAACGCGTGACCTGTGCATTAACTGACGGTGGGATGTACGATTGAGGGTTAATCCAAATGATGCACAAACTCTACAGAGGGCAATGATTGATCAATAGGAAAACAAGCGGCAAATGTCTATTTTATTGAACCTATCTCGCTTCGCATCTCATCGTGTGGTGTAAAGGGGCCTTCATCGTTTATAGCCATATTAGTTTTGGTGACCAATCGTTGTCCTTTGTCAAATCACGTGATTACAAACCAATGACGGAACAGAAGAGCAATACAAAAGGTAGAATGTAGCGTGATAGCGAAAATATCTCCGGTGAGACATTTTTATCCCATCGTATCGCATCTCGCCACGTCGCGCTTAGTTTGAAAAGATATGTAGGGCCTACGGTAGCCTAACTCTACGATTGTACCCTTTCAGGAAATACCGATACAAAGTAGACTTTGCAAAGTCTCTCTCGGCGAATGAATTCCCCTCCTTTGATACATTCCTCACAATTTGAGCTGCAGCCTATATTTACACCCAACCGAGGATATGTACTCATCTAGTAATCGCGTTTTCCTGTGATCGCCGTCAGCCGGAGGGCAGCGATCCAAGAGGGGGAGTAAACACTCTTACAGAAGAGCAATACAGACTACAGTAAATATGTGGATGTTCCTTCAGAGGTGGCGGAACCAAGATTAGGAACAGAAACTTTCCAGCCAAAGCACACTCTGCAGGGTCTAGATACAAGGAGGCAGGCATATCCAAAAAGAAAAAAAAAAACAAAACGTGAGACCAGCGCTCTTCAACAGATCATGCACTGACGTACTGACCTTGAGGAGCATGAGTCCGTGCGATTTAGTTCCGTTAATGAATGGACTGTGTAGTTCAAATAGAGATCTCCGCCACATGTACAGGAAAGTAGTAGCGGATACGTTTCGCGTAGAAAAGTTCGTGCCTCTTAGTAAACCAGACACGGACCGTGAACACATGCATCGGATGTGACTGCATTTGCAACGGCACATATCAACACCTGCTTGGATTGGTTAGCATATGAGTTACCAAGGAAGCGTTAAAGCCTGCCACCCCACCCCCCCCCCCTTCTCCCAGTGTTGTCCATAACGGTTGCAAGTACACCAATGGTTGTATTGTGTAATAAAATCGTCCATGACCTTTTCTCGAGTCGGATGGTTGCTGACCAAGCTTTATGACTAACTTAGTAGTAAGCGTGTCACCACACTCAGACAGAAAAACATAAATAATATGTCTTTTTTTTTTTGAGGGCGGGTATGGGTTCAAGGGACTTTCCTTATTTTCGATATACCCATTACTGAAGGTGAGTTTCCAATGTTACCCTCAAGTTACTTGGTAATCTTGGGAAGAAGGTTTCTAAGTATGAATGCATGTACACATTCACCTAATACATGATCATAACTACCACTCAACTTGAGGTTGATGTTTTACGACGAACTGCATGATCTAGATAGCCTTAAACAAGACCCCTTTTTGTCATAACGCGTTACTGAAGGGAAAAGAGAAATTAAAAAAAAAAAACTGTATATCAGTAATACCTAAAAGGGACTGTTTATTCGATCTATAAATTACGGGGGCAAACAAAGGTTGACCCTGCGTCATAAAATATTTCCGCAGGAATTTTGTTTCTCTCGTGTATAGTACCTGGATGTCTCGCCATTTTTTTTTTTTTTTTTCGTTTCGTTTCTCTTTTATTTCTTTTTTTTTGGCTTCACCGGTGATTTCGCACCACATGTGGCTTATTCGTTATTGACTCTTCACACAGCCAGTGCACCAGATTTGACAGGTTTACATAAACGGCGGTATCTCATGCGGTATGCCATGAGGGATATGTTACCGTGTTTGCCGTGATATAAATCTGTCTGAAGAAGGGGGATATCGCCTATACGGTTAACCCATCTCCAATATCCAGACAGATTTTTAATGTGTCTCCAACATGATATCCTACTACAGTGAGTGCAACACATTTCTATGATTGTTCAACCGAGGACGAGATTGCCATCAAACTTTTTCCACTAGAATCATAATTGTTTATTTTAGTTTTGATTGAAATAAATCTTAGGTGAAGTGTAAAATAATCTCGGTACATTATGTAGCGCAAAGAAAACAAACTTTAACGTCTAAGGTTAAATGTTTTTTGACTCGAAAACCACATGTTGAAAGTAAAACAATTTTCTTGACCGTTTTTCAAACAAATTTCCGTTTCACGATTACTTCATGAATAAACATAGACCAAACATGCAAATATGTGACGTCGAGTAAGGGACTCATATGACTTTATGCTATTCTTTGATTACTTTACCTTTATTTTAAGGACTATTGAGAATTTGATGTGCCCCGAAGGTTTTATTTTGGATGCATATCGTTTTCTTTAAAAATGTGATTGTCATCCAGGGTTTCACTCCTCAACTTTTAAGTTAGCCCTTGTCTGGATGCATGGGGTAAAAAGAGACTTCCATGATTTCACAGTGATGGTCTTTGAAGCTTTTCTGGTCTTGTCCTGACCAGAGATTTAGCAGTTTACACCGGTAGGCTGAATATAGAAGGAAGAGGAAATGGAAAAGCTACACGTAATACAACAAGCTGCAAAGATAATAAACAGGCAATTTCATTACAGAAGTACGAAGTCATTCAGAGGATTGAGAAAAAGACTATTACAATTAGAGGTTATTCAACGCTGGACCGTGTATTAGTTTTAGGATAATGCACGATCGCGGTTAATGCAAGCGATTCGAGGGCATTGTTTCAATTGCAAGTTTCCTGCTGTTTTCCATCTGGGGGTTTTGAAAAACCAAATTTTCCTTGTACGCTCCGCGACAACTAAGGGTGGCGCTCCGCTGAGATAGTCATGTCGATAATTATTCACAAACAATTGCCCCCCCCCCCTCCGAAAAATAAATCTAGGGTGTCGGTGTTCCTATTTTTGTAGACACATGTATTTGCCAAGTTGTCAAATAAATCTGAGCAGAGTTGTCGGCTGAGGGGGGAGGTTTGTGCCATTCGAAAAAAATCTGAATCACCCAGAAAAATTTACGCAAGGTTATTTTACCAAGGAAGATGGAAAGGTAAAAGAAGAATTCCTGAACATGTACTCAATTCAAACCTGGCATCAAATGTAGCACCATTTTGCTTCAAGCCCACCCTACGTCAGCGAAACTTTTCCAAAGGGACATCCTCCTTCCCCGGAACGGTGATCAGCCATCGTCCTGCTGGACCCTCCCCCCCCCCCCCCCCTCCTTCTGCCAAATCCTGGATCCGCCACAAGGTACAAGATGCGATGAAGTACCTATTTGGTTGTTGGAGGCAAAATGGCTCCACGTATCACGTGACTGGAAACTTTTTGAACTGGGCCCACATGTAGGAACCCTCTCTATAAAGGAACTTGTGACCCTATTTAGTATACAGAGCAAGGACTCCGCCAATTGTGTTCCGTTCATTGGTGTGTGAAGAGCTGGTTTCTAGTTTATATATCTCTATGTGATTGTTGAAGTAGTTTATGAGGATATCTCCTATTTCGTGGCTCTCTAAACCAAATTAAGTAGGATGTGCTGTTTGAAGGGTAAAGAATAGCCTTTACCATTAATCTGCCATTCTTTGCTTCCATTTAAAATCAATCTGGAAAATGTCATTTACCCCACGTTCTTTTTCAGAGAAATTTCTACAATGAGACTTTTAATTAGGATAGAAAGGAAAATTATTTAGTGCTTTTCCCGCTAAAAGGTTGGCGGGAAAAGGGCCCTGTCGTAAATGTATGGTACTTTCGTTGACTGACTACAACAATGAAAGTCCTATGCAGATACACTTCTTTTGAAAATAGGCTTAAGGTTACATTTTGGAGAAAATACCATGCATACTTTGGTAGTTTTTAAAGCATTTTACAACTGTCAGAAATATAGCCAGTCCAGTGTATAACTTTTGATAACGGCAGGAATGACAGCACATCCTGCTTCGAGCATGGAACCTCCTTGATTTCACAATTTCTTACCCTAATTGCAGTGAGAAATGAGAAAAGGGATGTATCATTTCCTAAATTTCCTCAATTAATTTTTAAAATTTCCCTACTATTTCTGGTAGGGGGTGGGGACAAGTTGCCCCTCTGTCCTCCCGTAGCTGAGCCACTGCTATAAGGGTAAACATTTCTTTAAATAATTCTTACACATACGAGACTTGGCGATGATCCTGTGTCTATGCAGAGAATTCCAGACGAAAACACCATATTACCCCCTTTATGAAACAGAGCAGTAATTTTCCTATAGTGTAGCGTGCACAGAGAAGATTATGCATGTTTTCGCCTTGTAAGGCAATTATGATTTTTGAAGATGACTTTTTAATTCAAAAAAATAAAAACAGAAATTGTATCCATGCGACCAGTTGGATTTTGTGATGTTTATATTAGAAAATACCTGTAACTGATATTTACAGTGATCTTTGAAGGTGAGAAAGATCAGCCTATGTAAACAAAAATGATGTGAGGGTGTAATCGAGCATACATTGTTTTCCTTTTCCCCCAATGTGACCATAATAGGGCGTCAGATTTAGTCTTTCAATTGCCCTCATTTCGAGAGTAACCGTAACTCCGAAACTTATGTAAAACCAAACAGGCTGTAATCTTTTTATATCCTGGATGGACGTACGGTGGTTTGATTCATTCATTCCAAGGTTTGTCAAATGAAGCTGCGTAACTCAGTTTTGACTACAGAGCACGTCCTTACGTGCATCATGTACTGCGTGTGAATGTGCTGCTATGCGGTAAATTCACTATAGGCCTCATGGCTACCGTACCTGCACACATGATGCCGAATGAAGTGAATTCATTAGGCATAACCGGATTTGAACCGGATTTTCTTTACTGACATTCACTCCATAAGAGTTACAAAAATGAAGCTGATATAGTGAACAAGATGTGTTGTACACCGTAAAACAAAGAACTACAAAAGGAAAAATTTAATGTGGTGTAAATGAATGAAATCCTTTTTTCATTACCATAGATAGGGAACGGTCAGAAGAACATATGATGTTGTAAAGGAAGTTTGTGTAGCTTCTCATGCACTGATGGTCAAGTTTTGCACTTGCGAAACATACTTCAGACACATTAAGGCAACAAAAGGGGTCTTGCGGGTATGTCATATCCCCACTAATCTTGCTTTGTTCTTTGAAAACACACTGTCAGGTTAAATCACTCAACCGGCAAAGTAAGCCGGCCGCAGGGATGCTGCTTTATTCCTCGCAATTCTTACTACAGTTTACAGTGGGACATGAATTCTGAAATGTAACAATTCTCCTGTGGTGCTTATAGGCTAACCACATACCATCGGATGTTCCCTGTTTGCTTCTACAAATAAATCGCCATAGCGTAATAACAGGGATGTTGGTTAGACAAATCTGCTGTGGTCGACGGTCATGATACGGCAAAAGAAATGACTAAATCGATAAATCTGTCCAGAATTCAGGTTTGGCAATGGGGTGGCCAGGGACTTACACCCCGGTGTTATAGATACGAATTCCAGCGAATAGCATAGTCCCTGGACCTTCCTTGCGAGTCGCTCATTTTCTAGTCAGCAAGTAGGTCACTGAGGTTTTGTATCTTTGGAAAGATTTGGCACCGGAAGTCGGTCCTAACATGGCAGGTAGTAGGTGGGCCGGTGTATACAACTGCTCATTTGCACAACATTCCCAAATTCACGAGAACATCTCATGTCAAAAGACACACTCAAGAGACGGCAGTGGGCCATAGCAAACTATACCAAAGCTAATTCCATAACGATGAGACTCATTTCTACTGGTCTGAGTAATAGGAAATGGTCTCTGAATGTCCACCCGGCCAGCTGGCCATGTTGGACTAACTGGATGGCCCTCAACTCAAGATCCGGTGTGATAGCCAGCAACTTAGCGGAACCACAAAAATATGTGTTCAAATAGTCTCGCATAAAATATACGGTATTAGTGTCACCGGTCTATGGCAGAAGTGGCCAACAATTTTTAATTTTAATCAAGGTCCCACAATTTTCCACCTTTGGCTAGCAGCAATAGAACCGAAAGCCCCTATTAACCTTCCCTTTATATTTATACTACCTTTACAGTATAAAAAGTATAGCTTCCCTGAAACGTGTAGTACAATAGAGTAAAGAAGTAGTATGCAGTCATATCTATGGTAAGATGAATGTCAAAGTGTTCAAACCGTGTATTACAGACAAAAATGAATGTAAAATCACTAGTATCGCAAGCTTTAGTATGGATAATATCTTTATTAATTTTACCATTACCATTTTAACTTTCACAATTTCGTTCTTTGTCCAAAATGGAGTTTGGGCAGCAGGGGGACTTTATTTGGCTCACAAGTCGCAAGTTGGTCTTCCTTGGTTTATATTGTTTACAAACAATACCAAGTCTGAATGGCAACGGTATGATGTGTATATCAAGATGACGAAGGGAGAATCTTTTCACACTTGTGATGTTACATAACTCTCCGCCATACTTGCTACCCCACATTTAAAATTCAAGCCTGCTATTATTGAGTTTTTGTATCTTCGGAAGGCGTTTGTAGAAGATGGCCCTTCGGAAATTCAGATCGAGTCGATCGGTCAGGTTGATCGTTCGATATATTTGACTGTGCAGCCATGAGGAATGCTGCCTAAATTCCACAGGTTGAAACTTGGGATGACTCCAATTTAAGACTGAATTTTTCACTCTAGAAGAGTGAGAATGACTCTTTTTCGAGAAAATTTTTCACCCCAAATATAGAGTCATCCCTGATCTCATTCCGATAAGAGTGATTTTTCACTCTGAAGACTTTAGAGAGAACATCTGTTTAATCGATGACGCACCAAAGTGCTTTTCATGATGCTTCATTATATTCGAATACCGTGCATTTGTAAAGCAATTTCACACAATATTGTAAAACTGCACACTGAAGTCCTTCTTTACTACACTCACAAAACGTAACGGTAAAATAAGAACTCCATAACTTTTCGGTAAAAATTTACACACAGTTAATGTAAGTCTTACATTGTGTATATAACAATTTTACTAAAAATGTAGTAAAATTTACCTAAATTATGTAGAATTAATGTATACTGTTTACATTAATTATATGTAAAATTTATGGAGTTCTTATTTTACATAATTTTGGTAAACAGTATATGTAAATTCGACATAATTTTCGTAAATTTTACTACCTTTCAGTAAAATTGTTACGTACACAATGTAAGACTTACATTAACTGTTTGTAAAATTTTACCTAAAAGTTATGGAGTTCTTATTTTACCGTTACGTTTTGTGAGTGTATGTGACAGTGTCTGCGCATAATCACCACGGATAATTTACTCTCCACGTACAGTCTTATATGCTGCGCCTAGCGTGACATGAGTCTACAAATTGACATATGTCGAATTAAATCGTCATATGTCAGTTTCTCGCGATCTCATTGGATGAAATCGTCATATCTACAAGAAATCGACATATGTCATTTTAAATCGTCATATGTCTGTTTCTCCAGATCTGAATGGATGAAATCGTCATATCGCCAGGATATCGACATATGCCAACATATGACAGTTTTAAAGGGAAGTAGGGTGTTTGTTTCTCAGATGAAAGTCATATTTTCATAACCAGTGTTTGTTGACCGGAATAGAATCAGAGATCATTCAAAATAAGGATGGATAATGGTCTTCTTTACTAGAAATACGTTTCTCACAGATAAAAGTTTTTCGTCGCTCGAGAATAATTTGTGACCGAAACTTTTAAATAATGCATCTGCCATAACTCATCTTATGCACAACGTAACGAGTGGACAAAGCTTTCGCAGATGTTTATCATCGATTTAATATTACATATGACATTTTCCTCCAATCAGAATTCTAGAAGCTGTCATGTGTCGTCATTGTCCAATAGCATCTCTAGAAACTGACAGATGCCCATTTAAATTAACTTATACGATTTAATTCGACATATGACAGTTTCTTCCAATCAACTGTTTTAAAATGTGTCATGTGTAAATGTGAACCAACGAAAGGACTTCAAAACTGTCATGTGTAAAACAAATTGGCATATGTCGATTTCATGGAGATATGCCGATTTCATCCAATCAGATTGCGAGAGACTGCCATATGACGATTCAATTCCACATAGGTAGTGGCAATTGGTAGACTTATGGCACGCTAGGCCCACCATAGGCGGAAGCCCACACAGACTTAAGACTACCTAAATTTGTACTGGAATTTTGTTGTTTAGGCGTTCCATACTGAGGTTCTCGGAGGAAATACTTTTCTGTCTGAAAATATTATACGGTTCGATTGGTGTATGGAGTTATCAATCATATCTCTTAATATGAAGAACGTGAACATTCAATAAACATTTCCGCGCATGCGTAACGACCTTATGTGCCCAAGGGGCATACAAACCTGGAAGACACCTGTGAAGTTGACCCAAAAGATCATCAAACTCAAAACTCATCTTTCCTATTTTCGTTTTTTTTATTATTATTTTTGGAAAGTAAACCGGAATTCATTTCGATACCTCTGGATCAAATTGCTTATCTATGTAAAAAAAAAGAATGAAAAAAAAAAAAAAAAACAAGGTAGGCTATGCAAGTAGAAAATGCGCTTGCTGACGCTGTGTCACCACGTTACAAATGCAGTCATGAGTGTGCCCTCGATGAATGTAATAAAACGGGACATGCACTGGCGTAGGTAGGATTTTGGCAAGGTCATAGGGTCTGAAAGCGAGGGCGGCATAAAGTTGGCATGCGTCTGTATCTACGTTTAAGTTATGATGTGACGGATCTGATGATTGATTGCCATCCTGGGGGAGAAGTCTGAGGGGAAACCTCTCCTTTGGAAATTTTTTGATTATGTTGGGTGCACTAGATGTAAAACGTTGTTATATTTTAGGCTCGATTTGAAATGAGCATATCTCCAGGAATTCCTGCTTTTTCAAGTAATAATTGTACTTTTTTATGCGTCATTTGCTTTCAAGTGCACTAAAAGGGCAATATTGATCTTAGAGCTTATCCGAGTGCGCCTAATTCAGAATGGAAATTTGATTAAACAGTGCGCGCAGTTTTGGAAATATTGTTAGGCCATGCAAATTTACTCGATTCTGATGGTGCATTATGTCACTGCAAGAGCAGTGTAGAAAACAGTATTATTTAGTAGTATTTAGCTGGGCCTCGTTCTATGCCGGCACACCATGTATTGACCTACACACCGATAATATGTCCAACACCTCGAAACTCCGAGACGTAAAGAATAGCTCACCTGTAGATTACCGTGTGGAGTAAACTGAATGGTGTTGAGGTAGTATTCCGGTTGAAAATTGTGACCAAAGACATCATCCGTGACCCACATGTAGTTTCTAGGGTTACTTTGCTGTTATGTATAGGTCACAAAAAGTGCCCACTAGTGTTAGTTGTATAGCTCCATGCACTGTAAAGTTAAACTCACTAACCTAGAGTCTAGGGGCCACTACATTGCCGCCGATAATGATAATACCTGCGCAGTCACTTTCGCATCTGCTGCAGCGAGGTTGCGTTCCTGACGTGGAACGTGACTCAGGCCTTGCGCATGTTTTTAAGCCGCAGTGACACACGAAATCTGGGGAAGTATGTTCCATTAAATACGAATTAGACATCTAAATGTCCTAGCAATTTCCTATCCTAGGAAGAAATATGAGAAATGGGAAAGGAAATGTTATTATTTATCTTTTGAGGGGGGGGGGGGGACTGAGTTGCAACCAAGTAATTACGCCCCTGGTTACATATATTTGGGTTGTTATTATAGTTAAACGTCAAAAGAGGAGATTGTATGTGAATCTGTATAGACTTTAAAGGGAAATAAGGCGCTTGTTTTACAGAACATAATCAAATTTCTTAAAACCAATGTTTGTAGAGTGACATAGAATGATAGATCATTCAAAATAAGAAAGGACAGTAGCCTTCTTTTCAAGAAATGAATTTCTCACAGATAGAAATGCAGTCATTTGTTGCTCAACAATAATTCGTTCCGCACAAGTTGCTTTCCAAAATTCAAATGATGCATCTTCCGTCACTCAGTACATACGTGATGTTTTGAAGAGATGACGCTTTTGCAGTTGTTTATTGATGAGGCTGAATGACTTTAACACTGATTAAAGCTATTTTCTTTGTATGCCATGTTGGTGTGTTCTAAATTTTATATTTCCCTTTAACACAAATGTTACCATTATCAATGTTTGGGGTTTCAGTTGTTGTGAACATCACAAAGTCTGAAAATAGCAGTTGGAATTTTCACCACCTCAGTCTAGCACATTTTACGATTTCAAAAGATGTCGAATATTGCACTAGATATTCATAATGTTACATCTATAGGCCTGTGCGGTTACCTGGTAGGTGAACAATTGCTCACTTGGGAATGCGGACGCCTTCTCCCTTAACAACCCTCTCCCAGGCCAACCTATCACTCATCTCATGCATTTCCCCACTTATCGATGTACTATTGTACGACATGTTCTTTCTCATCAATGTGGCGTAATCATTACAGGAGTCATCAGAACCAGCTTTACTTGTTATGCAATCATCGACGGTTGTCGGTAATTTTCACCAGCAGATAGCATCTGCTGGTTGAAACTTTCTCAAGTAGGGAAAGAAAAACTACTGTCATCGTTAAACTTTCGCTGAGGATTTTGAATCACTCTTCGTGAGATGTTTCACTGGGAATATCCTTATATGTAGGCTGCTACCATTTTTCTTAGCTTGTTATTCAAATTGCAGACGTGATTACCCTATTTTATGCTGGTTACATGCAACCCTAGCCAACACTCGGTTAATGCCGGTTTTCTGCCATCCGGGAGTTTTGTAAAACCTGAAATTTCCTTGCATGTCAACTTATTGTGGACCCTCCGCTTTGATAGTTACCTCTCTGATTAGTAACAAGCAAAATTAAAGCCCCCAAAATAAAGCCCCAAAATATTTGCCAAGTACTCAAAGAAAAAAAAATGAAAGTGGCTGCTTAATTCATACCTTCAGATAGTTCTGCTGTTAATTAGTCCCCTCCTCAATGTATATTTTCTTTCCTACCGTCGGCCCTTGCATACCCTTTTCCTGGAGAATGCACACTCTCCTTCTTAAAGGATCTGGATCCCCCCTCCTGAAAACAGGATAAGGTATTTATAGTGTTCGAAATTGTCTCGGTGGCGTAGCCACTCAGCTGCCCCACCCAAAAAAAAAATCATGCCAGAAAATTTGTCAGAAATTTTGGACCTTCACTCCCCCCCCCCCCCTTCCTAAAGATACGATCCTAGCTTCAGCCCTGCGAGTATGTCTTATTCTTGAAGGTACCTCAAAACTCATTGAAAGACACGATTAGGGCAGTTCTGCGATACTGTTTGCTGGGTTTCGGCTGAACCGGAGACTTCTGGTATATATTTTGTAACATACCACCACCACCCAGTCATCAAATCAAATGTTTTCATCCAAAAAAAAAAAATCGTATGTCATCATCTTGTTATCTGCGCGTCATCTATGTAACGACGTTTACATTGGCCACATACAGTTATCCAACCACTGAAACTAGAGCAGTTGGCCGTTATTACTGAGGTAAATTCAAGGCTGGTACAGGTTACAGATTCTTCCTTTGATTCTCCCACATCTTCCTTCGATAAACACATACATAGTTCAAACCAAACAGGAAAGAGTGAAATTCTGAACGTCATACACAATGTGTGGGATGCGCCGTCAGTCAATTGTCGTTGATGAAAACTGGATAAATAGGCTATTCTTCTGAAGTTTGATGTGGATTAATGGCATAGTAGGGACAATGTTTATTTTTTGTGAGCACATTAAGAAGGAAGTCCATCCTTCCAACCTACCCACCCCCAATTCGCCAGGCCTACCCCCTTTCCCACGTCCGAATCAGCATTTGCCCGTTTTAAGGTAACGATCGATCAGCCCATTAGAGGTAATAATGTAGTGTTGTTAAATGGCCCTTCATCAGCTCACTGTCTCAGGCCGGTGTCGCAGTCATCATCAAGCCAAGCTATCTGAAAGTTCTACCGAGGATGTAGGCTACCCTAAACTGAAGAATGAGAAGGGGAGAGGCGGAGATAAGGGAACTTGAGACAAAAGAATACTAAAACAAGCATCTCATGCAGTAAATCTACAACGCCCACTCAGCTATGACGTCACTCATGTTAAGCTTGACGCCGATGAAACACCACGAGATCAGATTGTACTCTATGGCACGTAATGTCTTCTTACAGCCTGTGCATAACATTGTACAGGGAGGTCATTGAGACAATTTTCTCACCGACACGGAAGCCGCTTACATCCTGGAGATGAACAGTTTATCAGATGGACAACTTCCTGACCATTATTTTGCCGTGAACTTACCTCGGGTCATAAAAACTAAGAATTACAGAAGAATTGTGTATGATATGCTTATGTGGCTTATTCAGCTGGAAATTCAGAAAAAAAAAAATACCATTAAAACAATGGTATAGAGGTACACTAAGCGTAGAAAGATATTGTAGTGTGATGTGTAAATTGTAATAATCAAGGTCAGCTAGTCCTTGCATAGATTGTCGATGAATGCGACACCAAAATATCTAATGTGTTTACTTAACACCATTCAACGAGTACAAAATATGTAATAAAATTATGCGTGTTCTTGTGGCAGACAGAGAGACAAACAGACAGACATGTCTAATATTCCTCACGTATACCACTGTTGTTATACAATCCTACCTCACCAGTTAAAGTACATGTGACGAAAAACAAAAAAACCACAGTTTGGAGTACTGACCGAATAAATCATTAAAAAGGCTGAACAATCACCCTTGACACCGAAGTCCATCAAGTTCATTGACCATCTTACAAATTAATTTCTGTTTAACAATTGCATCATGAATAAACAGAAGCCGATTATGTAAATTTGTGACGTCAAGGGAGTGACTCATAGTTTAAGCCTTAAGTTACCTTTTGTTTCTTAAGCTTTATTTCAAAGACAATTTAGAATTTGTATGCCCCAAGGAATAGGCTTTATTTTGAAAGCAGCGTGTTGCCTTGTTCAAGATATTGACATCACTTAATTACCAATGTGAATCCTAGAAATTAAGCAATTAAGAGAAAATGTAAAGGCCTAACGAAGAACGTACTGACAACGTGCAACATCCAACATCAGAAATGAAACCATATCTCAAAAACGGTAATGAACCACAATATCAACCGCTCATCATTCAGGGTTTCACTCTGCAACTTTTGAATAAATCCATCCCTTTTCTAGCTGCACGTCACTTGGTCTTTAAACCTTTTAATTTCTTACATGGCTTAAAGCCCGAATGTGAGTTGTACAGGCAATTGCCTCGTCATATACCTTTGCTCTTTGTCAGTGATTCAGAGAAGAGAAAGTATGGGAAAAGATCACCTGTTACACAATCTGAAAGAGAACTATGCATCATCTTTCGGATATTTGAATATGAAAGTTGTCCAGGCATTTTTGTTGACCCTACTACAGACTCTCCAAGAAAGCATAGCAGTCACTCATCGTTACTTGAACTCAAACAGACTAATACGAATGGATATGAATATTCATTTATGCACAAATGTGGGCTTGAACAATGTTGTTTTTTGAAGTGTCTATACGACACATTCCGCTTAATTTGACTTTCACTGACAAATTTCCAACCCATAATTCCAGCTTCGGCGGCTTTCTTACAGTTGTATGGATGGTCTGTGTAAGTTAACATTTTGCACGTGAAGGTTGTCGATACAATACCAGAGTAAAGACAAATAACACGTTGGAGTGTCGACAATAAGGTCTGCCAGGGAACTCAATAAATGTATTGAGGAAGTTATATATATGCAATTCATTGTCCTAGGGGCTGATGTCACAATTGCCTATCGGATAGTGTAATCCGATATTACTTTCGCAAAACAGATTTTTCAATGTGGTTTTCACATTTCCATTGACCAATCGCTTCCTTCTGACCGCAACAAATATTTCAACCACCCCCCCCCCCCCTTCTTTGAACCAAATGTCACCTGATGTCTATACGAACTGACGAGAGATGAGTGAGGTCACATAGGTTCAATGTAGATAAAAATATTTCGGGACTGAAGTCTTCACAATAACCTTTGTGGGTACTTTCAAATTAATATAAAAAGGAAACGGTTTTTCGATATCTTTTGAAAACCTTTCAGTTTATAACCATGCTTACTTTAACGCACCACTTCATGGGGTCATTTGCGACCAAATTAAGCCCACCTCCTTGACCTTTTTCCACATTAGAAGTTTCGTTTTCTGTGTCACACATTCTAGCTTATCTTGGCTTTCCTGCGCTTAATTAAAAAAAAAATAATATCACTGGCAGTGTACAAGATTGAATGCGTGAAAGGTATGCAAACCTCTCCCTATATTGGTGTAAACCACATCTCAATGTAATCCTCTGCTTTCAAACCAATTTCTTTGCAGTGCATCATGTGGAATCTGTTGTGTCCTACAGACCACCTAATTTACTGAGTGTGCTTTGTATTTCTTTATAATGATCTCAATAGGCTTGAAAGAAACTTTTCGATATTTTAACTAACGCAAAATTTATAGCGTTGTCAAATTGCGACCTTGTTAAAATACGAAGGCACGTACTAGTTCTAGAAAAACAAAAACACCATGTGCTGTCATTTGATCGTGCTACATTACATTTACTAAACCTTGTGGCACACTCAGTGGAAGTCTCTCTTGACCAGGGTGGTCTTTTTTTTTTTCAAACATCGACAATTTGAGTTATGAATAAGATATTGGTGAGGTGTATGTATTGCCTTCAGTGAAAAAAAGTATCTTTACTATGGTTCTCTATTCAAGCACACCTGCATTAGAAACTCAGAAGAATATTACTTGAGTTAGGGGAAGAACTACGGTGGTTATGTACTGGCCAACAACTACAGTAGTCACGGCTTATGGTTATACCGCACTAAGTACGATTGTCACGAGTCCGGAGAGATAATCGCTTTCAACTGCTTCCACATTACAAACATTGCAGGAAAACTGAGGCAGTCTGTGTTGCATTAATTTTGAAATAGAAGCCTACTGGTCTACTATTTTTTTTGTCAGGATGTAGTCACGGTGCAACTTGCATATACCACCAGAATATGTCATTAATATGGTGTTATAAAGGTGATGACGTCATTTAGCCAGTAAACTATCCATGATTACCGCTGCGGTATTATTTTCATCTGTTTCTGTAAATAGGCTAATACCGCCATTGAAGCATGTGATTCCGTTGCTGTGTAGCCGAAGACGTAACAAGTACCTGCGACCTTGTAGACATCACCTTATTTTTTCTCCGTCATTATTTACTTTTATGATTTTGTCTTCACACGTAAATGTTTTGACTTTAATACTCTAGTACTGAACAGAAAAAAAAGCACACTTCGATCGTCATCTTTAGAGACGTCGAACGTCCCTGTACAAACATGACTTTTTATAAGACAGCTTTAATTGTCTAATGATTGTTTTTCTTCGGTGTGGACTGTGTTCAGTCGATGAACACTTTTGAACTAAATGACTTCCACATCTGCTTCAACTGGTTTTCTTCAGTAAACTTTATATGATTTATATATAGGTTTGCAATTTTAATATGAATTTACAGCCAAAGGAAGGATTTTATTAACAATTTATGAAAATATTGTGCCCACAGTTGCCATTTATGGTAATGGAAGTTAGTATACCTAAGAATAACGCCACTAAATCAGCATATCTGAAAGTGTGTGTTTCCGGTGTGGTGCATTCTTGGTTTAAGAGTTGTCACTAAAACTAAGGATATGACAATAGGCCTACCCTAAAAAACACTGAGACATCATCACATTACAAAGAACTAGCGACAGTCGAGAGACCATTAGCCTTGCAGACAGTACGAGATGAAAAACAAGCAAGAGGTGTGATATACCGAAGAAAAGTGTTATGATGGGGTACTTCTTCTAAGCAGTCTGTTCGTGAGAACTGCACACTATCCACGTAATGTACGGCACTGACTCTTTGCCAAAGCATTAGGTCGAACTCATAGAGCAGGATAGTTTATTATATCCT
This sequence comes from Stichopus chloronotus, assembly GCA_021234535.1. NCBI lineage: Eukaryota > Metazoa > Echinodermata > Holothuroidea > Aspidochirotida > Stichopodidae > Stichopus > Stichopus chloronotus. Next base: position 8,153,369 of record CM037848.1, on the reverse strand, counting down.
GCTCTATGGTCGTACTGTACTTGTTGTTGATCTGTTTCTTGGTACGGACTATATGGTGATTACGCTATACTTATGCACCCTACTTCAGCTTACATCGCTTATGAACTAACTAGTTTCACGAACGAGAATGAAGCTTACAATCTGTGGGCCTACCTCGAATAAATGGCATTCTACATCAAACCGACAGATGGAGTCATATCGCTGAATCATCTGGAAAGATTCGGAAGGAAGCGTCTTATATTTCTGAACGAAATACAGAGATGTGACGGAGCAGAAGGATTCAAAAGTTTGATACACAAACTTGAAACTACTCTCGGTTCAGATTGCCTCATCGAGGGTTCTAAACGTGATAGAACTTCACACTTTTTATTAAGGTAAGCAAGACAACGTTACGTTGTGAGGAGATTGTGATGTTTGCTTTCCAATTATTTTATAATGGACTTTACAAGACCGTAGACTTTTTTTTCGCACAACTAGGCCTGACGATGATGTTCCTCCTAACGTAGACTGGAGTTCACGTCATTCCGCCATACGTATGTAGGCCTACTTTCCGCCGTAGAATATGTGGTGATTCCGCATCTGGAGGCTCTGCAGTAAACAAAATCAGGGTACTAATTTAGAATCAGTGACCGGAAGTGACGTATTTTCCTAAAATCCTTGTTCTTGCCTAATTTCACCCTAAACTTAACCCTAACTCTGAATTTGAACTATGATTGGTGGTTATTTAGATTAAAGCTAGGCCCAAATAGGTTTTTACACCTTCAACTTGGTTTATTCTCATCGAATACTTAATCCTAACCAGTCATTAATAACCTTGACTGGTGGTCACTGATTCTAAATTAGAGCCTATCAGTCTTTGTTGCAAAGGATTATACAGATTAGTACATACCGTATAGTAGTTGTAGCAAAGGATCCAGTTATGGCTTACTGCCATTGGGCATGGACTGGAATACTGTACATTTTCAGCTCATCACAGAAGTAAGAAGTTGATTTTGGTTAAGAAGATAAATCGAGTACTGAAGAACTACTGTAGGCCTTTAGTTGTTATTGGATAGGCTACTGTGGTGACTTCATGAGGAGAAGCGTTCTTGGATTGCTTCCAAATCGACATGTTCTTGGAAATGGAATATGTTGAAAACTGACATATTGTATATTGATACTGATACTGTAGTGCACCATAAACTCAACTGTACTGGTATGTTCTGGTTCAATTTCATACTTACTACCAATGTGTGAAATCTTATTACTGTAAGTGCAGACTTAGATGTGGTATTTCATTTGTCATCCTGTTACAGTCATTCTGTTACCAAAATTAACGTACAGTACTTGGAGGACCATTGCTATACTGTGCAACTGAATGAATATTTCAAAGTGATGGGTTTTTTTTTCAAATATGGAGGTACTGTAATAGTATTTGCAGAGCATTTGTCACATTCAAAACAGGTTTGTCCCATGGACAGTAATTCACAGAATTTCACAAAAATCCAAAGTCTGTTGAAACCCTCACACATTTTATTGTACTGTATGTACACAGTAGGTACTACTGTATATATGTACTGAATACTGTCCTTCCATTACTGACCTCATGAGTAACGAAAGATGCTCTTGCAAAATAAATTGGTGGAAATGGAGGGTTTCATTTATAGGTGAGTAGTGATAATATTAGCTTGATCTAATTTGATTTACTGGCTTGAATTGTCACTGTAATAATAGTGTCAAAAGGTTCTTCCATCACTGTGGAATGGCCCTGTTCATACAGTACGTGATCTCTCCAGCACTAGACCTGCAGTAGGCTTTGCTTACTCTGCTCACAGTTAGAGACTGGGTTGAATGTTAGCCCATGTACTGTGCCACTGCACTGTACAGTACTGTACAGGTACTGTAAGTTCATTTCTATTTCTTTAAATTCTTGTGACATCTATAATTTGTGCTGCCTCATTCAATTGTCTGTGCATACAGTATAGTTGCAAGTTCCATGACACACTATGCTCTGTGAGCCATTGTACAGTTCTTTCTGGAGGCATATCAGCTACTGTACATGCATGGATTAAGAAGAACTTATGGTTGAAAGGTTTGCCTATCAATGTACTGTAAGCCTTGGTTTACATACCTATGCCACATACTCTACGGTAGTCATGGATGCACTGTTACACAGTAGACTATCACTGTGTTCAAATAAGCAGTGCAGTATGCATACTGTAGTACAGTACATTTGTGGCAAAGTGAGCAGCCAAAGCCCAAAACTTAATGCATTGACAGTACTGTAAATACGTATGCAGTCATGAAGGTAAGATACCTTCTGGCTGTTATCAAAGAGGCTCTAACCAAATTGTACTGTATTGTACTGTGCAGTAATTAAAGGGAAATAGGGCGTTTGTTTCACAGATAGCAACCATATTTTTAAAACCAATGTTTGTGGACAAAGAATGATAGAGTATTCAAAATAAGGACAGACAGTAGCCTTCTTTTCAAAAAATAAGTTTCCCAGAGATAGAAATTCAGTTATTTGTTGCTCAACAAGAATTTGTTCACCCAAACTTTTCAAAATTCAAATGATGCATCTTCCGTTACTCATCATATGCATATTTTTTTGAGGAAAAGAAGCTGCTGTAGATGTTTATTGATGAGACTGAATGGTTTAACAATGTTTAAAAGCCGTTTGCTTTGTATGCCATGTTGGTATATTCTAAACACCCTATTTCCCTTTAAATACTACATACTGAAGTGTACAGCTACTGTACTTCACAACATGAATTGGTGTCAAAGTTGCTAAGTGTAAAGTGTCTTTCTTGGGGTGAAAAGTTTGGCTAATAGCTTTAATCTTATACTGTATCTATGTAAGACACACTATGAGAAATAATTTTGCCATACTACAATAATCATATCATGAAAGATTGTGCTCTAGCTGTTCAGAACATACAGAACAGAACTGGTACTGTACATGTTCTTGTTTACTGTAGAAAAATGGTGGCATTGTACTGCTTGAAACATGCAAATTGTATGTCAGTAAATGGTCTATATACAGTATGTCTCCATTTAAGTTATTTCCAAACAGGGCAGTTCCTAGCACTATACTGTGACATTTTGAAGATTTTTCATTGGTCAAGTGGCTCTAGCACACACACTTTATTATAGATTGCTGAGCAAATGACACAACATAATAACTGAAGCTATGGTCTCTCATAATATGTGAAAATTTTTTGAATGATCTCAATCAAAGAGGCTGGAACCAAATTGTTCTGTAGTTAACTTGTGTTGCTCATAACTTAAGAACTACCGTAGTGATCACTGTACTGCTACTTCACACGTGTAGATTTTGCAAACAAAAGTTTGGGGTCAATGTCGCTAAAGTATCTGTCTTTCGTGGAGTGTAAAGTTTTGCTAATACAGTACAGTACATCTGAGACACTTTGTGAGAAGTAATATTGCTGTGCTACAGTAATCAAGATTGAAGACTTGTGCTCTAGAGCTCTTCAGATTAATGCAATATTAGTACATTTTCTTGTTTAGAAAAATAGTAGCATTGCACTGCTTAGAGCATGCAAATTTTATGTCAGTGAATGCTCTGCTTATCTTCTCTGAAAGTTATTTCCAAATGTCCATCAAACTTTCTTGACCTCTCTGCCATGTTATAGCAGAACAGTACAGTACATGTGTAGGAGAATGCTGTACACACATGTATGTTGTACAGACCACAGTACTGTAAAGTGTTTGTCATGGAGCTGACAATGGAAGTACTGTAGGCCTACTTACTGTAGCTTGAAGTTAATTAAATTATCGAAGTGTACAGTATAAAAATCAAGTTTTGAACTGAAAGATTTACTTACAATTTTTTATTGCAGTACTCTACAGTATCTCTTAGGTGGCATGGGCATTTTGGGCCAATTTGCCAAAAGTTTACAGACTAAGTTATTTGAAGAATGGAACCTTTATACTATATTGTACATTTGAGTCTTGATGAAGGGAAGGGTAAGTAGGTTTACTACATACTGTACAGTATCTGGTATGGAGGTGCCCCTTTAATTTACTGTGCAAATTCTTAGTCTTGGTTGAGGTCAAAGATCATTTATTTGGCCAAATGATGAAAAACTTTTTAACTACTGTGCAGTCTCAGTAAGAGATGCACTGACTTTATATTTTAATTGCGCATAGTGTGTACTGTAGCTGTGTTACTTTTGACACAAAATTATAGTCTTATCATGGAAGTTAAACTTCATAGTAATAATATGCCAAGACAGAAAAACAGGGAAGCCTGACAATGGAGTGCACCCTGTATATTTAACAGTCTTTGCCCAGTGTCATTCTATACGAATATATCACTTAAAAATGACAAGATGTCACGTGCCATGAACTTTTTACATTTTTCACTTACAGTACTGCGGTTTGCATGTTTGTGTACAGTACCTGTAGCTAAGTAGCTACTGTATGTAAGTACTGTAGAAGCTTTCCCAACTTACAGTACAGTACTGTAAATGCAGTACCATAGCTTGAAAACCATTTAATCTTGGTGCAAAGTGCCAAGTTATATGTACATTGTAACATTTTCAAAACTCTAACATCTAGTATGCATATTCCTAATTTCACAATTTCCGCTTCTCTCCCCGTTAACAGACTTGTCTGCTCCGAAGATGCAGAAATGAAGAATTTTCTCCTGCAGTCGGAGACAGAGTTGTTTTGCTATCGTTTCTCCAACATGAATACTGCAGAGCTCAGCCGCACTTTGAAATCCACTCATAGATTCGTGTCAAGTTGTCTGTCGTTCGAATCCTGTTCCAGTGACGAAGTCTTGTGTGACCTCTACATGACATTTGAAATGATTGTTTCAGTCTCTAGGCTCTTGGAAGTCTGTCGTTAAGAAGTATATGGATGATTGCGACACGGAGACCTTTCAAGTTCCGTTCCAGTTGGCATTAAGCCTCGTCACTGGTCGTCAGATTCTACTGACCAAAGGACTGGCCCATGTACCCTTTTCCAAGTTGCACATTGTCCTGTCATCTGTCTTTCACTCTGTGTTACGCAAAGGGTTGGAGAGTGCGAGAGCATCGGTGTCCCATTTCGAACAAGAAGAAAGGACTTCAGAGCTCCTTTCCAGTTTGAGGACTTTCTGCAGTAGGTTGCTTGGCAAACCCCTGTTTAGACAGCTGTCCCTACCAGAAGGACACTCAGTGATCAACCGATACCAGATTGCTCAAGAGGCTAAGTGTTTCCCACCCTGCATGAGCTATGTGCACAATGTGCTTCTGAAATGTCACCGTTTGAGACACCATTCAAGGGTAAGAGATTGTTTTAAGTTTCCACCGTAATTTTAAACTTGTCATACAAGTGTCAAAATTCCTGTTGTCAATACAATTATTGTCAAAATTGTCATAAAATCGTCATTAACTGGCTGGTATATTGACCTTGAGTACATATTAGTAAGTTAACACTGAACATAAGACAGCTTATCTTTAAGCTGCTCTGTGTGAAGCATGATTTGTATGCGTGCCCAAGTGACGTACAAACTGTGGGCAAGGTGTTTGACAAGTTTGTCATCGTGATTGCACTACAAGACAGCAACACTGACTTCATACGACCCAAGTCGATCACCTCGTTACTTTTCTGTTCTTCTTTGTTCTTCAGATTCAGTTGACTCTCTTCTTGAAAGAAGCAGGTCTTCCTCTCAATGAAGCACTGTCTTTCTGGAGAGAGATGTACAGTTTGCCGGAACGTGACAGATCAGGAAAGGAAAGGAGAGGTGAACGATTCTGGGCAAAGGACAGGAGGAGATACACCTACAACATCCGGCACCTTTACGGCTTGGAAGGATCAAGGATAAATTACAAAGCACACACTTGTAAATTCCTACAGGTACCTAACATCCAAGCTGTGTCTGTTTATAATTAACACTTAAGTGTAAATATCTGTCCAATATTTCAGACCCCACCATCAAGTAGCCAGATCTGAGTACCCCGTCCCTTGTCGAGATAAAAATTCGTCCATTGTACTCACATTTGGTACGTAGGTGAACTGTACTGTACTTTAATGAGTCGTATCACTTTGGTGAACATGATTCCAATTACAATAGCCATGTAGACAAGGTGTCACACTAATGTGTGAAATGGCTTGCTATATTAGCTCCTTGGACTGACTTCATATTTGGTGTGTTGGTGTTTATCTGTGAAATTAGAAGGTTATTTTCTCATGGAGATGAAACATCATTTAGAGTCAGCAGAGGTAAGATTTATGAAACATGATATCCCATGTTGTGAACCTTTGTTCTGACACTTTCAGTTTGCAGTGCAAGATGAATACTCTGTAGGCTACCTATTTTCTTTTAAAAGTCAAAGGTCATTTAAATTGGCATTGCAAAAACTATTGCAATGCAATATTGTATCTCAAGGTATAAAATTGTTATATCATGATCAGATTAATATATCAGATATCATGATCAGTACAGCAGGGTATGTTTTCATTTGTCACATTAGTCAAAGATTGTCAAAGTTTGGCTATAAATTAAAAAAAAAACAGAAAGTAATTTGAGATTCACAGAGATTTTTCAGGCTGAAAACATTGTAATCAAGCTTTCTCCTGAGCAGTTGAATTTTGGAGCGAAGTCATTATTTGTATGGAGGTGAACAACATGAGTGCCAGAATCCTAATGTATTTTAGTGAAGTTTATTGAGAGGTCACAAATTGAGAAGGGGTCATAGTATGAGAAGCTGATACACAAAAAGAGTATTTTAAATTGCTGTAATACAAAAATTACATGGCAACATAGAATATTATAAAAAGCAGAGTATGGGTACAACAGATTGTTTTATTTGTGTTGCACATATGATCTTGACTATTTTGTTTCCTTTGTTGTCTTTTGTTCCTAAGAGTATAACATGTGAACACTGTGTTATCTTTTAAGTCATTCGCAAAACCATTCCTCGGACAGAGGGGGAAAAAAAAGAAGAAAATAGGCAAATCTGCATGTTCATCATCAACAGGTGTGAAACTTGTATTACATTGCTTCAATAACAAATTTAACAGACAGGATGTAATACAATCAAACAGATCTGTGGTACCATATTGTTCCAATTTGTGGGATCAGGGAGCAGCTCCCTGGTACTGTAGGATTAACTTAAGTGATGATGTACTGTGCATATACAGTGCTGCAGTGCCTGGAGTAGTCATTGGTCCTTGAGTTCAAGGAATGAAACTTCCTTCCCATCCTAGTAATTATAAATACAGCTGTGTCATGAGGTAAGGTATAGTATGCAGTAAGTGTTTGTCAGTTGTAGCTAGCCCTGGAAAAAAGTTACTGATATAATTCTCTCTGAAGGGGGGTTCCAGTGCTTTTGGTCCCTTGTGTCAGGAGAGGAGCCTATGCAGTCAAGTTGACATGTGTGTGTATGTGTGTGAGTGTGTATGTCAGTGACACTTTCTTGGGTATGCTGTATCTCATTAAAAGGATAGTCCAGCCACAGATTTAGCTTTCATATGTTTAAGAGTAAGTAAATCTGACCCTTATAGTGAAACTTCCATTCAGTTTCCATGCGTGGTTCTTGAGATACTATCAATTGAAGTTACCCTCTTTGTTACCAACTGTGAACTTGAAGCAAGCAGGAGTGACATCATTTCCTCACATTCCTGAAGAGTCTATTGTCTTTTTCGTTATTGAATTTTTTATTTTGACTGTGAAATCAGTACGTGGTCAACTTAAGTACTGGTTGTGGGAAGGTCATAAAACTCTCCTATCCCTCATACTGTACATTGACATTGTCATGGCACTAGATATTGAAGTATTAAATTTGGTGTAGAGTTTAAGGGAAAACATAAAATGCTCGTCAATGCAGGGGAGATGACATCAATCCTGCTCAGCTTCAAGTTGACTTTTGGTTACAAATGTTGTAACTTCAACTAATCATACAGTATTTCTGGAGCCACACATGGGAACTGAATGGAAGTTTCACTATAATGGTCAGATTTACAGTACTTACTCTTCGACATATCAAAGTTATATTTGTAACTGGACCATCCTTTCAAGCTCAAGACAAATGTAAATCAAACTTTGTACAGTATGCCTGCCATATTTTGGAGGTGTACCCTATCGTTTTTTGGTGGAGCTCAGAGTTCATTTGGGGAACTGGGGGCAGAGGTCTGAAAAGCTTTTGAACACAATATCTAAAGTGAAAAAGTTTTGACAAAGTTTATACTTGGTTCTGTACATGTGGGTGCATTATGGAATACATTTGATTTGTTTTGGTGGAGATCAAGCCAGAGATAAAGGGCATTGGGCTTATTTTAGCCCTTATCAGTAATATTATGACAATCTTGGGCTACCATACCCTTTGGTGTGAAATGTTTCTATGTATAGGTCTATATGGGACTTCAGGGTAGAGAGAAATCTTTGTCTATCATTATGGTATGCATGCCTATATGGTCCATCAATGTAAATTGCTGAATTTGCTACATGCTGTGTAAAGGTTATGTGACCTGATAGAAAAGGGCACCCTTCATCCAGAAGTTGCAAAGTAAACCCCTAAGTGAAAATACTTTGGAATACCATTTTTGAGATATGGCTTTTCAAAGTTTGCGAAAAAATTCAAAACAGATGAACGTGGAGTGTTGCACAGTGTCAGTATTCTTTTGTATACCCTATATATTTTGCTCTTAATTACTGAGTTTTACATTGGTGCTTGATATCAGCATTTTTGAAAAAAATAAAATGCTTCTAAAATAGAACCCTTTGGGCATATGAAATTCTCAAATGTCCTTGAAATGATGGTTACATAAACAAAGAATTAACATAAGACATATCATACGAGTCCATCTTGTGACTCACAAATTTGCATAGTTATCCATGACACAGCTGTGAGACACTAATTTTCCTGTACATTTTTAAATCTTTGATGGAATTTGGGTCTATTTATAATATTTTCAATGCTTTCTGCACCCAACACTCCAAAATGTCAAAACGTTTCAAAAACGGTGAAAGTTAAAGACAAAATTCCAAGCTTGCTCTCTACAGATGTGAATAATGCAATGGAGGGTTTTTTAATATGAGAAGCATGGAGTATGAAACTTTGCACATCTAATGATGTGAAAACCTTGAAATTTTTAGCTGCTGAAGATTTGAAATCTCTTTACCATAAATGTACTAATCTTGTTTATGCAAGTCTGCAGTTCCTTTAATATAATTTGACCTATAATCTGGTAGGGATTGCATCTTAAGCTTGAAATAAGTTATGTTAACCAACATTTGTTTGGGTTAATAATACAATGTGATCATCAACTTCTCACAACTGACTAAGGTTACCATGACAACCATTACATGAAGAGAGTTGTTTTGAACAAACCCAGAGCATAAACCTACAGTACAGCAATTACTGTACTGTACCTGTGAACAAGCTGGCAAAACAAACAGTCATGAGCAAGCCCATTGAATGGTCAAAATCATGATTTGGAAATTTGCAGCAACTGTGAACACTTAAGGCCTAGCCTACAGTACTGTACCTCTCCTACTGTATGTAAATGTGGTACCATGAAATTTGAATTAATCAGTCAAGGGTGATTAAGTATAACATGTTCTGGCTTCTTTTAAGTCATTACAAGGTACGGTATGCTAGTTAAAACTCTGTCAAGCTGCTTATGCCAGTACATTTTCGGGCCTATTTTTTTAGGGGTGCGCAAAGTTTGGCAGTGGACAAAGTTTGGTGTATGTACAATCCTATTTTAGTGGAGGCCTAAGTCAGATCGTTCATGATTTGAGGCCCACTGTCTTAAATGGACCATATGGGCCATTTTATGAAATAATGCAAAGTGCTTCTTCTTCTACAGAGTTTTATTACAATGCAAAAGTGCTATGGTATGGGAGAACCTTTTGCACTTTTTTGATGCTCATGGGTCCAACTACTGAAAGGACTACTGTACATGTGGTCCATGCATTATTACATTATGTAAAGCTATTGTTCTCCTACAGATTTCAGTATAGGTTTCAATATGGGTTTTGGTTTTTTTTTTATTCCTTGCCGTAGGCAGGGGAATCTATGCAGTCCTGATGTCGTGTGTGTGTATGTGTGTGTGTGTGACGGTTGCTTGTAAACACTCTATCTCAAGAAGGGTAACTCTGAGTAATTTCATTTTTGGCTTGTAGGTTGCCAATATTGAGTAGATGATCCCTATTGTTTTTGGTGTCCAAATCTTGCATATTAGTGAGGTTATGGGGTAAAACATAAAAAATGTTAAAACTGCCATAGTTCCTTATCCGTGGGTCAGATTTGTTTTAAACTTGATAAGGTTGTCTGTTATTAACAAGTTCACGACCCTGTGAAATTTAATGCTTGTCAATAGAGAGGAAGGGATAATTTTTCACTATAAAACAATAATAATAGCCTACACCATTATTGTGGTTATTATAAACTACCGTACAAATTAGTTGAAAAGCATATGTGCTAAATTGTGCAAAATTACTATTGGCAGTTGTTGATTCCGTTGCACACAGTTAATTCAATGGGATTGCTCCAGATTTAAGGCTACAGTACTGCATTTGTAACTTAGTGAGTAACTTCTAGTGTGAGGGGCCTCCGATAAGTTGTCCAGAGAGATAGTCTTGGTATGGGGGGTCATGGGGTCAGATAGACAAGGTGGCATTAATTCATGCATTGGAATGTTAATGGGTTTATAAAAAATGAAGAAAGTAAAAAAACCATCCGTTGTGTCATTTATTTGGATAATATCAATATCCAGAGGAACAGCTGGTAGCAGAACAAGGTTTCTTAACAATCAAATTGGAGTGCTTTCAATCATATTTCACAATGTCGGAAAGGATGGAGGAAGCAAAAATATTGAGAGGAATCATAACTTAGGGTCAACTTACAAGGACTTTGAGTGTGTTAAAAGCTACTTGTAACAAGGAAGAAATTATCGCAGAGTCGATAAAGGAAAATTTGCAAAAGGCAGAGCGCTAATTTGAGGCAATGGAAGAGGTTCATGCTGATCTGGCTGGGCTGTTGTCTGATGAAGCATTTGAGCAAGCAGAAAGCTGGATGTTGGAATGCCAAAAGCATTATACTGAGGAGAGGGAGGAAGCATTGAAAAAGTTAAAGGAGGAAATTGAGTTTCAAGTTAGCGTTGGAATTACCTAAGGCAGAAATTCCACCATACGATGGAGACCCAAGAACATTCTGGTCGTTTATGAAGAATTTTAGGTAAATATGGCAGACAAGCTGAGTTCAGATGAGGTAAGGTTGAGTTATTTGATTCAACTAACAACAGGCAAGACTAGAAGCAGCATTGATTACTGTGTGTTTCTTGGAGCTCAGAGATAATGTTGACTGATGTCATACTCATACTGTACTTGATGTGTGGGTTGTATGGCCTGGGTAGGTGATCCCTATTGCTTTTGGTGGACGTCAAATGTCGCGGTCATTTTAGGTCACCAAAATAAAGGTCATTTTGGGTTAAAGGCTTGTGGTGTATCAAGAAAAATAACTGCAGTTGATGTTATACTTGTCATGTGAATAATTCATGTTTGTTGTAATATAACCATGTAGCAAGGAATCACAAAGCCTTTTGGCTTTCTGGTTTCACATGAAGTGCCTTTGGCTGATCAGCATTCATATTGACAACTTAGTGGCAAGCTTTCTACAGATGTGAAAATTGTGAATTTCCCTTAAATATTAGTATCTTGGTTAAGACGAAAGAGACATTTTGTGATAATCTTCATGGTAGGAACCACGTACAGTGCCCTCGAGATCTTGTTATTTAGACATACAGTACTTCTTCTTTATTGAAATTTAATTTTCTATGTTGTCATTAGTAGCACTGTAGTGGTACATTTAGTAAATCCTGTTAAAAGGTGTTGACATTCAGCATGTCACAACAACCTACTTCTACCTACGACTGTCACATTGTGCAGGGTGCTTATACATGAAATGCCATCTAAGGTACATAAAAGCTGTGTTCACACTGAATGGGTGACTTGCAGTACCATTTTTGCATGTGGATACATACCCTATACTTGGCCTAGAAATCTCTATTTCATCACTTTTAAGACAAGATGAATGAATTTATTTTGATATTTGAATGAAAGTTTTTTGTCAGTTCAAAGTACTGTAGATATACGCCCATGGTTTGCTATCCATTGCCATATGTAGGTACCGATGTTATGTATGGTTACCTCTCATTTTACGTCAGTAATTTTTGCTCCATGACTTTGATGATTTTGTAAACATCTGCTGCTGAAACTCTCATTTGCAGACGTACATCCCAGGTCCCGGTGAGGTAGGGGGTTGCCCATTCAGCCAGTCTGACGAAAGCCACTTGGCTCATTTAATGGACATCGAAGACATAGGGATCCCGCAACGAAATCTGATACAGGATTTAGTCAGAGCGAAACGGTATTCTGCGGCTTGCAGGGAGTATCACAGATCAAAAATTTTAAATTCTCTCCAATTGGTAGAAGGTGAAGTTATTGAAGAATTCAAGGGAGTAACGATTACAAAAAAAGGTCCAGCTCCACATGGACCAGAAGAGCTAGTAAAGAATATTTCTCATCGACAGGTCGGTGTTAAGGAGGAGATGACATCACTGCAGGCAGTGACAGAGATCGTTGGAAGTGTCCACAACGTATGCAGATATAACCAACAGGAAACTCAATACAAAGACGAAAGAGTTTGCTCTTTCAGTAGTGCTTTCAGTAAACGAACTTTTGGAAATAATTGTGCTGATGTTTCAGATTCAAAACGGAGGAAATGTTCAGACGATCATGAAAAGTGTAACATAAAACTAGGACCAATTGATAGACAAACCTGGCGATGACTGGAAAAAAGATTTCACAATGTGTAATGAGATAAAGATTGGGAGATTAAGAGAAATGGATAAAAATCAATCAAAACAACAAATGTGTCTTCTGACCTCCTCACAAATGGTTTCAGCTAGCTTGTCAAAACAGTGTTTGTCATCAGGACTTAAAAATAAAATGGGTTCGCCACTGGGACTCGGAAAAGATTGCTTGCCATCAGGACTTGAAAGTAAAAGTTGTGTAAATCTGAATGAGCCACTTGTACATGACAGTCACTGTAACTGCTGCAGGACAGTCAGTTGTGAATCAATTGGATGACTGTAGAGCTGGAAGTAAGTACAGTTTGCCAGGTCGTGATGGAGGACACACCGCATCAATCAACGCACCTGTCGAATGTTGCAGAACTCCAGAAGCTGCCAGGAGGCTTCTAGACGAGGCTTTCCAGTATGAATTTAGTAAACCAGTCGACTATTACTATAGTTACAAGAAGCTGCTGTATGATTTGAAAAACCTGTGTAACAAATGTGAGGTGTGATTTCAGTTCTTGAAAACCTTGTCATCACTTTTTATTGGTCCGTAGACGGTACGTGTAATGTTGATCATTGAACGCATGAACGCATTTGTATGGCTGTCTGAACACGCCGGTACAGCTCAGAGATGGATGTTCCGATAGCAATGGAATACGCTGTCTATATTCGATTCCGATCTAGTACCTCTGAGAAACTGTTGGATGTTCTGAAAGCAATTGAACACACTGTCTATAAGGTTGAACCAAATACAGCACACTGGAGGGAATGTTCAATGTTCAAGTTGTGATTGAACTTGCTGTCAACATCGTCGATTCTACCTCGGGGGTGGGGGGGGAAGAGGGATTTTCACAGAAAGATCTGTAATGTCTCTTTCACACTTATACATCCTACTTAAATAATGGGTCGATATTGTGACATTCAGGTCTTGTCTGCCCTTCTGTTTACTTTGATCGCTTCTCGTGTAGGTCTTTGGCCCAGCTGATTTTTACATTTAAGAAACGCAAGTTGTAGAATAATTTAAAGTCAGGAACTGCAGTACCCCTCAGGGATGGAGAGATTTGTTCGAGGAAAACCAATGAAAAAAAAAAAACTGACTCCACTCTAACAGGTAGCATGGGGGGACACTAACATATTACATATTCTTGGCACCAATTTAAGAAGAATAGCCTTGTGGTTGTACCTTGAGAGAATAGAAGAAAATCTGTTTTTCTGCATAGAAAAAACCCCTAGAGAAGGAGAAGAAAATTCATCCAATCAGTAGTTTCAGATTTTTTTTATGGTTTCTCAGCAAAAGCACTAGAATTAAACTTGATTTCCAGCTGACACTTTCACAATTCGACTTTCATTCAGTCCTCTGATAGACCTAAAAAGTTCAATGAAGCATAAATCCTCCCTATTTTGTTCGTTGCATTCCCCTTCTTCAGACTGAATTATAGGTTTAACAACCTTGTAGCAATTACAAATAAATATATAATGCAAAGTTTTTATATGCTAAATTCACATTTAACTTGACTGTAAACCACAAAGGGAGTCTTATTTACTTGTGCAAATATCTGTAATTAGAATTAAAAGTCTTCTTAGTGGGTCACTTTTCTACAATGGAATGTATTTTTACATACTTGTTTTAAAAAGGCATCATGAATTCCTTTAAATGTGAAAATTATTAATTTGAGAATATTTGTAACATGCTGATTTTTGTATTGAATGTATAATGTAATGTTACATAAGTGAACATCATGGGACAATGATTTTTAAAGTAGGGGGGGTGGTGGAAATGAAGAACCAAGTAGAATGGTGGGGTAGGTAAATTCTGCGAAGTTTAGCAGGTGATCTCCAGGGCCCTGCCGAAGTTCCGCTGGTCGAGTCCAGGGATCCAGCCTTGGTGGGTCCAAGGGACGAAAGAAGACTAGATGTCGGTGTGTTTCTGTTACACTTTACATTTACAGGGTATCGAAATACATAGAACATACAAGTTTCCAACATGAAGGACATCAAAGTTATTTTTCACGTATGCTACACTTGAAGGTTAACAGAATCATCACGTATGTAACACGTAATTTCATTCACGTCCGATACTTTGGGCTGTTGGTGTAGCCACTGCTGGACTGAAAGATTCTTTAAGGCGGTTTAAAACCAACAGGAATCTCCATCACAACTTAAAACATTTTAAGCTTAGCTTGTGAAATTTTGCAATATTGCAATTCGAAAGCATTGTATGCTGCATACAGACTGATGTATTATGCTAAATGTATAAAAATTAATCCTCTTTGTGGAGGTATTTTAGATGAGAAACTGTAAATCAAGTGTTTAGCCTGTTTTCCCCAGTAGCTATGCTATAGTTTAAGCAGGATATGGTGTTTGAAGAAAAAAAGAAAGAGCCTTTGTCATTAGTATTCCATCAGTCCATTCCATTTAATACGAATCTGGAAAATAACATATACACTACATTTCTTTCACGTGAAATTTTCATTATATAGAGTGTCAATTATGGTAAAAAGAAGAATATTTTTTCTGCCAAAAGTTTGGCGGAACCGGGCCCCGTGGTAAATAAGCAGCACTTCTGTGTGAATTCTATCACAGCGAAAGTCCTAGATGGAAATACATTACTTTGGAAATTAGGCTATAGTTGGACAATAGTAGAGTAGTTTCCATACCCTTCTACAGTCGTAAGAAGTAAAGCCACTCCTTTGGTGTAGTTTTGAGGATACAGGAATAACAGCATATCCTGTTTTTAAGGATAAATGTATAACCTCGAATACAATAATGTCAGACCCCTTTAACAAATTTGTGATATTACAGTACTTCATCAAAACTTTTGCATTTTCCTGTATACCATTTGTGCGTTGTTGGATGGGGGGGGGGGGGGAGACAGTATTCGAGGGACATTGAAGTAATGCATGCTTGCCATCGTTTGAATCTTTAAATATCTTTTACAATGTTTTTTTTTTTTGTAATATTACCGTATGATAGATGATATTTTCTCACAAATTATCACCTGAGCTTATTCCCATATTTTTCTTTATATGAATGTATTCGAAAATGGAATATACATAATTGTATGGTCTTTCCGTCTATCATCGCAAGAATTCCTCTCTGTCTGTAACCGTACACGTATAGAAGAATGAATCCAGTTTTCTAAGTTACCTGAAAATTACAGATCCCTCAATTCAGTCTTGGTATGCCACACCTTAGGGCCCCTGGTGTGGTCCGGGCTCAAAGCCCTCGGAAGCTCTTGAGGTTTAAGCATACCTCTGGATGAAAAATTAAATCTAATGATAGGTATATTTTTGTTCAAAGTGCGTCATTATCCCAACAGATTCGGAATGATTTTAATCATTTCCGACTGTTCCTCTCCTCTACGTTGACAAGACTTTGGACCCCTGTGGGGTCCATGCATGGGCAAGGCCCCGATGGATATCCTCCAGATCTCTGAGTTTTTTGCATATTTCGGGGTGAAAAATTAAGTCTTAGGATAGTATACTTCAAATATGAAAACTTACGACCCGAGGCAAAGTCTGTACGGGGGTCCAGGGAGAGATGCCCCCGGAAACTGAGTTTTTAGCATAGCTTTGGGTGAAAAATTAAGTTTCATGGACTTCCTAGAACAGAAAGATACGAATATAAACAGGTAATAGACATATTTATGTATGCATTTGTCAGGTCACTTCAGCTGAGTAGGGGGCAACCGGGGAGGCAAAGGTTCTGACATGGGCGGAACCCCCATGAACCCCCCTTCCCGGGTGCCGCCTACTTGTATACCAGTACTTCCTACACTCACTCGTGTACAGTGAGCATATATGCTGTTATGATAGCAAAGTAAACTCATACAGACTGTACCCACTGAATTCGTCAGAACTAGCAAAGGTGAAATAACAGTAAGCTAGTGACGTTTGCAGAGACTTACCGAAAAGAGACTGACGTCACAAAAGATATCAAGACGACCCCACAAATCACCTGAGTTAAAAATGCACAGTAGGGACGTTTGTACGGTATTCAACCATATGTCAAACATATGATGAAACTGTGATGAAAAATTCTGATACAAGTACTACAATATCGTCTCTCTGAATATAAATACGGATTAATATACTGCGATTATAAAACCACCGATTTTTTTTTTTTCTCGTTCACGTGTTCATTAACTGTTCCATGGATATCCTTAAGTACTCATATAGGATGTTACAACTGATAGTAAGGATCTGATAGGGTATTTCGCTCTGTTTCATGTCGTAATTGTAAATTGCAAAGGTTTTGATTAAAAGCACTAATGAAGACATTCAAGAGAATTGTGTGTGATGACTCCTTGACTAACTATGATCTTTGTAACTTTTCGTTGCAGTAGTTTCTGCCGTTGGAATGATTTTTTTGGTTACTTTCCAGTTTATTTTTTTTCTCTTACTTGCTGGCCGACCTTCTTACTAAACATCAGATTTCGCAGGCAAGCAGACGATCATTTCACGCTGTATGTTTTCTGTGTATGCCCCAGTTTGTTTTCTGTGTTGCACAGTATACACCTGTTAAAATGTAAATTGTAACATGCTAAATTTACAGAAAATGAAATGAAGAAATACAGAAATGTTCTGGTAATTAGTTTCCAGACAATTTCTGTAATTCTTATTTACTTTCTTTGCTTTATTTTCTGTAAGTTTACAGACATATTTTTACTGTGTACTTCGTCTAATACATATGTACTTTTAGTGTATATGGGAGGAATTCTCACCGTTCGAAAGTCCCTGATGACGTCATCGAAGTTGTTTTATCGATGTTCAAATACCCTTTATTGTTATGGCGGTGTGGATTTATGAATTAATACTGTGAAAAGTGTCTTGTCATGAGTTATGTCCATTTGAATGTGACACACTTAGTTTGACCATTTTGTCATAAATACAGGTACATGAAGGAATTTTTACAGGGTTTGAATATGTGTACTGAATTTCCTAAAACGACTCAAGTTGCCAGTTTAAGCGATAATGACTTAACCGTCTAGGCCTACGTGAAACCCTTTTAAGTGCATGCAAAGCATTTTACAGGTTAATTGAAGCTATTCTTGTCAGTACAATGATAAGTCAGTGTAGAGATGTAGCGATATCCCAAATACACCAAACGGTATCTTTGGGAGAGTGTAAAAAAGGAATTGCAGAAGTAAAACTGGATGGACGCAGTCACGCCGTACTTGGAATCTTCACTTGGAAACTCATTGGATTGCCAACTTGTTTGTCTTTTCTTTTCTCACTGAGTATGGTGGCGGGGGGACATTAATCTCGTATTGTAGTATGACGTTATCAGTCACACGTGACGACTGCCCTCTACATTACTCTTGAAATCTTCTTTGAATCGCGCACAAGACCCGGATATACTGCAGACGTAGCAGACATAGTGACGCTTGAAGCAAATTGTGCCGCTATATTCTTTTGTCCTAGTTCCTATACGGGTGTGCGGCCAGTGGAGGACCCCCCCCCCCACCGTAGCCTAGATCTTTTAAATGATGGCATAGCCATATCCTCCTTCCAAATGAAAATATTAAATCTCATGCGGTAATCGGATTAGATTCAACTACAACGTTTAGAGTATAAAGGTTCTTTGCTGTTTATAAAAACAAACAAGTTTAGTTGGGAAAGCAATTGAGTAGGTGACTCTCTCCGTCATCTTCAAGTTGTTTACACCATGGACGGTTGTACCCATAACAGGGCAATAACTGCCTTATTGCTTATCACACTATGATCATCTAGTGTGCATCGATTCTGGATAGCGAAACAATTGTTTTAAAATGTTGCACACTTGATATAAAAAAATCAATAGCTTTAATCAGTGTTTAACCAGTCATCCTCTCCGGTCCGCACCAGTGACAGCTGTACCTTCCTCAAACACTATGCATAAGATGAGTTACAGACGATGGATCAGTTAAAGTTTCGAAAGTTTGGGTGAAGAAGCGATATTCTTGAGCAACAAATAGCAACAAATATGTAGCAACAATATATAGCGACAATATATAGCAACAAATATATATTCTTGAGCAACAAATAACTGAATTCCAGTCTGTTAAAACTTCTTGAAAAGAAACTTAAGGCTACCGTCTTGCCTTATTTTTTTTTTTCTTTGGTCTATCATTGTGTCACTTCATATTGATTTTAAAAGGTTTTTATTTTTTTAAATTTGTAAAAAAAAAAAAATCGTAATATTCCACTTGCATTGATTTCGAAAAAGTCGGAATTTTGATCACTGGGGTAGACAAATTTTTTTCAACAGAGAGATCTAAACGTGAATGATCGACAAGTGGAAGGGAAATGCAAGCCAAAGCCAAGAATCCGGGAATGTGAGGAACATATTTCCATCGAGAGAATTTTAGAGGGGGCGAAACTATACTTCACTTAGACCAGGGAGCAACTCCCTGCCAAGACAATAGTTTTTCCTCACTATCTATGCGGAGCGCCGCGATCGGTTGGCGAGTAGTGCACGAGGAAATTTTCGACAAAATACCTGCCAGATGGCATGAAACGGCACTTCCAACATAACAAGTGTTATTCGAGAGGGTTTTGAGGACGAGCCAAACGACATCGTTATTGAGGTCCCGGCGTACGTTTGGAAACTAATTGGGGAATCGGAGGGCTGCGTGCCGGCAAGACTACCTATGCGTATCGCCAGCATCTGTCGGTGGACGGGGATCGTAGAAAACGTCGGCTTTACGACTTCCCTAGCTGGCCCAGAAGCGGTACTTCCACAGGTGTTCTACGTGACATTCACCCGGGATTGAAGGTTTTAATGTCTGGAATTGCTCAGTTAATCAGAAAAAGAAAAAAATCAAGATGGAAAGTGTGTTGACAGGCGCTATCTCAGACATTTTGAAAAGGAAGGTGGAGCTAATATTAGAGAAATTGGGGGTGAGGAAGAAATATGAGAATACTAACTAATGTGAGCGGCATCATCGGTTGGTAAGAAGCTTGTAGATCCCCCCCCCCCCCTCTCTATCCCCTAGATCGCAGGTGATTGCCCTTCCCAGGCTCCGCAAAATACGGTACGCGTACGGGAATGGTGTGGTGGGTATTCTTCTTAAATACATATCGTACTGACAATAGAAGTCCATAAATGAAAGAGAACAATTTCTCCAAAACAGACATTTTAAACTTCAATTTAGATTGCGTGTACCAGGCCCTTGTGCGACTTTTTAAGTAGTGGGGGTTCGATTTTACCACAAGTAGAACATTTTAACCGACAACTATGACCAACAAATTAAAACTCATATACGTTGCTAACGTAGGCCTACTATCACGGCTGAGCGGAACTCCAGATCTTGTGGGGGGGGGGGGGGGGGGATTCATAGATTCCTGCATACTATCGATTTAAATATAAAAATATTGTGAAACTTAAAATATTGTGAAACTAAGGTCACGTCACTCAAATTATTATGTTTCTTTTAAGACAGTCAAGATAATAAAGAAATTGAAAAGATATTCGAGTAGGTGATCCTGGATGACGTCACAGATTTCCCGTAATGCAATTCACCCTCCATTTAGATATTTCGTCCCAATTCATAATTTCTAAAGAGAAAAGCTATTGAGCGATGGGTTTACCGATGACAAGATAAAAACATTCCTCTTTTTGTTATGAAATATCAACTTTCTTCAGTGATCCATCTCTTTCATGTTATTTTAATTTTTTTTTTCAAGTTTCCATTCGAATATTCAGACCTAGGGACGTCATAAAGAAGGGTTTCTTGGAAAGGGATCAAGAGATTTTCCGTGCACCTAGGAGTGTACAGCTAGAATTTTACTGTCTAGGGAAGCCCGAACCATAAATAAAGAAGTCATCGTGGATCATTTAAAGCAAAGTTACAGTGAGTGAAGGAAACACGGTGTGCCTCTACTACAGATCTGCACCCAGTATTTGGACAAGACCGGGCGGGGGAGGGAGGGGAGTGATTGTGAATTGAAGGAAAACTTGGTACGCGGAGCTTCAAGAAAGAAATTTTTGACAACTACACTGCTTAGAACGCCGGAAACTAACACTTCCCATGCACTGAAGTGAGGTCTACGTTGTAAACCACTCTAATTTCCCTTAAAGAAATAGTCTTCTGATCAATGATATCTCGATGGTAGCAGGGTGTATCAAACCAAAGTCCACTCCGTTTGCAGTATGTGCCTGTCAATGGTGCACACTAGTTACCTCTCATGTAACCAGTTTAGACTTTGTTATCTGAGAAAACGGCCAAGATAACGATGACAAGTCCATGTTTACCCGGGCACTTCCCTTGAGCAATCTCCGGGAGGGTGTGGGGCGTCGTTACGGTAGATAGTACGGTCCACCTTTTTACACCCAATCTTCGTTTTTGTTCATGCATCGTCTAAAACTACGTGTTTATCGCGCACGACACAGTGGAAGTTGGCAGGGAATAGGCATGATATTATGCATAGCGCCATAGGGGCTAATCTAGACATCTAATATGAATAATGCATACACTTTCCATTGGCATCCTATGGGGAAGAATTCCCAGGCCCACCTGACGGGGTTTTCAAGCCTGGCACCAGGTACAATTACTTCCGCAATAATCAAGCCTTGTACGCTGCATTCCATTTTCTTTTGTTTCTTTATTTTTTATTTATTTTTTAGCGATAAACTGGGAAGGGTGGAGGAGGGGGGAAGACGTGGCTCCCTTGTGTTCCCTGTCCACACCAGGGCTTATATTGATATCGTGTGTAGGCTTAAGTGTGCCAGTGATTTGCCAAGGACTTTTCAACGGGTGAACCGCGGCTAATGCAAGGAAGTAATTTGTATGTCTATTGTTGCTTGAATTTATTTGTATTATCTTGAGCTACGTTGTCAGCTGTTGATTTGTGTTGATTTGCGTTCCACCTTTGTTGGAGCATGCTTGTATCTTATTGTGCTAAAGTTTGTATTTGTTATGTTAATGAGTTATGCTTGTCTTGGTTAAGTGGTAAGCTGCACTTCGTCGTATTTCGTTGAGTTTGGATTTGGTCGGCGACTGGAGAGGCACGCAAAATAAATGTATTACTTCTGAACATTAAAATTGTTGTACGTTGTCGGATTTATTCTGTCCCCTCGTTTCCCGGGACCAACTCGGCCCACGTTACACTAACATTTGTGTTACTTTGTTGTAGATCCAGTGATACTGACGATAGGGTTCGTCACAGAAATAATACATAAAAAGGTCTGTAATGAAGGAATTTTGTAATTGTTTTTTGAACTAGAATTACAAAATGTACATTCGCAACCGTGTATCTCCATCTAAGTATAAGGACTTTCACTTATCGCAAATGTACTCAATGGGCAAACGGTGAGTCGTTATTTTCATCACAGCGATTATCATAGCCATCCTGTACTTTTACAACATAGTTTGAACACCTATCCCTTTTTTACGAGTGCAAATCTAACCCATGGAACAAAAGGAGGGCGATATTGCTTTATTAAGTCTGGGATTCCTATAAAAAGACAGTAATCCTGGGAGGGGTTCCTCGAAACTCTAATTGTTTTCTTGGACACCTAAAATACTTCAATTCTTACAATGCAGTCTAAGAAAACCTCATCAACCTGTAGAACAAAGAGAGGGCGGTATTGCTTTATTAATTCCAAGGTTCAGTCTGAAAACGTCATCACATCACGACCGGTAATGATGTGATTGCCTAATATTCGCTTAAACGTCGCCTGGGCTATTTCTGATTTCATTGCAACGTTTCCGGAAGGAAAAAAAATGATTTTTTTTTTTAATTACGTTGAATTTCTGAGTTTTGTTCAGTGCCCTCACTTGAAATTTCCAGTTTCCAGTAGGGCCATTAAAAGTAGTGCAATTAGCCTAAAGCATGAAGTCATAAAAATCTATTCTACGTCATCCGTAAGGTTGTACGTGATAATGTTTTATGATACTTTGGGGGATTTTAGTCGTCGAGCTGCCACCAGCAAGTAGATCAGCGACATAGATAGTTAACGCACGACTTTTGTCTTTCTTGAATTACTGCTCCGCTCGGTAGAAAGTCTTGCTGGGACTTTTGGCATGGGACAAACATTTGACGGATCTGACTGATACAGAGCCAGCTTGGATCAGACCTTTCTCATTGATTATATTTGATTGATTGATTTAATTTATTCATTCACACATGTATATATGTACAAACGATATAATGATGTAGGTCATTAATTGCATAATTATTTAGTAGTAGGCCTTATGTAGACACACACACACACACACACACACATATATATATATATATATATATATATATATATATATATATATATATATATATATATATATATATATATATATATATATATATATATATATATATATATAGGTATACAGAAAATAAGACCACCACTTTACAGCACAAAACATCTCAAGTGTATTTAGGTTGTAAAGCACAAAATATAAGTAAACACACAAATGAAGTAACTTCACTGACTTCCAAGTTTATTATATTATAAATCCCGACGTTTCGGAAGGGTCTACCTTCCTTCTTCAAGGTTAGTACAGACTGTTTTCCTTGTACTAAAACATACAATATACTGTACACAGAAAGAACACACTGAAAGTTTGAAAAAGCGATTACAGAAAGTTAGTTTCGCTTCACTAACTTTTTTACGTTAAGACCCGTGGGTTGCAAAGTACTCAATCGGTAAATCCATACGTATTGTTTATTACAGTCCGGACTAGAGTTTTTTGGGTTTTTTTTTAAATGAACATTTGAAGAAGTTGGATAATTGTGGGTGGAAGAGTTGATGCGAAACATGTTTAACAGGTTGGCGCGTACCGTAGTTCGTGAGTATGGAATCTATACATAAAAAAGAGCAATTTAGAGATAATGAATATGATGTACAGTAAGTATGCGTAGCTGACTGTATGTCGAATGTGCCCCATAATGAGTCCGTACAAATCCGGACAGCTTTTCTTTCTGGAGAAGAAGCAAAGAGTTAATTTTAGATTTTTGGCAAGCCCAAACAACATTGTAGTATGAATTGTAAGGTAGTATAATCGTATTTTAAACAGTAATCAAAGTTCGTCGAAGAATATATGAACTTACTTTACATACGATGCATCAACTTCACGTGAAACAGAAGTCACAACGTCAGCTACTTGAGAATTCCAGATTATAGTTCCTCATTGACAGTAATAACTAGGAATGAAGTGCTAACATTTTGACCAATTTCCATATTGTAAATAAGACTATTGAGGGAAGGACCAGTGTTAATTCGTTGATTCTTGAAGTGCATATACAGTAATTCGTCTTATTTCCATTAAATAATAAGCTATTTCTTCTGAGCCATGTAAACCTTGGGTAACTCTGGATTCATAGTTTAAAAAAAATGCTCAAAAGTATGGTGAGGTAAAAAAATGCATTCGTATCGTCAGCAAATAAAATGAAATGAAGTAATGAAAATGATTTACAAAAGTTATTGATATATATGAGAAATAAAATAAATAATAATTGTACAAGGATAGAACCTTGCGGTAACCCCCCCCCCCCCCCCATGTTTACATTGCTGTAAGTAGTGTTTTGTTTTTCTGTTGGAAAGTTAATTTTCAAACCATAAAAAAAAACGAATTCCTCTAGCACTATACGTTTAATTACCGAAAATCTAGAAAATAGCATACTTGTAAAAGAAATGATCAAAAGAGAGATAACTGTCTTTCTCCGAAAATAATAAAAGTTTTATCTGTTTATTTTCCGTTAAACAGTTGTGACGAAATCATTGAATTACTGTGTAACATTTCGCAATTGGCTATTTACCTATTTGGCTAAGTGGCTGACTGGTTCTGCTGGTCAATGTGTTTCAGTCATGTATCCATCGTTAGATTTGAGAAATTTTAGACAGCCAGTCTTTCCTTGTCACATTGACTTTACCGTCTTTGAGCTATGGAGGATACCTCTCATTCTTTTTTCTTTCTATTTTCTATTTTTTTTTACTTCTTTTGTGGATAAATCTCTTGTGAAATTAATACAAGTTACGACGATTGCGTTGAATAGTATATGTATTCGTAACGTAGGTTGGAACAGTAAAGCAAACAAGTTAACGGCTTCGAACAGATTTATACAAATACTGCCCTCTCTGGGTAAGACTCATCCGTTTTTGTTTGTTGGGTGACCAAAGTCAAACCAAAATTACGTGCAAATTTGATTGAAAATTGTTTCCCAACTATTTCTATCACGGCATTAGGCTACACTGAAAATTGATTCAAGCGTAACATTTGCTTGACTGAGCTGAATGTTCTTTGACCTCTAAAAAGATGTATATCAGATGATGTCGATATCTAATGGGGGCGCCCGACAAGATTCACGTCCTCGACAAAGCTTCAACTTTTAATTCTTTTATTTTATTTATTTTTTTATTTTGACGATCTGGTTTTAACTAGTCACTTTGTCATTTTTTTACAAAATGTGATGCATTGACGAGAAACATTTTCTACTCAAAAAGTCAATTTTCAGAAATTTGTCATTTTGACGAGATAATAGCAACTCGGCAATTCATGAATTGACGATATTCCAGCTTCTCACCACAACGTCAATTTTCTGAATTTTGTCATCTGGCTCTCATTTGCGAGGTCCAGTTCCTCATCAAAAAGGTCAATTTTCTGAAATGTATCAGGTTACCATGTTGTTTACTTGTCCGAACGTCCTTTCTCCGCTTCCGTAGTGGTAGTATCTATATCGTAATCACTTTCCCGGTCTCGTCTATCTGACATCTTTGTACCACGCTGCATACAAGAAAACTTTTATTTATATTGGCGGTCAAACGTCATTTGGGACCAACGAGGTCCACAGCTTGTAATTACCATATCTCAAGAAGGGACGGTTGGACTGATCTGTTTGTATGTAGGTGCATCACACCGAGAACAAGGATACTTTTGCTCTTGATGGATGTCAAACCTCATTTGGTCAACAAGGATTAAGTTATGAGAACCTTGTAAATACGATACCTCAAGAAGAGGAAGTTTGGCAGATTTCATATTGTTATGTAGGTGTACCGCATTAGGTACAAGAAATCTTGTAAAAAGTTAACGTTATCTCAAGCATGGAAGCTTGTACTGATCTTACATTTTCTGTCTATGGGTAGGACCTTGAGTACAAAAATGCTGGTGCGTGTACATAGCGGTTGTTACAACATTGATGACACGAAAACGTAGTATAATATCGCAGAGAAAAAAATGAGCACATAACACTTCCTTATCTAATGCAATATGTTGCATGCATAACAATAATCTGAATGAAATCATCGAAACCACCATGCATTTGTGTTCTGGTTTGTAAAAATGGCATACATTAGCTGTTTCCATCTTGTCGAATTTCCGAAGGGGGCGAGGTATTTGCAATTAATCACATAAGGCAGCAGATACATGAACATGTTGTCTGAGCACGTTTGGTTTAGTATACTTACTTTATCCACATTCCCGCGACTAAGCAGGCAACGGTCTCCTTGAAATTTAAGTTGAACTAGAATATTTTTTAGCCGGCTGGAAAATTGAGATTTTTCTCCTGTGACAATGAAACGTGAATTAAAATTTGAATTAAATTGTGTTGTTATTCCACTTAGCAAATGTTTTTCAGAAAAAAAACCAGAGCCCCAGTGGTGTAGAAGCTCATACCTCGACACCCTGAATGTACCATTAACGTATCATTATGTCAACTCGTAGAAACCACTAATGGAGTATCACTATACCGAATCATCAATAGTATACAAGAGAATCTGTAGGACTTGCACAAGTTGCATAATGTCATAAACAAGAGCACCTACAGTGCTACGTTCGATCTTTATAAATTTATGAACATTTTGATAGGTACCACCAAATAACAATGCTTATAATTAGCATCACTATTTTACATCCAATGATTATGAAAACTGTCGATGTTTAGTAGTTTTACTGTCTGTGGGCATATGAATTAGCACTAATGAGGAAAAGTGATTGTCAGCTTGGGTTTTCCAAGACCAATTTAAATCTTCAAATAAACTTGCTCATTAGTGGTCATTTGTATGTGACACATGGGTAAGCTCTTTGTTTGACCATCGACCTGCCACTAGAAGACCTATGTGACGGAAACTTGACAAAAAGTGACAGGTTTGGGAAGAATTAAAAGAATCTGAATTTCGTGAAAGAACTCCAAGTGGCCCTTAATTTCTTCACACACGCCAACTGCTGCAATATACAGTTTCAGTTAGTACACCAACTGACACTGCCCCATAACTCAACTATCATTCATGACAGAGTTATTCGAGATAACATTGACATTTATTGCATTTGAATAACATTAAAAAGGGGCATTTTAAAAGTAAAAGGAGAAGCAATTTGCAGAATTTCATGAAAGGGCCATAGGGCCTACATAGGACCACAGACTACAAATTCATGGGAACCCCATGATAACTACCGGTAGAGTATCATTATGACAAACCATCAACATTTTTCAAGAGAATACGTAGGAGGAGAAGCACTTTGCAGAAATTTCAAATGGACCATAGGGTCTACATGGAACCTTGGAATGAAATTTGAACACCTCACATGAAACTTGAATATCCCACATGAACTACCACCCAAGGAATATTATGACCAAGGTAAATGCAAATCCATGGAAGCATGTGCAAGTAGCAGTATTTCAAACATAATTACATATAATGGGCCATGGGGCGGACATGTGGCCTTGGACTGAAAATTCCTGAACACCCTGAAGGTACAATCAACAGAGTATCAGTGTGCCAAAATATCAACATTAGAATCTGTAGGAGGGGAAGCATTTTGCAGAATTTCATAAAATGAACCATAGGGTTCAAATGGGACCTACATCAAAAATTCCTGAACACCCCAAGTGGCTCACCAGCCAGGCAATATTCTTTCTGAGTTTCCAGCAACTTCTTGAAAGCATATAGGAGGAGAAGCGTTTTGAACAATAATTGTAGACAGATAGATAGAGTGACGCCGCGTAATCTCAATAGCTCACACCAGCATGCTGGTATGAGCTGATCATGCAAGTTCCCACTGTTTGCCACATTTTCTAAAAACAAAAATAAAAACGTAACGATTTTAGAAGAAGAAAGCTAATCCATCACGAATATATATATTTTTTCTTGCTGGTCAGTTTGTTTTGGAAACCTTACTCTTGACAAGAGGATGAAAATACCCTTTTCTTATTAAAACATAAGCTATCAGCATGCTGAAAACCAGCCACAGACAACTCACAACACAGGCTACAAGGAAGTATGAAAAGAAGTCACCAGTCGAAAAATGCTACAGTACTACAATACATGTTCATTTATAGATTACAATTGAACGACCTTTAAGGCAACTAAATATTTAAAAATCATCAACAAATTTCCATGCATCTTTTTAATGGTCACAAATTTTCTATCATTTTCCTCTTTCTATCTTTGCAGCAGCAATGCTTTTTGGTTAAGGCTTTCCGATGTCTTCATGGAAAGGCAAGGAACCAAACCTTCGACCAAACAACATTCCATGTTCAAGTTAGGGGGAGGCATAAAAGACATACTCATGAATATTATCTTGCGGGCCACAAAATGAGAAAAATTAAGAAATTAATGTTTTTTTTTCTCTCTACCGGGTTTCTCTCTAACAAAATTTGCCATTGGCAGATCCTATTTTAATCACAAATCTGTTTAATAGGTTGCTTCTACTCGATTGAAGAAAGAAAGTGCGAAAGGTTATGTAAGAATGTATTTTACAACTCCCTATCCTCCGTTAATGATTCAATTTTGATTAAACTATTTTTGATATGCATAGCAAACAGTGATAAAACTGGATGAGGACGGATGAGATGAGTTTGCAGGGAAAGAAAAGAAGCATATTTGGTTGTAATTGACTAGACGTATGGATGGCTACAAAGTGAGATTTAATTCGTTTTGAGGATCATCTTTGACGATATCTTGTATAGTGCCCCTAAATACAACATCCTCGTTATACCACCACCAACACACACAAACACCTATACTCTTACCCACACACGGACTTCCGCGGGCAATTTAATATATGCCGATATGGTTAAAGGTTATGACAGTCCCTTCTTGTATACTTACCCTGCCCCCTTCGTTCCAACAGGAGTTCCTTTACAAAGCCCTGATAAACACATTATAAAAGTAAACTATAGTATTACATCATCATGACGAAGAAACGACTCTAGAACCAGGAAGTTAGTGTGCCTCGACTACCGACACGGTGCACTGCTTCTTTGCATGCGTATTTGTGTACTTCGTTTCTTAACCTTTGCAATGGCATACCGGAACAGTTCATTGTCTGATAAATCAACCTACCTGCATCTTACCGAAATATTAGCCATTACAGTCATTAAACGCAAAAGCAACTTCAAAAAAACTGAAAAACGTGTAAATTCAAAGTTCAAGAAAGTTTAATATACACAAGTTGAACCAGGATGCAAAGAT
Organism: Stichopus chloronotus; assembly: GCA_021234535.1. Lineage (NCBI taxonomy): Eukaryota > Metazoa > Echinodermata > Holothuroidea > Aspidochirotida > Stichopodidae > Stichopus > Stichopus chloronotus. Next base: position 8,124,182 of record CM037848.1, on the reverse strand, counting down.
TATTCAAGATTATCGTAGAATGCAATCAAGAGACCATTGGAGCACCTATGATTCGGTATTTTACAATATCTAATGTAGATAGTCACAGCGGCACGATATTGAGCACTTGCATTGCTTCAAAAACTCAATTGAGCTCTTTGGAAGGCCAAACGTGACACTCAAATGGCAACGGCAGGCCATCTTACATCCCTTATGACGTTCAACCGTAACTATCTTGATCAGTGTTCGTGATCAGGGGGTATACAAATGGCATGGGCTGGAGGTAAACATTGGAGTACCAGGGGGAGGTGGGTGGTAAAAAGGGTGAATTATGTGTGTATGGACATGTGTACAGCAAAAAAGTTCATCTCCTCCCACACTTTAATTAAGGAATGATCAACTTGAAACGTGAGAAAATTTGTACCTAGAATATATATATTGTCTGCCCGATCGATCTTGGCATACGTCAAGGGTCAAAAGTCAAGAAAACCAAAACCCATGCATTAGTAGCCTCAGGTTAAAGGCTGGGTGTCCTTAACATTTGAAAATATCTTGTATGTAATGCGAAATAGGAAATGCTGGTAACGTAAAATGGTTAAATGTCACGGGGCATAATGTAATGGCAAACGTGTTGTGAGAAAGTGTATCACAAATCTCTCCTGGGTGGGTTCGTTGGATAAACTTCAAAACTTGATCCGTAGTCGAACGGACATAAAATTTCGAAATGACGGCTGACGACACGGTTAATAAAGCATATACCAGTATGGTAATATACGTCAAAGATGAGGGCAATGAATGGTGTCAGCATATTTATTGTATCTCTGCCTTTCTGCGCAGTGTGATACAATATTTCAACCTGCAGACCTATGCATTTTGGCGAGGGACTATGTCTGGTAACAATGTCGTTTTTCTTGCGTTGGTGTAGTAGTCTTTTTCGTAATCTTGTATATATGGACCCTGATCTGAGATGCTAAATATATTTGTTCTAAAAGGCCCTCGTCATGCACGAATACGCGCTTCTTAAGGTTTACTACAACATGCACAGAATGGAGGCGAGTGTGGATTCCAGGAATACTGCGAAATTATATCCATGAGAAAGCACGCCTGCCAACACCTGTCTGACACCTGTCGCTTTCCAAATGTTGTATTGAATACATGGGACAAGCCTGGAATAAGGGGTACCTTGTAGAGAATATGCTGGGGCTGTCGATTTGCACTATGTAATATATGAGCACAACACTAAGGATATCTATGACTATAAACCATTCCACCACCCTATCCCACTTTCTCTCTTCACTATGCATGTCCTTGTGATTTCTCTCTTTTCTCTTTCAGGTTTAGTTGTATTTTGTTAGTTAATTCTATCAAGTTGTATTTCTAATGTAAACTTCTCTCTCCCTTCCATCTCCCTGTTTATCTCTTCACAGATTGAACATGGATAATCCTACCCCTTCCATATCCCTGTGTCCACTCTGCTCGACATGTATTTTGTTCCTTTCAGTATGTTCACTTTTGAAGAAAACACTGGAAGAATGTCGAAACATGTGGCCGACTTAGTTTTACATAATTTACAAACTGGTAGACAGATTTAAAATCTGAGTGTCTAATTGATTTTTGTATCATTATTGGAAGCCTTCGGGACTAGTCTACTTCTAATTCTCAATTCTGATAACGTTTTCTTTTTCATTCGTAGGACAAGCCAGAAGAGTGGGATGTTAGGTGGGCTAGTTGTATTCATATCCTAGTCCCTTCTAGGCAATACAGTATCTGCAAGTAAATTTCACAGCTTTTGCGTGTCTGACGGTGTTTGCCTCTGGCATCTTACTAGATATTTGGTCATGTTTAAAAGAAAGATGAAGAGAAAATAAAGGCTTTTCATTCACATTACTGACTTTATTGAAACATCGATCTGAAAGAAAAACAACTTCGAATTAAACATGTACAGTTTGCAAGAACTATCGCTAAATATCGCAAAAACTGAAAGATCTAAGCGTTTTGTCGTTTGAAAAAAAATCTATGTCAGATGGTCAAATCGGAAAGAAGCAGGCCCACGGCATTAATAAATTTTAGCAATACTATTGCTTGTCTCAAAATAAAATTGACAGTAAATATATACAGTAATCACGAAGGTTATGGATCATAGGCGGACTTGATGGATATGCTTTAATGATATATATTCCAAGTCAATTAATACATTCAAAAACATTCATTTTCTTAAACTAATAAACCCGTCACCTATTGCAGCTGCACTATGACCAACGATGTACTTCAATCCACCTTTACACTATTTCAATTATAGTGTCCTCGGTTGATTCCTGTGACGGTTCCTTTCTGCTGCTATCTTTGACAATTTTGAGTAACTCCATCATATCAGCTTCTCCTTCGTCTTCTTCGATGGGATGTAACATCTCACCGATACCTGAAGTTGCGCCCTGTGATTGTGAACCAGCAGTTTCCTTTTAATAGAATTTCAGTTTACATATTTGGTTTCTAGGATTGCATTTCTAAGATCATTACTACGTATAAGGAACCGTTATTGTATGTGATACTAGGGCTACACTACCATGGAACAAATCGTGCACAGTGTGGACAATACTCTTAGATAATGTTGCGTTGGTGGTGCTAATATTTGATTTAATTGCATCAGAACAACTAACCACTTAATTCAAGTAGAACGATCATACTGTGTGTAATAGTTGCCCAAAATAACATTCTAAAATCTCTGAAAGCAGTGCATTCGATCGAAACGAACGAAGACTGTAGCTTCAACAAGCTTCTTTACTAATTCTTTCTTAGAAGAAGTGCCATTGACATTCATTTCTTACCCGTAAAGCATGCAGTTAGGAACAAGAACAAACATGAACTCCATCTCTAGTCTTAGTTTGGGCAACGTTGCAATACTTTATTAGCCCCCCCCCCCCACCCTACAAGTCTTAGGTACACGGGGATGTCAGGCTCAGCTTAAAAGGCTGTCGTCATTAATATTTCCTTGCGTGGGTGGAAAAGGACGCAAATGGCTCTTTAACAAAGAAATGAAACTGTTTTTGTGCCATTACTAAATTCGTCGAAAACACACTTCCTTTGAAATAGCCATGTCAATATTTTACACAATTATTTTATCGGCTCCAATATAGAAGTATAGGTAATACGTGGTAAAATATAGTGCCAAAAATGCAAAAACTTACCATCAGGTCTTCCTCTATTGAAAACTCACAGTAATCACATCGTTTATTCAATAAATCCCCAAGCTCTTCAAAAATGCTTGAAAATTCAGGTCTGTCCTGCGGCTCCACTCGCCAACATTTGATCATCGTGCCATACCTTAAGTATTTGAATTAAAATTATTATGAGTGGATTTTGTTTGTCACGTCACTACAGAAAGTCTAAATCTAAGTCCATTATAATACATATGCTAATTTTTAATTCAGGTGCAGTTTGAAGTAATTCTGTATTATTTTACCATCACCCTCAAGTGAAAGGCCTGATCAAACATATACACAGTAATGGCATAATTTCTCGTCTGCTGCATAGTATGATGGTTAATGAGCCGCTGTATGTTGTGTACCCAGACCTACTTTTACGTCAAACTAGGTATATCTGTCAAAAGACGTGTAGCACGCTGCGCGTGAGCCGTTGGCCACGCTCCCCTTAGTCTGTCAACCTGCCAGATAGCGAGCACGCGTCCCCACCATTTTCCAAGACTGAACTTCGCCCATGATTACAACCCAGAGAAAATCCAACAACGTCAAACTATCGTGATAGAGCAAAATTCAAAGGATAGCACACAATGCAAGTCTGAAAATACAGAAGATGGACTGGACGCTAGTTAATTGTATTTTCGGATTTAACTGCTACAACACTGCATTCGGGTATTAGTAATCTCTTATTCCTGTGCCTCATGTAATTTGGACTAATACTCTTGATCATTTAACTTCATATGGTCTTTAATATGCACAGTACTCTTCATATACTTTGGGGGAGTTTTCAGACATACTTTACTAGAATTTCCTCTCTTTTTATTAATCACATTTGTTTTAACAGAAAGAACAGAAGGAAGCTGAACAATTCCCAAATCAGTGTTATTGCACGTACTAGTTAATTCTAAAATCAGTAATATTTGCTTTCGTTGTTATTTCCTGCATTTACAAAGTAAATTTTACATAAAGCTCTAATCGCGCTATCAGGTTTGCTCTCAATTCAAAAGAGATATAGCTCCTCATTTTAAACGTAAAAGATGTTTATTTCAGTATGCATCTAGTATTGTTAAAACATTTAACGTTCTCAACATAGTATACGACTATACATATACTTTACCTACATTAAGCACTAGACTTAAGGTGGGGTGAAGATGTAGTGTTTGAAGGGAGAAAAATAAACTGCAGCTTGGACTAATAATCTCAACTTTATACTTACACATCTCCGGGGCAATTATCTGCCTTCTCCATACAATAGCCATCCTTAAGCTTGCTTACGAAAAAGTTTAGTGCCATACCAGGATACGGAGTTCCACCTAGTGAGAATATTTCATGCATTACGACGCCAAAAGACCAACTATGATGAAGAATTTAAAGAGGTATTGTTAAAGGTATATGACAGTGTCTTACCGATTTGACTGTACCACTAATTTGACGAGATTACGTGTGATATTACATGCAAAATATTATATGCGACGTATTTTCATGTTACCGTTTGAGATATTTTGTCGTGGAGTTCACCATTTTTTGGTCTACAGAAAGATGGCAAGAGTAGTCAGAAAATATCATATTCTCAATCAGCGCAAGGAGATAAGGATACGTACAGACATGTAAGATATATTGCCAATTAATGTCTTACTGGAACATATTAGCAGTTGTTTTTAATATAATTTAATTTAAGGTATGGCATGTGTTATCGAACACCGTCACTTACACGTCGCTTTTCGACGAGCAAATTCCGCTAAAAATAGTCTCCGGACTGCACCATTTGACAGGTATTTTCTTCCCAGATTCTTCCCGTCTCTTATATCCACTTGAGTAGATGTCATCGGACATTCCAAAATCAGAGATCTTGATTTTTAAGCCCTCACCAACAAGAACGTTTCTGGCTGCCAGATCACCGTGACATATTCCTTTAGATTCGAGGAATGCCTGTTGTTAGAAGATCATGTTCTCACACAAATTGAAAAATGTTTGGGAAATGGTCTCACTTGTATAAATTAATCGTAGTCGCCTGACAGTTATACTTTTCAATTGGATTTCACAAATAATGCCGACAATACCTAATCGTACTTTTATCGCACAGCAATGCATGCCAAAGTATCCAAACCGCTGAGGTTTTCCAAGCAAAAACCGCTTTCAAGTCAACGCAGTTGCTTTGCAGACGTATTGTACAGTATCTCATCCCATACGTTACATACATAGGGATGAGAAAAATATCATTCCATAAAGCTCTCTTTATAAAAAGTAATTTAGCACAATATTCATGAATCAATATAGACATAGATTCATCTCTTCTTTATCAGTTTGTATGTTTTTTAATGTTGCCTTTCCTTATGAAAATGCATCCTCTCACTTGATTCATTCTATCGCACAAACCAATTACTTCCTTGCCCCAACTACAAAGTATTTTTAAGTCTGACATTTGAATGCTAACTAACGGAAAGCTATATGTCTGGGTGTCGAAATTATGGTCCCTGCACTAGGGATTCTGGGCAATCAGGAATTGCACCGCCCCAAGTTGCCAACTTGATAATTCTAAATTGCGGCCTGCACAAAGATGAACACCACAGTTATCTTACCATTCCGTTAGCTATTTCACGGGACACAATGATCTGCTCCGTCTCTCCAAATGAGTATATGGGATCAATAGTTGGACTGTCATCCTGTTAGAGTAACATACCGAAATAGTAATGATTGCCTTTTTTTCAGTGAGCTATGGTGCAGTAAATCTTAACAAAACAGTATTAAAACTGATTACAAAAGGTAGGCGATATAGCATTCTGCAAATAACGATGAAGCTATCATTGACTCATATGTTAAGACAATAGCACTGCTTCAGTTAAATGAGACGTTGTATGAGGAAGAGTCATTGCTGATACCAAAAAGTCTACAGCTCATGGAATATATGTTTCTTGACGATATCACGGTGGTGAAAAAATGCCACACATAGTAACAGTTGAGTCAAAGTTGAATAGAAAATCATCTTGCTACATGAAAGATTAGCATACTATTGTCTACAAAGGCTTACCTCCCTGCATTTTCGCAAGAAGCCAAGTAAATCTCCATACTTCATAAAGTCAGAAATAATGTACATAGGATCCCTACGGGAACAGCATGCTACAAGAGACAAAATATTTCTGTGTCCTCCAAGAGACGCAAGTAACTTCATCTCATCCAAGAAGTCCTCCTGCATCTCTCTGTTGTTATCTACCGTGTGAAAAGACATTGAGTCATTTTACCGAGAAATGTTCAAAGTGGGGAATATGTAGTAGATTATACGACATGACTATACATTAAATAAAAATTTATCAACTTTTTTAATGTGTTAGTAAGCATGTATGAGTTAACATACTCTCTAGTGGAGTCCTTTTTCACCCTATGATTTTCGTTGAAGGGACTCTCTTATAAACGCAGGTATAGATATAGCGTATTGTGTCAGTCGGTGTTTGGACGTTTTAACATTTAATACCGCTTGCTTCTTTTCACCATTTTCTTGTTCTATGCCTGTGGGTAGCTTGAAATATGAGGTCTTAACAGGAGGCTTACAGAAGACAAGCTTATTTTAGTGTTGTATTTCCGCCAAGTCGTCAGAGATCCTAACTTGTTGTGCCACACTGAGTGCACAACACTAGTATACTTCTCATTGGCTTTGATCAGTAAGTTACATTTCTTGTAATTGTGTGGTTTACGCTGGAAGTAAAAAAGTCCATCGAGTTTTAACAGGAATTCAGGACAGTAATTGTCTTAAGTTGTCACTTGTCCAGGTTGAATTACAAGTACCTTTGATGGTTTTCACTGCAACTGTCATAGGGTCTGGTTGTTCAACCAATCCAGTAACAACACCCTGAAACACGATGCCAAATTCACCTTTCCCAACTTCTTGTTCCAGCCTAACTTGAGAGGAATTTATTTCATAGGTTTGAAGGAGAGGGTCCACCTGTCTTGTATCCCCTTTACATAAATAAATGAAAGTCAATAACATTCAACACTTTTCAAAATGTAATATGAATCCGTATTCTTGTTCTCATAGTTGGTTGGAGGTAGAAAGAACGCTTAAGTTAAATAAGAGTATTCGACTTCAAATTTACCTACACTGTACTATGACATATGATAGAGAGAAGGTACTAAAACCAAAGCAGGGGACGGTAGTACAGATAGTATAGCAACATTTGATAATACGTTCTGATACATATATAGCGATGATTTACTCCAGAGGAAAATATATGGGATATCTAACGGAAACTCTACCATTTCTAAGCATTGATGTCAAAAAGACCTTTCTTTAAAATATTCATTACAAGTCGTGTGACATGAAAATGACATTTTGGAGTATTGGGTGCATTAATCATTGGAAATGTTAAAAATAGCCAAAATTTTCATCAAAATCCATCAAAGATTGACAATTGTACAGGCCAATTAGTATCTGGCCAAGTTCGCTAATTTGTGACGTCAACAGATGGACTCCTATGATACGTTTAATGTAAATCCTTTGTTTACTATACCTTTATTTCAAAGACATTTGGTAATGTTATATACTCAGGGGGTTTCATTTTGGAAGAATATATTTTTTCTTCAATACTGAAACTCAGTAATTGAGTAATTAAGAGGAAATATGTTTAGGCCTAACAAAACAAATACTGACACTTTACAACACTCGACGTCATCTGTTTGCATTTTTGTCAAACTTTGAAAAGTTATATCTCAAAAACGGTAATAGATATAAACAAAATTCCATGCAACTTCCGTATGAAGCTACCTCTTTCCTAGATGCATGTCGCACAACCTGTAAGGCAACATATGGGTGTAATTTAGTAAACTAATAGTGCAGAACTCCTGTCCAACAAAAAAAAATGAGAACCAACCAAGTTGATTGGTATAAAAGTTCCTTTGCTTTGCATGTTGCCTTCTCCGTCTTTTCATCAGGCGTAAGATGGCAAAACTCAACAGAAGGATCAGGATCGTAGAGAGGCATGTGATAACGACGAGTGTGTTAACGTCAATCAGAACATTCTCCAGCTGGGGGATATCTGTGAGATAGTGGTTCAATCAACACCACAAATTAAATTGACTGTCAAGTGCATTTCCTATCTAGTTAATCATATTCTATTCATATTTCATGCTCTTTTCTCTGTGAACTATACTTTATATTGTAATGCGTTAGTCTAAAACGGTAAAAAAAGACATACGTTACAAACTTTCAACATCAAATCCCTTTGAAGCTTGCTATCCTATCCGTTCTCCTTTTAGATGTGTCAAACAATTTAAACTGCAGAATCACATTAACTCTGAAAACAAATATGCATCTCGAAGAACCGTTATGTCCGGGCAAAATGTATGCAAACACTTGAAGGACGTAACGTCGGAAAGGTAATCAATTTTTTATAGAAGTAATCAATGGCAACCAACTCTACCTTTGGCATATGAGATATCACAAATTGTACGATGAGGCAAATTTCTTTGAAAAGTTAAAACACGTGAATGAGTTTTATTGTGATATCTTCTATGTCCTATAAATAACTCACCTTCTTTGCATTCTCCCAGGTCCTGACAATCAACCAAATGCTCAGGGTTTTCTGATGTAATAGAGAAGTCAACTTCATACAGTGGTGCTGGCTCTGCTTCACGACCAAATCGTACACAGAAGACATTAAAATGATAACATGCTCCGACACTCACATCTATTTCATAGATCAAATTTTCCCACGTCATATATGAAGGATTCCCAATACTTTTCTCGTAACTTTGGGAAGAGGCTTCATCAGAAAACAAATTATCAATCATTTGACGTTTTGCTCCATTTCTGTGAGAAGAAATCCAGGCAGTTAATTTCCAAAGATTTTCACCCCTAATAAACCTGGAGGACTTCCTTTCTTTAATTTTCAGGGTAACATCAAATGTTATATTCAATAGTTCCGGCATTCCAATAGAGAAGGTAGTATTAGAGTAAGACATAACCTCTGTTTTCTCAACATGCAACTCTGTCACAAAGAAAATAGTATCGTTCGACAATGTACTAGATATAAATTGTATAATATATAGAAGATGTATACATATGTACATATATATAAGATATGTGGTGTATCTTTATCAATTATCTAATTATCATCGGTGGTCTATTCTTTTAACCGCACGAAGCCAATACCCCTCAAAGGTTTGAGGCTATGACAAATCCTTTAGGCAAAACTTGGCCGCCCTGCCGTTGGCACGGCCGCAGAAGCGGCTGCTGAGTTAAAAAACAAAGGAGCACCTTATGGCAACAAGGTACCTTGCTAGCCTGTGCAGACAGCTGTGCAACAGAAGATCGTTGCGTGCTATTGTGAACTGTGAAAATATGGCTGGGAGGTTGTTGAAGCCACTACAGTATATCCAATCTCCAGGAGTTTAGAGAAAAGTTAAAGCTAATTTTTTACCAACGTGATTCATTCATTGAGAGTTTTGCGTAACATTCCGTCCCAGAAATAGAAAAAATATTCAACTATTTATACTCGCTTTTGTACACCGCCTTATTTCCCTGTCTCAGTCGAGTGTGACTGCCTTAATTTTAACTGCAAAATGGCGTACCATACCGTGGTCAACAGATCGATATGTCAACTCAAGATTGTCAGAAACATAAACAGGACGTTCGTTTTGTAACACTGGCTGTGATTGGCTGAAACTATGTGTGACAAAAGCTATATGAAGGCCCTCAAAATTATCTAGAACGAAAGTCTAACCACATGTATTCACAAATATTTGAAAAAATAATGTTGAGGATGAAATTATTTTGTTGATAGTTTTGGTAATCTGTAATAATAAACCTGCAGCCATTGCGGCCAGTGCAACCACATGCTCTTTGTTGCTGGGTTTACTCTCGCAACGCCCAGCGGCTGCAGCAGCCTTGCCAGCGGCTGCAACGGCCTTGGCACCCAACTTTTGACATGTTGCCTTATTTAACATTAAAGAGGCTCATTGAGTTGTTTCTTGAAAGTCAGTAGATTTCCCTAAACGTGTCAAGATTCCTTCAAATACTAATGACAAATGGTCCAACGAAAAGGATTTCCATGAGTCACACACAAAGGAACATTAATGAGTGAGTAAGTAACAATTCATTTTGGTTTTTGAAAAGTCGTGACCAGACACTTTTCACATTAGTTCTAATCCATATGCACACAGCCAGTACAAATCAGGGTAAAAACGTTTGGCAGTTTTTCGTGATTATTGGATGTGAAACTTGACTAATTATGCTAATTAGAAACATTGCCATGTGTTTGTACCCTTCCAAACGTCACAAGCTTATCAATATTAACTCAATGAGCCCCTTTAAGATGTGGAGCATAGCTAACAGTACTCAACATGTCTTTTATAATTTTTTTTACTGGAAACACATTGAATGCCAAAGTATCCATTTGCTTTACTGAAAAACTGTATTTATCTGAAGTTCAATTATAGATGTTATATTTGGACCGCAAAGGTTATATGTATTAAGAATTGTTGAGGTTTTTCAGTATTAACTTTTGATTAGTCTGGAATTATCAAATGTTTGCAAGAGAGGCACAAATCGCAGAGGTTTGATCACTTTTCACAAACTACCACTCCGCACAAACTACCAGAGACAAAATCACTCACATTATTAAAAGGACCAATAGGTAAACAAGCATTATAAAAAAAATTGTCTGAACAATTAAGTACATTCTGATGTTCATTCGATACATCTATGTGAACAATTAAAGACAGTAAGAAAGGTGTAACTTTCCTGAAACGTTACAAAAGTAGGTCCGAGAAACACTAGAAAGATGACATTTGACTTCTTGAACTATAAAATATTGTCTGAACGAAGGATCAAGCCGAATCAACTTGTATCGAATTATAACAACATCATCATTCTACTGGAATATACCATGCTTCAAGTGCACAGCAATAATCATCATCATTTTCGTATACTCCAGGATGTTCGGTTCGAGTAGGGAGCATCTTCATGGATGGTAAAAAGAAATCGCAGGAAGAAGAAGAAGAGCTACACTTAAAGTATTGTATATTTTCTGCACTTTCATCTCTCATGAATGTGATCCTTTTTTTTTTCGTCTACGGGAGTAAAAATTTTAAGTTTTTAACTGGCACTACAAATTGTGGTAACGTTTACCCGGGTTAATGTACAATACATTATATACAGAGCACAAATAGATAATATTGTAGCGAAACCACAACTGATTTAAATATCTCTGTCATTAGTCTGATCATTGTTTCTGATTGATATAAGATTTACTTGACATAACAGAAATTTTGGAAGTGTTGTATGCAGAATGGTATTTTTGCCATCCAGTGTAAAAATATTGACGAGAGGACGTTCTTGGAATAATTTTTGGGTTGCAAAACATTTTCATTGTTCAGCATGTTTTCCTTTTAAAGGAATTTATAACTCTAGCATACTCACTATATGGATAAACAAGGCAACATTCTTCCTCCACTTCCTTCCCGTCTTCGCAGTCAGAAGTGACACAGCGTTCCTCGGTGCACTGTAATATGCCATTCAAGCACAAACAAGTTGTGCATTTATCCTTAGGAACTATGGTTCCCTCAATACATGGTGCAATTTTCTCTTCATTTCCATTGAGGAACAAAAATGTAATCAAATATTATGATGCAGAGGTACGTTTTATTACAAGTCTAATAACTTTTAAAGTGATCCAATTTTTTCACTGGTAAAACAACTTCTTTGTAAAATTGTCAACATTCACTCTTCCTGAAAACGCACTTTATTTAAATCGGTATATATTCAGTTTCTACTTTGCTAAATGTTCGTCTACATGAGGTTATGGAGGATCATGGTATGGGGTATGTGATGGATAGGAAAGTTTCAAAATGTCCTTTCTCCCCTTTTCCTAATGTAAAGAGACCTATGAAAATCTCCCGGAACGTATTTTAACAAAAAATGATATTAGGATTGTGACCTTTTCTACCACCAGCTGTTTCATTGAGCAATTGCGTAACTCCTGGGGTTCTTCTGAAAGTTTCTACTTGGTGAAAAAGAAGTTTTGAAAGTTTATCAAGCAAGGATGGACACAAGTATGGACATGTAAATGTCTTGAAGTAAATTATGGACTGCAACACGTTACTTACCAATTAGAGGAATGTGCACGTCTAGATTCGATACTCCCACGTGCACTCATGACGCCATTAATCTTTGCTGTCACAGGACTTACGAGTCATGCAAAGCTCACATTTCATTTGTTTCTGATCTGACTTAAATATTCAACACCACATCTCATGCACTGCAAAACTTTTTTTCATCTTTTATTTTCAGTTTTAATGTAACCTCCATTACTTTTCTTTACCACTTCTTTCACTTATTGCGTGTGAAAATTCCCTCATGGAATTGTGGAAGGGAAACGTTTGTTACAAAATGATCAGAAATTGTATGTTTTTTCTCTTCTACATGAAGCATATCTTTACTTTCCTGTTGTAATTGGCTGCTTTATGTGTCAATATCCTGGATAATTTCTTCCTCTATCTTCATTAAACGGTTAAGATGACTCCTGAATAGCAATATTACGATATTCACCTGTGTGCCTATCAATCAAGATGACTTGACATGAGGCAAGACAGTCTACATAAACGGTGTCTATATACAAATAAAAATACATGGTATGAAGGAAGTACACTATGAAACCCTAGAAAGTCTGTCGAAAGCTATATGACTTTTCTAAAAATAAACATAAAGAGGAGGCGAAGACACAAAATAGATAAACAACATTATAACAATTATAGTATAAGTAAAGTCACAGAAATATGTCTTCTTCTGCAACACAAAGAAACTTTGTGGATGGCAGAAGCTACTACCAAACCACATTGATGAGCAATAATTGAGTGAGGATAAATTCTTAGGGATAGATAAATCATTCTCAAGACATTTGCATGGGCACAATACTGCAAATAATGAAAATCCTCTTAGCAACTTGTCACAACCTTTGAGAAATGTCCTATACCCAACTTACTTCAAGTCAATACGTACACCTGAGAACTTTACTTTTACTGACTCCATGAAATATTTCTTTTTCCTTTGTCCCTCAATACCTATCATTAATGTATGTTTATTTATAAAATATAATCTAATTTGTTTTACCTACATCAGGTGAAAGGTTATTGCAGGGAAACCAGTCACAGAAATTCGAGAGTTAATGGCTGATAGTATTTACAAGTCGCTGTAGATTATTGTTCCAGGAAAAAAAACAAAGCGATTCGTGTGGTAGGCAAACAGAAGAAATGAAACATTCTGCCAAATATAATTAACATCGTTAACAAAAATATTGAGAGAAGAGGTAATTTCATTCGTGTATGACTTTGTTTCATTAAAGGACGGAAATTGTCTTCGCTTTGTCGGATAGCTCTTAATTCAGCTACGAGGCGTACCTTTCATAGCTCAGTCTGAGATTTTATTAAGGATGAATATCGTCCTCAAAGGTGTCAGATGGTTGAGAATATTCCAAACTATCCCCATTGAAGAAGATAATGATAATAATCATGATGACGATTAAACATCAATTTCTCCAAGATATTTGAAAAACAAGGCAGAATTGTGATCTGCAAATGATGACAAAATGATTATCAGCACTCTCTTTATATACAGGTATTACCTTGGATATTTTAGATCATCTGACACGCTTTCTTTCGGACATGCAAATCAATTAAAAATATGAGATGGAGTTTAAATATCTGTAAAATATTATCACAAACAATCGGAGTATGAATACCATCAAACCAGATTATTTTTTATGAGTCAAGTTAGTTGAAGCCTGCATGTGGCTATAACTTTATCGAGATTCGTAGGAGCTAAAGACATACAATTGGAATCGAATTTAGCGAGATAAAGACTTCTTGAAAGTTTCTTTATCTTTCAAACGATACAGCACATAAGTGACCAAATATTGAAAATATTGGCAAATACTATTTGAGAATGATAACAGAGAACGTTGCTCTCTCATCAGTAACTATATCAGGATACTGTGAAACATTTTCAGTTAAAACCATTCTTGCAGCTGTTGAAATTCTCACGTTATTACATTTGCATTAGCAAATCACATGAGACGATTCAATATATTTCGCAAATGTTGCAAGAGTGATTTCATTTCTTATCTAGGACGTTTTAAATAGTTCTTATAAAGTTTTTAAAGTCATTGCGTTTCACTGAATGAGTCCTTTAGTAATCCATAGATATAGGAAAAAGAAGACATATATGAAAGAAGAATTCCTGAGGAATTAACTTCAAGTTGGTCGATAGTTTAAACATTTGTAGGACTATTGTTAATAAGTGAGCTCTTTCTACTATTCGTAGTTGGTTGGCTTATTTCTGTATCAAAACCACTTCCAGAAGTAGTACCTAGAAATATTGGAATTGTAGGTCCTACCGAAATCAATATTAATATCATTATTTACAGAGCCATATCTGATTTTTTTTAATCAAAACGTTGGTAAGAAATGTGTAGACATATCCACTGTAAAACAGTCGGCAAATTCCGCCGGCAACTACATTACGCTTTAAGCCGCGTACTCGTAACTGAAAGTGACTCTCAAATGCAGTCGTTGAAAAGGAAACGATCGTAACAATTTTTATACACATAATCTTTTTACAAAGAGATAGATATCTCCTCCGATTTTAATTTCGCGATGCCTTTCAGATAGAATGCAGTCATCGAAATGGGTGCATGATTGAATATGATCTGAAGCCAAGCTTCTACAAGGCCAGCATCTAACTGCAAATTTACATTATTAGTTACCACAGTATTATGTATATGTTGACCATACAAGTATGTACTCATTATCTTTGATCTCATGTCTTATCTACTTAATCGTTGTTTGGTTCAGTTAAACCAAATATTTCTTCGATATAATGACAACAGGTTCTTAAGAAGTGAATATTATGCGTGCCCTTCATCGTCTTTAGTGCCTCCTGGGAGAGACATGAATCAGTCCCCTTTTAAAGGAAATTTTACAGAATTTGTGCTTACACTAAAAGAAAAATAATTGTAACTAGAACGAACAGTTAACGAAAATTAACGAAAGAACAGCTGACTACTGATCACTTGGGGTAATCACCAGCTCAGCAAACCGAACATTGCTGCGAGTTTGAAGTAAATATAAGGAAGAATCACAGTGAATTTAGTGGTTTTCATAGATGTTGCAAATTTGCCAAAGGAATCACATTTCTCAACCAGAATATAAAAGATACAAACATTTACAATGTCGTTTACCTTACTTGGAGTGCGAATACCAAACATTTCACAGATACAACACTAGAATCTTTAGTAAGACTTTGAGTACAAGGGCAGCTACAAGTACATGTCCATGGTTAAAAATCCATGTGAAGCTTTCTTCATGAGTACTAAGGAAAACATCATGGCCATTCGTTACATCATTTACTTAAATGAAATTCCTCCAAAGACCTGTACACTTGGTTACGAATGCCCGAAAAAGTATTCTGGCAGGTATGAATTTCACGAAGGATCGAATTATGTTCAACTAGAATTTAGTTTCAACTGGTATGTGACTTGCTTTTTAACTTGGGTTCAATAATCTGAAGTGGGTTTCAGTAAGATAAGACGTTATCCTAGTTCCATTCTCGCCACCATTCTGTTTTCTTATTCATTGAGCATTTTAATTCTCTCACTGAGCTTGGCCAGCACTGATTGAACCTGACATATTAACTTAATAACTTTCTTTGCTCTACAGATCAAGCTTCCTCTGTAAATAAGTACCGCACCCCGTCTTGAATATCTGTAATTGTTGTTATTTATAACAAACATTTAGAACTATAAAAAAGGATTTTATTCAAACTAAACCTAAATTACGTGTCATTCAAGTACAAATAATTTGATATTGTCTTCTCAATCTATTGTCTATTCCATACAAAGTGATGTACATTTCTTTCTTTCTGATGCCTTTCAAATGTGAGGACCTAACTAGGAAATTTAAATACTTTCTTACTTAGTATGGTAGCGTCGTTATTCATTATTCCTTATTCATTATGTTCTTAACACCACTTAGGACGCATCTTGCAATACCGGTACACAAAATAGATTTGAAAGTAAAAGCTGTATCCCGTTTACATTTTGTAAGAAACCGCCATACTTCAATGTAAGAAAGAAGAGACGAAATTTCATCGTCTTTGGTTGGGTTAGTGTAACTTACGATTTAAAATTGCAAGTTCTCATTCCATTTGATTTTGATAAGCAGAGTTATGATGCCTTCACGTTAATCGGGGTTACATAATTACAGTAATACATTTGACAACGACAAGTGTGATTGATGTTATGCCAGATCAAAAAAAAAAGAAGAAGAAAGGCGGAACACTCACCTTTGCAAGACCCAAGAGGTACGCAGTCAATCAACCTTTCTTCTTCATTGTCAACAGTATGGAAGCTAAAATCAATATCATAAAAAGTAATTGGATCTTCGCCCATCCCAAATCTTACACAAAAGTATTTGTAGTCTGTGCAAGTTCCTCCTTTGAAGTTAACAAGGTACTTCAATCTGGACCACACCCAAGGTGGATAATTTGACTTGAGGAATTCCTTTGCGGCGTCCTTCCTCGTCAATACATTATTTTTTAAAGAATATTTTTCTCCAGAGCCGTCATTATTTGGACTTATCCAAGCACTCAATTTCCAAAGGTTCTCACCTCGCACTGTTCTAGACGATAATCTTCTGTCTACTGCAATGTCCAAGTCAAACTTAATATTTTTAGTGTCCTCTTCCCTAAAGGTAAATGTTCCTTCGTATAAGTTCCTTGTAAATTCAACAACCATTTCTGAGGGATTGAATGAAGAAAGCGTATTTGAAATTATCAGATGTGTGAAAGATTGAAAGATAAATACTGGGGATTTTTTTCATCTTTTATTATAAATATGTGATACTATCGAGATGTTTACCAAAAACGTCAACAATTTTAATCTCTTTAAATGTTAATAATTTAGTACAGAAGAGCAATGAAGACAACTTGACATAGAGATCGTCTTTTAAATCTGCCTACGGAGCAAAGGAAAAGCAATTCACTGATGGTATTCCCCAAATTACAACATGGGCCATTTATTGAAATATCTCAGCAACTGAAAATCGAAATAACAGGGGGTTAAAGGACGCCCCCTGACATGTCATATATTGCTGATGCTTTGATGAGGGAGTATAGCTTGAGACAGTTAAAAAATACATAGAGACCCCCTGTGTATCCATAGATGATACATGAATACACGATATGCTAATAGTTGTTACTTTATTGGAACATTCCAATGCTTACACCAAGTGCATGAGCTTTCTTACTGTATGGACATTGTAGACAACATAGCTCTGAAATGTTCCTTAACTTGGAAGCTTCGCACCCGGCATCAGAAGGACAGGACTCAATGTTACATGTCGTTGTTCCGTTTCCACACGTACATTCTGTACACGAATCGAGCCGAATGCTTTGTTTGTGTAGAAGAAAGTTTCCCCGGAAGGAGCAAGGGTTCTGATCACTTAGGTCAACTGTGAGGAAAGCAGAATAGAAGCATTAAAGTTAAGCTTAAGACAGCAGCATTCAGTCAAAGCACAGAGAGCAACATTGAATCTTTGCCTTGCGTTAACCAAAGGTCACACAATGCCGGGAATATTTATTTTCAGTGTCAAGTGTACTGACCAATTCGAAAAAATCCAAAATGAACTCACTCAGTAAATCGTCATAACTAAACTGTGTCCCATATTTCATGAAACCTTCGAAAGATATGCAAAGTGAACACAAATCTAACTTAATGACTTCTTCATGAAGAGAAAAATCTCATATGAAGTACCAAGGGTTGGTATTGTCAATTTGCTACTGAATAAAATTAAATTGGTAGTCCCAAATGTTTCTAATGTATAGTTAACCACACAGCAGACCAAACGCCTGGGTTATTCATTCATAAAAAATGTACAATTACTGCAATATATGCTATGTGTATTGACTGCATATTAAGTCAGAATAAATAAGAGACATTCAGATATTTGGTGTTAACCAGTTTGTTCTCATAATACTCATTCTGTTCTCATAATACAAATAATAACTCATAACACCTCATACTAAGGATTCAGCGATTATGATTCACTTACATGAACCTTTCGAAATGTATTTCCTCCTCTTAGTGAGATTATTCACATTTAAATTCAAACATACAAACATACATACATACATGCATACATACATACATGCATACATACATACATGCATGCAGGCATGCATGCAGGCATGCAGGCATGCATACATGCATGCATGCATACATACATACACACACATACATACATACATACATACATACATACATACATACATACATACATACATACATGTGTGTACTTTTATATTTCGAGCTTATGTTTAGTAAATTGCAACTTAAGTAGGGTACTCGATTGCTATACCTGGGTTGTTACGTTGAGTTCAGTGTAATGGCTTTTGCGGTAGAAGCTTCTTTTTCATCAAACAACTGGGGTGCTCATTAACTTAAAATCGTGTACATGCTTTAAATCGTTTATTAGTTTCTGTGGTCTGAGCAAAAACCAACACGTGCAAACAAATTTCAAGAATATGCAAAATGAGACATAGGCGGGCATATCGTGACAGACGATTTGGCTTCTGTTGGTGAAACGCGGGTAGCGTGGATGTCAAAGTATCGGCTGCAATAATGGTATTGTAGGAAGTAAGATAGTTTGCCACAGTGTCCTGTGGGTCTGGAATAATACTTCTCACCTGCCTTGAAAGCCATTATTTATTACACGGTACTGGACTGTATCATAACGTAGTAATCAATTCCAAGTTCCATGAATTAATGAAGAATTGACCCAATGAAAGAATTTATATTTTTCTTTAGAACAGTCCATTTTTCATGACAAACATTCCCCATTCTATAATGGTAAGTCAAATTGGCAGCTTGTTTTCATTCGTGTTTTAGCCTAACAGTTGCGTTTTATAGGTTACTATATGCCAATACTGTAACGAAGCATTTTTTTTTCTGTTTTGGGACTTCCTTTGGTGAAAATCGCTAAGGAGACCTTATAAGGGAAGTTTATAGCTAAGGTGTCAATTCCTACATACTGCGAACCACGCCACAATCCCATCTCTTTCAATAAATTATACAAACGGATGAGATGACAATATGGCCAATTTGATCATACATATGCACAATAGCAGCAAAAATTGATGATTATAGTAAAAACAATACTGTAAAGTGATTTCCAAAGAATCATCAAGACATTAACTGGAAATGAAACTCTAACAAATAATAGGATTCAGTTTTAATGTCATATCTTAGCATGCACATATACCGTCAAAAAAATGTGTCTAGAATTTTTAGTTCGATTCGGACTCAGTTGATCTACCCTCTAAATCTCAAGAGCGAGATTACACATAGGTGTTAATTTTACACATAGTTCAAATTTAAGAGGGAATATTCATTCTGTAGAAGTGAGAATGACGCTTTTCGGAGAGCCAGTCTTACTCCTTTAGAGTGAATATCTTATCTTAAGTTTGGAGCCATACCCAATCTCCCCTTTTGGAGTTTAGAGAATATTTCAATTCCTGTGGCACTAATAACAGTCTATTTCCACGTCCCCGTCTTGTCAGTCTTCATCGCATTATGAACGCGTAAAAGGTATAGCTATAAATTCTGGCAAATGTAATGTTGAAGGGAAATAGGGCGTTTGTTTTGGAGAAGACATTCATATTTTTGAAACCAATGTTTGTGGATGCAGAATGATAGATTATTCAAAATAAGGAAGGACAGTAGCCTTCTCTTCAAGAAATTAGATCCTCACAGATAGAAATTCAGTTATTTGTTGCTCAACAGTAAACAAACAAACTTTTCAAAATTCAACTGATGCATCTTCCATTACTCATCACGTGCATAATGTTTTAAGGAGAAGAAGCTTTTGTAGATGTTTATTGATGAGACCTAATGGTTTAACAACGATTACGGCTATGTTCTTTAGTATGAAATGTTGATGTATTCTAAACGCCCTATTTCCCTTTAACGTTTGTTGAAAAAAAAACTTCAACGTTTGTCGAAGAAAATGATCACGGTACCAAGTGCTTTAATGCTCTTTACAACAAGAAAGCGTGCGCACAACCACAAAAGTCGTTCGTACTACATCAATGAATAAAAGCAAATACACATCATATTTACATAATCATTACCAAGTGATGAACTTCTCCACTCAGATGCAGAAACTGAGACCCAATCTTCCGAGTCATCCTGGGCAGTCACACAAGTTAAAACACCGAGGAGTATGATCAGAAGGATCCTACGTGTACCTCTGACCATTATCGTCTTCATTTCACCATTCGTTCCTCCTTTTGCCAATAAACGTCGTGATATGTATCCTTATTGCTAGTTGCAAGATCTCTTCCCCAAAGAGCAATTCAAAGCTCTTTCCTGTCAACTCACAAATTAAAAAAAAAAGCTTTTGAAGGAGACTTGGTGTAGTTTATTACGCTGAAGATGAGGTTTTACTGAGAGAGTCCTCTCAAGAAACTTTAAGACTCCCTCTTTATGGTTACCAATTTGCGTGGTAAACGCATGACAAGTGCAAAGATATGTCCAGTCGTTGCCTATTGCATGATACTTGTAGAAAATGCTCTCAAAAGTAACTTGTTTCGTGTTTAAGTCAGTATATGAATTATAGTGAGCCGCGGTAAGGAAAATTTATCAAGGCGCTATTTCATTTCACGTGTTGAAACAGTTATCATCTGAATTCAATTGACATTTGGCCCATAGACACTTCAGTGCATTAAATGTACGTGGTACACGGTGCATGTGAATTATACTTACACGAGCAAGCAAATCAGTATGGTTTAAAATCATCAGTACATCAAAGATAAATTATTAAAAAAACATGTGATCGTAGGAGGAAGGATTATACTTAGATAGTGAAAAACCATTATCGAGGCTAGTCCTACATTTAAATTTGGTTCTTTTTTCACTCAATGCATGGAGTTTGCCTTTCCCACGTCAGAACTTTCAGAAGGCCCTTCAGGTCAAGTTTTCCTGTAACAATGGTGCATCAGGTGTATGCTGCCTTCAAAAAGAGCTTCAAGTGAAATGTCAAACGGAAAACGTGCCTTTTTAACTTAGTATCCTGGCTTAATTATTCCATTATTTCAGCCTGAAAATGAAAAGTATGACTGAACAAGAAAAGGTTTGTTGTTTGACATTGCATGACATGTCTTTAACTTTCAGGCAAATGCAATTGCAATAGATAGATTACAATGATAATTTTCTCGAAAGTGAAGAATAATACATTCAAAACATACATTTAAAGATCCTATTTTGCTCTTTTGTCGAGGGCTCAAAATTGTCTGAATTCATGGGTCAGAGAGTGGGCTTCAACTCTTTGGAGTTATCCTACGGTTTCTCCTGTTCTTCATGGTTGGAAAAATTGAGAAGCTGGGAGGCCTCTTCCTGGGAACTCTCGGCCCTTGAAGGAAAATTTCTCCTTTTTTACAAAAATGTTATAAGAAATTGTGGAAAGGTTAGACTCTCTTTCCATCAAATAGACATTTTTCCAGCATTGTCAGTTGGCAAGTAGCAACTCTTTGTTTTCCATGTATTCGAGCCGGGTAGGCTTCATCCACACTGGAGATTTTAACCTTGCCAGGTAGACTTCATAACAGGATTCATAACCCAGAGTGCAAGGTACCACAAAAAAAAAAAACACTCTGCGCAAAAGTAATCTCTGTTTCGCTTGATCGCCCTATTCCGAACCTAAAAGTATCTTTCTTCACTCTTCAAACTAGTATGTGAATTCGATCATGGCACTGAGCATAAGTTTGAACACACAATCTCTTTAAGTGTTTACTTATTAGAACAATTACATTCACATGAAAACAATACACGCATGTCCGGTATGTGTTTTACAACAGTTAACTGATTTTTGTTCTACCCAAAGTCTTTTAATTAACTTTTAGTTAAGCAATAATAACATTTAACTCAAGATTTTGAACAGCTCTGTCAGTAGCTTTCTCTACGGAGGCTTGTAAAGGGCATTTACGTCAGAGTACCATTGTAAAACCTCCTTCACTGATATTGCCATATGCCCTTCTCTTGTATCCTGCCTCCACTTTTTCATAGGCGTACTACTGCTACTTCTCACAGTGAAACATTGTTACTGCATGTCCATTTCCTTTTGCTTATTTAACTCTAAATAAGCAGTAGGCCTAGCTACACTTTATTTTCATAAAATGTATTTTATAAAAAAGCATATATA
Source organism: Stichopus chloronotus (assembly GCA_021234535.1). Lineage (NCBI taxonomy): Eukaryota > Metazoa > Echinodermata > Holothuroidea > Aspidochirotida > Stichopodidae > Stichopus > Stichopus chloronotus. Next base: position 8,101,767 of record CM037848.1, on the reverse strand, counting down.
TTTCAAAGCAAATATATTTCCCCAAAGGAGAGCCTGCTTGAAGAAAAGAAAAAAAACATGACTTGTGTTAACAAATAGACGCTGCAGCTCCATTCTGATTTGCATACCTATTAATGTTTGCCAATAAGAGCATCAAGGAGGATTATGGGAGGCTCCAGTTACCTGCCTAGAGGGGAATGGTTGGACGCTTAAGGGAACAGAAGGTGATGTGTACGTCCGTTGCTCGTAGTTATGCTGCTACCTTGTTATTCAGGTATTGTAGCCAATACAGAATCCTACATACATTGACAATACACCATAATTAGCAACCATGTAGATATGCTGTCGGTCTGTCAAAGAAGGGCGTATTAACACAATGTAAGCAAACATATTCTTACTTCAGTGAGGGAGCTATCACAGTGATAGCCACAGTGAAAGACTGTCGTCTGTCAGTGTTTCAAAGAGTTTTGAGAGCAGTCCCTTGTATTCAATAAGGAAGGCAAAGAGAGTTTTTCAAACGGTTTAGGCTGTCCTTAAACATTTCCTTCATCTCACTTGCTACTAGATATAAACGGTTTCGATCTTTTGTTGTTTTTTTTTTTCCGGGGTGTTTTGGATGGTGATTCCTCATCGCTAGCAGGCCCTTTTTCCAGTTGACCTGGCTCATTTCCTTCAGAATCACAGGTGAAATCTGAATGCACAATTGGGGTGTAACCAACTGCCTCATACGAAGCTGGAAATTTAAATGCTTTATGTTGTCCATTTCCTCTCTTGCGCCTGTTATATTCATGTTTACGCAAATCCTCAAATAAAAAATATTCTACTGCGAAATTAATTATAACGTTAGAGCTGACGTTAAATTTTCCCTCATTTATTTGTCGTTATATAAATGTAGAAGTACTTGTAGACTATTCATCTATTGCAGCGGAATGTCCTGTTAATTAAGGGACTGGTGATGTTTTTCTTGAGCCGCTTATTTACATTTTCTGATATGTAAGCTACAAAAAAACAGTCGTTTTTACATACTGTTGAAGTTTTGGAATCCTCTTTGTCGGAACAGATGAAGAACGTTCGAAGGGATAACGTTCATCAATGGAACAAGGGAAATTAATTAGGAAAAAGTAATTGACTCAATGGATTTGCAAAGGTAAGTGTTGAGAATGTGATTAGCTAGGCCTAAAGGTGGTTTAAACAATAGCGCCAAGTAACAATGACTCTGCTTTTATTCGTAGTAGCTGAATGGTTATATGTTCACAAAAATGTCGTCCAACTTTGTAGACTGCCTCCGGTCTTAGCCAAAACAAGTGAATCCTGATTATCTTGGCTGCTTAAAGACATATTGACGTATTTCATGTAAAATAGTTTGTCCCTTCAGATCCCACGCATTTCAGATCCCACGGCCAATATCTTGTTCCCAGGTCAAGATATTCCGTTTTGAAGAAAGAGTTCTCTGATCTACACAGATTTCCAGTCGCCCGTGGTTACCAAAATGTCATGTGTAACAAAGGCAAACAAGTGCAAAAGTCTTTGATTTTCTGTACTTGAAAATGTAGATTTAGTGTATACTATAGCTTTACCTAAAATGTTGCAGAAATTAAGGTCTCTTAAAATATTTTAATGTTTATTTTAAGGCAGACACGATAACAAGGAAAAACAAAGGATATTCAATTAGCCGTTCCTAGGTGACATCTCAAGTTGCCAATTGCGAGAAATGTACTATATTAATATACTTTTTCTATAAAATGTATAACTTACGAATTACCAAACCTGCAACTGAGATATTTTTGTACCAATTAATGATTTTTTCTTTGTGTGTGATATTAATTTCTTCGGTAGCAAAACTTTAAAGTGTTTTTGTTTATTAGTGATGAGTCGTGCTGGACTAAATCCTTTTCTGGTAATGTACTATAAAGCGAAAGTTAAATCTGAAGTCGAATATTTCTGGAATAGTTTAAGCGTAATAGAAGAAATTTAAAGTGAGTAGGCTAAATGGAAAATGGCATACTATTCAATAACACTGAAGAAAGACAGCTGAATTCAAATGGTTCTCTACCGTAGTAAAACAACTGAGAAACTGAGGAATTTACTTAAGGGAGTATATGCTGTAACTTAGAAATGGGAAATCTCCATATGCTGTAGATTTGGATTGTTATCGATGATACTTTAGCAGGTATTGCAGGGATGTGTAAGTAATTTTGTTACTTTCAGTAGAATCTTTGCAGAAACCTGGATGTATCTATATGTAGGACAGCAGTAGCATATACGATGATTCAATGTATACGGTTGTGAGGGCACTGAATACAAGAAGTTATTCCTTTTTGTTCATTGGAGGATAAAATTTTTCCATGTCATGTTTAATTGTTCGTGTAAGGGAAATTTTTTCTATAGTTTATTCGTTTTTTTTCCAAATCTTACTTTTGAGGTCGTCTCTATACTGTCGTTAGCCAATGCGATTGCTAAATACGCCTGTACGTTACCTAGTACCACATACGTGGATAGGACCTACGCATAGGCAGATAGCAATAGAATCCTCAAGACGTTAACGCTCGCAGATGCCGCCATTTTTCTTCGCGATCTGTGTTTCTTGATCTCTGAGTTCCATGCCTCTTCTGGTTGATGTAGATCAGCTCATGCCTACAAAGTTACCACTGGCAGACTTAAATGTGTCTGCCGTGCCGTCAATGGTCTGTACGTGGAGTGTGGCATCATCTTCCTGACATCAGTGAATGAGAGACTTAAGCAAAGGACTAGACCCTCGTCATCAACAATGCATGTAACATTCAGGAAAATGCAGAGGTTAAGACGCAGTTTCTTCAACTCAGAGATTTCTTTTGTAAGTCAATAGACCCGGCGACAAGTCCTTTGGAAAAACCGGTATCACACCATGTACAATATGGTCATTGCCCAATTTAAAGTCTCAGTGTTGGTTCCATTTATGGTCATCAATGGTCACTTAAAAGGATACGGCAACAAGTCTGCTATATAGGTGATGGCCTGGGAGAAGAGGAACACACTAATCTTGAACCAATGAAACTACTTTTTAACTGTCACGATAGAATTTTTTGAAAGGTCTTCTGAAACCTGAAAGGTGGTCTTTTGTACAATAGTTGCTTCCTTACTGTCAACTCACTTCAACTTAATTTAGGTAACACACATTTACTTTTTTGTACATGTTTTGGTATGTTGTTACAATTCTGAATGGCTTAACATTACAATTAATCATACTGCGTCTGAACAAAATCCTGGAATCTGGAATCATTGTATCCGCAACGAACTGAAGTTATACAAATGAGCTGAACTGTTTTCTCAGAACTCAATTATAGCTTCACACAGTCACCTTTTTTCCTTTGCAAATCATCCTTTCTGTTAAGCCTTCACTACTTGGAAGGAAAGTTGTGTAGCGTTTCATCGCGAGGTGTCAGAAGTGAACACTTCATACAACCAAAGCTGGCTTTACCTACCATGTAATTGGGTTGTAAAATGAAAGTCATCAAACCCCCTGAGTACCAGTTTTACATAGTTCGCCTACAGAATATTAAAGACGAGAATAGATTGAAGTTAAATAAAAAACAAAACGTTATGGATTACCTAAAAACCCTTTCTTTAGAGATAGTTTGGTGACTTCTCAAGTGGTAAGATATTTGTTGTTAGATTTTTACTGAATTTTTCCCCGGTAGTGGCTACCTTTTAACGATAAATAAGACGACTGTTTCATAGACAAAAATTATATTTTTACTTCAATTTTGTGGACTTGACACGGAATGATAGCTTATTCAAAACAAGTACAAACAGTGGATTTAATTTCAAGAAATAATTTTCCCTTAGATAGGCATTCTTGGTAAGTATAGTGGACCTCACGTCGGTAGTCTGAATCTTCAGCATGGAGCTGGCCCGAGGACCAATCTATTAATGCGCAGTTCCACACTCTGTCGGCGAGGAAAATTCAACACAATTCTTGGCTTTACAACCCCCATGTACAGTCGGAAGGGGCAATTCCCGGATTTCCAAGTTTGCTTGTACCTAGCCGTCAGATAAGGATCTCATGACTAAAATTTCTCAATTGATGAGAAAAACATCAATCCATGCAATAATTGTAATATTTTCCACCTATCAATCACGTCCATTTGGGTTTCCCGCACTATCACTTGGATACATGCCTGGAAATTTAGAGTGATGATGTGGAGCATGCGCGTTACTGAAAGTACTGGTAGACCAACAAACTCCAACCTCAATTTCTCTAACTGCCCCTCTCACAGGAAAAGCAATGACAAAGAGATCTTGATCCAAAAGCTTTAGACCCCGCATTGCCAAGCAAGATGCCGACACAGTAGAGATAACGAGTAAAATTTCTGTGACTTTAGCCTAATATTGAGAACGTCTTTTATGTCAGTTTTTTCTCTGTTTTGGTAATTTATCTTTTTTCTTCTGCAACATATCCTAGAATTCCAGAGAACTTCCTCTGACTAACGTAATATGCATCTGACGTATAACACTAGTAATGCCAGCATACTATTCCGCTGTAACCGAATCACACTATTTGGTGCCAAAATTGATATTATTTTTGCTCTTGTTTTGAATCGTAACAACAACTACTCCTGCGCAATAAAAGACAGGAAGTTAGACAAAATGAAATAAATTTTCAAAAACCTATCCCACACCAAAGGCTTAAACTGTGACATTGTATTCCTAATTAATTACCGACTTTTATCCCACTGTTATCTATTATATTTCAACTCATCTATATATTAGGCATTTTATAGTGTTCCACTTGTTAGTATGTATAATAAATGATCTATATATAAAAGAAGACACTGATGCGTGTTCTAGAACGGACAATTTTACTTTCATGAAGTTGAAGAGGTGAGATGAAGATGGTTATGATAAATGAAGTTCAAATTCACAAGATCGACACACTGAAACTGGTAAAGATTAAACTCAAAGTAAGAACTGAAGAAAAAAAAAAGATCACAAACACTTCGCAATTGATTACTGATTACTTAATACTCTAAATTAAAATTCAGATCCTTGTTGAATCCATTTGCTTCAATTCTTTCTGAGACGGCAAAGTCACTATTTTATTTCTTAGGTTCCTTTGTCACTTTTGAATTTGAGGTCGAGGGGTTGTCCGGTTGTCATTAAGTAGTGACCTAGCTGATGAGCAAAGGTCGAAAGTGGACAGATAATTTCCACGGTGCCAGTTATGATGACTGTAACGTCTGTAACAGCATACGACGATCCACCATGAGCTGAAAAACTCAATAGCTGTTGTTACATAATGAACCGTTAAGTGGGTGTCTAACGGCAGTGGCGGTACCAGGATTTTAAAAGTGGGGGGGGGGGGGGGAGGGAAATGGAGGGCAAAAGAAAATGTTTGGGGGGATTTTTCGTGCGCAGCGTGAAATTGAGCGCGAAACGTGAGACTTAGTGGATGAGGCTCTGAGGTTTTAGCAAATCTCTTGGTAAAAAATTAAGTCTCAGGATAGGGGTATGTTGGTCCATAATGCATCATTCAAAGCAAAGATTCCAAATGATTTTAATGCAAGCTAGGCTTATTTGGCTATTACTCTTCTTAGCTGACAACATGAAAAGTTGGAAAGAGACAATATGTTTAAAAGCTACTTATTAGCAATCTCTTGGCACTGTTTACACTTTTCTTAAAACAGAAAGGTGAATGCAATATGTACAGTATATTAACAGGGAATAGATATATACATATGTATCTGTTACAGTTTAAGTTTATATATCGAGCATACCAGGTAGTACATAATGTATTAGAGGGATGTGTTCACAACTACAGCAAGAATTAATTTGAAAGTTTGGGAATGATTCAAACAGGGAGGAAAATTATTCGTGAATTATTTTGCCTTGAAAACTCCTGAAAAGACGCTATACTTCAGGAGCGGAGTGGGGGGGGGGGGACTAGGGCAAAGGTTCTGACTGGGGCATTTGCAGCCCCATCCCCCCCCCCCCTTGGTGCCACCCCCTGTCTAACGGTAGAGTCAAGTAGTATGCTTCCAACGAACAAGTTTTCCAAAAATGAAGATGCTACAAATGGAATCAAAGCAGTCTTTGTTACTTGGCACTCTTGTCACGAATCCTACAGAAAAACTGGCTTATAGTCGTCTGTGGTAGTTAATGAGAGTTTTGCTGTTGGGACTGTCGGAACGTATTATAACTTTGAAGGTTTGTAAACTTATAAACTTTTACTCCTTTTGTAGTGGATGCCTGATCTAAGTTGGGTAGTTGGCGTCTAACAAATTACAAAACTGGAGACAAAGTTCGAATTGAACTGATTGGCAAGACTAAGCGTATTTCGGTCACGTGTGATGAGCTTGAGTCTGTTGTTACGTAATAAGTTTCCTAAAAACAATGAACTTTCTAAGAGCTAGCCGGATGATTGTTTGAACAGTACAAGTGTGTGCATCCTTGAAGACGGTCCTAGACATATCATTGTCACTGGTAACTGAGGAGAGTGTCCAGAATAGGAGAGTGTCCAGAATAGGTAAATTTACAACTCTAGGGGGATTTGAATAGATGAAAGAAAATGAAAGAAAATGAAAGAAAATTGTCGGCTACTTTTGCATAGTAAGGGTTAGTTTCCACCCTTCCAAAAGGAAAATATATGTTAGCAAATCTGAGATAAAAGTGTAGGTTTGGGAGGAAATTTTTCTGGAAAGGTTATCTCACGGTTGTCCTTTAAAATGTTAGGACTGATACGAGGGTGCCATTTTCGTTACCATGCCTTGTAGTTGTATATACAATTGATTATCAAACTCAATTACATTTATGCGTTCAAATAAATTCAATGAGCTTACACGTTTCTTCATCTGTCTGCCGTAAAAATTTACTGTGAAATTATTTGAACAGCTTGAATGACCTCTGTATGTGGTATGTTGGTGCATGGTTGAACATAAATCGTGTAGGGGTGAATGGTAAACTTATTTGTGTGCACCCTCCATGTGTTCATTCGACGATGTTTGGTGTTGTGTATGTATATAGATCTGTAACAAATCGTCATTAGAAAGAGTGTCCTTTCTGAGTGGACCTACATGCTTGCTAATGTTCTAAAAAGGTACATCGGCAGTGTCCTTGATGTACCAAGGAATGATGGGCAGAAAAGTTAGAACCTAGCAGTTCATATGCGCTGTTATGTGTTTTGTAGCTGAGACGATGGCCTTTCTGGGAATATGTTAGCGTTTGTCGTGGGTGGAAGCTCATGGATTTTGGTCAATATGAACAAGGTTCCATGTTAAGGGCTCTCCTGTACGTCCGTAATTCCGTCCAATGCCTTTTATGTAAATTACGTGGTATACGTATGGGTGTTACCATTTCTTAGGCAAGCGAGCAATTTGTTCTCAATATTTGGAGCAACTTCTTTGCCTGTTTAGCAAATGAAGTGGAATTGTCACCACTTATTTGACAGTCCCCGTTAAATGACGCTAAGAATAACTTACAACACCGAAATATGTAAATAGCAGTGTTTTGTGGTCAAAGTATTCTCAATAAAAGATGACAAAAGAGTGAAGGAAGGAGGAGGGGGAGGACGAGTAAAGGAGAAGTTGGTAGGAATAAACCTTGTTTGACTGCAACTGACAACTGGACGTAGGGAACTTCAAAATGTTATGGCCCTCGATTTGAAGATCATGCCTGACAACTGCTTCAGACATTACTAGTGTTATGTAATGACACCCCCCCCCCACCCTCGTACCTCTAAAATGTTTCTTTAAAAGTCTCATATCACCAGACTAATTTACTGCATTATAATATTTTGATGAACGGAACGATTTTGAAACGAGGACGTTACACGGCAACATCATGTGTATGTATTTCTTTAACATTTGAATTGGAAACAAAACCCATTAACTGATTAACCTACGTACCTGCATCTTATTGAAATATTAGCCGTTGTTATTATTAATGGCAAAATCAACTTAAACCACAACGGATTTCTACTCTTACTGACCAGCGGCGTAAAAAAGAAATTCATGGAAGTCTACGATACGCAAGCAGAATGCAAAGATCATTCAGTTATGACATACAGTCAATTGAAAATTAAGGCATAAATATTGTTCATCTAATACCGATACTTATTGCAGAACAATATTGAGGGCTACCGAGGGCTTTTTAATTTCGATGATCCTACGTTGTACTTACTGTGTGCATAAGAAATGAGTGCTATATGTCTGGTCTAATGTCTGCATGGCCATTAAGTAAAAAAAATTTGAATAGTCAATTACTCACTCTTTATTGTTCATTTATTAAGGCAAATTGGGATTTTCTTAATTTGACAATTTGTCAATAGTATGTGAACTACACTTGACAGGACTGGAAAACTTTAGTATATTACCCAAATCAATTCAAGATGCCACTTTAAGGCAACATTTTATGTCAGAGAACATGATGCAGGAAGGTGGTGGCGCCCATTTAGCTCTTCGTGCTACAGAAGACCACGCACGTAACTTATGTCAGACTTACATGTGCTTGATGCTGCTCCAACGTTACCCTTCAACCAAGCAACTGCTCAATTCTGCCTCTCTCAGATGTGACTGTATAACGAGGTACATCGTCTGCAGTCACCATAGTCAATAAAACTCCATCACCAAACTCTCACACGAAAGAACGAAACTTTCGCTCAACACATCACTTCTTATTCAGTCTGGGGTAGACAATATGTTAACCAAGCTGCAGAACTCCCTTAGGCCACCTACTGCCAGCGGTTATATGGTCATAGATGTACAGTAACACCAGACTTTTGCCGAAGAACATCTACACAACAGACAAGACGGATGCAATAATTTGCACCAGGTAGTACATACATGAGCTCAGTATTATGGGATATGGTAAACAATATGATGAAGGAATATGACATAAAATATCTTCCCCTTTACCCACACTACACGGAATCACACCACCTTATTTCATTTTTTTCTTGTCACCGTGGGCCTCCTTTTTTTTACCTCTTTTTATTATCTTTAACGTTTAACTTGCCCTTTGATATTAATCCTTTGTATTAACGCAGTTTACTTCTTAATCTCTTTCTAACTTTGGAGTTGTCCGTCCATCTCTCCACCAATTGTGCATAAAAATCCTCACGTTTCGTTTCTCTATTCCTGTCAAAAATTGTGTCCTCCTGTTTCCAGTGAGTTCATCGCTAAAGGGATCTCTGCTCAGACTGAAACATATGGCTAACTTATTTTCATATATTTATAAATTGTTAAACAAGATTCAAACTATTTTTCTTAATCCTTGAATCACTGTTGGAAACGGAAAGACAAACTAGGTCTAGATTTCAACTTCATCATTGCAGTTTTTATAATATGTGCCCATCTTTCGCAAGCCCGGTGGGATGAGGACTGGGATGTAATGCCTAGTGCAACCCAGACCTGAAAACCCTCTAAGCAATAGAGCTTCTGTAAGTAATTCCAGGGGAGAGGTAGCCAATATTTTATGAGGGCGCACTCTTCCTGGAATTAGGGTGTAAGGGGGGGGGGGGAGATATACGCCTCCCAGATACGTGACATAAGGAAAGGACTTTGCCTTAAAAAATTGTGCCCTTCTCAGTTGCTCAATCATTTTGCAAAATTGATTTTTTTTCACACCTGTACCCATTAATCGAAAGTAAATATTACGGGACGGAAAAAGTATGGAACGCCGAAAGGGCAACACATTCTGTTGTTTACTTTGAAGTTGTTTCCTTTTATGCTGCTGTCTCCTTTAATGCTGTTGTCTCCTCTGATGTTGTTTACTTTAATGCCGTTGTTTACTTAAATGTCTATTTTAACGTTGTTGTCTCATTTGATGTTGACGTTTCCTTTAATGCCGTTGCTTCCTTTCATGCCGTTGTCTCTTTTAATGTTGTTGTCTCTTTTGATGTTGTTTACTTTAATGCCGTTGTTTACTTTAATGCCGTTGCTTCCTTCCATGCCGTTGTTTCATTTGATGCTGTCGTTTTCTTCGAGTCTGTTGTCTTCTCTGACGTTGTTGCTTCCTTCGATGCGGTTGCTTACTTTGAGCTTGTCTTCTCTGATGCCGTTTCCTTTCATGCCGTTGTCTACTTTGAGTTTGTTGTCTTTTTTTCGATGGCGTTGTTTACTTTTTATGACGTCGTAAGTATTTGAGCCAATGAAATCGGAAGCTTTATTATACTGTTACGACAAAACGGCTATCTGTCTCGTATATTTAGATTCATCCACTTGTAACAGCTTCTGGCGATGTCGTATTTCAAGGAGAAACCGTATTTTGAGCTTTGTACTTTGTAGGTTTAGCATTGTGGTGATTCAGCGCTGCCGGAGTTTGCAGCCTTCCGGTTCGCAAAGTCAGCTTTGTTCCCCTCAGCGGGGGAGTAGCGAGGTTCGTCCAGACAGCGAGGCGGTGTTAGGTTGCTTACGTAATGCGGAATAGAATACTTGACCATCTTGTGATTAGACCTTTGTATATGTCAATCTGGCTTGATGTGTCGTAATTTGTCAGTTTGCTTGTATAGGACTTTACACAGTAATTTGTTTCGTATGGGATTTTACACGATAACGGGGTCCTTTATAATGCCATGTACGGTGTGATTTAATTCAGTAGTTTAGGGTGTACTTGTACACTGTTACTAAGCAGAATCTATGCCGAATTTTTATCCATCTTGTGATGGACGATTTTTAGGGACTTAGCTTATTTTTGACTTATTATTAGAGCGGTTTCCGCTGCGTAGTATTTACGCTGCTGACTCTCAGCTGCGTCGCGTATGTTCAGCTGCTGAGATGCGTCAAATTCATCTTGCTGCTGAGTTTCAGCTGCGCTGGGTCTAGCTGCTGAGTTCCAGCCGCCCTCATGCGCTTTAGCCGCTGAGCTTTGGCTGCTCATTTTCAAGTGCGCTGGGTTTAGGCTGAGTTTTAGTGGCAATGCCTCACACTACATTGTACTGTTTACTCCGCGAAAGTTTCGTTAGCTGCAATAGCATAGTATGAGTGTTAGTTTACTGCACTTGCTGTTTATTAACTTGTTGAATTATTTTAGCATCTTCATTTGCTTGGTTTTGGGGCAGTGGTGATGACTTGAATTATATTTTCTAATCCTAACATGCTCCGTTAGTGTCCTCATTTATTTTCATCGGTGTCATCAAGCCCCTACCTCTCTAGGTTCTCGCCCCTTCCCTACCCCTTCACCAACCTGATTCCTCACCACACGACCGGTCCGGGCAAACGTTACAATACTGTTTCATTATTGAAACCATTCGGCAGGCGGCAGGTCGTGCTCACGTAGATGTAGGCCTACGGTACGGTAGGAGCTAGCTCTACGTTATAGAGCGAACTTCCAAGGAATCAATTATATTCATAATATGTTGCTGATGAAGCATGTAACACTCCTGATTCTTTAATGAGGTTCAAGTTTCACCCTTGCCTGAAGGCTACGCTTCGTATCTTCATATCAAATGTCACTTCAACCAAACAACCCATAATACACCTCAATATCCCACCATGTTTCCAAAATGATGATCCACCTGCTAGATATATAAGTTAACATGATACATATACCTCATGGCTAATGCTACTGTGATATTCGACTGTACATACGACTCCACAAAAGTTAAAAAGTGTCATTTTAGGTGCATCAAAATACTTCTAACAGCAGAAATCTTGGATTCACGTTGCGCTCGATTTCAAAGCAAGAAGGGACAGCTAATGGCAAATTCCTCCCACCTACAAACGGGCTACAGGGAGACATCACATTGAACCACATAATGACATAGTTGCCTACTGTACTCATGGATGTTATCTAGCCTTGTATGAGACATCCGGATAAGAATTTAAAAAAAAATGGTTTTCTCCAGAGGCGGCGCTCCGGGGGGGGGGGGGGGCAGGGGCATGAGGGGGCATTTTCCCCGCCAGATTGTTTCCTTGCCCCCAGTTGCCCCCTTCCCCCCAGTTGCTCTCACCCTTCCCAATCAGATCTTGTACTCATCCAAAATTAATTTAATCACAAAACTATGATTAAAAAGTATCCTTTGGTGAAAGCTCTTAGTCCAAGGTACAGTAGTATTTGACGGTAATGCCATACGTTACACACTGCGATTGTACTTTCAAAGCACACCTGGTCAGCCTGGGTAAATTCTGCTTAATTGATCGTAGTTTTCTACATGCTAGGCTAGTGGCTACATTCGGTTTCAACGAGAACCGGCCTACTTGTTCGGGTGGCTGCAGCCTAGCATACGTTGTGTTCCATCATAGTTCATACAGTGCGATGTACGTATGTGGGCGTTGGCATATATGATGTACGTGCACGTAACGTTGTTGAATTGTTCAACTTACTGGGTGGGAGATTCTGTGTATTGTCGGAGAAGTCAACAAACTCAAAGTAGACAACAACATCAAAGTAAACAACGCAATGGAAAAAAGACAACAAACTCAAAGTAGTCGGCAGCATCAAAGTAAACAACGGCATCAGAGAAGACAACAAACTCAAAGTAGACAACGGCATGAAAGGAAACGGCATCAGAGAAGACAAGCTCAAAGTAAGCAACCGCATCGAAGGAAGCAACAACGTCAGAGAAGACAACAAACTCGAAGAAAACGACAGCATCAAATGAAACAACGGCATGGAAGGAAGCAACGGCATTAAAGGAAACGTCAACATCAAATGAGACAACAACGTTAAAATAGACATTTAAGTAAACAACGGCATCAAAGTAAACAACATCAAAGGAGACAACAACATTCAAGGAGACAGCAGCATAAAAGGAAACAACATCAAAGTAAACAACAGAATGTGTTGCCCTTTCGGCGTTCCATAAAAAAGCACTTAAGGGGACAGAAAGTCGGCAGGACTACCTCAGCGGAGCACCGCCATCAGTTGGCACGGGGCCTACAAGAAATTTGTTTACCTTTCAAACCCTCCAGATGGCCCTAAGAAGCACTTTTCGGGAGTTCGAAGTTCCATGTACCAAGTCTTAAAATAGGGATCTCATGCCTGCAACTTCTCAATGAATGATATAAAAATCAATGCATGAAAAATAGTAAGACATATCAGATGGGTTGAGCTCATTCAAGAATCGTAATAATTTCTTTAGTCAATAAAAGTATTGGAGGAGGGTTGCGTGAAGGCAGGACTTGTAAGCAGAGGGCCACCATCGGTTGGCGCGGACAAAACAATATTTGACTTTTCAAACCCTTCAGATGGCCGAAAACGACACTTTCCGTCATTCCAAGCTGCATAAATCTAGCCTTGAAAAAAATCTCATACCTACAATCACTAAACTAATGATATAAAAATCAATGTAAGAAAAAAGGTAATACATATCAGATGGGTTGAGACGACAGATGAATTATGGTGGTGGGCTGAACTTGACTAAGACTCCCCACCTGCTGTTGTTTCTTTTTGCTCTCTCTTATTGTTCAACATCATCCATCGAGTTCACAAAATGTGTGTGTGTGCGTGTGTGTGTGTGACACAAACGTAGAGTTAAACTATGATTTAGTTTTCATTACTTTAATGAAATTTTGAACTCAAAGCAAGGCAACTTGGTGTTTAACGGAATTTCCTGTCACCTATGTACAAGGTAAAGCAACCTACTGCACAACGTTGAATTACAAATTGAATTTACAAATAAAAAATCTGAATTACAAAAATTGCACTGTCATCAAAATGTCGGAAGACTTAAAAATCTCCAGAAGAATATTTTCCAGGCTTTTTTCCTAAGCTCTACAGTCCTAAGCTCTGGTCAATAGAGTACTGAAGAACTAAGATATAAAGACATTACAAAATGACTATTGTTTGCCAAAAATGAAAGTAATAGTACGTATATACAATAAGAATGGAATGTATCAAATTAACACCGAGTCATTATGGGCGAATATCTTAATTGGATATTATGAAAATTTGTTCATAAGTCACTACGTTCCGTGAATTTTCAAAGATTATTAAAATCAACATTGCAAAGATTTAGATTGAGAAAGTCCTTTATGAAAATATGTTAAAGGTGTAAATTGAACCAATGGTTATTTTTAGATTCAATACATTGATTATTCAATCAATACCTTGGAAGACATCAAGTTCACGAAATTAATATTTCCGTCACCTTTTGCAGCTGTACTATGACCATATACTTCAATCCACCTCTACACCTCCGTACATTTCAATTACAGCGTCCTCGATTGATTTTTGAGACGGTTCCTTTTTGCTATCTTTGATGACTTTCAGCAACTCCATCATATCAGCTTCTCCATCATCTTCTTCAATCGGATGTAACATCTCACAGACATCTGAAGTTGCCCCATGTGACTGTTCAACCTTAGTTTCCTTTTAATGGAATCGGTTTAACATATTTGGTTAATAGGATTGCTTGCAGTTTTTAGTCTTTTACTATAAATAAGAAAAATAATGACATCACGTCTTCAATATATTATACTATGGCCACACTATCATGAAAAAAAATCCTGCAGAGTGTGGACAAAATTCTTCTACATAATTTTGCGTTGGTGGTTTCTAATATTTGCTTTATTTGCATCAGAACAACTAACCATTTTATTCGAGTAGGATGATCATACCATGTGGTATAATTACACAGAATACCATATTAAAATCCCTGAAAGCGTGCAGTCCATTTGATCTAAAACTAATGCTATTTTAGTCTTTACCACTTCTTTCTTCAAAATGAAACTGCCATCAACATTCATTCCTTGTCTATATGGCATGCCATTAGGAAACAAGTATAAAAATTGCAACTCCATTTGTAGCATCATCTCGGAGAAGGTTGCAATGCTTTAGGGCCCACTGGGAGTTACAGGTACACTGTTGTGTCAGGTTCAGACTAAAAAGCTGTTGCCAGTGCTTCTGTGAATGGCAACGGACGCTAGTGGCTCATGAGTCTTCTATGTCTGTCTCTAAAGAAGACTAAGTTTCAGTGTCATTACTATACTCCTCGGAAACATACTTTCTTTAAACATCCACGTGAACACTTTATACAATTATTTCATCCGATGCAATATAGAAGTATGGGTAATCTGTAGTAGTATATAGTGCCGGAAATGCAAAACTTACCAACATATCTTCGTCTATTGAAAACTCGCAATAATCACATCGTTTGGTCAGTGAGTCTCCAAGCTCTTCAAAAATGCTTGAAAATTTAGGTCTGTCCTGCGGCGCCAGTTGCCAACATTTGACCATTACGCTATACCTAAAGTTTGTGAATTAAAATCATTATCAGTGGATTTTGTTTGTTACGTCACTTTGGAAAGTTTGAAACTTTAGTTATATTATTTTTATTCAGACACAGATGGACCTGAACACGCACTACATTACCACACCTTCAAATCAAAGACATGATCAGCCATTAAACAATAAGGGCAGATGTATCGTCTCCTGCGTGATGTGATGACTACTGTTAATAAGACACTGTAACATATTTATCAGGCCTACTTTTTCATCAGAGTACACAAACTGCTTATGTGAAGTAGATCATAGTCAGCAGTATAAAACTAACTATCGCGTACTAAATTTAAAGCTGTGCAATGAACTGTTAGGATGGTCTGATTTGTTCATTGTTTGAATATGTGTGAGTCACAAGCACATTAAAGTAATATTCATGCTGCAGTTCCAGAGATTGTAATTAATAGAATGACCACATTAAAATTTACTGTTATCTGTAGTTGATTGCATTTTCGAATTTCACCTCAGTCTGCCTCTAATAATCTCTTATTCCAGTCCTCATTGTTATTTGAACTCCTGCTCTTGATCATTAGTTAACTTACTGTGGCATTTAAGCACTGTTCATATTCCTTACAGTTGTTGAAGATAGTCACACGTTTCGACAAAATAAATATGAACAATTGTCCATTCAGTGTTTGTACACGTGATATAGTTTATTTATTTGTCAGTAATATTTGGAATTCTCTACAGTTAGAGTGTAAATTTTACATGACCTTCTAATTCCGCTCTCTTTTGCAGTGAGTTGGAAGTAATATTTGTCTTCTGCTTCCATTAATACATTAAATGTTCTCAACACAGTATTTTCGACTACGCATATACCTCTTTAACCTCAAGTGAGCCTTAAATTAAAGTATAGATGTAGCATTTGAAGGAAGAAAAGTGAACTTCGGAACTTCAACATTTGGTCAATTACCCCAAGTTTACTTACATATCTGCTGGACAATTCTCCGCCTTTTCCATACGATAGCCATCTTTCAGTTTACTCACGAAAAAGTGCAGTGCCATACCCGCATACGGAGTTCCGCCGAGTGTAAATATTTCATGCATTAGGACGCCAAAAGACCAACTATAGTATAAAGAATTGAAGCACGTATTGTTAAAGGTATATGTCAGTGTCTTGCCGATTTGATTGTACCACTAACTTGATGAGATTACGTGTAATATCGTATGCGATTTATTTCAATGTTTCTATTTGGAATATTCGATTGTGCAGTTTATTATAAGTATACGCTTGCTCTGGCTAAAGATTACAAGAGCTGTCACGAAAGTGATTTTCTCACTCAGTGCAAGAAGAATAATATATATATACATATATATTCGCTATATTGCTAATTCATTTGCTATTGGACCGTATTAATGGACGTTTTTATTGAGATATGTTTTAAGGTGTGGTATACGTTTTTAAACAGCTTGGCACTCACACATCGCTTTTCGACGAGCAAATTCCGCTAAAAATAGTCTCCGGGCTGCACCATTTGACGGGTATTTTCTTTCCAGCTTCTTCCCGTCTCTTATATCCCCTTGAGTAGATGTCATCGGACATTCCAAAATCAGAGATCTTGATTTTCAAGCCCTCACCAACAAGAACGTTCCTGGCTGCCAGATCACCGTGATATATTCCCTTAGATTCCAGGAATGCCTATTGTTAGAAGAGTATTTTCTCAGACACTAAAAACATGTTTTCGAAAGTATTTTTTTTTATTGAGAAGTATTCTCACTTGTATAAATTATCCACTGTCCCCTTAGACTTAATTTTCACTTGGATTCTCACAAATATCAAATTTTGCGCAATAATGCAACTTCACAATATCTTATCTTACTTTCATCTCGCAGCAATATATGTCCAGGTACCCAAATTGTGGCATCATTTCAAAATTTTTACCAAGCAACAACGGGTAACCTGTCATCGAGATAGACGTATTCATTTTTCTTCATTCAATAATTATAATTCGATTAGCCTCAGTTACGTTTCTCAGCTTTTCTGATTGTTAAATAGTCCCATGTGGTGCTCTCTTACTGTGAATATCGTGCACAGCTAGTCACTACCCTGTAACACAAGTCAATGTTAAAATGACGTAATCACGATTTCCTGTAAGATTTTCTGTTTTGCAAAAAATTGATTAATATTTGGTCAACAATGGTGGTAATTAAATAGTAGGTTGTAAGTTCATGGTTGAGTTATATTGCCATTTTTCACATAAGTACCACTGGGTCTCCGCTCGTGTCCCAGACCTCACATAAGAGATGGTTCAGGAGGGTAAAGTTCAAAGTAGACTTTTTTAAATTGAGTAAACATTGCCATGTATCATAACGATTGGCGTAACCATAATCTAAGTTGCTATCATATACCAGCTGTTAAGAGAGAATCTTATGATGGCATCGTGAAAAAATGTTACTCTTATACACAATGCAGTGCGACTATTTGTAAGATCTAAGAAATTACAGGAAGATCGTATTAGTTTTACAGAACAAATCCGCTAGTGTTTAAAAAAAAACATTCAGAAGAGATCCCAACTTTGATTGTGAGTTGTTAATTTTTTTCCTTGCAGTATCAACAAAGCTGCCGACCTGTCTCACAAAAAATAGGGAGATTTACATTTTTCAGAGCCAGAAAATCGAGAGATTAGTGAAAATAGGGAGGTTATTAATTTTCGACAAAACAGTAACATGGAGAGAATCACCCCCCACATGTAGAGCGCACGATGCCCTTGGAGGCCTATTTCCACGTACATTGCAGCTACACAAATGGACTGTATGCATTGACCCTGACAACCCCCCGGCCCCCACCCAAACTAAAGACTCACTTACAAGGCAACCTACTAAATTAGTACTAATCTACCGTGCGGCGGTTACAAATTTTGTAAACATCTGATTTTCATAACATTATCACCATGCATTTTCATGGATCAGTATGTAACATGCACACGCTGTCCTACATACGGACATACGGTCAGCATATATATGTTTACGACAACCTATAGCCATCGAGGGCAAGAGCTAAGAAATATGTTACACACTCTTTTTTTTACTCTGCCCAGTTGTGTCTTTAGGATATCCTCTGCGTCGTCTACCGTTTTACAGAAACCAACCAAAGTTTAAGACCAACTTTTTCCCCGTGTAAGTTACCTACTTATATAATATAAAGTATATGCCTGAGCTAAACTGAGGGACGTATCAATGCAATGAATCTTCCAATTAATTAGATCTTTAAGATGGAAAGGTCATTGAGCAAATCATAACATATGGAAATCAAATATTGATCGGTCTCTTGCATACATGTTTGTATGCTTTGAGATGTCGTGCTCCCTTGTAAAATCCTGTACCTGATTCATTCGATCTCACAAATCGATTTCTTTCTTGCACCTGGCAACCTATAATTCATTATTAATTCTAAGGGCAGTTGACATGTAACTAAATGAATCTGCATGTTTTGTTAACATCCTGGTCAAATATTAAAAATCTGAATTACATATCAGCGGCCTTCACGGAAAAGAAAACCACAGTTTTCTCACCATTCCGTTAGCGATTTCACGGGACACGATGATCTGTTCCGTTTCTCCAAATGAGTATATGGGATCAATGGTTGGACTGCTTACCTAATGTAATGACATTAAAAACAATGATTACCATCATGTCAAACCACAAAATCCTAACTTTGAAATCTAGTTACAATGGTAGTTTTATATTCTACCACCATTAAATAATTAACAATTACCTTGTCTTTGAATAACATATCTTCTGATATATTAAGCAATATTTCTGTTTTGGTCAAATGAAATATTGCATGGCTTGAAACCTTTATTACTGACACCAAAGTATCTACAATTTTCTGTTGTATAGGCTATAATTGTTTCGTGACGATATCCGTTTACGGACAAAACGCCACATACAACAGCAATTTAGTCAAGGCTGAATGGAACATCATCTTTCTTCATGAAGCATACGTATACTGTGTTACCCACAGGCTTACCTCCCTGCATTTGCGCAAGAAGCCAAGTAAGTCTCCATACTTCATAAAGTCAGTGATAATGTACATAGGATCCCTACGAGAACAACATGCTACGAGAAACAAAATATTTCTGTGTTCCCCAAGAGATGCAAGTAACTTCATCTCCTCCAGAAAGTCCTCCTGTACCTCCCTGCTGTTATCTATCATATGAAAAGACATGGAGTCAACAAAAGGGAACTTGATATGAGAACATTTTACTGACAAAAGTTCATAGTGGTAAATATGTGGTAGATTATACGACATAACTAAGTTAATACAGCTTTCTAACTGTGTTAGCAAGTATATATGCAGCAACATACTGTCTAGAGGCATCTTCTTAACGTATGATTTTTTTCATGGTACTTTATTCAAACCCTCTTAAAAGTGGACACAGTTAAAGTGTGCAGTGTCAAGCGGACTTTTGGCTTTTCCACAATTCACACTTCGTTTCTCTTTCCCGAGTTCCATGCAGCTGGGGTATTTCAAATATAGCGTGAGAGGCATAGTGCCTACAGCAGACACGCTTATTTTAGTGCTTACCTATTTCCTGAGAGGGTACATTGAGACTGCAATATTTTATATAACTTTAACTACGTAACCACGCCCTTTATTGGACTTCATATGAGCTTATTACCAACATTTGTTTGGAATAAGTTCTAGCCAAGAGACAGTAATAACTCTTTGTATGTTTCAAATTAAGCCCGTTAATCAATTGTACATATTAAGTTCAGGCTACAAATAAAGCTCCATTGTTTTTGTAATTCTGTTATTTACGTTTGAAGTAATGCAATTAAGGTGAGCTTTAAAAATTCAATACATCAGTTAATGACACAGAAATATGGTAAAATACGTAAATATGTACCTTTAATGGTTTTCACTGCAACTGTCTTCGGGTCTGGTTCCCCAGCTAATCCGGTCACAACACCTTGAAAAACTATGCCATATTCACCTTTCCCCACTTCTTGTTCCAGTCTAACTTGAGAGGAACTTATTTCATTGGCTTGAAGGAGAGGATCCACCCGTCTTGTATCATCTTTGCATACATAATCTGATTCTATCATTAAAATTCAATAATTTTCAAATGTAAGTTTATATCCATATTCTTATTATTACACTTGGTTTGAGGTAGGGAGAACTTTTACTTTTAATAAAAGTATTGGACATTTTCCAAATAAACTCTGCACTGTGATAGACCAGACAGAAGCTACTATAGGGTAACCAAAGGTATAGACGGCAGCACAAGTCGTACAGCAAACCTGGATGATACTTTATGATACATATATACCGACAATTTACTTCAGATAAAAAAAAAAACCGGATATCTAGCGGAAACTCTACCATTATTTCCTGTCTGTTCATTTTTTCTGCATGCACATTAATTCAACACGAAGGTATACTTTCGTAGCTTAAGAGTGCGGAGTAGGGAACTAACCCAGGCGATTACCATCAAAGTTGATGTGCTCCACATGGTGCTTCCTCTTTCTTCTTCTCATCAGAACGAAGATGGCAGAACCCAAGAGAAATATCAGGATCGTAGAGACACATATGATTACGGCGAGTATGTTCACGTCAATCAGACCTTGGTGAATATCTGTGAGATGGCGATTTAATGAACGTGTCACCATAAATGCACCGCTTGTCACATATACTGCATAGGTGGTCAAGCATCACCAATTCGTACATCTTACTCTCTTCGCTGGAAGATGCACTTGATATTGGACTACACTACCCAGAAATGGTAATCGAGACAAGACACTTAGACAACTGTAATAACTTTCAACGTCAAATGTCTTTGAGGATTTACAGTCTAAACTGCTCTCCTTTTAGGTGCTTCAAACGATTCAATTTGCAAAGTCACATTTTTTTCATATTTGACAGAGGAGTATTTTGCATCCTGTGGAAATGTTACGTCTTGGCAGAAATATTTCCAACCAGCTGAATGGCATTAATGCCAGAAATAGAATTAATTTTGACAACAGTAATCAATGACAACCTATTTTATCTTTAATTGTGCATATGATACATATATTGTACAATGAGGCAAGTTTTTGTCATCACACGTAAATGTGTTTTAATATGATTTCGATGTCGATGACTAATAAAAACTCACTTTCTGTACATTTTCCCAGTTCCTGACAATCAACCAATTGGTCTTGGATATCCGACGACACGGTGAAGTCAACTTCATTCGTTGGTGCTGGCTCTACTTCACGGTCAAATTGGACACAAAAGACTTTGAAATCTCCACAGTCTCCCACAAAATCTATTTCATAGACGAGATTTTCCCACGTCATATATGAAGGAGACCCAATACATTTTTCGTAACTTTTGGAGGAGTCTTTCTCGGAAAACAACTTTTCCCTCATTTGATGTTTTGCCCCATTTCTGTGAGAGGAAGTCCAAGCAGTTAACTTCCAAAGATTTTTACCACGAACAAACCTCGACGACCTTCTTTCGTCAATTCTTAGTGCAAGATCAAATGTTACATTGAATTGTTCCATTTCAACAGAGAAGGTAGTATTGTCATAAAGAATAATCTCGGTTTGTTCAACATGCAAATCTGTGAGTCACAAAAAGAAAATAACTCCTTTCATCTATTTGATTTTTTTACTACTTTACAAAACATGAAAAATTCTTAACGAAAATATAAAGAGAAAAAATCTTTACAGATGAAGTGAAATATGTACTACACATGAATAAATATAAAAGGTTGTGAATGGAAGTGATACAAGAATGTCTAGTGAGCCTAACGAGGTTCACCACTTCCTAATTACAAAATGATAATAATATAAAGAGAAACAATAAAAATGTAATTACACAATGCTCTACTGCAAACACCCAGTCACCCTACCCACACCAGAGATAAGAAGAGAAATAGTAGACCATTATACACTTAGGGTTAGCAAAGTTTTGAAGCTAGAAAGAGATTTGGAATTTTGGAGGTCTTTCGAAAGGTAATTTCAGTATTGAATACATCGGTTACAAGCAGTAACAGCTTGAGAAAGTTCAAAGAAAACAAGTGACTGGTATTAGAAAAAAGAGAGGAACTGGTAATGTTTCGGATGACCCTTTTTGTAGGATTGTTAATTTACGAAAGGGACTTGCTTGCACTTGACACCACACTGCAACAATATTGTAAGTATGGATTACGAACAGTTTCACTGGGAAAACATCTCAGTTTCGACAGAACACTAATGTCCCTTGAAATGTGTTAGAAATTGCACTTACATTATTAGAATATAAGAGATGTGTTTCAATATGCACTTCAAAAAACTTGGTATATTTGTCAGTTAACATTATCAATTTACCATCTTGCTCAAACTGCATGGTTGGTTAAACGAACCTTAAGTGACATTTGGTTGTTAGAAACCAATCGTAATAATCAAAAAAGAGCGGGTAGTACCTGGCATGACATTACAGTCATTACCTCGACACAAAATATTAGTGTCATCAGCCAATGTTAATTAATGATGGTTTTGTGTTACAGGTGGCATTGGTGTATATAATAAAAAGACAGTGGGCCTAGAATTGAACCTTGTGGCGCTCCACATAAAACTTGTATCAGAATGACAGTTATTTATGAAAGACACTGTTGTGTGTCGCTCAGATAACAGGGAAACCACGCTCTTTCAATACCCCTAATACCAAAGAATATCAACGGTTCAAGAGATGTGATGTTCGATAGTATCGAAAGTCTTCGAGAGATCTAGAAAAAAAAATCCACCTTCAGATTTCTAATTGTAAGAAGCAGTGAAATGTTTCCTGCGGTGGCAGATGTTAAAGCTAGTTTTGTGGAATGATTGGGCTTGAAGTTATACTGGTCCTGAAATAAGATATCAAGAAAATTGATAACTATGGAATAAACGATGAAATACTAATCTCTCTAAAATATTAGGTACGCATGATAAGATGGAAATTGGACGATATCCTTCTTAGACATTCGGATCATTCTTCTTATAAACAAGAATTACTCTAGCTATTTTAAACATATTGAGAAAAACACCAGCCGGGAGTGATGGATCAACACTGTGTGATAAGCGTTCTACCACCAAATAAGTAACAGAACGTTGAATGTCGGGTTTACGTTGTCAAAGACAGAAAATTTATAGGGCTTAAGACAAAAATCTAAAACTCGTAACATTTTGTCCTAGTTATCAGGAACGAGAAACACAGGCCTTGTGACATATGCTTGGATAAAATCACATTTGTTGGCTATAGTCTTATGATCAGCAATTGAATCATTTTGACTTGCATTTACATGCGTCTGGTTTTGTTCCTACATAACACATTACTTATGATACTCCACGTACTTTTTGCAACCTTCTTGCAGTCGTCAAATTTTTCACGGACATTGTTCCTCTTATATAGACAAGAGAATAGTAGGATTTATATTCTTTTAACATACTGCGATAAGTAGCAAAGTTATCTTTGTTACTAGATTTGGGTTTCCTTAATGACTTTCTATACAATCTATGCTGAACGTTAATAGAACTGAGATTACCAGATGTTATCTATGGTTGTCGTTCCTTGATATAAAGCGTACTGTTCACAGTGATAAATGGATACACATCTTGGAAAAGGTATTTGAAAATAGATCATATCATAGATAAGCGTCTGTGATATCAAAGACAGGCCTTCAGTCAATTGAGCTTACAACTGTTACAAAATTAGCAACAGTATTATGTAAGTAGTTACCCTAGTAACATTTGGTCCAGGTAACACATGGGCCCCCATATGGGTGAATCCATATGTGGCCCATATGATTTTGCACCTGTGTGGTGGACAATCATTATGCCTCACGCTAACACGTGAAACCACTTGTTCCGGTAGTAATTGATTCCTACTGTGCAAAATACTGTGAAATAGCATTCAAAGTTACAATTATGATGTGGAGAAAAGATAACCTTCCTAAATATACCTTTCATTTGTACTGGTCGTACCTGGAATGCAACCTTTTTGTTTCACAGAAACACTGTAAAGTTGCGGTATGAATGTTACGTCTGGCAGGAACGAATAATATATAGGTATTGTGATATGATGACTTCAGTTGTTGAAGTCATCATATCACACTATTAGTCGTCTGTAATTAGCTTGTGCTTTGCAACAGAGGCAAGTTCGTATCGCAGACGCTTGTACACTCTTCCCAAACCACTAGCATTATTAATAAGACTAATAGGTCCACAATCATAATGAAAGATTTCGTTGTCTTGATGATTACGTACCTGCTGATATTCATTTGTTACACCCATATGAGAAATTAAGACGCTTTAATAAATTAGTCCCGAGAATGGCGAGACTAACAAGAAAGGTAGCATTTCACTTTGGTCATTTGTTGTAAAAATAAAGTGTTAAGATGGGATAAACCAATTTGTTGGATGTATGAACTAATACCGTGTGTCAGGAGAACATCTACGACAAAGGAAACGTTTGAAAAGTAGGTTGATAAACTGCCATTTTCATAACCTCTTTGTCCCCAGCGTTACAGTATTAAAGAAAGATCCTTGAGATCCTACAGCACGAGGCAACGGTATGAATTTGCCATAAGGATGAAATATAGGCAAATAACGGATCTTGAGCTTTAAAACATGCAGGAATAAATCCTTTGAAAGACGAAAACTTAAACTTACTGAAAACTTTTGAAGCTTCCTCCAGACGAGCTTTGGAAAGCATGTCAGAGAAGCGCATTAGCTGGCCCGACCACAATGTCACACCCAGCTTTGTCGTTTCACTATTTTGTATTATGAAAGAGCGAGTTACAATACAAAAAGGACCATTGTTTTGCTCTAATTTTGCCAGACCGTAAAGGGTTTCAAAGAAATCCAGCATAACCTGCATCCATGTGAGTTGATATGTTATGTTCTAAGCATTATATAAAACAGTGTTAAGGTAACCGTTGTACATCTTGTCTATCAAATCTCTCTGTCATCTGATATTTAGATATGTTTCAAAATCCGCACTTGATATACAGAAGAAAAAAGTATTCAAATGGAATCTTCTCCACAACAGAATAAACAACAAACAAAAGGGGAAAAATGATAATTCTCTACTTCAATAATCAATACTGCCAGGCAAGGCAGATTCTTTAGTTCCTGTAACCGAAATTGTTTATGAACCAGCCAGTCAGTTAATGGGTAATGCTCTTTAACGGCCGGAACTAACATTGGAGTTACAAAGCACTTTCAACACTTTTTCACTTTTAAAACTTTTTTTCACTGTTCATGG
This sequence comes from Stichopus chloronotus, assembly GCA_021234535.1. Taxonomy (NCBI): domain Eukaryota; kingdom Metazoa; phylum Echinodermata; class Holothuroidea; order Aspidochirotida; family Stichopodidae; genus Stichopus; species Stichopus chloronotus. The sequence continues at coordinate 8,076,386 of CM037848.1, read as the reverse complement.
ATAACTGTAACATACTTACCATAGGAATAAACTGGACAACATTCTTCCTCCACTGTATTTCCTTCATCACATTCAGAGGTGACACAGATGTCGTCAGTGCATTGTAATACTCCATCAACGCACATACAAGTTGTGCATTTATCCTCATGAACTGTATTTTCTGCAGCACATGGCACAATTGTCTCTTCGTTTTCATCTCAGAAAAAAATTAATAAAAGAATATCATATACAATCACATTTCGTTACAAATCTTATTACATTAGGGGTTTAATGTTCCATTGGTATAACCAGCATTTTATGAATCCTGTCAACATTCATTTATCACTTCAATTTGCCTTAAAACGAATGCTATATTAATTGGTGTATACTCACTTGTTACTTTGCTAAAAACAGATAAACGTGAGGTTACGGAGTTTGTGTGGTGGTAGCAGCAATATGATTCATAATCAAAGTTCAAAAATGCCTCTTCTCCTCTTCTTAAAGAGAAGGGGAAAATAAGTCCTCTCAGAATGCATGCACTGCATATCGTTTGTCCTCTCATTTGCAGTTCTAATGTAAACACCATTACTCTCAAGTTGGTATTTCTTTTATTTATTGTGACTAAAAACTTTTCACACAAAGATTTAGTCGGGAAACTTCTGCAACAAAAAGGATTAGAAATAATGTATTTTTTTCCTTCCACAAAAAGCATATCTTTAGCCCCAAGTGATAATTCATTGGCTTTTTACTATGGAAATACCTGAAATTCTTTCTCCCTTTTTATCTTTTTCAAACGATCAGCCATCTTCAGAAGTGGTTTCCGAATGGAAAATATTACATATTGTCACTGGTGTGTCGATCAGGCAAGAGGACACTCGTTGTAGATTGTTTACTTCTAATCTGCCTGCAAATGATTTGCTGACGGTCACCTGCTACGTAGGCGTAATGGATTATTTTCATGTCTTATTTGTATCATTTAATCTATTTTTCGTTTCTTTGACTGCAGTTTGACGACACATATAATTTCGATGAGCATTTACGACTGATATCATCCACTAAGCAAATAAATACATTAGAGTAAAAAAACATTTTTCTAATGAAAGTGAACTTGTGAGCGTGGATGGAAAGAAAGTTCGGTGTGATTTACATGGGCAAAAATATCAGTAGATCATATTGATTTAACCGGTGATGACAGTACTATAAACTCGTCAGTTCGTTTTCATTGCATATGCTTGTCAGATCAATTTCGGTACACCAATATTATGTAATTTATTTAAGAGAAAATATAATACTTCAAACAGTTTATCATTGCATTTCATTACCCAATTATTTATCCCCAAACTTCTCTTAATGTATCTCTTTTGTGTATCATCGTTGTTTTATTTCGTTTCATTAATTAGTTTTTCACAGTATGTGAATTCAATTGACAAAGTTTTTCACAAGTTTTAAGTTCTCAATAAGAGAACTTTAAGCTCGGAAAGAATCTCAACACAGCCGTTAAAAATTGAAAGAGCATATCTATCCATAATGCTTCTTCACAAAAGATACGGACATCCCTAAGCTTATGATTTTGTGGTGTCTTTCAGTTGTGTGTAGTCATGTAGTCATGTGTGTAGTCATGACAATGGATTTATAAAGAAACATGATTCAAGAAACGTGCAAGAAACCAAGTTTCGGTAGAAGCCAACACGTCAAAATTGTGATCAGGTGAGGAAACTCCAAACAAGAATATGACTGCTTAACTACAACATTGCAACATTCTCAAAATCCCCCCCCCCCCAACCATTTTAACCGTCAAAACTCTTCACTAATAAAGTAACAATTTCTGTAATATGAGAGACATTAACCTTATTTCGCCACCGTTTCTAAAATTAAAGTTCTACTTTCAAAGCCCCCTATTTCTTTTTCTACGTTTTATGGGGACAAATCTTTTACCGTGGCTGTCCCAATGGCCAAATATGCGATTTCGTCGGAGACATGAATACTTAGCAAGAATGTGAGATATGAGAAACATCTGTTGTTGGTAATGTTGGGCGTTGGCCATTTTAAGATGGCACCATAGCCATCTCAATTTGGTGACGGTTGCACCACTTTTTGCATATTGGGGAAGCTTCCAGAAACAAAATGAGAAAGTCTCACACTGTCCTGGGTGCTGGGTGCGTCATTCTGGGCCATGGGCTACATGGGTCGCTCATTGCAATACTCTTTAATCATAAAACTGAATGCAAAAGCTGTGTGCTTTTCATATTTTATTAGCAAGAATCATATTTTCCGTTAATTAGTTTTATAGTAACGGAGAGGATATTTAATCGTCTGGAGTGGGGTTTACTCTAATTTAAAATTACTTGTTATTTTTCCATTTGATTTTCGTGAAACAAGATGAGGAATTCATGTTAATCGGTGATACTCAATCACAATAACGGGATACATTTAAAAAGGCCAACTATAAATGATGTCATACACATATCATAACACACTCACCTGTGCAAGGTCCAAGAGGTACACAGTCAACAAACCTCTGTTCTTCATTATCAACTGTTGTTAAGCTAAAATCAAGACCATAAGTAGGCCTTGGATCATCGCCCATCCCAAATCTAACACAAAAATATTTGAAATTTGCACAAGTTCCTCCTTTGAATGTTACATAGTACTTCAATTTGGACCACACCCAAGGTGGATAATTTGGCCTCAGGTATTCCTTTGCGGCATCTTTCCCCGTCAATACATTATTTACGAAAGAGTACTTTTTCCCAGAGCCGTCATTATTTGGACTTATCCAAGCACTCAATTTCCACAGGTCTTCACCTCGCACTACTCTAGACGATAATTTTCTGTCCACTGCAATATCCAACTTAAACCTAATAGTTTTACTTTTCTGTTCTGTGAAGGTAAATGTGTCATCGTATCTGTTCGTAGTATATTTAACAACCATTTCTGAGGGATGCAATGACAAAAACACGTTTGAAATTATCAAGTGCGTAAGAAATGAAAGTCTTTGAAAAGAAATGACAATCTTTGATTTTAAATCTATTATACTATCGCTATATTTAACTGACCCTTCACCAATTTTAATCTGGTAAAACTATTAATAAATTAGTACAGAAGAGTGCTGAAAGTTGTAATCTGCTACTCGATATTTATTGCAACAATTTGTCAGACTGATTAAAATCGTGCTCAAGACCCGTGATTCGATTTCTAAACTATAATTTTAAAATAATCAAAAGCATTTTTGTGTGAAAATAATTCAAATAGTGTTTTTTAAACGAGCAATTCCAACGCGATCTTATTTCAAGATTAGCGTTCGATATATTTTTTTATTGACTGGACTGTACTGCATGGGAGACTGCAAAAGGCTGTGTTTCTTTGCCTTTTTTCAAATGACAGTGACGACTTCATATGTAATACTGTTGCGTGTGGCTAGAAAATAATTCACATACGGTTTTCCCGAACGAGCACTTACATTTCGATCATATTTCAAGAATGAGCTCACTATACGAGTACTCGACACGGACAGAAGTCTGGTTTCTATCAGCACTGATTCAAATTAAAAGGTTTTAGTATCAACATGTACGTTAAGGTTTAAGGACATTGATGAACTTAGAACCACTGGCTCAATCATTGGAACTTTACTTTTTAACAACTGATATCGGACATCTTTAAGTGCATGATTCACATAAAAAACAAATCCATTTAGGAGTGTGTGCATGTTACAAATCAATATTTTCTTCAGTGTCTGAATTTCTTTACTTTGGCACAGAAAATATGAAAATGAGTTGTTTCCAAAAGAGCAATCTTTGCTCGACTGTCGACAAAATGCTGTTTTGGGCCACAAAAACAAAGAAAAGGCGTTTCGCTTTTGGCATTCAACAAATTTCAACAATATGAATGGCCGTTCATTGAAATATTTCTGACACTGGAAATCGAAATTATAGCGGGTTTGTGGACGCTTTCTGTTGTGTCAAATTTTTCAGATTCTTAGATGATGGATATGACTTGAGACATGTAAAAACACATAGATGCCCCTTGTTTATCCATTAGGAAATACATGATTGAAATACTCGGTAGTCTAATAGTTGTTGCATCCAAAATTTCTATGTTTACACCAAATGCGTGAGATTTCTTACTGTATGGACATTGTGGACAACATTCCTCGGGAATGACAACGATCTCGAAAGCTTCGCATCCGGCCTCGGAAGGACAGGACTCAATGTTACACGTCGTTGTTCCGTTGAAACATGCACAGACAGTACACGGATCTAACCAAGTGCTTTGTTTATGAAGAAGAAAATTTCCTCGGAAGGAGCAAGGGTTCTGATTACTTATGTCAACTGTGAGGAAGGCAGAATAGAAGCACTGAAGCTAGGCTTAAGACATAACCATTTAATCAAAGTACAGAGAGCAACAATGAATCTTTGCCTTGCCTTAACCAAAGGTCGCACATTGCCGGCAATATTTACTGTGAGTATCAAGTTTTGCATACTGACCAGCAATTCGAAAACAAGTCCAAGAGATGAGTTCAGGGTGTTTTGATGAGCTCACTCAGCAATTGTCATAACTAACCTGTGTCCCATATTTCATGTAACCTTTGAAACATATGCAAAGTGAACACAAATCTAACTTAATGACTTCTTTATGGAGAGAAAAATCTCATCGGAAGAACCAAGGGTCAGTTATTATATTTGACTTACATGTATCTTTTGAAATGTATTTTGCACATTGCGATTATCCATATGAATTCTTGTTAGGCGTACAATGGTATGTTTTAGAACGTACTTACTTAATGTGAAAGATTAAATACAAAACTACATTGTTTCTCATGATAGAGATACACAGGTCTCCGCTGTCATAATTCGACCTCATGTTTAGTAAATTGCAACTTAAGTAAGACTCGATTGCTGTACGTTGGTTAATACCTTGAGTTCAGAACAATCTGGAGGTTTTTTGTGGTCTTTTGACGACGGGCGAAGTTAAATTTTTCTTTAAACAGTTCATTTTCATGTCAGGCATTCCCCCACTCTATACTGTGGTGAGTCAAATTGCCGGCGCCATTTCATACATGTATTAGTCTAACAGTTGCGTTGATAGACTGCCATATGCCAAAACTGTAACGACGCTATTTTTTTCTGTTGGGAGACTACATTTTGTGAGAACGGCTTAGGAAACTTCAGGTTTATATCTAAGGTGTCAATTCCTACAGAATGCAAACTATGCTATAATCCCATCCCTTCATATAAATTATACAAATCAATGAGCAAACAATATGGCAAGTTTGATCATAAATACGCACAATAGCAGCAACAAGTGGTGATTATGTTAGAGAAGATTGACTATAAAGTGAGTTCCAAAGAATTATTTAGACATTGACTGGAAATCAAACGCTAACAAATAACAGAACTTAGTTTTAATGCCATAAGTTAGCATGCACTTATGCCTTCAAAAACGTGTGAAGTATTTTAGTCGATTTCGGACTCAGTTGATCTACCATCTAGTCTCAAGAGCGATGTTACACATGAATCTAAATTTAAGAGTGAATGTTCATTCTATAGAAGTAAGAATGATGCTTTTAGGAGAGCCAGTCTTACTCCGTTGGGGTGAATATTTACTCTTAATTTTGGAGTCATTGCCAATCTCCCCTTTTTTGAATTTCGAGAGTGCTTCAACTTCTGTGGGACCAAAAATAGTCTATTTCCACGTCCCCTCCTTATCACCAATGATCACATCTTGTACTCAAAAAAGTCATTGCTATAACCCTTGGTAAATGTATTGTTAACATTTGTTTAAAACTTGCTCTAATAAGAAAATCATCACGGTACTAAATGCTTCCATTCTCTTGATATGAAACAAAAACCGTACACAGAACCACAAAAGTTGTTCTCGTGATATGAAACAAAAACCGTACACAGAACCACAAAAGTTGTTCCTATCTTATCAATGAATAACGTCAAATACACGTAATCATTACCAACTGATCGACTTTCCATTGAATAGCTCTCTCCTGGATCATCCTGCGAAGAAACACAAGTTAAGACACCGAGTAGTACGAGCAGAAGGATCTCACTTCTGACCATTATCTTCATTAAATCCTTTGATTCTCCTTTCCGAAAAAAAAAACCTCAGGGTGATATGTGTGCTTATTTCTTGTTGCAAGATCTCAACTTCAGAGGGAAATGAAAGCCGCTTGCTTGTCAACTCGCAACCTGAATAAGGGAAAAAAGCAGTATGAAGGGGAAATAACGCAGTTTATTACGCTAAAAATGGAATGACGAGGTTTTACTCCGAGTTTCCTCTAAAAAAACTTTAAAACCCTGTCCTTTCTAGCTCAAAATTTGCGTAAAAAAAGTGCCATGTAACGGTCAAGCCGTTACATATCGCATGGTAGAAGCGATGGCATGATAGAGACTATTCTCAAATGTTACTTGTTTAGTGTTTAAGTCAGTGTATAAATGATGGTGTACCATCATGAGGGACCTTTATCACGGCGCTATTTAATTTCACGTGATGAAAAGTTTTAATCAATACAAATTATTCATTCAGACGACTTTGCCTGTATTGACACTTCAGTGCATTGAATTTACGTGGCACTTGGTGCAGGTGAATTTTATCTGCATGATGAAGCAATAAATTCAACATCTTTGAAATCATTAACATCAAGGATAAATTATTTTAAAGAAAAACTCGTCATCGCAGAAGGAACTGCCTCAAAACAAGCAAGGATACAGTTCATTGTAACTATCTTAGAGGTAATTCAAAGAGTCGCAAGAGAGGTGATGAGTGACGTTCTCCCCTTTTGCGTTGTTAAATCTTAAAAATAAAAAAATGACAAACTTCAGCAAGGTCTACATTAATTCCCTTGAGTGAGAGTAATAGTAGACAGTAAAAAAACCTCGATACAGCAGCAAACGAAGTATGACTTTATGCACCATCCATGGACACCTTTGTCACTGGTTTAGGTTTCTTTACCTTGATCCCATTTGAACCCATGGTGCAATCACATTCAAGCATACCATCACAGTGATCCAGGAGCGGTGCGTTGTCTGTATTCCAAATTGTACTTTTAATGGTCTACATCTCACTCTTGCTCACCTCATCAGGGTTTGGTAAGGAACTCATACACCGTATCATGAGCACTACTATCACGTAAATCCTTAAGAGTGGATGGCAATCTTCCACAATGCGTGAATCTAGTGTAACCGGCAATCAACAATCCTGGATTCGCCTTTGCACCCTTGGTACATAAACATATTTCGAGATCAAGTCTAACAGTGATTTACAAAGACACATTATCTAACAACTGACAATAAGTCAATGTGACAGTGATGCAGTAGGTCAAGATAGTTCGGCTGTTGTGATATTTAGTCAACTGCTCACAGGAGGAGAGGGAAAATTCGCGGCTACACCAAATGAACACAATTAAAATGCGTTGTGTGTTCACCATGTCTCTATGTTGAAATCAGCTTCTCTGTGCTTGTTCAGTGTTTTCTTGCTATTCTTATCATGAAGGGGGGAAAGTATACTCATTTCATAAATAAATGGATTACTGAGAAATGATATTACTGCACAGATTACCAGTCTTGGTCTGCGTCACAGATCGTTGTGGTTCTGAAAATTACTCCCGTCTCGTTTTGAGGTCAGCAAACATTTGGTATTTTTTTCCAATTTTTGAAATAAGATACATTTTTTTTCAAAGCAATGCATTTAATTTGAGAAATAACCCGTTGCTGAGTGGGTCTTTCAGAAATGGTAATGTACAAACTCCACTGCATTGTGTGTTCATTGTGTTTACATATGTTGAAATCAGCTTCTCTGTGTTTGTTCAATGCTATCCATTTTAGCTTCTCTTCGGGACTGCATGCATGTTGGTCGTTTCGTAACCAATTTATTTGAATTCCCTGTTCCTATTATATGATCAATTTGCTATCTATAACATAATTTCAGAAATTCCAGGCATGTTACTAGTGAAAAAACGAGTAGTTTTATTCACCTGACAGTAAGTAGGTCTATAAGCAGTTAAACCAGTCAGATTTGGGAAACAGTCACTGGGTAATTGCTGTAGAAAATGGACAAATCCCACTTACCAAGTTCTGAAGTTGTAGTTGAGAGCCCGTACTTTTTGTTATGTGTATGTTCTCATCAGTGACAAATAACTTGCTACAAGAACTTAGAACACTTGGCACTCTAATATCATTTTGTCTTTGAACACATTGTGTATTGAAAGTTAATGGAAATGTTAACCAGGATATGTATTCACAATTTGGTTGCAAATTCAAACAAAATGTTCTTAGAAGTCAAACCGGGGACCTACTTTAGAATCACCAAAGTATGTCCAGGTTGGATTTTGGGACATGCTCAAATTTTCCTAAAGAGTCAAATGTTTACCTGCAGTATGTGGAATATTATGTTGTGACAAATCAACTTAATATATATAACTTTCATTGGACAAAACTTGGATTGGAGTAGGAGTGTCTGTACTGTCTGTTAATTACGGTAACTATGTTTGGCATTTCATAAAGAAAATTGATTAATATCAATAATGTTGCACTCTTGGTGATTATAATGTGGTTTTCAGAAAATGAGATAATAGACTCAGGTAAAACAACTATACACAAAGTTGGAAAGATTGTTTCATTTTTATGCACATTTATAGATGGGTCAGAAGTCAATAGGTGGGGGTCAGGGGAACACGTCCCCCACTCATGGAGACGTGGGGAACAGAGTATCAAATACCACCACCTCCCCCACTCTCCACACTGATCTGTACTTTCTATTTCTCCGGGGTCAAGCTCCGCCGTGTTTTTTTAATATACAGGTAAATACCTTCAAACATTTGGACAAAAGGCAGTATTTTCTTTGTGAAAAAGCATTCGGACTGTCTTGACGTTTTCCTCATTTATGTATGGAAGCAGTTTACTGTAATTAAATTTGTAACTGAGCAAACGTTATCGTCATTCATACTTACTACAGTAGTACAGTATGTCTCTTTAAAGAGAAACATTTTTTTTTTCCAGAAAAATCTATGCAGGGTAAGTTCCCCCATACTCCCAGTGGCCACTCCGGTGATGTCATTTCTATACGCTTTTAATCCTCTAAAATAAGATGACCCCCTCCATTTCATGTCTCTGCCATGAAAGCTTGTATTAACAGAACTATAGGCTACAGGCAGCCGATGGAGCACGTATATGATGCATGAACAAAAAGGAAAACATGAATATTTGGAAACGTATAGAACAGTCTTCTGTTTTTTTTTTTTTGTTTTTTTTAGGCCAAACATTTTTTGTCACGTTCCGCACCAACCAATGGTGTTTCTCTCCTTTGTCCTTACATTTCGGTGTGTGCGAAAGGGCTTTGCCCTAAAGCAAAACCTCTAGTTTTCCATGCTGAAAGTCGTGGCTGGGTAGGCACCTGATATGTCCTATCACACACGTACAACAACACGTTCCCCCCCCCCCCCCCCAAAGCATTCAACGGAGCCGATATTTGTGAGACAGTTGGGCCCTTCCTTTTAGAACAGCTGACCAAAATTATATGACCGTCACCGGATTTCGCATGTATACATACACGAAAAATGGTTTGCTCACGTTAGAAGAATAGCTGAGAGCAGCGGAAAGAAGTTCTCAAAGGGCGTCGGAAAAGCTGGGGAACTTAATATGAACTAATACTTACAGCACACAGACAGACAGACAGACAGACAGACAGACAGACACCTTACTCATTTTGATAGCTTCGTAGGTGATGAGAAAATGCATTTTGGGAGGCATTTTGAATTTAGCCTGAGATTGTGTTTAGAAACAGAAGAGTTTATCAAAACGGCTTCTTAAATCTTGACATTTTAATATTTCGGCTTAACGAGATCACAATGAATGTTACTTCGTAACGAAAAAGTATTCAGTGGTAAGATTTTCAACCAAAGAATAAACACACATGAGCAGTAAATTAATTTCAAAGTGAGGGCGCTCCACAAAATGGCTCTCAGCACCCTTTAGTATGGTTACTAGTATTCACATCTTCTGATGTATCCACTTTACCTCCCTGTGCAGTTGAATTGAAATGTATCCAATGGCGGTGGCATAGTGAGGGACTATGGGGTTCAGTCCCCAGTAACTCAGCCGTTAGCAAAATTCGAAAAACGATGTCGTTTTAAAAAGTCATCTTGAGTTTCTTGGTTGAATCCACTATTTTTTTTCTAAGCCCGCCAAGTTTCCTTTACGTACTTATGACAAATGGTCAAGCTATGTCACACACATGGGAACATCAATTAGTGAGTAATTAACAATTCGATTTGGTACATGAAAGGTCATGACGAAACACTTGTCACATCAGCACTAATCCATATGCACACAGTACAGGTCATGGTCAAAATTCAAATATTATGACATTTTATATAGCTATTCGATGTAAAACTTGGATGATCATGAGGATTAACATTGCCATTTGTTTGTACCATTCAACGCCTTTGCAAACTTATTGATATCAACTCGATGAGCCCTCCCCCCCCCCCCATCCAACCTTACGGTGAAGTTTTTGTATAGTAAGATTTTTCAGTACTCAAAGGTGATTCATTTACAAGTAACTCAGTTATATGAATAAACCCAAATTTTCGTACCCTTTGAGAGCAGGTGGTATTTTTCTTTCTTTTTTTGTTTTGTTTTATACAAGCCCCTCACCTCAACCTTCATGACGGAGGCATCTACTCTTCTCATGAACACATGTTACGTAGGGGTGTTCCGACAGACGTTCGGGGCTTCTGATGTTATGAAATAATGACGTACAATCGACAAAGAGAGATACTCCAGACATATGTATAGATTTAGAGGATAAGCTTGATTTATTTATCGCTAGGAAATTATCCAGAGACTACACTGCATAACGTGTGCTTGAGATGTGGAACAACAAACAAATGACGTCACTGTTTATCAACGCACAATATATAAACCAACTGCTATTCAAAGCAACATGATGATATATGTTGTTGTTGTTGTTGTACCCTGTTTACATCCAGATAGTTTGAGATACTGTACATCGGGATATCCTTTAAACAATTTAGGAAGAAAATTCAACTCTTGGAGAAGTGCTGTTGCAATTGCAAATAATAAACAAATGACGTCACTATAAACCGAGTGCCCATATTTAAGCACAGCAAATAACTAAATGAGGCCATTACCATTTCAAACCAAGGAATTTTGCTTGAAGGTTATGAAAGGAAGTCCTGGGAACTGTGTAGGAGAATTTCAATGCTTGGAAAGCTATTTTAAGAGTAAGCAATACGTGACGTCATCATAAAATAATAAATGGAACGTGACAACGTATCAACATAGAAACGAATTATCACATGACATAGGTGTGTAAATCTCGCTGCACGTATATTTTGAGGAAAAAACAAAGGTTTTTTTTTTATTTGGAAGTTGTGAAGGTATGTAATGAGAACATTTCCGAAATATCGGATGATGTTAAACAGAGAGATGTTAAACAGCAAACAAATAACGTCCTTGTTTTCACTTCGTTAAAAGATACTTCAATTATTAACGTTTATTCACAAATAAACAGATACGGGTCATTGATGCTTCAATCTTTCTATACGATGGTTCTCTGTTTGAAAGTATTCGGAGATCTCCCAAGAAGAGATTAGGAGAGGATCAATGACTTGAAATTCTATTCTTGCCCCCCCCCCCCCGCAAAAAAAGCAAAAACAAAAAACAACTGACAAACGACTGAAGTCACTACCAACAGTGTGACCATACATCAATTCCTTTCCACTGGGTGTCTTTGCAAGCTTTTACATGTCTTTTCCTCTTTGTTACTCAATATGACTCTCTGTACTATCTCTCCATTCTCGTTCACTTTCTTTAATTTGTGACCAGTATTCTAAATTCTTTTTTTTTCTGAAAAAAAGTTTCAGACAAACAGAATTCTAAATTGCAATTCCTTTAAATAAGTTTACAATCCTTGAAATTTACATTAATTCATTGTGTCTGTGTTACAGCAAACAATCATATTTAAACAAAACAAATAGTTACAGACAACGATTTATAGCTTAGGATGGTAGCAATTTTGCCATGAAGTAAGTTTCTTACAGAAATTTGGATATTTGTTGCTCAAAGACAAAAATGTTCAAAAATTCAAATGATGCATTTTCCGCATAACGAATAATGTTTTGAGTCAATGAAGCTATGGATGATAGGTGAGAATGAATGGTGTCACAGTGAACGATTAAAGTTTCTTTTTATACCACGTGGGTGCATTGAAAAAATTGTTCAATAAGTCCCAATTAAAGGATTAAGTCTCTACTCTGACGTCAAGGTAATTGGATTAGCATAAATTAAAGTTTTCGATGGATCTCCATCTAACAACACCTCCCTGGTTCAAGTTAATCAATGCATTTTATTCAGCAATTTTCCTGTAGAAAATGTCATTAATTGATCTTGCAACCTACGCTAGATAAGGAGTAAAACAGAATTAATAATAGGTCATGTATTACCTTTCTTGTTTGTTCTCATGCTGCCACTGTGTCAGGTCCAAGTAGTCATGACAACTCGCAAAATTCGACAAGATATTTGTTCTTTTCGTGGGAAATTGTCTCTCCTATAATGTTGGCCTATTTTACAAATGTTTCTCAGTTTTTTGTTTGTTTTTTTTGGGGGGGGGGGGTGGGGGATGGAATTGACGCAAATTGAGTTTTGACAATCTCACGTAGGCCTAGGTTTTTCATCGCTCCGTCGTCATGTAAGACATGTATACAACGACACGTACATGTATTCTCACTACACTGAATATACGTATCAACACAGTTTTGCGTTCCAGTTAACTACAGTATCAGCTGACATATCACATGTTACACGTTGTGGCATTTACTGGCTCTAACTTGAAAAAAAAAAACGTTCCTGAAGAGAAGGCCTCAAAACGAAATAGGGGTAAATTAATGTCAAAAACTATTGTTTACTCCTAAATTGAAAACTCCTGCAACATCCAACACCAAGAAATGTAATGAGGACATTAAACTACAATAGAGTATTATGTATAAACCTTGGTACTAAATAGGTACAACAAGAATAATATCCAGACTGGCCTTATGGACTAACAGTGTAGATGAAAGTAACTTCGTATGTTGTCTGCAAACTAATACTCAAATTCATCACGAACAACCAAAATGAAAAATCTCGCAAAATTCTAGTAACAGATCATTAATAATAAGTGTAAAATGCAATGCAAGATATGGTAGAGAAACTAAATTGATAGAAAAGGAAATCAAGTTAAACATTGTATTATTGTGTACAGCACGAGGTTACAGAGCTAACACGTGTCCATTAACTCTGAACTTCTTTCATCAAAGATGCACCCTCAACTTAGCTTAATTCAACAAACATACAGACAATTATATAAAAATAAATGATAAAGACAGCAGGTGTAAAAATTACCAGATGCACTTGTGTACAAATTAAGCAACACAGCTTTGCTGTCTTTGGGTTTAACCTAAGATGCAACCGGTGGTGTTGTTGCTTGATGTAGTGGTTATGGCTGGCCACTGAATCAAGCTTAAACTCGCTAATACATAATGTTTTCACGCAGAGGTGAAGCAAAGGCAAAGTAATGTACATCCACTTCTAATTGCTTTCCCAATCATGTTTGCTTCATTCATTTTCTTGTGAAAATAAAATGTCTCGGTCTAAAAACTAAAGAGGTTCTGCAACTCCAGAATATGGTCTAAGGTGCAACACAAGTCTATTAATTCAACCAAGAAGGAAAAGACATACTTCACAAAATTTGTGTTTCTATTTTAGGCAAGGCCTTATTTCATGAAATTATCTATTTTGCTCTTAACCCCATGATTTCTAGTTTTCAAAACTTTTCGGTAACTCACAATGGCATATACTAGTGACATGCAAGTCAAGATTCAAGAACTAAACAAAAGTTAGTCCTCATTTTGAACAAAAAAATATAGGTTGTCCAGTGCACAATCGGGAGACAATTGTTGACATCTGAAGTGAAATACATTTTTACTCATCCAAATAGAATTTCAAACCAACGATTACATAATTTAACCTCTGCAAGAATTTCCATGACTGGACAATATCAGTAATGGAGGGGCTTGAAGCTCTGAGGGGAATGTGGAATTTTCTCTAACCATGTAAGGAGTACGAGAAATTTAACTCGTCTAGCTTTCCAGGAATTATGATATAATTTTTATAGTATTGTTTCAAGAAGTGGGCACCTTTCGTCTTTTGTCTTATCGTGTGAATAGGTAAGGACATTTCGCAAAAACCACTTCTTAAAGGGGTCTATCGAAATGTTCCATGACATTCACTAAATTTCCCTAAGCCTGTCAAGTTTCCATGACATGCTATGACAAATGGTTAAAGGGGATCCCAATTCGTCACGGAATATTAACGAGTAATTGACGATTCAGTTTGCTTCTTGAAAAGTTGTGACAAGACACTCATCTGCACAAAGTCAGTTCAAATACGGATAAACAATTTTCACAGTTTTAATTACTATTTAACTAATTGGATGTGAAACTTAATAACGATATGTATGCTAATATTGTATATGGTGAGTGCGGGCTTCCATACAGACAATTCACGCAGACTTCAATGTCTGGTGTTTACCCGAGTTAAAGGACTTTTTTTACTTCTTTCAGTCAGGTATTGTAGACAATAAATTATATTACAACTGGAAGTGGCATGCCCTGATACAGACGGATATTTCGTATAATAATTACGGGATTGGTTATGGACGGTGACGATTTGCATATGCGTTTTTATTATTCTGATTGGTCAACGTCATCACCTTTCGCAAATGTCCGGCGTGGTTTCGAAGCATCGGCAACCACGAGGCCAAGACTGGCGATTTAGTTGTTGAACTGTAAACATCTCTCTCTCTCTCTATGTGCAGTACGTAAGCCTGTGTCATCGTATAGATTATCTCTCTTTCGTCAACTTCGTTATTTGGGCGCTGGTGAAAAGTTGAAAAGGGTGCCAGTAATCCATCTGAGACACTAACAGAGTATTGGTGGCGACCTCCCCATCTGACTGTATTGTAGATCCGTCACTGATTTATTTAATAAAAATATTTGATAAATCAAATTAGTGCCCTGTTTAATCACATTATTAATTTGTGAAATAATATTATTAACATGTTGAATCAATTTCAACATTTCTATCTTTTATGTTAGTTACAAATACTCCATGGTCCCAATGGTCTTACGTAGAGACAATGAGTTGTGCATAAATACAAACTTACTTCAGAGTTAGGAGTTACGCTGAGGGTTGGGGTTAGAATGACACGGAATGCAGACCTAGAATAATAAATAAACTGGATGGCCGTTTATAGGTAATGTTTAGGAGTTACGTTTAGGGGTAGGGATCAGGGTAATATGGAAGGTGGAAAATGGAGGACAATAAAGTGGAATATTCTTGAAACTATATGAAGAGTAGGGTTCTTACACCTTGACAACAGAAACCAATTAGAAGGACAAGTTAAACGTCTGACTGATTAAATGTGTGGTGGCAAAGCTTGGAGAAAGGAATTTATTGACAATTGCTCACAGAAAACACCGAAGTCTACCAAAGGAATCTATACCATAGTTGCACTGGTTTTACAGCAATAACACAAACAATCAATAGAAAACCTGTAGAATTTAATATTATCCATCCTGAAAACGGGAATGTAGGAATTAGATATCTGATTGGAACACGTGGGCGGGAATTAATGTAACCTAACATAAAATTTTCTTTGCTTCAATTAAGTTTTTTATCTTTAAGTTTCTTATCTTATTTAAGTTATTTTATCTTTAAAATGTTTTATCAGATAGTAGTATTTCCTCTACATGCATTATCCGAGTAATTTTCAAGATATCATGCTTATTGTCACTTCGTTTTCAGAAGGGATTTGGTGTCTTAAAGTTATATCGTGAAACAGATTAAAACAACAGAAAGACAGAAATACATTGGGAATGCTGGTTTCTTGGTGCAGACGACAGCATTGATACGCTGTAATCATCCACTGTTTGAGCCTCTTATCGTCATCTCATTCTGGCAGACTACAGGTTATTTACCTCGCACAGTGAATCCATTTATGGTGTTCAGTCAAAGCATCCTCGGTCCATTCGTTATACATCAATCTGTAATATATTCTGCTTATACCGATTATTGCAAATTGTCACTTTAAATCAAAACATTGATACTTTTATATCTGTAAAATCTCTTTACAACAACACTTCTTTTTCTACGATACAGTGTCATTAGCTGTTATAAGGCCGTAGTGTACCTGTGTCCCTGGGATGTTGTATAGCCAGCAATACATTATTTTTGACATACATTTTATTCATAACTTCTGTGTCTTCTACATATCCTATGCATATTTCACTTTTTGTTCAAAAAGAGCAAAGAGGAGATGTGTTGGTGACACCTCAAGTATAGTAGACGATCACTCAAAATCTCTACCAAACTTTTTTTTCAAACAATCTTATTTTTTTCACGTCACAATAATCAAAGACGGTTACTGTCTGGTGTTCAGTTATGTGACCTTTTTTGTCCTCAGTGTGCTGGTTAAATTCAAACGGTTTTCGTATGCCTGTTACTCGTGTAACCGTTCTTACCTTATGCTTGATTGGTTGTCAAGGAACAAGTGAGTGACTTCATCACGTACATAGTTACTTAACTCTAAAACTCCTTTCAAGATTGAGATTTTATATGCTTTTGTGGTACTACATCATCTTCCCACCACATTCCTCTGGACAAATCTGACACCTTTAGAGGACACCACGACCACAAGTACTCTTTTCATGTTTTCAACCTTGATAATGTGCCGATGATGCAAGTAGCAAAAGTGAAAGAAGAACCGTAACCCTATTCTTTTTCAATTCTACCTTTATTTCTATTCTATTCCTTTTATCGTGGCAACGTTGAAATTGTGATAACATACTTGGAAGTTAATCGGAACAGTAAAATTGACCTGTGGTATATTTCCAAGTCATAATTGCTTTGCTCCCTTTAATGCATTTCCTGAACGGATCTCACTGCGTCCACAATCTTCGGGAATTCTTGGGGATTCCCAATGTGTTGCAATATCGCAGCGTATTCAGTGAGTCGAGTGATCTATATATATGTATGTGTAGACTACACATATTCTTCACAAATATTCATTTTGTCGTCAAAACCACCCATTAGCACAGATCACACTGGAAACGCTTCGAAACTGACGGTACCTTTCGATATTACTGCGAACTATCCTCTGGGTGGAGAGGATTTACGATTCACTTCTTGTTTTCTTGATTACCTTCCCATTATTAAGGAAAGCAACAAATTCATACCTCTGATAAAGAAGGAGTTTCTCACGTTTTGAAAGGTTCATCACGACTGTAGTTGAAGTGAGTATAATGTTCTCCGTGTTTTGTGCTGTTTGTGCTGCTTTTTTTTTCTTTTTTTTTCGAGGAGCTTGTACTTGACACTAATTCTATATAGTGTACAGCGATTATTATCAGAAAATACTGAGGCAAAAGTCATAAGTTTTCAAGCAGGTATGCATATCCATGTAAGTCCCGGAGGATCTAATGATACAACAGGTGATCTCATGAGCCATCCTCTCGATCAACAGGCCCCGCCATCGTCATTAATTTTTGAAAATGAATCAGTGTTGTACGCCGGCGGACGACATTTTTGCCAATTCAGTGTCCCGATAAGGGTTACGTTTGCGGTCAGGGGTTAGATCCGTGAGCGTGACAAGAGTCATAGTAAAACATTCGTAACTACATGCTCAAATCCCCATACTAGTTTAGGTTCGGTCTTATTTGTAAAACTATGCTGAAGGGTTTCAGATTTAAGGAAGCAGAATTTCAGTTGTAAAATAGTGTTTCCTCTAAAATTTGGAAAACGTTAAAGCTGCCTGCTTACTGATTGCGTACGTAGGCAATCGGTACAAAAATTAAAATTTCATGTCGAAAAATTTAGTGTATCTTTTCATCGCACCATTCAGAAAATGTTGAACAATACATTGGTTTCAGGTGATAAATTCTGTCATGCGGGCGATTTCCCAGTCTTCTAGCAGATCCATAAAAATGGGCAAAATACAATAAAGAAGTGGATGAAAGTTTTTATTCGAATTACCGTACGTCGCTTGGAACCCAAATGGGAAGTTTATGGTAATAAATATTCAGTTAGTCAAAACAGCTGACGACTGCATGTCGTCCCAATCAATGATGCTATCAGTGTCCAGGTCATTTATAAGCACAGTGCTTCATTTTACTAAATACTGCAATTCCCCCAGTTCAATTAAGAACAACTTGGACGTTTTGATACACCGGTGCGACTTGTACTACTGAATATGTAGGCTATTATACTAAGAACAGTTCATTTTCAAATATGTGTTTTTCACTATTTTTATGACGCTTCCATTGCTTTTCAAAATACTGTCATTTTCACTCATTGAATAACGTACTTCCTTGCATTAACCACCTGGAGTATAGGCCTGGGCCTACATTTAAAAGTAAAGAAAAAATTCAATATCAAAGTTTTTTTTTTCGTTTTCTGGTATTTCCGTACACACACAATTTCTCAATTTGCGTGTTCATAGATGAGATAGCATTTCTTTGGACGAAATATTAATAGGGCAGATTTTGTTAACGTATCTCAAAACTGTATTTCTGCAGTTAACAGTGATTGACTTCTTTTGTAAAAGAGCAATACCTTGTCAGGGTACAAGAACTGCAATTGAACTGCAGTTAATTCATAGGATGTAGAGCTCATACGTAAGACCCAAACAAGAATGTTACGTATGCAAATAGTAGCAAAAAGTAGCGATCATTACCTAGCCGATGCGATAGGGGGTATGGGAGCATGTCCCACTCAAAAAAAAAAAAAAAACAGAACGACGATAGTCGGAAAATCTGTTGAAAGTTTTCATACATCAGTCTCGCACGTTTCATGACATAAAAACCGCGAATTATTCTACGAGATTGTATTTAATGTTACCTGGTAATTGAAAGATTTCAATAAATCTGACATATCATTTGAACTCCTCATTGCGTCTAGGAGCTATACGATATTCGGAAAGTCTGACATAAACGTTGAGAGTTTTAATAATTGAATCTTGCCAATTTTATGACTTTAAAAAGCGCCAAACGTCTCAGTATTGTCTGTAGAATGTAAAATATGATAAATTAACGTTTCTGTAAATTAGGATTTCCTACGGGAAAACCATGACTACAAAAGACGCCAAATATAACACCAGATTACGTCTAACGTTACCTAGTGATTGAAAAAGGGCCCTTCTCTTATTCCCCTCCCCTAGGTCTGCTATCACTCACCATACTTTATTCACTGACCTGCCAAAACCATTGTATTCCAGCATTGTTCCATCAAGATGGCCATTATTTAAGAATGTTAGGGGTACAAAGACTAAAAACTTGAACAAACCTCCTTCCAATTTGCGCATCCCCCGGCTAGCAACGCCCCCCCCCCCCCCTCTTGAATGTTGGCTACAGAATTACTGTTCACAGTGTACGTTCACTCCTACAGTGCAACATTGGAAAGGGGCACGGTGTTACATGCTGTTCTCTCGACTAAAATTTAAGATTATAATCGCAATGTAAGGCAAAGTGTCTCGGAATGGGTGGAAAGTCCAGGCAAGGACGTGACTGGAATTTCCCTTTCGCAAGTGAAAAAAATGGCGGCAGAGAGGGCGGGCTCCTGGTTTACGTTTGAGAGAACTCCCCTCGGCGACGGGATTTCGGGTAGCTACTCTAGTTTCTACTCGCGTGTGAGCAAGGAAAGACGTGAGAGGCTCTCGGTCTTGCTAGCGACTGCAACCTGCCAAGGCAGGATGTAGGTGCACTCAGCACATACTCACACTCCTTACCGACACACGAAGAAGTCCCGGCAAGGAAGTCACTGGAATTCTCCGTTCCTGATTAGCGCATGCAGCACCTAATTGCCGGCAGTGAAGGCGGGCTACGGTTATCTTTCGACAAGCCATTCAGCGCCGGAATTTTCTAGCAGCTACACAATTAATGAGCTGCGCGTGAGCGAGGACGGATGTGCGAAGCCACCGCTCTCGCCGGCAACTGTACATGTGACCCCCCCCCCCCCCCAAGCACAGTCCATAGGTGCACAATCGCACATTCCCTGGCCTGTGTTAGCCTAACACTCTAACACAGTGTGCAAGGATCTGCTCTCTAGAGCGAATGTGGTAGGCAAAGACAGGGTCCGTAGGTGCACACTCACACACTCACAAACGCGCACACTTTGAAACTCACCCCCAACCCCAGCGGCGAATACGATCCATGTCAAGTGTACACCATGAGGTACCCCAGATATGAGGAACACTGGCCCAGCAAGTTTCTGTTGAATACTACAAGGTTGCAAGGCAGGATGTCATTAAGTGTTTTTTTTTTTACTTAATCGCTCAACGAAGTACATTATCTTCTCCCTATATACTGTTTATATCTATGAGTTCATGAGCAATTGACATTTAATTAGCAATCCAATGGAGAGGTGCACTAGATGCTCAGTCCCCACAGAGAATAGGGGAGACTAAAAGTATGTTCCCCCTGATATTTGCCAAGTACTACAAGAAAAAATGAGATAGGATGCGTGTTTCGTTATGATACTTGTATGATTTCAATTCATGTAATATTTATTAACATTTTTTATACCCTCCAAAATATCAAGCTGAAAAGGCACCCCATTTTTAGAGAACAACACTTGACCTGTCATTTCACAGTATTGTATGGCATAACCATGAGACTGGGTCATTATTTCTCTTCACACTAGTGCCTGCGATTTAAAACAAAACTGCTCTTATGGTCGTTGCAATATTTTTATTTTATTTCCATTTCTACGTAATGAAACACCCTTGATTTCGGTGAAGTTAAAGTCTTATCTGCGTGAATCCTGTCCACTGATATTGATCATTTTCCTATTTGTATTAACACTAGAATAGAAATAAAGAGGAAGGATGAACAAGACAAGTTGATCAAAAGCTTTTCTTCTAGTAATATTGATAAATTTCTACGTAGTATGGCCAACGTAAATTGGAGTCAAGTTTTTCTCGAAAACGATGCTAATGTAGCTTTTGATAGGTTTTATGACATCTTCAAGAAAACACATGACGATTGTTTCCTGTTTGTCAAAATCAGGAATAACAGAAAGAAGAAAAATACTGGGCCATGGATTCCTGGCATATTCAAATCGATTAGAAATAAAAACTAAATTGTACACAAAATTTTGGACAGCCCCAACTTCAGATATGCAAA
This sequence comes from Stichopus chloronotus, assembly GCA_021234535.1. NCBI lineage: Eukaryota > Metazoa > Echinodermata > Holothuroidea > Aspidochirotida > Stichopodidae > Stichopus > Stichopus chloronotus. The sequence continues at coordinate 8,055,166 of CM037848.1, read as the reverse complement.
ATTATAGAAAATATAGAAACAAACTCACTCATATTATTAGAGCTGCAAAAAAACTATTTTTACATTAGAAAGTTTGCTGATTGCAAAACTGATTCCAAAGAGACTTGGAAAGTAATCAATAGGTTTCTTAAAGGGTGACAAAACGTACTCATTTCCCGAAACTTTTAAGAAAGGGGATCATTACATCACTGACTCTAGAGACATTGCTAATGAGTTCAACAAAGTTTTTGTTAACCTTGGGCCCTCTTTGGCAGAAAAGATTCCACCAGTGCCTTTTGATGAAAACTACCGTTGCCGTTTTAATTCCTCATCCTTCTTTGTTTTCCCAGCTACCGAATATGAAGTTGCCAAAATCGCCTATGCTTCTCTTAAACCCAGAAAATCGGCTGGATTTGATAGCATCACGTCCAAAATTGCGCTGGAGGTCATGCCTTATATTATAAAACCGCTTACCCATATATTTAATACCTCTGTAACGCCACTTCCGGCGTGGGTTCCTATGGGGATAGACCGGGCAAGGGGAGAAATAAAGGGGCGGGTAGGTTGCGCCCAGAAACAACACAGGGTAAACAGGAAGCAACGACGGTAGATACGTTTCCCTGTAATATAATTGGTGTGCTCATTCGCAGTGATCGTAATCAATTAATGTACAATCAAATTAGAATCAATGTGATATAATTAGTTAGCATATGAAACAATATAGTGCGGCGTTCGCGGCAGCAACCCCTCTTGTTCACAAGCGCTGACTTCTAGCTGTGTACCGGCTGGGACAGCAATCCCCCTCGTCCACAAGCGCCGGCGTCTACGTCTTGTCCTACTGATAGACTGTGCCGCCAACACTGAACAAATGTGGCCGCTTACGATATACCAACCCCCCCCCCCCCCCCCCAACGATGAACCGAACCCGCTCACAGTATACAAACGGCCACCATGCAAACTAATCGAATAAAGTGTGTCCGCTTGTGAAAAACAAATGGCCGACAGCAAGTCCTATGGATGTACTGTGGTCGCTAACAATAAACAAATGGCCGATGGCAAGTCCTAGGGAAAGACTGTGCCCGCTAATAGTATACAAACGGCCATCCTGGAAACCAATCGAATAAAGCGTGCCCGCTTACAATAAACAAATGGCCGACAGCAAGTCCTATGGATAGACTGCAGCCGCTAACAATGAACGAATGTCTCACGGCAAACCCTATTGATTACTTGTAGCCGATGATTCCCAACGAATCCAGTCGAAAGACGGAAACCAGAAATCTGTCGACGCTAAAGTTGAACCAGCAGTTCCAATAGTTTTCTTCTGACTTCACGGTTAGGGTCTATGGTACGATTCTGGCTCTCACTCTGTCTGACTGCCAGTTCACGAGCACGGTCAGGCCTTTTATACCTTCGGTTTCCCTCTGTCTTTGGCCACGTGGCGATACCCTGGCGGTAGACCTCGACGATCCCGGGAAAATTGGCAATGTTTACCTCCCCTAGCAACACTTGCCAGCAAACATTGACTCGTAGGCTTCTTCCCAGAACTATCGTGGCCATGAAGGGACATTTCGAGATTTCGATATTTCGACTTTTTCGTTTCGATATTTCCATATTTCGACTTTCTCGTTTCGATATTTCGACTTTTTCGTTTCGACATTTCCATATTTCGACTTTTTCGTTTCGATGGACAAGGCATACATATGGCTTGGTAGGCTTACATTGTACAGCTGTTGCTGTTTACAGTGGCACCCATTAGCCAAAGCTAGGCTATGGGGAGTATGGGGCCCCTGGCCTGGGTTTGCCCTACATTTAATTGGCGTTTAATGCGCATCATCATTCATTCTTACTTTACGATGGTGGTTTTCTGTTTATCCTTCTGTGGCGTTATCCTCTGCCATGTTGCCAAGTGAGAAGCAGTTGGCCTAATGTACTGCATGAGTTAGTTTGACCCAAAGAACTAGATCGAATTCTTTGGTTTGACCCAATGTACACAGAACACAGTAATACAGTAGGCATGGGCAAAGACCGCAATATGATATGCAGTTAACTAAGCTGCGCAGGCCTATAGCACGGGTCTGTCAACTCCTTGAAACGAAAAAAGTCGAAATATAGAAACGAAAAAGTCGAAATATGGAAATATCGAAATGTCGAAACATCGAAATATCGAAACGAAAAAAGTCGAAATATGGAAATATCGAAACGAAAAAGTCGAAATATCGAAATCTCGAAATGTCCCTTCAGGGCCACGATACAGAACAGATAAGCACCTGGGACTTCTCCCCTGACCTCTGACGGAGCCTAGAAGTCTGGGAAAACCACCGCTGTTGACGTCCCCTGACAACCGTTGCCAGTAAACATCGGCTCCTTCCCTTTGTTCCAAAGGCAAGCGCACATCCGGACTCCTATATCAGGGCCTTTGAAGCAACCGGTGACAGCGAACCGATCGCCTGGTTCCCATCATAGATATTCAATTTCTAGAGTGCAGCAAAACTCACTTGACACAGATTCTTGGCAATACTAAGACACTAAATTTAGCGCTTGCGCGAAACAAAAGAACACACAGCCTCTGCAGTGCTTTAAACGGAGGCCTTCGGCGTAGAGAATAAACAAAAAATAGTACCCAGCATTACACTCCTTTAAGAAGTGTTGTATAGAGATGGTCATTCCACCCCACCATACGCAAAAGGTCGTACAAAGTTCAGTCTTCCGGTGTTTACCCCAGATTTGTTTAACTTTTTCTTTATTTTCCCTCAGACAGTCAGATCAGACAACACATTAAAAATAGTAAACTTAGACCCTGTTCTCAGAAAGGTTGCGCAATCCTTTCGTGATTGGTTAATCACGGATGGCAACCACCTTACTCTGTTACGTAGGTAAACCATTTGACCTGTGATTGGTCAGTGTCGGCAATCTATCCCATGACCCTTAGCAGTTTAGCGTGGGTCAATCCATCGACCTCGCCACGCCGCCGGCACTGGCTCTCTGGGTATCGAAGTGTGAACATCGTCCGTCTCCGTGTATTATGTAGGCCTGTGTTACCAATGTAATTGTAAACTTTCTCCGTCCTTTCGTTTCTCTCTTACAATCATCATCGTTAACTAATTTAAATTGATTTATGTGTGCCAGTCGAATCATTAAATAATAAATGGAACTCTGATCAAATCAAAGGAAACTCTCCTTCTCTGGATTCTCGGTTCTGACGTCTCTCTGTGTCAACAATCCGTCGCTGGGGCAGTCATAACACGACTGAAAACCCCCCAAAACCCCACATATTGTACATGGTAGTCGGTGAAAAATCTACAAAATAACCCCCTGTATCGTCTACTTTGGATGTGGTCACCTTGGATGACCTGGTATTGGATGGTCAGAAAGTGGTCTTGCGGTGGACTTGGCCTGAAATTTGACGCCGGAAACCAGTGGTCACCGCCTAGGTTAGCGTAACGTTGGAAGCCAGCGCCTATCCATCGGCTGCTAATACTCCGGTTGTAACGTCGCTACCGTTAGGCTAGACGAACAACGCGCCACTCCACTCAGGTTAGCCAACGCTACCGAGGCCTCCAGCACCATTCGCGCATCCATCTCGACGCCGGAAAAACCACCACCGACGACAACGAGAGACAAATCAATTACAAAATTAAGGGTGAGTAAGGGCTCTTCTCCCAGTCCCACCCCCCTCCCCGAGTCAGAAACGTTACGTTTGTGTGTTCTTTTTTGTCATGTGAATTGCGTAAAATAATTTTGCGTAACTGGTACATTTTGGCTTCGTATATGTAGCAACCTGCAGTGTAACTAACGGTCATATCGCAAATAGGCTAGGCCTACGTTTTATACGTGTGTACAAGGGAACGAAATGTCAATATACCCCTATTTGTTTTTCATAGCGTATTTTAGTGTAATATTTAGTATCATGGCAGTGACAAACGATTATGAAAGAGGAAGACCAGCACAGAGAGTACACAGGCCACCTAGACCTAGGCTGAGCCGAACGTACATACGGGAACGAATGGCCTATAATTATGATGTGCAACAGCGCACCTTCAATCCCGATGTTATCTGCTTCACATGTCATAATCCTGGCCACATCAGCAGATTTTGTAATTACTATTTAATGAGGGCAATGGAAAATTCAAATTCGGAATGTCAGAATGACAATTTTTGTAATCATAATCAATCTCAGAACCAGTGCAATCAGACTCCTACTTCTTCTCGTAACCCCGTCGATACATACCTAGGCCACAGTGATGATACTATCACACTAAAGTTGGACGATAAGAACTTCATTAAGGGCTATCTGCAGGATGCCTCTATTCTCATCCTGTTAGATAGCGGTTCCAACAAAACCCTCATCTCTCGTGACACTGTGGCCAAATCCAAATATCTGTCTGGTCTTCCACAACAGAACATTGAACCGGTGGCATTCCGCCTGGGCAATGGAGACCACATTTATGGTGACAGTAAAATCTCATTCGAAGTTATGCTTCAAGGTCAGCCATTTCAATTTTCGGCAATTGTTGCACATAATTTGACAGGCCTTGATCTTATTTTAGGATCCAACTCTTTGAAAAATCTGAAGGGTAGCCTTGACTTCACAGACAATACGTTCCGTCTACACAGACGTAAATGTTTTCTGAAACCACTTGAACGTACAGTCATCTATCCAGGTCGAAGTCGTTATGTTGTAGTTCGAACTCATTTGCCGAATGCACTCAAAAATTGTGATGTCTCCGCATATCCATGCAGATTTGTTAAACACCTTTGCCCATCAATAATGCTCTTGAAACTGCACAAAAATTGCACTCGTATTCTTCTGACTAATAAGGGTAAAACACCGTTCGTTATCAAAGAAAATCGTCCAGTAGCGTATGTCACCACACAAGATATAGTCAATGTTTTGCAAGAGTGTCCTCCTGAAGTATTTCCTACGCCTATTTCTACGCCAGTGTATAGTGATAATGTTATGCATTGTAATGCTATGTCATCATATTCTAACAACCAGACACGTCATTCTATTGTAATGGAGAATTGTAATAAGTATCCTCATCTGGATCCTACTGACCCTATTGCGTCACTTACTGACCGTGAAGTCTTTCACAAATATGTTGATTTTCACGGTAGTGTCTTGAACGATGCAGAGAAGTCAGAAATGTACAAAATGTTGGAGAAAAACAGAGAAGCATTTTCTCTATACGGTGAAATTTCGCCATGTACTGATTCAGAGGTTGACTTCAAATTGGACAATGAAGAGCCATTTTTCATTAGGCCTTACAAACTGTCTGACAGAGACAAACAATTGGCATCAAAGGAGATGAACAAACTAGTCAAAATGGGTATCTTGGCAATTGGACACCAATCATATACATCTCCAGTATTTCTGATCCCCAAAAAAGACTCCAACGAGAAAAGAGTTGTAACAGACTTTCGCTATTTGAATAGCAGGATAACACGTCTCAATTATCCATTTCCATTGGTGAATGACACCTTGAAGAAAATAGGTCATTCCCAAGCCACTGTCTTGAGTACACTAGACTTAAAGAGTGCATTCTTCTGTCTTCGTTTGAGTGAAAGGTCACAGAAATATACAGGTATTGCTCCATTTGCAGGTTCTAAGCATTACCTTTATCGGAGATTACCTCAAGGTTTGAATTTGTCACCTGCTATCTTTCAGGCAAAGATTAATGATGTCTTAACGACCATTCCTCATTCAGATTCTTTCGTCATTGCTCATCATGACGATCTGATCGTATTTTCGCAGGATATTACGTCACATAAACGTCATTTACAATCCATCTTTCATGCCTTGATTGACCATGGTCTTAGAATCTCTCCTCAGAAGTGTCATTTGTTTCGTAAGTCTGTTACGTATATGGGACACCAAATTGGTATAGACACTGAAGGTTATGCTTGCTTTAACCCTTTACAATCCAGATGTAATGTAATCAGAAACACACCACGTCCCAGAAACCTTAAAGCAGTTCGTAGATTTGTTGGTGCAGTGAATTATATTTCACAATTTTATCCATCTATTCAGACAACTCTGAAACCATTGCATGCCTTGAGTAAGAAACGCAAAGAATTTCAATGGACAGATGTTCATCAAAATGCATTCGATACAATACGTAACCTCATGTGTGAGTCACCAATTTTGTATATGCCCAGGAAAACAGGTCGTTTATCTTTGTACAGTGATACGTCACGAACTGCAACAGGTTCATATCTCACTCAAATCATTGACGGTAAAGAGAGAATTTTGGGATACTACTCAAAGATTTTGCCTGATGCATGCCAACGTTACAGTGTAACAGAATTGGAATTGTATGGTCTTCTTGTCAATGTTACTGCATTTAAGTATATTCTTAAAGGAGTGGAATTTGATGCTTATGTTGATCATTCAGCTATTGCAGATATTTTCAAATCTAAGCAAGAACCACCAACACAGAGAGTTAGTAGACTCCTATTTCGATTGTCCGAATATACGATGAAAGTGGGCTATAAGAAAGACTCTGAAATTGTGTTAGCAGATTATTTGTCACGTGCTCCTCCTCCAGATGATTCAGAGATAGATCGTATAATGCCACTTGCATTCAGTGACAGCTCTAATGATAATGTGTCCCCTGTAACTGAAGAGCAATGTCACCCTATCATTACTAGATCTAAAGCTAAAGCTCTAGGTGTGCATATCCCAGATCTGTTCTCAGGCAAAAAGACTGCAAGTAAGGAAACGCCAAAGGCACCTGAACAGGAAACTCAAACAAATGTTACTGTTCCTAAAACGACGCTTGCTTTTTCAAATGTTCCAAAGACACAGTCAGCATCTTCAAAGACTACGTCTCTGTCAGAGCCATCTTCTGTCATTAAGCAACCTGTTTCTTCTTCCCCTACATTGCCTTCATGTAATTTGCCACTGCCATTGCCTGAACGTAATTTGCCTTCCTTGCCTAGTTTCCACTCTTCTTCACAGCATGAAATGCCTGAAATGATGCAACCTGAACCACGCCTGGTAGATAAAACCTCTACCCCACAGGAAGTTATTCATGACCCCCCTCCTGCCTTGTATACCCCTCCTAAGCCACTTATTCCAAGCATAGACAAGTTGGTTACAGGTCACATACCTAAACAGAGAGAATTGCAAAAGGTAATGAAGAATATTCAATGCAAGATCATCAGGGATTATGATTTACCATTCAATGCACATGAATTGCAACTTCAGCAAGAGTCTTGCCCACATTTCAAACCAATTTATGATTATTTGGCTCATGATATTTTGCCTTCAGATTCTAAAGGTGCACGTGCAGTTTCTCAAAAAGCGGAGAATTACATTCTCTGCAATGGTCTTCTTTTTCGAGTGTATCTTCATCCTAAGAACAAGTCTAGAACAACATTACAATTGGTCGTTCCAGACAATATGATTGATCAGGTCATTTCGAAATATCATGATAATCTTTTGAGTTGTCATCAAGGTGTTTTGCGTACATATTTGACGTTACGTCAACATTTTTACATGCACAATATGTTCCAATGTGTGAGTAATTATGTACAAGCATGTCTCAGATGTCAAGAATTCAAGGGTAAGTCAGATAAGTCACGTATGTTTCATGCTCGTATACCAGATTCCTATAAGCCATTTGACAGCATCAGTCTAGACTTTAAGAGTATGCCAACGTCCACGGCTGGCTACAAACATATCATGGTTGCTTGTGATGAAATTACAAGATATTTGGTGTGTGTACCACTTAAAACATTGGATGCTGAAACCATTTGTGAAGCATTGTTGCAGAAAGTTATTACGATTTTTGGTCCTCCAAGTAGACTTATCACAGATGCTGCTGCCTCCCTTACAGGAAAGTTATTGAATTTGTTGTGTAGAGCTCTCAACATTGATCAGAAATTAATTAGTGTTTGTAACCATGGGTCTCTGCAAGTAGAGAGGCACATTCAGACATTGTCAAATTTTTTGAAAGTGAACTTGAACCAATTCGGCACAGATTGGGTAAGATATGTTCCTACTACGGCATATGCTTATAATTCATTTGCTTCACCATATTTGGACAATTACAGTCCATTCGAGTTAATTTTTGGAAGAAAGCCATCAGATCTTACGAAAGTCACCTTTAATCCTATGGCAGGTCTTTCTCATTCTTATGAAGATTATGCAGATCTAATGAAAAGTCGGTTTGCACATTTGTCAAAGGTAATGTTAGATCTTCAAAGGCGACACCAGTCTTCACAACAAGCTAAGACTGCACAGTGTCTGTCAAGTAATCCAATCTACAAAGTGGGACAATTGGTATATGTCTACCATCCCTCTAGTTCAAGTCTCACTGCCAATTCCAGGAAAATTGCGGCAGAGTGGGTAGGTCCACTGGTAGTGCACCAAGTGCTCGATAGGAGTCACTTCCTGTTAGCAACATTGAAAGGTGAAATCTTAAATGATGTTTTTAATTTTAACAGACTGAAGCCATGCTATGTTAAAGCTTCAGCAGTAAAGGAAAATATTCAAGATGTTTCCAAGTTGAAAGAAATTCTTGAGAAGAATTCCAGTAATAATGTTAATGTTTTCCTAGAGGAAAAGTCTCCTCAATTATTCTGTGATGAACATGGTGACAAGTTAACACCAATCACAGCTTCAGATATTTTATGCTTTGACTGTACAAGTCCAGTCAATCTTTCCAATCATCTTTTGTGTTTTGAAGACAACAAATGTCTTGCTTTGCCATGTCGTGAGGACAACACGACAATTGTGAAACATTTATGCTTATCTGATCTCTCTCCGAATGATGGTTTTGTTGTCGAGAAAGCAAGATATAAGGCAGGTGATTTGCAACTGCTTCTGAAATCAAGTGACCCAACTGCTCACTTTTCCTTTTGGTGGAATGTGTCACGTTATGCAAATACAGATAATGTTGTGAATTTCATTTTTGAGAACAATGTTCCTTTAACAGGTTCTCCAGAGAAAATGCAAAGGCATCTCTTTGGACAGGAGTGATGCAAATGTTCTATGTTTCATGTTTACCATTTACACGCTACTAATAATCTTAAAGGAGTTTTCGCTTCTGCACCTGTTTGCCACCCTTTCATGGTATTTCTCTACGCACCTACAGGGAATATTTCTTATTGTTTACTTTCCACTCTGGATTGTACGCCCTTAGTGCCATGGCAACGGTCAAGGTCAATATGTACAACAAAGTTTGTTTACATGTTATTTGTCTTCATATGCAAATGCGTGAGATGGTCACCTTTTTTTCTTCCTTTGAGAGAGATCACAAGAGTGAATGTTGAACGACAAGGAACGTCAACATGTAATGTGAAAACACTTTCGTGTAACAATACATGAAATTGTAAATGTACTGTGCTTCTGATGAGCTGTGTGTTCACATGTCAGATAGGAAAGCAATGTTACGGGTCATTGCGTATTTTCCTGGGTCCATCTGTTCGTGTGTGACCACTGTCTTCAGTCGCATACTTTATTATCTTTGTGAGTGTGTGCACTTACAATGTAACAGTTAATTTTTTTTTTCTTTTTCTTTGTCTTATTCCTTGAAAACTTTGATTCACATTGATTATCATTGACTGTGATGTTTCTGACTTTCCCATCCACTGTCCCGCCTCTCCCAATGTGTACAGATCATTTACTGTACAAGAGCTCTTACTTACATGGTGTATTACTGTCATATTTCATATGCATAATTTCATATTGCATTCACAATTTCCTATTGTTATGGTCGCTATATTTTAATGAATGTTGACATGAACCTCATATTTTAGTAAAATTTTGGTTACTGCGTAACAAAATTTTAAAGGGGAAAAGGGATGTTGTATAGAGATGGTCATTCCACCCCACCATACGCAAAAGGTCGTACAAAGTTCAGTCTTCCGGTGTTTACCCCAGATTTGTTTAACTTTTTCTTTATTTTCCCTCAGACAGTCAGATCAGACAACACATTAAAAATAGTAAACTTAGACCCTGTTCTCAGAAAGGTTGCGCAATCCTTTCGTGATTGGTTAATCACGGATGGCAACCACCTTACTCTGTTACGTAGGTAAACCATTTGACCTGTGATTGGTCAGTGTCGGCAATCTATCCCATGACCCTTAGCAGTTTAGCGTGGGTCAATCCATCGACCTCGCCACGCCGCCGGCACTGGCTCTCTGGGTATCGAAGTGTGAACATCGTCCGTCTCCGTGTATTATGTAGGCCTGTGTTACCAATGTAATTGTAAACTTTCTCCGTCCTTTCGTTTCTCTCTTACAATCATCATCGTTAACTAATTTAAATTGATTTATGTGTGCCAGTCGAATCATTAAATAATAAATGGAACTCTGATCAAATCAAAGGAAACTCTCCTTCTCTGGATTCTCGGTTCTGACGTCTCTCTGTGTCAACAATCCGTCGCTGGGGCAGTCATAACACGACTGAAAACCCCCCAAAACCCCCGGTATATTCTACAGAAGGGTACTTTCCCTGATCGCTTGAAATAGCCGAGGTTGTTCCTATATTTAAGAAATGGAGTGTTGACATTCTTGTAATTATCGTCCTATATCTATATTGTTTCTCGAAAATATTGGAAAAACTAATGTTTAATCGACTGCACTCCTTTGTGACTAAACATATAGTATCTTAAGGGATTGTCAGTATGGTTTTCGCTCTGGGCATTCCACGGAGTTGGCTCTTCCTTACGCTGTGGATAAACTTTATTCTGCCATTCAACGTAAATAAAACTCAATTGGTGTGTTTCTTGACCTCTCAAAATCATTCGACACCATAGATCATAATTTACTACTTCATGAGTTATCATGTTATGGGGTAAGAGGAAAGGCTTACCAGTGGATGAAAAGCTACATTACCTCAAGGCATCAGTTTACTTATTTTCATAATGTGCATTCCAGATTTCTTCATGTAATATGTGGAGTTCCTCAGGGGTCCATTCTAGAACCCTTACTTTTTATTATCTATGTTATCTTAACAAATATCTTAATGATATTTGTAATGTCTCAACCAGGCTTGTTCCTTGATGTTTTTTGCAGATGACACTAACACTTTCTTCACGGACAATGTCAGTAACTTAGAGAAAACCGTAAACGATGAATTATGTCGGTTCTACAAAGAAAAATACAAAAAATGCATCGTGATGGCACACCTCCTTAGCAATTAGTTGAAGATTTCATCAAAAATGTTATATCTCTTTCCATGACTATCTTTCAGGTGCAAGGTTAAAGATGGAAAAGGCTTCAAAATTCATCGTAGAAGTATTTCCGGGGATGAAGGAAGCTCTTGGCTTAGAAGTCTACAAGTCGCATTCCATTAGCACAAATATGCCATCAGACAACATGGGCTTTTGGATAACGCAAGGCGTACCATTTGGATTGTTCATCTTGCACATTTTGACAACGATCATAGGTGACGTGGCCATTTCTCTCATTTCTCATTCACCCAGCTGTCTCAACTTCTTACATTCTTCCTAGAGTATGAGCTTTTGAGATCTGTTAAACTTAATTAATTACAGTTATACCAGACTAGAGAAGTTTCCTTAACCCTTTGACACGACATTACCTACGGAACCTTGGAGTCAGGAATCAACGAAATGTCCCTGCACAGTACCCTTTATGTTTGAGCACATGTTGTGCTCATAGCGTTGAAGACGACTGTTAAGTTCTTGAATATGTATGTATATTGTTATGGTCCCGGTAGGTTGCTATTATGTACAGTACACTACTACATTTCATAGACGAAATTGTTGCCTTTTGGCATGTTATCTTATTTACTTTGGCAGGAGACCGACATTTAGGGAGATGCTTTGTCAACACCAATGGAGACAGTGAACTCACCTTATCACAGGAGGCATACGTCACAGAATTCTGCCTAGATCAAGCACAAAACACCAACTGTGGAAACCTGTGGCCGAACAATTGCTCTCACGGTGAAAACTATTGTACCCATGACAATGAGGCTAGTAAATGGGACGGTAGGAACTATTCTAAGGCTCTGAGTATCCCATCCCTCTGGACTTATCGGTACCACCTGTGGTTTCTGTTCTTGTTCATTATTGCTCGAGCCCTGCCCAATATAACATGGCGCTTATTTTGCGGGGCAGATATTCGAAAAGGAATTCGTGGTGTTGCTACGGTTGCAGAATTTCAACACGCGATACGGGGAGGGGTGACGCTGGCGGAAACGATGTACAAAGACGAACATCAAACTTGCATTCCCAGCTATCTGACTTGGTGGACTACTTGGATGAAGCAAATGAGAGAGATTGGTTTGAAGGAAGTGATGGAAAGGGCCACGGGTAAAATGCTTTATCGATTGTACGTATTGCGAAAGGTGACTGACATACTAATCGACTGTGCCCTACTTTCTGCCCTGTTACTTCTCATAAGCCATCACGATATTTTCCCTCTGTCTACCTTTGTATGTGACTTACACAACGACACTAACAACCTATTGCAGTGTTCCACGATACCACAACGGTACGTTCCCTGCACGGTATCGTTCGGGACTGAATTCATGATCTGCTCGTATGCTATGATGATAGCCTACGCGTTGGATGGTATCATTCAGTTCATCGCCCTGTTATCGTTCACGAAAATGATACCACGACTGTGGAGAAAACTGCACACCAGCCTTAGCGAGGAGCGAGCAGGAGACCAACGAGAAAGAAACGAACAAGAACCATTGTTCCTGGATTTGCTCTTGTTCAGAGAACTAGAATTGGATAAAAATGATTTTCGCAGAGAATACAAGGCCCTAATGCATTCTCCAAACGAGTTCTATCTTGTAGGCATGTTGTACAAACAGAGCAACATAACTCATGGTCACTTCCTCCAAATGATATCACAAAAGATCCTTGAACATCTGCGCTATGTCTTCGATCATCTTAAGCGAGACCCTGTTGATCAAGAAGGTGGTAAACAACAAGCCGCTACCGCAGTGGCAGTGGCCGGTGGGGGTAACGTCGCCGAGGGGGGTATCAGCGACGCAGATTGCATTTCTTATTCTAGCTCCCAGTTTTTACTGTGTGACTCTGGACATAGTGAAACGTTCACGGGTGCTAGTGTTGAAACGCAAAAAGAGCAACGTAAATTGGTTTGATATTAAATGTACACCGCTTGATTTTGATCTTCAAGATCAAATCAGAATTGGCGATTGGGCTTAATCAACTCTCTGAAGCTATAGGTCGGAAGAAAGTTAGGCTACTTTGTCGTTATATCCGGATATTATAAACGGCCTGCAGTGTTTAATTTCGCCCTGCCCTTTCAAACAACGAATTCGCAGTTTTTAATTGGTCAGTAATTGGAAAACTTTCTGCAAAAGTGACCAGATCATATTCCGTGACTATTCATCGCTCCGATATCAGATGTCATGGTACCAGTCACCATTATGGCCGAGTTTATTAATTTTTATGTTTAAAGGAATATTACAGCATTATCTAACATCATGCCTAAATCAAAGCCAAAGTAAGCAAATTAATTCGTACTCCTCATTATTACAGCGCATGGGTAACAACTCGTTGCTGTTCGAAAGACCATGTCAAGATTGAATTACATTTTCTTCAGGCTGGAGGTCAATGTATATCACCAGGTCGATATTGGTTAATGTATGTAAATATCCCCATAATTTGGTCAAAAAAGGCGGACTTTAATTCACAATTAATTTGGATTGTACTTAATATTGTACTTATTACACTATGGAGGCAGGAATTTTGTGAACTGATAAGAGGTTGTCTTAGAACCCCTCCTATGTAAAGCTGGGCAGATTCAGGTCACATAGGCTAAATTTGCCATAGTGAACGGTGTTCTTTTTTTTTCTTTTTAATGTAGAAAAAATTCTTAGAAAAGCATCCTCTCTACTCAGTGGTCACGTCGTTGATGTCAACCTTCCCCCGTTAGTCCCCCGAAGGAAAGAAAAACTTGACGCTCAGCAATGTCTTTCCCTTGTCGACTTGCAATGTCCAGTGCACAGAAATATGATGCAGACCGACATTAATGCACATAAGAAGTACATGCATGAAGAAAAAGGGCAATTAAAAATGAGGTAGGCGGTTGAACGTAATGTACCACGACCTGCAAATTTTTCCTATACCGATTGTTTATCCGCATAGGCAGTTGTACAGGAACAGAACTTCACTTTAACTTTCCCTCCTGCTACAGCATTTGCCGATCGTCATGGAAATATCTTTGTCGGCCTTTCGACGCCCTGTGACGAGTATGACAATGCAATATTTCGGTTGCATATCAAACCATTAAAAACAAAATAAACATCTCGCTATTTCTAGATACTGATGGAAACGTCTCAGCTATTTGTCCAAAAATTAGGCTTTTTGCCTCTGTAGCTCATTTGCATGCGCTAACTTCTAAAGGAGTTGGCTAAAGGTACTCATTCATTTCAATTATATAGTTGTATGCCATCTGTTCTTTTAAGCGTTATGGCAATACAAACCTACACATCATAGCATTGTTCAAGGCGAGCTCCTTGTTGAAGGATTAGCTGACTTAATGATCTTGCCAGGTAAATTATGTTGAACTGAAAAAGTCAAATAAAGGAAAGAAATACCTTTTCGCTAATTGCACAGCTTATCCTCACACAATTTAGGGATCTTAAAGTGAAATAAGGCGTTTAGAATATACCCACATGCAGTGGCGTAGCCAGGATTTTTTGAGCAGTGGGGCACAGACCTTTCCTGGTGGGGCACAAGTTTTGTCTATATATATATTTTTGGACTTAATAAATTGACCGCAAGATAAAACTGCACATTTCAAAATTTTTCATGGGGGGCATCTGGGGTGGCACAGCTTTGTCATGGGGGACACGTGCCCCCTCGTGCCCCCCCCCCCCCGTGGCTACGCCCTTGCCCACATGACATACAAAGAAAATAGCATTAATCATTGTTAAAACTCTCACTCTCACCAATAAACATCTGCAAAAGGTCCTTCTCATCACAACGTCATGTATGTGATGAGTAACGGAAAGTGCATCTTTTTGAAGTTTGAAAAGTTTGGGTGAACAAATTGTTGTTGAGTTAACAAATAACTGAATTTCTGCCTGTTAGAAACTTATTTCTTGAAAAGAAGGCTACTGTCCTTCCTTATTTTGAATAATCAACCATTCTATGTCCACAAATATTATTAGCATTAACAAGATTTTCCGTACTCTCACCGTCATCTATATAACAACTCCCTGGTATACTGTATTATCATCTTCAATAACCAAGTGAGCTCTATCCGCCCAGCCCCCCCCCCCCCCCCACTCTCTTTGAAACAGTCTTTAATAAAACATGTTGAAAATTGTCTCGTAGTCTACGCGCCAACCGATGGTGGTAGGCCTGTTTACCTTCATAGGCGTATATTCAGGTGGGATACTGGGGAACGCCCCCTCAGTCATTTTTTTTTTATTGCTTTGTGACAATAACGCAATTTTTCGGGCAGAGCGGTGAGCTGACTAAATTATGTTTAATGGGGAAAATGAGGAATTCCAAGAAAAAAATTAGAGCATAAATTGGTAGACCGGCAAATTAGGTTACAAAGTAACCCAAAATTTACAAGGCCAGAGACAGGGAAATGCCACTTCTGCAATCTGAGGGACATTATGGCTAAACATTTTCTCAGTACAGTACTTCCAAATAACGAGGGTGGCGCTTCTCTTAGTGTCATTCATGTTTGTACCACATTCACAACCTAAGCTCTGTCCATCCCTCCCATTGATGGCAAACACGGGTTACGTAATATCGTAAAAGATAAAAAAATAAATAAATAAAGTAAAAAATATCTTCCCGGGGTTGGGGGTAATTGATCAGATCCATTGAAAGTTTTTCCTCCCCTTGATTTTCGTCTCCCTGAGAATTCTCGTGTTTAAGCTGGTACTCTGCAGCTTACGACACCAGAAGAGGCCGTTTCCGGCTATCTGGTGTCGTAAAGCCAGACATTTTGTTGTATCCTCCTCACCAACGGATGATGCGCTCTAGTTTGATTGTCCTACTGACTCCCAACTCCCCCCCCCCCCCCACCCACCACATTTTTATTGTTCTGAGGGGCCTGCTATGCAGTATGCAGAAATTTGACTTGACACATGCAATTTCGACCCCAAAACTGACCTCTGTACCTATCCACAGTGAGCCTCCTTATTTGGCTGACCCTTTCGTCGTTGCATCGCTAGTATAAGTAATTTAAGGGGGATCTGCTGCTTGTTGATATTATATGACAATAAAGTTTATGTAATATGCTGTTAAAGTATACATCAGTCTCATTTTCCTCCTTTACTGAGGGTGCTGACATTGTCCGCTCGTTCTATTAATCAAATTTAATAAAATAAATCATGATTGTGATTGGCAGAAACTTCTACTTTGCTAATGTTTTTTTTTTTTTTTTTTGAAACAACTAGTTCGATTCAATATAATTTTAAGATAATTACGTTGGATATCGAAATTACTAAAGCCGACAGTTTTTGGAATCAGTCGTCAAGCATGTTAACTTTTAGACTCAGCCTGTGAAGATGAGAGGTTCCACTCCGGTAAAAGATGGTTCAATCTCTCAAGTTGTATTGCTCTCTGCGTATATGTACCGTTCAATGTGCCGCAGAACTGGATCAGTCTTCGACAGTAAAAGGAAGAAAACCCAGTCGGTCAGGAAAATGCTGAAAACATTTTACAAAATTTGTGCAAAAGACCCTAGACTGACGATTCGTAATATATTTATTTTTTTTTCCTGCTGCCAGGTAAATTTTCCCCACGTGGCTTGGGACTTTTGCTATTGTGTAACATGTAAATGAATACCATTAGAGACGAACCTAAGTCATACTGTTCGGCTATACTAATTAAAAGTTGTTTCCTTACTTTAAAGGTAAAATATACTGTTATAAGATTTTGACATAACTTTTATGAAAAGCGTTTCTTAATGTTTTATGTATTGTCTACTATATTGCTAAGCTTTGAAATGGGTCATTATCAACAGGATAGCCTCTTTTTCGTCAACACTTCACACATTAGACATAGGACGTATTTGAAAAGTATTTTACCATGTAAGAGTTACGAGAAACCAACACGAACTGTCGTGACTCCAAGACTATATCCAAAGTTCAAAACCCATTCCAGTTGAAATCAATCTTAACTTCCCATTGCCATGAGGGGATAGGTTAAAAAATTCACAGACATTCATGAAAAGTTCCACTTTAGATATCCAGCTCCAATCTCACCCACCCGAACCCCACCAACCCCCATGTTGGCGGTCCCGGTGTCTAAATCGTATAGCCTGCAGTGCAGATTCTATAGTAGCCTCCTATAATGATGGCGTTCTCTCAGAAATCATAATACACCCTTTCTTTACACAGGGTCCGCCAACCTTCGTCTGTTTTTCATTTACACTATTCCCGGATTTTGCGGAACGAATTATTATTCATAAGTATATTAATTCAGTCATTATTCATAAGCTTACAACGGCGAACAACTTAAGGACCTTTTGTACACGGCAAATGCACACCAGGCAGTATGTATACGATGCACACAATTAGCCATTACTCGAGATACGATTCAGTCACTGTGGGAAGTACAAATCTATACTGTGTTGCTGAAAAATGGTAAAGAATTCCTTATCATTTTTCATCAAGTCCACGGTGCTGAAGGTACCAGCTTTTAACTTGCAGGCCTAATAAGTTGGTTAATCGAGGGTTGATCGAGGTCCAGGACCGGCCTTTTTATTTTTCTTTTTTTATGTGTGGGTGTGCGTGATTTTCCAATCTATATTGCCTAGGGCCAGGTGAGAGTTAGCGACGTTAGAATTGTAACGGTTGCTGAAGTTGAGACTAGTGTAGGCTTAGGAAATTATTTTAGAGGTTCTATAGCACAGTAACAGTTGTGCTACTTTGCCTGATGTTAGGACTAGCCAACCCACTACTTTCAACAGAGGAGGAAAACTGCGGTATTTTTTTTTTTTACAATATATCCACAAACATAATACATCATCGTGGAAAGCACCCTGACACAATCAAAAGGCAGGCTAACAACATTCAGACTGAGCTAGGTGTCAAGACGTAAATTTCCTCTGATTCTGGGGTCAACTCCACAAATAAGTCAAAGCTTTAAATTTTGTGATATCGTTCATTCACAAGAAACTCTGCCGCTTGTCACGAAGTTACACACATGTATCAAGGAGCAGTAGTAGACCAGAACTTTTGAGAAATGCAATGGACTGAGTGGAAACAGCGATATGTATTCGAACGATTGTTGTGTTCATCACATTTTCTTTGGGGGGGGGGGGGGGACACGTGAAAGGAGTGAGGCGGTACTCCAAGGAAATGACGATAACTATCATTTTGCAGCGACAACCTCCAAATAAATGGACGTGACCGAATATCAATGTGTATCGAGCTGTTAAACATTGCTTCGTCCAATTTACATTTACCTTTGTCTGCAGAATGATTGCAAAAAGTGAGCTTTATGAGGGCGTAGGCCTGTTTCAACTTGAACCAAACATTTATTGCAACAGTTTTATTATAGAGGCCATTTATTTAGAGAGTGTCGCGGAAAGTCATTTCGAAATTTCCTCTCTTCGAGTACGGTAAACCCCTTCTAATTTGTCTGTCCTTTTACCAGATTACCAAAGACACAAGAGACGCAATTACAGACGTTTTCATGCATATCGCTTTCTCCCGTAAGCACTGGCCATATATCATACCCGCTAGACTGACACGGTTATAGGTTATGATCATAGGACATTAGGACAAATTAAGGGAGGTTTGTCAAAATACAAGAAAGCAAAGCAGAAAGTTGGAAGGCCTACTGAGTCTCTACTTTTCATTTCACGGCCTCTTACAGGATTTGGCAAGAGAAGATCACGATGTGTAGATGCGGTCACAATATAGGGACGGTCCGAGGGAAATGTGGCTTTGCAAATCCCCAACGTGACACACGAAGAGATAGCTTTTATCATCACAATACCATTCTCAGTAAACATCCACAAAAGTATCATCCTCCAAACATTATGTATGAGATGAGTTTAGGAAAATGCGTCATTTGAATTTTGGAAGTTCGGGTGAACGCTGAACTTTTTCATGAGTAACAAATAACGGAATCAGGAGAAAGTTATTCCTTATAGGGGAAATCAGGGTTTGACCGAGAAAATTTACCTTTAGTTGATTTTTTTCTTTCTAAACTGATTGTTCACCGAAATATAGAGACATTGGGGAGGTGTCTGAAGGTAGAAGAAACGGTAATTGTTGCGTTAATTACTGTTGAATGAGAACTCGTAATATTTGTCCGGTACAAAAAATAAACGTTCATGTACAAGACAAAGACAGCCTCCTGTACACGATTATACCGAATTTGACTGTTTCTCGAAATTGTCCACATGTGTTGAGATAATCTTGATCATATTTGTTAGTTACAAGTCATTGTACGATACGGGTGGGGAATTGTAGTGAAACAAATTGTGAAAATAAACCCTGATTTCCCCTTTAACGAGAAACCCACTGTCCTTCCTTGGTTCCTTGGTCTCTCATTTTCAAAAAAATATCGGTTTTAAATACATTTTTCTGCAAAAAGAATTAACGCCTTATTTCCGTTTAAGTCATAGTAAAATCACGTACCCAGAGTCATCATTTAAATCGTTCATAAGAACAGAACATAGAACAACAAAGAAGAAAATTTCATTGACGGGTGAGATTCAGTTTATTTTTCAATACCTGAACATGAAAAAAGCTATCTATCAGGACACATTAAAAGTTGAATATATATGTAAGGCGTACCTTTGACTGACATCACCAATCCATTACACAGAGTGAACGAAACCTTGTAATCTTTTGAGGAGAACGTACTTGGCAAAACCTGTTAAAAGGATGGTCTAGCCACAAATATAGCTTTGATATGTTAAAGAGTAAGTAAATCTGACCATTTCAGTGAAACTTCCATGTGTGGTTCCCGAGATATGAGCAGTTGAAGTTGCCACATTTGTTACTGACAGTCAACTTGAAGCAAGCAGGAGTGATGTCATCTCCACACATTCATAAACTATTTTTTGTTTTTCCAAAAAATATACACCAAATTTAATACTTCAATATATTGGGATATCATAATGTGAATGTAGGAGGTGTATGAGAGTTTTGTGACCTTCACGTAACCAGTATGTAGGCTGATCACCCACTGATTTCAAGGTCAAAATAATAAATTTAGAAATGAAGAAAAAAGACCATTTAGCAATGTGAAGAGATGATGTCACTCCTGTTTGCCTCAAGTTCCCAGTTGGTAGCAAATGGGGTAACTTCAACTGATAAAATCGTGAGAACCATGCAGGGGAACTGAATGGAAGTTTTACTATAAGGGTCAGATTTACTTACTCTTAAACATATCAAAGCTCAATTTCTGGCTGGACTATCCTTTCAAAGAAAGAATTGTTTTTGAACAAGCTTTTCTTCATGCAGCTTTGGAGTTGATCGATATTCCTCTCCTCACCCGTGGCAAACAGTATGCATACGCTGTCACTTTTATTTTCGACGCGATTACAAGTTCACGTAAAGCGATGTCTGATATATAATACTAAATATGATTATATTTTTATAATCGTAAACTTGATTTGCAGGCTGGTTTCAGTAATGTACAAATCATAGAAAAGTGGAACTTTTCCAATCAAAGCTTCGTTTAATCAAGTTTAAAATTTACTAGATTAAAGCTGTAATTGTTCGTATATCAAAAGACTATAATCTTGGACTCGTATGTACAATGACTTATTCTTTGGCATATTTTAGGACCTAACGAAAGAAACCATGGCAATGAATCCCTATTTTTCAACACCAAACCGTCAAAAAAAAAAAGAAGATGGGCAATCCATAGTCATTCGCTCTTTTACGTGCGTATTTTAGTAGATTGAGAGTTTGGTAAGACGCCCAGCGCTTAACATCATATGGAGGAGATAAAACCGGTTGCTCGTGTTACAACAACTGGTGACGCGGGCAGTATCAGAAAGTGTTAAAGGGATAAAATGAGTTACAGATAGATGGGCGCTACAGCTCGGTGGAGTGGGAAGGTGGTGTTGAACAGGTACGGGCGTAATGAGGTAAATATATCTTGCGCGAAATATTGGCGTCGTTTTGAAGGGGAAATATGATTTTCTGACTAACTTTCCAAATACCTCTCTGAAAAATTGGGTACTAGACCCCCCCCCCATCCCCCTCCCGGTGACGCCAGTACTGCGAGTAAGGTAAATCGAACAATTCCTCTGGAGAAAGAGCACAATTATTGTTATTAATAAAAAAAAAAGATTGTCTCTAAAGGTCTTACAGCCAATCCTCACGTGATATCATACATGTTTATGACTTCCCGAGAGGAACATAAACCTTTACCATTTATCTGGTCATCACGTCATGTTCTATAATGTGCTGAAAATGTCTTAGAACTAGCCGCATCTTAGATCAAAGGTTTCTATATTTATGAGACTTCACGTCTAATGATTGGCTGAAAGAAATAAAGATTAGTAGAAGAATTTGGAAAATTACGTATGCAAGATAAGAGCTGGCGCTGAGTAATGTAGCTCGTCGGACTACATTACACCGGGACATATGAGAAGACAAACAGCTTTCAGTGATAGCTGAAACTTTCCTTTTCCTTGGGACTGAATATTTGGAGAATGAAGGATGGATTGTTCCGTTGTAATATGTATGTATCGATCCACGAATCAATAGTGTTTCTTGGCACTAGTCTTGGTTGAAAATGACAGGGGTTCAAAGTTGAGGAAGTCAGTGAGGAGGAGGGGGTCGGAGAGAAGTGTCCCGAAAGGTCAGTCGATCGCCAGTTACAGCCGAACGTTTTAACTCTTATCTGGCAAAACATGGCAGTAAATTATACACTCGGGCGTTGTGACTGTTGTGTGTTGTGGTTGTGACTATTTAAGCAGACTGAGTACCAATGTTTTTAACATCCTGACTGTGAGTCATATCTTGTGCGATAAAAAGAGATCCCGGAAATGGGGAATAGAGACGTGGGAGGAATTAAGGGAGGATGTACCACTACTTTAGCTCGTTGTCCGTAGATCTAGGGTGACTTTCCAAACTCCTCTGTGAGATGTCTTACTACACGCGAACATAACTAAACTACGTCAGAATACGCATATACTGAGTTACAACACCGGCGGTATCAGCCTGCGATGCATTTGTGTCGCTCAGACTATAGATGTGAATCGGTTCACTAAGAAAACGGAATTCTTTAAATTGCATTCAGAAACTTTCTGGGATAAAAATCCTTCATTTTAAGTGCTTTTGTTTATGCCTGTTCAGCAATATTTTTTTTATTTCCTCAGAAATATTTTACTAATGTTCTAAAAGATGTGCTTTCCAGTTTCCACTCGTCCGTAGGGTAAAACGACCCCTGGACAGACCTCAGTCACCATTTCCAACTTACATGGTGCGCCAGTTGGCAAAACCTTTTTCCTGTCAACCTTATTTGCCTCTGTATGGAGACCTATCGCTCTTTCTCCGTGAAGTGAAATTTGTGTTATGGGGACTATTTCTCTGTATTTTCGTATCTCGTGCCACCTCTATCATAGGACTGCTGAGGCCTAGAGTGTACTAAATACACGACAGAACCAGCTGGGTTTAAAATAACGACAGCATTTTTTGTTTGCAAACATTTCATTACGGTTGCGTCAATCCAGCTACTACATGTAAGCAAATGGGCTGAGACTCTTAATGAGAGGTGGAAGCATGTGTAAGTGTAATATATTTAGTAACGTCTGAATTAGTTTTGAAAAGACTTTACAAGAACTTCTTTTGTTTTTTGTATTCCACCCTACTTTTGGAGTAAAAAAAATTAAAAAGTTCCTTTCTCATCTAAAAGAATATAACGTTGGCCAATTCAAATCACAGCTAAATAAATGAATAGTGAGGATACTTAAAACGTCAATATCAGTGTAAAATAATAACTTCCAAATTACCACGTAGTATTAGTCTTGATCTAAACAAAAATATTAAATATAAAGAGAGTTATGCGGAAAAGTATTTATAGAACCTCTCGGCATAGGGCTCTGAAAATTGTCTCTATGCTGGGGTGATTAATCACCATTACAGGGGTTATCAACAGTCCATACATCCTGCATATGCACGTTTTTGAAACCAGAAAACCGTTTAACATATGTATTAGAAGGATATCTATAATATCAATATCGACACAAAGTCAGAGAAATACGTAACCAAACGTGATTTAAATGGGGAAAAAAGAAACAACAAAAGGGTGGACCGAGAAGTATGAGAAATATTTGCTTCATTTTCTTACTGTTCGCTTTATATCGATTCAGTGACTTCCTGACGACGTAATTCTGTGCTTCGCGCTAATTTGGTCGAATTCACACCATCCATGTTGACGGAATATTCATGACGGATTAATTGCTTTGATCATAGTAACTACGTAGACGATTTCACACTCTGTCGATATTTGCAATTAATATTCTACTGTTTCGTCATTTATTCAGAGTTTTCCCTGATAGAGAATTTACAAACACGTGTTCACATCATCGTTACAAGAGACAACAAATTTGGCAAGGAGGTCTAACAAACTATACATTAACTAACTGTATATATATATCTTTTTGTTTTCGTTGTTGTTTTTGTTTGTCTGTATATGCGTGGTGTTCTTTTCGACTGGTTATACCAGGTTTTACGTGGGTCATAAGGATGGTAGATTGTAAAGGCCTACTTATATCAGTTGGAAGAAGGAATGATAGAACTCATCCATGCGATATTGTATTTACAGCAGTTTTCCAAAACAAGTTAGCGAGCATAAAGTTGCTTTGCAACTCAGTAATTTCACTTTCGAATACATTCTCTCTCGTCTACGAGAAGCTAACAAATCACTACAAATAAATCCACAATTTAAAAAAAATGGACCGGTATGGCATCTGCCACTTACAAAAAAAAAAAAAAACAACTAATGACCGTTCAACACTGCATCTCCCCTTCGAAGGATGAAGATGAAGCCGGGTTCCTCCCCGATGTGAAAGGAGGACCTCTCGTCGATACCGCAGCACAGCCGCCTCTTCTTCAAGTCTTCGAAACACTCGTCGAGCTTGGCCCGTGAAAATTCTTTAAACTGAAAGTTCCATCCGGCGCAGCTGAACACGAGAAACCCGCCTGCCATGGAGAATTTTGATTTAAACCTTGTATGATACCTGAAGGTGTTGTAATACGCAATATTGACTTGACTTAATACTTCTTTTGATTTCTCAAAAACAAAAAAAAAGGAAAAAACAGTGTTACTGTTTGGACGGTTCATTTAGGACTGTGTAACATATATGACGAATTGCATATCGGTTTGGTAAATTTCCATTTAAAGTTTAAGACCTTGCTTTCAGATAGTCCTCCGAAAAAACTTCTGCACATTGGCTTGGTCCTTATCCCTCGGTGTTTTACGGTTGAAAAAATTAGGGTAAATTGAGGCAAACATGAAGTGCAATTATCTCGTAGAGACTTACCCCTAAAGAGGCTCATTGAGTAGTTTGATGACGTTTACTTACTTTTTTCTTAACCTGTCAAGTGCCCTTAACATACTAGAGACAAATGGTCAAAGTAAGAGGATCCCAAAGTTTCTCATACAAAGGAACATAAAGATTAAGTACTGAGTGATTTCAATTGACTTTCGAAAATTCGTGACCAGACACTTTCAATATTAGAATTTATTCATATGCACACAGGCTAGCAGCACAAGTAAAGGTCAAAAATTTAAAAAAAAAATGGACAGGTTTCATAACTATGGATGTGAAACTTTACTAAATATGCTAATTATTAGTATTATCATGTGCTTATATGCCCTTCAAAATCATCACACACTTATTGATATCAACTCAATGAGCCCGTTTACGCAAGGTGAAGATGGTGTGTAATTACATACTTATGTCAACTCGTGGACATAGAAGACCACACACCTAGCAGAGAAATCGTTTCAAACCATTATCATCATTGCAAACTTTTGAGCCTCACTAAACCAGATTTCATTCATTGACGCGAACGATTACGTTATTTCTTTCTTTTCAACGTACAGTCGCCAATTTTGTGCTTGAAACTACCTCCTAAGTTGATCACAACTGATGAGAACATTAAAACGGAAAAAAAAAGATTCTCAATTTTGTTTATTATCGCATACATCTTTCTTCAAACTCACATACCTGGTTTCACAATCCGTAGCATTGTCTGAATCGTGTCAAATGAGAGATGACCTTTGGCTACCGAGCCCCCGCAGCTCACTGCATCGTACGAAGCTGTGTGGGTCAGAAAAAAGTGAAGAAAGATGAAACATACCAGATGAGAATGCTAGGAAGGAAAAACAAGGGTGAAGGATGTATATACATCAACAGACAATTCAGGGCCATATTAGCTCCTTTTGGTACGAAGAACGGGGATAAGGGGGTGCTTTACAACGGTCGGAGAGTCTACGATATAATTCATCAGAGATTTCAGGGCGAAACATGGGGTATGGGTGAAATGACGGAACTTGATATCAACAACATAAGGACAAAGAAAATTGATGCCAAGAGCATAATCCCTCGTAATTAAGTTCTCAAGATTGTCGGGTCAAATTAAGTAAAATTACCAATTCTCCTTATTCCCTAAACCCACCACCAACCCCCCCCCCCCTCTCACACCACAATTGTGCTGACCTATTTTGTAATAATATTGAAATTTCATGTCCAAAAGTTTTGTAAGGTTTTTAATTGCACGATTCAGGCAATTCGGAAAATTATTTTTTTTTTTAGTTGCTTAATTCTGCCCGATGATCTCAAATTCTTCTAACATAACGACAAAAAGTGTAAAATACGATAATGTATAGTGGTTGGCACTTTGGATTCAAATCAAATTCATTCAAATCGTGCGCAAGCCATGTAAGCACTGTATATTGGTATAGAATATTCAGTTAGTCAAAACAACTCAGTATCACTTACGCCGCAATGGTGTGATCAGGTTTGGGCGTTATTTGTAACTACAGTGATTTCTTTAACCAAGTACTACAATTCCTGATACCAACTTACCGACCGAGGAGTGACGACTTGAGTAGAATGGTTTTGATACACCAGTGATACTGTCACCTAGTACACACAGAATTTCCATAATGTGCCAAAATTATGTCTCGAGAAAACACCTTTTCTGCATATGATAGAACATGAGGTGATATCGAGACGTACCATCATGGTTAGGTTTTGTTCCTTCGATGAAACCTTATGTCTGATGTCTTGCGAGGATCTGCTGATACTGTCAGAACCTATGCTGTTGCATATTCATTATGTAGGGGTGTGTAGTAAGAATCGTTAATTTTCAAGTATGATTTCTGTTGTGGACTGTTTTAACGCCAATCCGGTTGATTTTCAAGGTGATAACTGTCAGTGATAAGCCACTAGCAAGGTGTACTGATACTCCATGATACTTCATGATTTCTTCTGGAGAACAACCAATCAGGTTGAACAGTAAACAAGCACTTCACTGTGGCTGTGTGAGCGCCTCGTATACAAGCAACTGTGTAATATGAATAAAGACCGAGTGTTTTGCAGATAGCTACGCCCCATTTTGGACAAATGTCTACGAAGTTTGTATTGAACAGATCCTCGGCTATGCATAAGGCGGTTGGGTGTAATGCTCGCGTGTCAACAGCTGACGAACAGGGCCCCGTTAGAATAACAGCCTGATTGGTACGTTAAAAGCTTTGGTGTAGAAACACGAAAGAGGGCGAAATTACGAACGTCTTGACCAAGACCAACATACCCCCATATTAACCGATCATCTTGCATCGTGCGAGAGGAGCACTGCAGTGGGAATGAGTTTTGAATATTTGTTATTTCGGTTCGGAAAACGGATTGTCTTCCCTATTTGCAACACAGCAGCCTGAAGTTTCCTTCGCAAAAGGCGATGTGTTAAAGTAACGTCGTATAAAGACGTCTGTTGCTTACGATAATATCTGAGAAAAGTACAGTACAAAACTATCAGGTTATATACTCTCTTCGATGAATTAAAAAATGAAAAAGTATTACTAACCGTCCTCCACTTGAGGTATCTTATTTGAGTCGACCATACAGTGGATGTATTTACTGTAGATGCCTTTCTCTTCCGCCAGAGCCAACATTCCGCTGGAGCCGTCCAAGGCATCCATTTTGCTGAAGCCGTGCTCTCTTAACTGGGGAGAAGTGGAGATGCCCCAAAATAGCATGAGATATGAATGGCGACAAGGACAGCACAAATTCTTATGAAAAGCCTCCTAGCTGTAACATGTTGGTTTGGTTTGAGATGATTCGATGAGGCTTGTTGACGTCATCGGAGGAGGCGGTCGGCACGGCGAAAAGACATGTAAATGAATAGTCACATGACGTCGTATGACGTCACATGACTGCATTCCTCAGGATGCGATACAATATACATCGGTAATATCTACTGGCTTCTTTCTTTTTTTATTTGAACGTCAAAGACCAATTCGTAATGAAAATTTTCTTTCACTATTTACCTTGTTTTCTTTTTTTTTTCTTGTTCTTGAAAGAAAAGTGTGAGATTTTAGAGAATCAACTGCTTGTAATTCGATTTTTTTCCTAGAACGTAGACGGGCTCAGATTCTTTGAAAGCAGAAAAACTTTTGGGCTATCATTTCTGCCTTACACATCATTTTGAGGTAACAACCTACAACCAGGGGTTTCAGTCAAGTATTCAAATGAAAAAGCAGTAAGTCGCAATTACAACTAGATATATATTGCATGTGACATCAATGGAAAGAAACATTTGCGGGCGATTCGACTTAGCCAATCAGTAAATAGAGTTTTCACATTTTTGGTTTCACATATCTGTTCCCGCGAGATTTCACATTTTTCATCTCTCGGGTGATCGTTACAGACAGCTTATGAACAACATTGCTACGATTAGAGGATTGCGCGTTCTAAATTTATTAATCGGTCGTCTTTCTTTTTCATTTGTTTCGTTATTTTGAAAGTTACCGTTGGCTAAATCGAACCTTCCATATTATGAATATTCATGTACGCAAACAGTGATATGGATATACAATAAAACTCTATGGCGACAGTGGTCAGTTACCTGCCCTCGTTTGCTGTCAATAAACGAGAAAGTTATCGCCAGCTCCATCATCTTGCTGAGGTCAATCAATAAAATGCACCGGTCGTCTCTGGAACTTTCACATGTTAACCAAACGGCTGGGGATCTCAGGCTAGACAGAATATTAGGGAGACACCCAGATATCACTATCAAATCATATTTGCTTCACTTTATTTTTTCTGAGACTTCACGTGAAGCCATTTTCGCGAAAGTATATACCACTACTACCGTATATTTTACAGCGGTGTGCATAACTTTTTCTAGAATTCGACAAAAACATCATGTAGGACGAAAGCTGTCCCATAAATGGAGGAGGAGAGTACATTGTCTTTGATGAACATCCCCAGCCGTTTTCATAAAAAAAAGTTCTGGATCAAACAGGCGAATCTTGTGCTGTTAACGCTGGAACTGGGATCTGATCTCTACTTAGGATCAGACAATGATCACAAGTGACTGTGAGAAGATACAAAATGTAAGATTTCCCGATTATTGATAAGAATCTTTGAAGAAGTTTCACATCAGAAAAGGGAAAAAAGGGCACTTCAAATACGTTCAAATCGGAAGTAAAGAACAGGAAATCAACCAAGAAGCAGGTACAAATGAACAGACAGACAGACAGGCAGGGGGATATGCTAGGACAGATATAGACATGGAGACATACAGAGGACAGAGTATCATAAGGAAGGAATAAACATAGACACACTGACAGTCAAGAGAAATATGCAACGAAATCTACTGAGGCGGTTACAGGTGAACAATGGTGTCTAGAACTCTCTACTCAGAGGTTATACAAATTGAGGGAAAGTGATAAGTACGAATGTTTCAGTATGAGTCAACAGGAACAGTATGATCCAACTGTGGCTAAGCCACTTACCATCAATTTACAAGGTTTTGTTTTCAAACAAACAAACAATCATTCATGCAATAATTCATGTGTTCTCTCAGCCATACTGTTGGATAAAAAAGTTTTATCCGCCCCCCCCCAAACAAGTGTCAGATTACATGTTTATTCAGAGTCGATCTACACAGCTCGTGGTAACAAGGTTTTTCTTGTAATTAAAAGCCATGCTTCAGTCAATCGCCTTGGACTTTGAAACTGAGGGCTGCATGTGGTTTTTACGGAACTGAATCGGGAAAGAAGTTTGTCTGCAAAGCTGGTGGACTGGTTTTTCGTAAAAAGTAACTGACAAAAAAAAACGTCCTCTACGGGGTAGTGTATATCCAGCCTTAAAAAAGGGATATCATGTCTGCAATTTGAACAAAAAAATCTCCGGAAAATGTTGCTACATGGGAGAAATGTTTAGCGAAACGTCTCACGGACAGTGGTCCAGAATCCACAGAGAAATTTCGAGAAAAAAAATTCCTCAGGCAGAAGATGAGCGTGAATAGAATTTACACGGAAATTGTAAGGGCAGAGCACAAGGTCTAATGCTTGGAAGGACACATATTGCCCACACGTCGTTGATATTAGGCGCCTATCCAGGGTATTCAGTAGTGGGTGGGGGTCTGGTATGAGGGGGTAGCCCTTTTGCGCTCATCACGCAGACAGGACTACCTCAGCAGACCGCCAAAAACGAAAATGTTTGGGTTTACACCCCCGCCCCCCCCCCCCCCCCCCTCCGATTTTGGAAACGGCACTTTCCAGGTTTTCTGGGGACTGGATTGTATGTACCCAGCCTTGAAATTTGGATCTCACATGAAAACGTCTCAATTAATGATAAAATGGAAATATGGTAATGCATTGGATTGCTTTTACCTAAAATGAACATCTATTAAACAGCTTTGAAAATTTGTCTCTACGAATTTTGAAAAACCAAATTGAATTGTTAATTACTCAGGCATTCATGCTCCTTTGTACATGGTACACGAGGATCCTTTCGGCTTGACCATTTGTCATTAGTGGGCAGAGGAAACTTTTAGAAGAAAGGATAACTTTAGTCATACTTTTACACAATTTGAAAAATACAACTCACCTTCCGGTTTATGTTTTATCTTGTTTTTATTTTTTTTTTTAAGTTTTTGAGGTTTTAGTAAAACGTGCAAGATCGTGTCCTGTGATGAAAACCATCAGATTAAGATGACACTGCTAATGGCGATGGTGAGACAATGGTGATGTCGTTGTTGTGGAGGAAAGTTAATACGACCAAAGGATGTCAACAGCATGCAACTCGTGCAGTCTAGAAGACCATCACCACAGTACACGTAAGTGGTGCCCTGAATTAAAGGCAACAGATCATCTCATGAATCGAAGTCTCAGATTTCGTGACGTCATTTGAGTCAGATGACTTGTCGCTCACTGCAAATCTATGGAGCTGTGTCAATGGCTGTTGACTTTTCACACATAAGCAACAACGCGTGCAATACGTGGAAGTACACAATGCCCGCAGTGCATCTCTGAGCTTATACGATCTATGAGACCATCCGTTGTCTTTAGTTTAGTATTGCCTATGGCACAAAGCAGACGGGCGTAATGACGTCAAGCTGTAGATGCCGGACAACCATAGAAATATATATTAACCAGAATGATGTCACTTTTAACTACTCACACACTTAACAAGTGGAGCCGAACACAGTTTAGTGGCGTCCTGTTCTGTAAGGCAGGACGATTGTTTTCAGCGTTTACCATATGTAATGTACGAAAGCCTATATACACACTCCACGGAGTGCCGTGAATTCGTTCGTTGATATTAAGGCCTCTGGGAAACCAGAAGTTAATGCAACTCTTTGATACTTTGAGGTAAATCCTTGACTATTCTTGACTCCTGGGCCCCAACCTACATCTTGGGATCATCAAACCTTTTGTACCTTTTTCAGCTGAATGAACACTCTAGGCTCCCAATTGATGTTCCTGAGTCGGTGGAACGGTCACAGCAAAGGTTGGTTTTAGCGCTAGTATTGACCGACGTTCTCCAAGCTGCTCAAAGTAAATCAGTTGTGCACGTAGGACTAAACTATGAAAGGCAGCTCAGAACTCAGTCAAGGGGGACTATTTTTAAGTAGTGCAGTTATTGTGTCATAATCATTTGCACTTCATAAAGTTAAAAGTTTTTTTTTTTTTCTTTCAGTTCTTTACTTCCCTTGGCTGTCACTGTTCCATGACGAAACTTTTTGCTTTCTTGCAGGACGTCACCAAATCTTCTTCTGGCTCACTTGTTACTCCCTGACCTCATTTCTTGTCGATATATATTTCTATGCAGACACCACACCCACGGTTATCAAAAGGGCCAGATAAAGGAAAAGCTCGGTTTGCACAAAAAGAGAACAATAATTGTTACAGGCTTTCGTTATAACTTTAAGTATTCGCCATCAACCTCATCCACAAACAAAACCCCTTAAGATTCTGAAGCGAAATACTGTTTGAAGTCTTGGCTTCGTCATTTCTGTATCCATATATCTCAAGGTAAGCATGTTTCATTTTTTTTTTGGAATTACAAAATGCATTACACAACAAACACTGATCTTGTTAACTACCGGCCTGTTTATAATCAATTGAACTGAATTTCTTTTTCTCTTTTTGTCAAAGTCGAACCAATTGAAAATCGTTCTCTTTTTCCACTCACGCCTCACTGGAAGAGAATGTAGAAAAGGAAGAGGAGAGAGGTAACAGGAAAATATGTATCTCACCAAAAGCCCAATTTTTCCGGACCCAGCGGCCAAATCCAAAATTCTGGCCTCTCTGTCGGTGACGTAATCTGCTATCGCCTGAGCAGTGTCTTTGTGGTAGATGAAATTAGCGTGGTCAAATTGCTGCAAAAGATGGCGAAAGAGAGACATCATGTTATCAGTTTCATTCCTGATTTTTCATATGTTTTAGCGAGTGCTCCACTGACCTCAGATTACGTAACGCGTGCTTTCTTTTTCACTCCGCTCCACTGGATATGAGACGAAGTTTAATGTATAGTCTTTTTGTACACGCCCTCAGTGCTTTGTATGTTGCCAACTGAACATGAATCTCTCCGTGCCCGTGGTTTCACATGAAAACTACATGCACACTACACGATTTCTCAAGGAAATGTGATGAAGGGCCACGAGGCGAAATTGATGAAACGCACTGCAGACTCATCTTCGCCCTGAGTGGTGTCCACCCCCCCCCCCCTCTTTACCCAAGCGGTATATGACCAATCAGCTGTACATAGATTGCAAACTTCTAAACATTAAATATGCACATATGTCTCACATGGGAGTTATTGCACTTAAATATTGTAAAAATTTGTTACCAGACGTGTTGTACAATGTAAATTAAACCACCAAACGTAATGAAAATTCCAATGTTCACCCGGCGAAATAATAATCTCGTTTCCGTAACAAGTCGTAGAACATTACACGGTAAATTGCTTTTCCAGAATTATTGTTATAATACCTGGTATAAGTTTCCCCTTATGTAAAATTGAGGGCGTTATAAAGTTTCCTCCGTTCTATTCTCCTTTTTTTTAGTTTTTCCTTGTTTAGGTTTATTTCAAGGTCACTTGCTTTGAAGAAAAGTACAGTTTTCTTTCTAGTTTCCTTTATACGTAAATACATAAACAGACAGTAAATAAGGTTTGTAGGTTTGTACGTAAATAAGTGTAAATTTTTGTTGATACTTTTGTCGGTGTGTACATATGAGACATAAACTGAACTGACAAAAATGGATGACAGTGAAATGAACAAACAATATACAAAGCGTGAAAATACACACATTTTTAGACTGGTTGCAACACAATTTTGAAGACGAACTAGAAAGCCAAAAGGCTTAGTGATTCCTTGCCTCATGATATATATTGTAGCAAACATGAATCGCCCACATGACAAGCATGAGATCCCACACAGTTATCCTACTTGAGATACCGTCCTAGTAAGGTCAAAACCTTTTGAATTCTCGTGACCCAAAATGACCTTTCACCTCCACTTAAAACGATAGGGATCACCTACCCTATATGGCCATCAACACGCTAAATATGAACAATTCACAAACTAAGTATAAGATCCCTCACATTTATCACCCTTAAAATATCATGTATACAAGGTTTTGACCTTTTGTCACCCAAATAACCTTTGACCTACACAAACATGAGAAAACTCGAAGAAGGGATTACCATTCAAGACATATACGGTAACAATAGTAGCAGTTGGTCTGCAAGAGGAAGATTTGAATACTTTCTAAAATAACTGTTTTTGGCATGTATTGTAGCTACGAGAGGGTGTTTATCTTCAGATTTTGAGGATACGCGCATGCGCAGTCGAGATTATAAATAAAAATATGTTGTCAGTCTCCTGAATGTGTGGTTTATATCTAGAATGCCAAAAAGGGTCACTATACGTTGCTACTTTTTCTTTTTTATGGTGATACAACATTGTTTTACATCACAATCACCTAAGTGAGAATTAAGTCAGGACTTTTGACAATGTTAGATGAGAGAATAACATGTGATGAACACCATTACCAAATTTCCTTTAAACATGCTGTTTACTTTCCAAGATGTTACAATTTGAATGTTCATAAAAAAAATAATAATAATCAGGAAGCTGCCATTTTAAAATTGTGATGACATAACCTGACCACATGTGATGGAAGAGCTGCATGTTCCATTGTCAATAGATATACATATGCATAGATTCAAATCAGAGTAATTGACTTGATTAGTGTGTGCTACACCTCAGTAATTCAACACAAAATGTGTACAAGAATGTGCAGATTTATGGAATAATATTGGAATAAAACAAAGAAAGACCTTAAAATTCCTGCTATCAGTGGTTATGTGACATCACAATTCGACTTCCTCAAGTGGGTTTCAACTTAGTCGAAAAAATGCATAACCCTTCTCTTAACTTGAATAAGAAACAATTTCTGAATGCAACTTTGGGAAGATGTTTGCCAAAAAGGTCTGCTTCATTTTCTTAAATATATATCCAGGGTTTCCTTTTCCTTCAAAATCACCCCTCTAGCCATGCATTGATTGCCTTTGCCTTAATGGCGTGCCACAGACACAACTCTTGGCCATGTTGGTTCACCAACAATTTACTACTTTTGGGCGGTTTCACAGCAACGAACTGTTCAGCCGATCCAGTTAATTTGGAGATCAGTGCATGTTACCCATCACCTTTTTACTACCAGGTGTCTATTACACCGAGAGAAGTTCCTCGCAGAGTCAGTTAGTTTACAGTGTATAAAATCACGCCATATACTGTACGGTCTCAGTAAACATCCAGTGTATCTTATGAAAATTGCTTGTCACGAAGGAGGGGGGCAGATTTCGTTGGCAATGGAGGAAGATTGTCATACATGGTTTCAATTAAGTGTCTGCAGGTGCCCATACCGCCTTAATAACGAACTTTTCGCCAAAGGAAAAAGTTCACGCGTGACAACTAGGAAAGAACGTTTGAGAACAGTAGAGCTGCTGACGTCATAATATGTGCGCTTATGTGTGCATATATGACAAAACGTCCTCAGTGCGCATGCACAACCGCCGGTTACTCTTCGTTCCTCCTCTCCCATTCCGTTTCATGAGACTTCAATAATGAGTGCATGTCGAGGTGGTCATGACACTACATAGTGGAGTCAATAAAATTTTACGTTGTAGTTACAGACGGGAGTATATTTATAGGTGCGTCTTTTCTGACGTCAGCAGCAGAGTCTGACTGACACAGTCCTTCAGTCCTTCTGACCTTTCTCCGGGTACCTGTGTAATGTTTGGTATCTTATTTTCAACGACTCTCAGATCTGTGTATCACACAGAAATTTCTCCAGAACCATGGAGCGGGGTAGCAGCTCCCTGATTGGAGTATTCCAGTAAATAACAGTTGATAAGGAGAAAAGGCGAGACTATCTATTCTATTTTCTGATAGTCTACCCGGTAGAAAAACACGCTGTGAATCACTCTGATATGACAAGGCTAACGTAACAATACTCTCGGCGGTAAGGATTTTTATCACCATTCGGTGAAACCCGTTTATGACTGACGGAGCCAAGCCATACATATGATAAGATTGGCTTGTTATGCATTAACTAGGCCTAACTATATGAACTCATTTGATAAATCTGGAATATCTCGACATGTCCTAGTACTGAGATCCTGTCATTTTGTGATTCATTGTGGTAACACTATCCAACTGTTACTATATGTGTGTAATGTACGTTTGCACAAATAAATCAAATGAGAGGGCAATGTGACCAGTGCAGGTTTTATCAAAACGTACCGGCTTACAGTAATCTGTTTTAAAGTGTGATTGCTCCTTTGCAAATACATAATCAGCGCTGCCCCCCCCCCCCCCTTCATACACACACACACGCAGAAACGTTTGTCCAATGTATTTAACGTTGGGTGAATTCATTAAGTAAACATCAGGACAATACATACCACTGCACAGGCTACGATTACATTTGCACGGTGAAAGAGTTACTTCAGTGTGTAGCTTATATGTCAATGCGCAGAGCAGTGATCTTTTGAAGAAACAGTTGTGCGTCAACTGAAGGATCAAGGCGGAATGTTTGCCTTTTTCCTTTTTGTTTGTTTTCTTTTTGGTTCGTTTTTTTTTTCATCGTTTTTAAGAATTTTTTTTCAAACCTTGGCGAACGGTCAGATATTTGAACGTGACACACGGCTGTAATACTTTCATTTTACCAGTTTATTTATAATAATCAGCTCCCCTTCCCCCCCCCCCCCAAAAAAAAAAAAACGGGAGGACTGCTGCATGGTAAAAAGTGACTACAATATAACGATATTGTATGACAAGACTTCAAACCATTGTAACGGTGTATGGGCAAACAAGCTTAGATATCTACCCAGTTGACTCAGATTAACTAAAATAGAATTCAGATGTCTAACCTTCCGGCTTAAAGCGGCCTGCCCATGAGCACTACTGTCTGGAAGTTAGCCCTCTAAACTAAGTATAGCCTGTATTGCAATCCTTGGTCAATATAAGATCATGAAATACAAATGTTACCTAGTGTCTGCTTGGGCGAGCATATTGGTGCTGCAAATACTTACTGAAATATAGCCAATCAGCCATCGTGATTCGAGATAGGTTCAGGGGTTCGAATCGTGAGAAAAACCTAACGTTTGTTGTTCGTGGGAAAAGTTTCTTCTGAGATGAAAACTGGATTTCCAAGAACCATGAGCGGTTTTGAAAATTAGAGATCTCGTTGTGGGCCTATGATGATTCACTTTATTCACTTTCATATTGAGACAAAAACCCTGAACGTTTAACCTTTCAGCAGCTTTGGATGGTCAAATTAGATCAGATAAATGAGGTTAAAATACCTGTTGACCTTTCTTTGCATGTGGCCATATATGTCCCGCTGAAAAGGACCAGCAACTTACTGAAGCAATGGTTAGGCTTTGTTCTAACACCTTGGAAGATTCAGCTCGGCTGGACTGGCAAAGCTGATACAAAGAACCTTGCAAGGTTACAACAATTACAAAAAAACCCCGAGAACAACACTTAAACACGTTTTTTTTTTTCCCATGGAAAGCTGTGAAAGGAGTTGAACTTTTTTTGGCTGTGGTGGCTCAAATAGAAATGAGGCGTCTACAGTTTGCAGATATACACGGCATGAAAGGAAAATAACTTTTGCCATCGTTAAACCATTCAGCCTCACAACTACAATATCATTAGTAGCTTTAACGTTACACATGAGTGATGAATCATCTGAAGTTGTAAAAGTTTGGGTGAACAAATTATTCTTGAGAGATGAATAACTGAATTTCTCTCCGTGAGAAACTTATTTTTTGAAAAAAAGATTCTCATTGTAAATAGTCCACTGTATGATTCTAAATACTGGTTTTTGGATAGAGTTTTTAGCATTTTTTTGCTGGGGGGAAGGGGGGTAAAACAAACGTCTTATTCCCCTTTGAGTGTTTTTGACTTTTGAGGCAAAAATAGACTTATCATTGACAACCTGTGATAATTTTTTTTATTTTCAATACAGACTCTTCTACAAAATAGAGCAAATGCAAGAAAAGTAATCTAGCACTTGTTAGGGGTACAGTACAATGGTAAGTTCCGTTTGTTGATCGATGCGGGAAACAATATGTTTAACAAAGTTAAACATACTGTTGCATTCTGTGTAAACAAAGATAAATATCACGTGTATTTATGTGTAGGCTATGAAGCATTCATCAATACAAAAACACATGCACGAATGTGTTTCATAAGGAGGATACCATCATCCTTACGTATGATCGACCCTAACAGAGAAAACTGTGAAAGTCCTACACGGTAAATGATATAGTGACTACCCTCATTCTCGAACCTCTCCATGACACCCTTGGGAATCTTCCTAGAATAAATCCTTAAACAATCAGTGCAAAAGACCTGGACAACTACACCAATGCTACTAGGTATCCCCCCCCCCGCCCCACACACGCACCCAATCCTTACCCACAGCTTCCCTCCGCTAACCCACTACTGGCAACAAATGTGTACAGGTACCTCTCACATGGCGGTCTCTTCAGTGTTCGTTGGGGGTTTCCCCCAGATCCCCTCTCACTCCTACCCGCTCTCATGATCCCACCCCCCCCCCCCCTCCTCCAATGCCTTCTCAACGCAAATTTCTCTC
The DNA here is from genome assembly GCA_021234535.1 of Stichopus chloronotus. NCBI lineage: Eukaryota > Metazoa > Echinodermata > Holothuroidea > Aspidochirotida > Stichopodidae > Stichopus > Stichopus chloronotus. The sequence continues at coordinate 8,017,604 of CM037848.1, read as the reverse complement.
CCTCAGGTTCATGTCTACCTACTTCAAATCAAAACATATTTTACTTACGTCGTCATAAAGGGTGGCTTCACCGTCATACCATTCTATCACTGATTTACCAGATGGGTCTTTGGTCATTCTATCATGGAGGTCGGATCTTTTCACCAGGTATTCCTTGAGGTGTCCATTGGTGGTTCCATTGACTACGCTACCGTTGATGGTACCGTGAGTCATGGGTTTGATGTCTGAGCTATCCGACGTCATTTTGGCAACGATTCAAGGTGGTTAAACTCTGCTTGGTTTCACAGGTGGATAGGTAGAAAGAAGACTGGACAAGAGAAAAGAAAACTACGATTACTTTGAGTCACCTGCACCTCCTATATTCTTCTTTTGTACTTAACTCATGTCCGGAGAGGACTTTTCCTGCATGATACAACATAATGGGACAACCAGACGTACTGTCATGTTAGGATGTGTACTCTCGAGAAGGCATAAACAGGTGTGATTTCATTATCATTTCAGGGTTGTTCTGTTTTGAGGTGAAAGTAACCAAGAACAAGAACCTGCAGCAAGGTCAACTAATTCTCATCAGGTTGGCAGTTTTATCAGGTTTTATAATTATGTGACAGGTTGAAACAAGGCCTATTGGTTGATAGGATTGGACCTCCTGTGTATTTGCGTCTGACGCTGGGGATATTTGCATGTCCCTGTTACGAATTTCGAAGAAGCGAAGGAACTCGTAGAAATGGAACAATTTCCAAATTTTCCAAAATATTTCTATTTATCGATGCGAATATAGTTACCCCGCTGGATTGTTCTGTCGTTCATTTGTCTGAGGCAGAGTGGGCTTCCATTGGTCTCTGATTATTGGAGAGAAACCCATATAGCGTCAGACGCCGTTCTAGGGACATGATTTTGTTTTTCTTGTGAGGGGAACTATAAGAACTTTTACCATCTAAGCGCCACCATCATTTGGCGGGTAACGTACCAAAGAGATTTGCGCCAAAACAGCTTCCCACATTGCACGAAAAGGCGCTTCTCGATATAAAGGCACATCCAGACATTCTTTAGTTTCAGGTCTCGAGTTTCAAAGGCTTACGCTTCCAAAAGATAAAGGTGAATGATAAACATATAAATCATTCACTCTGTTTTGGGGGACCAGCAAAATTTTCTCCATGGATGAGGATAGAGTCTTACGCCGATAACACCAACATTGGTCATCCACCTCCATCTGTTCGGAAAACAAAGCATTGCCCTATGACCTACCGACTGTAATTTATCTGAACCGTCTGGGTTGCGTGAACATTTCCACATGAACTAGACCTACTTATATTTCACATTCATCCAATTTGTCGTCAAGGCTCTCCGTTCTGGCGAGACAGTGCTATTAATAAATCTTACGGGGACATACTGCACTTGTCTGCATGCGCTTACATGTCACTTAGATATACGGCAATGTACTTTTTTCTTTTCTTTTCTCGTTTTTTTTTTCAAGGGCTTGTACAGATAAAATCGAATTATTATTTATGGAACCACAAATCATATGATAGCGTTACATATTGTCGTATATACAAACGACAGTTCCTCCGCAGTAAAATTTTATGTAAGTAGGAAATTCAGAGTCAAGCAATATCATAAGATCTGGAGCCCGTTCCACAAAGAGTTACGGTCGTAACACTTTGTGGAAGAGGGCCCTAGACTGACTTCTTTTGTAGACCAATTTTCGAAGTGCCACCAATAATCACCAAAAATACCCAATACGTTCAACAAAACGATAGCTACAGTATAACGCATTGTGTACGTTTATACCAGTTACCATTTTTTTCGGTATAGCAGTTGTTAAAATCCCTAAAGGATGCTTATTTTTCAGCACAAGTTCATCAGTACTCAAGTAAAATCAACTAAATGAAATCAACTAAATGTTGGCATGCGCAAAATTGTGGGAAGGCAAGCTCTGTAAGCGGAGCGCCATCATCGATTGGCGTGGAGCGAACCCGAAAATGTTTGGATGTAAGACAACACCGAGATTGTCGAAAATCGTCATTACGAGGATTCTCTGGTCAACTGCCTCTCGTGACAAGTGACGTGGGATATTTACATTTTTGTCGGCCCATTTACCAGTTAAAGGCCACCCAAAATGCCAAGGGCAGATGAATGAACTAAAGTTCTCGTAGTCCCAGCGTCTCCTACACCAGTATATTTCTACAACCTTTCTGATCGGAATAGTTTTATATATTCGAATTTATAAAAGTATATATTCCTACCTCTGTGATTGGTTGATTTAATACCCGTATAAATTGCGATTCAATACGAGTATTCGACTGTTCGAATTAATACCGGTATATATCTTCGAATAAATATCAATATATATATACTCTATTCGAATTATTACTGGGATAAAATAACGAAGTGTTTGTCCAACACGGCTTGCTGTATACGTAGCACACAAAGCTTTGACTGCCAACGTTACTGTCGAGCATGACCGGGAAGAGCAATGACGTCACTTGAAAAAAAGGTCTACTGCGCAACTGGTTCAGGTTTAGTTGTCGCCTGTACCAGAATGTCAGCCAATGTGAGTATCGTGTTCAGAAATACTAACGGGTGTGGTTTTCAAAGCTCGATTACGATTTCATCGTTTATAGAAGAGGTTTTCATGTTGTGATGTTCGTGCCAAGCGTTTGGCGAAAACCAAAGCGGTGTGACGTTTTTCGTGCACTTTTTGTTAGTTTTCTTTTTCAACGCAGAACATTAGGGAATATTCACGAACATTTACACTAACAAGGTTTTTCTGTAAAGGAAGTAACCCTTATAAGCACTTCACACTCAGAAGCTGGTCCTTTAATCTGCTGCCTTCAAATGTGATTTAGTAGGGTGTAGGCCTATGTCCGTAATCCAAGCGACAGAGTGTGAGAGGGGCCAGGTGGGAGCAATATTTTCAATATTGTGAACCGGCTTCTAACATTGCCACTCCGAATTACCCCAGGTAGGGTCAATAAAACAAAATTTGACAAAGCCAAATAAAAATAAATTCATATCATTACTTTCAAAAATGTGACATTCTAAAGATATATTTTTAGCTGAAATCTAGCATCAAATGAAGAACCACTTGCATCTTGTCCACTCTACAGTAGGAATAATTTTCCAGTGGGGGGGGGTTAAACCTCCCTCCCTTTAGATCTCTCCCCTAGAACGGCAAACGATCATCAGTTCCGTCATATCGGAAGTCACACTCACGTAAAAAAAAGACTCCGGCATGCTTGCGCCCCTGATGTCACACGCCACCACCCTCCAAGTCTCTGGTGGTAGCTGTACTCCCCCCCCCCTCCCTATAAACTTACCCTGGATTAGCGCCTTCTACTCCAAGATCGTCAGTAGATCTACAACCTCCAGTAGGTAATGCTACGTGGAAATAGTTCACACAAATACGTTGCCTGTGGAGTTTCTGGACTTAAACCGAACTGCGTCAGTTCCGAACTTCGGAATTCCTAAATGTATGAGGCGAACATTGCATGCTAACAGCAAATAGGGTAGGCGTGTCCCTGTAATAACGTCGAACCAGAAGGTAAAGGATCACATGGGGCGATCCTTTACCGAGATATGAAGTCTGCGTTCATGAAAGGCATCCGCCCTTTTGTTCTTCAAACAAAATAATTCCATCAAACAGGAACTCAACTACCAGTTCGAAGAATAACGACAAGCAGTTTTATAAAAAGGAACCTGCATATCATGCCTGCACGCTTTAGTGGTTACCTACAAAGCACAGTTAATTCACAGTACCTAAATTGAATATGTGAGCTAAACCGATCGATACTGCAGGTCAGTTTGTGTGGTCACATATGTGCGTGTGGCTAAACTTGAGTACTGCGCTATATTCATAATGGCAGGTATTACTTGCAGTTTGCGTTATACCAAGTGGTAAGACACAACATAACTAGTTATGGGACTGTGTGTTACTGAGCGAAACACGGGACCCCCAATAAAACAGGCCCATCGAAGTATAGGCCTATACCAAAACTACAGAACAGCGCAAAATGTCTAGGCCCTAAATTAATCATCTTTTTCAACAAAGAAAAACACCTCTCCGATCGTTTGGCTTTAGAGGTATGGTTGAAAAACGTTTCGCTAAAAATTGAATTTATGACTCAGCAGAATGACCGATTCGGTTATCAATCTTCCATTACAAAGCTGTGTAAGTTTCATTTGAAAGTTATGGAAAACCCCCAATACATTGCACACATTGTATACATTGCGTTGCGATTCTGTTGAACCGCCTGCAACAACCCCCCCCCCACCCCCTCACAAAAAAGGTAAAAGAAGAACTTATAAAATGAGCATTGACTCTCGGTTAAAAAATTGCCGGGAAGATCGTTACATAAAGATTGAACATATAGAGTGATGAGTGATAGTTTGGTGTCGGTTTTTCAGATATCCCTATTGGCCAGTTCGTCCCCTTCAAAAATTTTAATTTAGGCCTATCCAAACTGACAGAAAATGCTACAACGAATAAAATCAAGGCTTCTTTGCTTCCTCTTCGGTCTAAGCTGATGTTGAAGGATGTTCTTTTCTTTTGAAACTTTTGCCCAGGGACCATCGTCGGTCATTTCGTGTATTCGATCTGGTGGGGGTCCGGGCCGGTGCACCAAGCCCAAAATCTAGCCATGGTGAAAATTCATAATTCAAAATTTATTCAAGCATAAGCAAAATATTCAACTAGGAGAACCATGGATTACAGCAGTCTGCACAAGTTGAAGTACCAGCAATGCAAAACTAAATGCAAGTCCCTGGATAAGCTACATAACTGACTGATTCCGTTCCGTAACCCCTCTCAATGCAAGTTGCGGCTGTCTTGTCCAAGGTTTCCCTCAGAAGTGAATGTCCATCACAATGAACTGACCATCACAATCGATAGCTGTAATTACACCAGGGAGGTGCACTTCCTTGATTACACGTAATCTTCCACCCTGTCCTTCACCTTAGGTCAGCTGAATGAATTCAGCCCTCGGTAAACAGTTACCACCGACACAGTGGGTTCACATTGTGTAATACGTATTACTATATATGTACACAGGCAAAACGTCGTTACCAAATCGTGTCCGGAGGACAACATGTACATTTACCGATGTATGCAAGTTTTGAGGATAGGTAGTTGAGGCTCCACCTTACGCAACGACGTTTGACAATTTCTTCTTGAAAATCGGGTTTTAAGCGTATAACATTAACAGATTTGCGCTTATTATGATCTAATGAGGACAAAACAGCCAGAAAGCAGGTAGGAGAAAGACAAAGAGAAAAACACGCTACTTTTTCATTTTTCTTTCAATTTTTCTGATGCTGACCTTCCACAAATATTCATGAATACGTACGTGCTTTATGCCTCTCCTTGCTTTGATAGTGGAATGTTGTTAGGTCTTAGACCATCAATGTTTAGCAGGTAAATACCAAACAACATAGTTTCTTTCTTTGCCGACTAAACCCCTATTTTTTGTGCAAATGAGAAATGAATTGACAATAAGTTAAGATCCGTCATTTAGGATAAACAAATTTACCCCGGAACATAACGTTACCGAAAACGTTAGCGATATGTTTAAAAACAGGCACCTATACGTCGTTTTTGCTGGTAGTCAACTGTCAAATTTTTCACTAAAAACTCTGCCTGTGGTTGCTGGACTGGAAATTTATCGTGCGGAATAGTTCATGCAAATAGCTATGGTTTAAACCCAAGTTAACCATGCGACAACTTACGTACCACACTTACCGATGTTCAACTGCAACTATTTATACAACAGTTATTCCCTTGTTTACATTCTGGCTACATCTTCAGAGTTAAAACAATGTCAAGCTTCAGTAAGCCTATATGACAACCTATCATGCCGCACTCTGCAAGTGACTAAATTTGTACATATAAGGTTGCGCTTGTACGAATAATTTTGAAGATGGCACAAGGTATGCAAGGCGTTCGTCTAACGTATCGCAAAGCAATGTCGGTGCACGATATACGTACCAACAGCAATTAAATGCAGGAATGTACCTCAACTGACCACTTTTAGGCTAAGACCAGAGAGTGCTGAAATCGTCCTCGGAAAATAAAAGACAAAAAAAATGACGGCATTTAACGGACGTAAGTATTTTAGAGTATTTGTTGCTACAGAAATCAGACTGACGATGACACTTGGCCTGCTTAACAAAGATGCTTACCTTTCTCTCTCGAAATGGAGCAAACTGAAGGATGCAGATATGAGCCAAATTATAACCAGATAGCACGTGTGTGAATGTCTTCACTCTCGGAACAACGAGGTTCGGGTACAAATTAGGTATGCAACCTATAGCACCTACCGCACACTGTTTAATAGTAATCATTCGATATTCTGAGTTGCGTGAAAGGATGATGACGTCATAAAATTTCCACCAATAGTCTAGGAGGATTGAAGAAACCGGACAGTGACACGAGTGCATCATGAGTACGTATGTGCTGGCGTTAGCAGATTCTTTGTGTTTGATTTGGGACAAAACAATGGAAAATTCCATGATTTAGGGTGTTTGACAGTTCAAAAAATAATGGCAATTGAGACGTAGCTGTGTAAGATTCAAGCATAATTTTCCAATACACATGGGTTTCTTAAGTAGGACTGCAGTAAGCGTATGAATCTCTGTTTATCCATATCTATGTTTATACATACATATGTGTATGAGTGAACGGTATGAAGTGAAATCATGTTGATTTCAGAGTGTTGTATTTCATGCTCTAAATTGCCAATGAGGCCCTTTTTTTCAGATAGAATGAACATGAAACCAGTTCGTCTTTTTCCTAAACAATGACAATGACAACAGTTTATTTCCAGTACTTACGTAAACAATACTTAACAAGAGATTCACCAGAACAAAAAGAGTACCAGAAAGGGAGGAAAAGGAAGTAAAAAAAAACTTATAAGCGTCTAATATTACAACTTAAGGTTTCATGTGAGATAGAAAAGATAAATACAGGAGATAATTACCCAAATTCAAATATTATGACTGGTGAGTAGAGGTAAGTAAACTGTGCTTGTATTTGTATTATGACGAAAGTAATAAAGAATGACAAGAAATAACGAAAGGTTAATCAACACTCGGTAGTGTATTATATGGATAATGTATGATGTATGGTTTATGTTATCTACAGGATTAACACCCCACCCAGCTGATCGGCATTATCTTATGCACATGGTCCGAAGTTCATTAACCTTGTTTATACATGCAAAACGAGATTTTGATACATGGTACGAAAACGAAAGAAAAATTGAGATTTTTTAATAAGTAATAAGGGTATTTTCATCAAAAACAAACACCGATTAAAGGTAAACAAGATTCACAACGTGTCAACAATGTTCGTTCGCAATGGACAAAGTACAACCATTAGCTTGTGTAACTCTCCGCATACGTCTGATCAGTGTCGATCTACGTTTTTATTGCATGTATCCGCCGGTGGTGTTTTTTATCCGTCGGATAATACACGGTCACCAATAACTGAGCCAATAGAAGTTGAGGATACTTGTCAAGTATGTATGAAAACATGAACAAATAGTGGATGAAAATTCGCGTAGGCCCAATAGACAGGCTTAAATGCATTTCTTTCGATTGTAGTAATGAGCTGATCACACAGAAGTCAAAAGATGGTTTCAGTCTCACCTCGATTTCCCCGTCATGTGAGTCAAAACTGTGACCCTTCAAGATCCCCCCCCCCCCCCGTTTCTTGCGCTCAATGTGGTGACACTGCAACAATACTGCATACGTAGTTAGTCACGCTTTAGTCACATAAGCATACTTGACTCTGAATTATTGAAAAATCCCCCCCCCCCCCAAAAAAAAAAGAAAAATGGACCACGCTTTGCACTGTACACCCCACTGCATGTGACGTCACAGTGATACAGAGAAGCGACCTTCTTGCATGCTGCTAAATTTAACACGTGTAAGGTGCGTTTTTGGTTTTAAATTTTACACACCCCTGGCAATATACTGTTCCTTCGTTCGCTTCTGTATTGTTATCAAAAGCCATTTATTTATCTAAGATAATCACCTTTGCTTGTCATATGACTCCCATGTAGGGGGTCTATCCTGAAACGGACATCATTGTATGGGCTGTTAAAATTGGCGTCTGTCAGTATCTTGCAGTCCGATAACGTGCATGAAATCGACATCTGCCAAGTTATACTACGCATGACCAGTTTCCCGTGCTTCCATTGGTTATTAGGTACTTTTCGATTTCAGGACGTTAGACAAAGAGGACGGAAAGCGCAGCGAAAAATTGTACTGCGCATGAGCAGAAGACAAGGTCCTTCCGTCCTGTTGATTTTCAGAACGGCTGTCGACCGATTTAAGGTCCGGTCTTGAAAGACGACTGTACAGGGGTTGCCGTAGTAATTTCCCTCGTTCATGTAGATTCGCTATTCACCATTGTCACAGCGTAATGATGAGTGTGGAAGCTAAAAAAGCTTTGTAACTTTGCAAATGTATGCGCGCGTCATTGCCTTGAAGTCGTTATAACGCACCGTCGTCTTCAAAAACGAAACGCCTCAAATGTCAGGACGTAACACAGTGCGCTTGTCCTTTCTAACTGTCTGTCCCTGTTGCTTTACCGCCCTGAATCGAGAAGTCCCTATTATGTACACGTGTCACGTGGCAATGTCCTTCTAGAACTTCCATGGAGAGAAACTGTGTGAAGCCAAATTCAATTGACATATGACGATTTCTGCAACGTCGACCGTTTCCCATGTTCCATGGTTAATATTGTCAAATGACATTCCGGACAATATTGATCAATTTGAAGAAACTGTCAGTAATGCAACCTGTTAACCTAAGATCAGCTCTAGCGCCACACTTCTGTGATAAGATCTGCATAACGTTGTCAGGGTATACTTAAAGGAAAATATGTCATTTAGAATACACCAACATGGCATGCAAAGAAAATAGCCCTAACCATTGTTAAACCATTCAATCTCATCAATAAACAACTTCAAAAGCTTCATATCCTCAAAAAATTATGCACATGATGAGTAACAGAAGATGCATCATTTGAATTATGTTAAAGTTTGGGTCAATTATTGTTGAGCAACAAATAACTGAATTTCTATCCGTGAGAAACTTATTTCTTGACAAGAAGACAACTGTTTTACCTTATTTTGAATGATCTATCATTCTAGATCCACAAACATTGTTTTGAAAATTTGACTGTTTTCTGTAAAATGAACGACAATGACGCTTACCCTCACACTACTACTTTAGACAAACCTATTAGATAATTAAGTTCTACTGGAATTCATCTCCGATGTTAAAACATTTGCAACGGAATTTAAAAGTGTTTCTTGCGATTCACAGGTTTTCAATTTCTTGCCTCCTCCTGATTTACAAAATCAAATCTAGTCCTTAAAGAGAAAGAGGAGTCGTCACTACTTATTATTTTTTAAATCATTAAAATCTTGCAACTCTTTTCTCACTTCTATTTTTCATGATGCTCCTGAATATATAAGCAAGGTGTTCTGCTACGAAATTATGCAATTCAACAACAAAAATGATATTATATAATGAGAAATTTCCTTTCGTGAACTAGTACAGGCGTACACTATTTCAGTGTACGCCTATTACATTATGTTTTTACACTGTTTGGGGTGGCTGCATTTCCCTGCAAGGGATCAAGTTTGATGACAAATTTCTGATGGTGATACAGCAGTAGTGGCATTATAGGAGTAATACGATACTGAAACAAAAATCTCTGTAACCGCATACCATAAGTATAACTTTTTTTCATGAATTTCAATTTTAGAGTCGAGTCTTCAGTTTGCACTGCCTTTTACGCTGAGTGCTGACCTATATACGTTGCAAGATGATACGGTTTATGGTGCATGATACAGTGCCGTTTTATGTGGTTTGGTTTAACATCATTATCAGCTGCGCCATGAGTGAAGCATCCTCTACCTTAATTACCCCTTGGACATCCTCCCTCGGACAGCTCCCCCTGACAATTCCTTCAAGAAAAGGGGTAGGGTTCATGGAAGCGTTAGGGGATTTGTCAAGGGGGAGGGTTGTACGTGGCGAAGTGACCGGGAACCGATTGCGAGAAGCCAATGATGGTGGAGCGAACCCCCTCCCCCCCCCCTCCTCCGTCCCCAAAAATAAGCTGAAGGAGGGAGGGGTGAGAAGGACATTGCAAAGTCTCAATTGCCAGTGACTGACTCATGGCATTACATGTTCCGTTAGGTTCGACGCTCGTATTTTTTTTTTCTTAGGGGGCATGGCAACGCAGGCAACGAGTGATCACTGACCCGCAGGGGCTAAGAGAAGGGTGGGTATCCTCCTCTCTGGTGAGAAATTTTCTAAATGTAAGGTAACCTTAGACACAACCTCGTGCAATATGTTGCATCTTTTGAAGTCATGTGCTTTCCCAAGAAATCCTAATTTCCACGTAAGTTCATTCAACAGATGTTTTCTTCCGGATTACTAGGCCCACACATTCTTAATTTTGTTACAATCGTCAATGGTGACATACGGACATTCGGTACGGCGCAAAAAGGAGCAAGATTGTTACAATGATAACTTTTTTAAATGATAGCCACCCTGTTGAGAAAAAAATATATATGCATGCAATATAGTGGAATAGTTTTCCTTTCCTGAAGGAAATTTTCTTGAGGCTCTTTTTTTCTATGGGTTGGGGGAGGGGTAGGGGGAGGGGGCTGTTGTCAGTCAGCGGCTTTTGTGTTTACTTTGAATGCGACTAAGATTGCTCACTTTGTCTCGTTTGTGGACAAATCTTGATTTGGGGATTTTCGGTGGGCTGCAGGATTTCATGGAGCATATAAGGGCGATCTTCCCTGGAAGATCTTGCCTGCACCTTTTTTGTTTCTGTTCTTTGTTTGTTTGTTTGTTTGGCTGGTTGATTGGTTGGTCGGTCGTTGATTGCGTGTGTGTATGTGTGTGTGTGGGGGGGGGGGGCACTGCATACATGTTGCACAACGAAATGCAAGACCAATTTAATGTTATCAGTATGAATTTAACTTCCTCTTAATGCAAATTCATACTAAAAAAATAGTGAATTGAAAAAGTGTTCACTAAATAGATTAAGTGTGCCTCCTTCTCTTCTAGCTCGCTCGAACAATGTATCAGATTCAGGTCTAAATCATACTTGTTTGTTTTCTTTCTCCCCCTCTGTCTTCTTTCTTCTTTTTCGTTTTCTCCTTTCCTTCTGTTTTCTTCTATTAACTTTTTTTTCCCTCTTATAGCAAATGATGAGAGGGGGAATCGTCCACTACCCCTTTTGTGCGCCTTCCCCTGCATGTTTTGCAGTGTACCCTATGCAGATGCTAGACGAAGAAGCATATCGATAGGAGCTGTGTTTGTTTCTCAAATTCCCTCCCCAAGTGACCCGTTTAGAAAGAAGAAAGAAAAAATACGCCCTCACTATTGGACTGGTGCGCCTTTCACTGAGTGGAGGCGATTCCGTTCACTGCCGTAAGTGAAACAGTGTAATCACAAGTTCGTGTTCTCACAATCGAAGGATGCAAGGCTATTGTCGAAGAAATTTTGAGAATGAAAAAAACTAGTTATTAAGCAACGCAACTACCCTTGCAGGCAATAGTGGAATGAGCATATAGTTTGCTGTGTCATGAATCATGAGAGTCCTATTGCGCAAACTCCAACAAATACGAATAGGCCTATGAAAACACAATGCATGTTGGAACTTCTGAATATACACAGCTGTTGCATCCTTCCATTGAATAAAATCTGCAAGCCATTTTTCAGATGTCGAGTCCGACATCTCGAGTCGTGGTAATGGAGAAGGCAAACAATTCGTTTCGAGTTAAGACTGAAAGACGAAACAATCCGAGATCTACCTCTTTCGGCCAAGACTAACTTCACCCCGGCTTTCCTTCGCATAGTCCCACAACACAAGTACATCTCAATTGGTTGCGCTCTGTTCATACTCTGTGTACAGCGATTTCTAATGCACATCTGTGCTGTGACGTGTTTTATCCTCTGGAAGATGAGAACTACCATGGAGCCATTACGACTTAATGTCATGTCTCAACGAACCACCCGAAACAGAGACATTAAGCCGAGACTACTGACTTCTCAAGCGAGCCTGGGCAAGTGAGCAAGTCATTTGCACGGTCATCCTGCCACAGAATATGTTTCCATCACCATGCACTCATGACTTTCGTCGAGGAGAACCCCCCCCCCCCCCTTGCTAATCCGACAAATTTCACAGTATTAGGATCTTAAAAAGGGGGAACTTTAGGAGTAGGGAGATTGGAGGATGAGGAGTACTATGAGATTTAGATTTACGAAGTATAAGACAAAAACAAAACCAAAACGGCAGGAGGGTGGGGTTGGAGAATGAGGTGAGGGCTGGAGAGGGATTGAGAGGGTAGGGGGAGGTGGACGACACGAAGAACAACACGGGTCCATTCGTAATTTATCAATATTATTCAAGTGAATCGGTTCTGTAATCTGTATACACAGCAAACTGCAGCGCAATCTTACCATAGAACTTTAAATTGTAGTTCCATTGTTGTACTAGACTGGAAGGGGTGGCAAATTTATTAGTACATCGAAATTTTTACACCTGATTAATTTTCTCTGCACGATTTAAACGTTTCTGAGAACGCAACAATTTCATTTTTCCAAGTTCATGCCAATTGAAAGAAAATCGTCCATGTATTGAGCCTATTTGCACAATACACAATCAACCAACGGTGTTGATATCTTTTTAAAAATAGATTCAGCTTGCCCATGACCCTGTCTCATTCATCGCATGTTGGTAACCTTAGTAATTCGATTAAGCAATATCCGTTAATCTGTTGTTTTCGACCAAAGGAAATCTTCAAACTGAAAACGGACGTTGCAGATTGTAACTGAAATGTGATTGTGCCATACAGTCAGGGCCTTACTTAGACGCACTTCACGAGAAACGTCTCAATGAGCCAACAAATTTGCAACTGAAATTGTTTATTTCCCATTCCAGCTCTCACTGACGATGGATATGTGACTTAAAGTTCACAGACGTTATCGATGTGCTCTCTGGTAGCACTTCATACCATGTAGTTGTATCCGGGTGTTAGCTAAAGTCCTAAGTAAATCCATGTTAAGAAGGAAACAAATATATATCAACAAGTTCTAAAAATCGGAACGAATCGCAATAAACTATGAAATTCACAAGTTGCAAAATCAAAGTAACTTGAGATATCCGATAACGTCATCATACTTTTGAAAACTATAAGTTGAAAATAAGGCTGGCCTTTCACCTCAATTAGCCATAAATGGCTAATTGAGGTGAAAGGCCAGAAATCATGGATCTCTCACAGAAAAGACGAAAATATTATCAAGAGACTCAAAAGAGGTTAACCAACGCTGGATCGTGCACTAACTATAGGCCATCCACGATCGGATGGGGGGGGGGGGGGCTAAAGCTATTGCTGGAAGCGTTCATGCTGGTCACTCATGCATCTCTTGCCGTGGGTTATCCATATTAATGCACCGGTCCAGCGCTGATTAACTTTGTCCATTCATACTCAGAGAGATTTTGATTAAAATGATGGAAACGAAAGATAATTTGCTTTTTGTAAATAACCACGTACATTTTGACTGAAAACGAACACCGAGAAAAGGTAAGACGGCTAATAACATAGCAACAATGCACGACTGATAAAGTATCACCGTTGTTTTGTGTATCACGACATAAGACAGTAGACGGCAAAACACTGCCGAACTGAGGTTTTATTGTATTCATCCGCCAATGATTTTACTCTTGAATTACCGTCTGGATATCCAAGGTTACCCACGGTCAGGTGACTGTAACGGCCAATAGGAGTCAAGGATTTTTACTAAGTATGAATGAATGACGGACAACCAAGAGGTTAATGAATGCACTGGTGATTACTTATTGAAGATAATTTCAAATAATCTTACCAGTTTCATTATTCTACACAGTGATATGGCTTTGCTGGGGGATATTCATATCGGAGTGTCTCTGTCAGCCTGTCAGCTATACATCTTCCTTCAGATCCAATACTCACATAAAACGTTACTTTGACCAGAAAGTTCTGCAGAGGCTCTTTGCTTTCATCAGTCGATATGTAAGAGATAAGAGGCAGAAAGAAAGAGGTAGCTTTAGGGCATGTTGATGGTATGACATGGGCGGCTTCGTTCAGGCACTTGGTAACCTAGTTTTCCCGGCAGAATGTGGTCATTTATACGAATAACTATGGTTGTTCTTACCAGCGGTAAAACTGTTGCATTTTCTACAATGCTGTATGATTAAAGGTGGAGATTCATTTCCTAAGCGAATCGGCTGTGGTCTTTCGGAGATGTATTTCCCAGACATCAGTTTGCCTACATATGGACACACCGTCCGAAAAAAATCGGATGCCGCCACTGAGGTGCCCCTGCACTAACAGGGAATATTCAAGTTATAAATCTACGTAGGCCGTCAGGGGGAAAGACGGCGCTCCAGCAAGGCAGTCGAGCGAGTGGGGCAGCAGTTACAAATTTTCGCGGGCCAAGGGAAATTTTGCTGTGCCGCAAAATTAGGTCGTTGAATCAGGCCCCCCCCCCCCCTCCAGGGTGTAGTGATTTTGGTATTCATATTGCCAAACGTCACTGCGAGGACATATCGGACCGTATTCACGGTTTTGAGAAGGGGAGAAAGTCAGTGGCTTAAGGGCAAAGCTCTTGTGCTCACCGTGGGTGCAGGATTATATAAGGAGGGCGCCACCATCTGTGTCGCGGTGTTACAAGAAAAAAACCCCAAATGGCCCGGGAACGGCACTTCGGGGGTATCGTAATCTGCAAGCACCCATCCTTGAATAAGGATCTCGAGTCTGCAAAGTTCTCGATTAATGAGAGAAACATAAATAAAGGAAAAATGGTGATAATTTTGGATTGCTTTGGTCTAGAATAATTCCACATATTATACCTCGTTCGCTCGTTTGGCTGCCTCAAATTAACTTTAAGAAAGTCCATAGGTCGACGTGAGCAATTTTTTTTTCTTTTATGGTCGCCTGCGTCAGTAGCAACTCCCTGTTTATACAATCTAAGCTAAGCGTACGGGGAATTATTTTGACCGAAATGCCTCACAGAATGTCACCGGAAATCACATTTTCGAGACCCTTTTGTTTTTGTTTACTCGACGTCTCAATCCCTAGCCACTAGCCCCCCCCCCCCCCTCCTCCCTCATTGTGAGAGGGCCACCAGATTGAGTAATATACACGAAAATACGGAAGAATTTGAGTATCAAAACAATATATGGGAAGTACTTTGGAAATAAATGAACGAGGATCCATAATTCGAATTGGCCTATGGCAAAAGGAGAAAGAGAACATATTACAAAAAATAGCAACAGCAAACAAACAAAACAGCGCTGTCCCATTCTCAAGAGAGATAGTTTAATGCAGGTTCTAAGTACTGTAGCATGCTATTAGACGAGGTGCCTAGTACGACGATACATCGGGTTAGACTTTGGAAAAATATCACAATTGGTTTTCTATCAGTACTTTCGTGTGGATTGGTCCTTTTAAACCAATATATTTTTCGGCTGTCTTTCTGTATAAATTGTTTCAGTTGGATGTAACTTGTTATTTGACTCTCAGAGAGGTTATTTCAAAATCGTTGTGATAGTTTTTACTCTTATCCTGTCTTTTGACGTCACGATGTCGTCACACCATTATCGTCTGACACTCTATTTCAGTATTCGTCAGTCCACAACGCCTCTTTTGACTCATTTTTAAGTTGGCGAAAAATGTTTTGGGGTGCCTTATGGTGAACACAAACGCCGGCAGTAACGAGTGGGCCTACTTTGAGGCAACTAAACTTGGTAAAGAGCCAATTTGGTCTTTATAATATGTTTTATAATGATGTGGCATTTCCGCATCGCTAATGTACAAAACATATTGCAGATATGTATGTATGTTATAGTATTGTAGAGCCAAGTGTACCGTACACTATGAACATGGGACATATGTGTCAGCAAATATTACTGACAGACACTCCACGTGAACAAAGATTTTTTTCATCGTACCTTTCACGCTAAACACATGTCAGGTAAACACCATGAGACACCGGTGAGCACTATGGCGTAAAAAAAAAAATGAAAATGAACAAGCAAGCAGCATTCCGGGAGAAAGATAGACTTTGCAAAGTATATCTCGGCGAATGAATTCTCCTCCTTTGATACATTCCTCACAATTTGAGCTGCAGTCTACATATACCCAACCGAGAATATGTACTCATCTAGTAATAGCGTTTCCCTGTGATCGCCGTCCGCCGGAAAGACTTTGGACGCTCGATATAATTATGTACAAATGAATAGTCACGTTTGACGTTAGGGTAGCGAAAAACAATGGTGTTAGTTAAAAGTTGTGTGCATAATTAAAACGAGTGTCCAGAGTCTGCGAGGGCAGCTATCAGTTGGGGGGAGTAAACACTCTTCCAGAAGAGCAGTACAGTGTGGGTGTTCAGACGTGGCAGAGCCAAGATTTACAGAAACTTTCCAGCCCAAGCAGACTCTGCAGTCTAGGAGAAAGATGATTCGAATGAAACGAGATGTGTTTTTGTAAGCAGCTGTAACAATATTGATTGACAGTTGTTGCGGAGAGGCGAAAGATAGAGAGAAACGTTTAACAAAACATCCTTTGGACAAGGCTCTGGGTCACCATGAGATAGCAACATGAGACTTACCGCAGTCTCATTAGCAGCTCTTGTATGGAATTTCTGCGTGTGGATAAACCTACCTGTGCAACTAATTGGATTCATCATTAAAATCAACTCTGAATTTATTTTATTGCCAAAAGATTGACTGCGCCATGGGAAGTCCATTACACCTAATCAGAAATTTGTGATACGCCATGCGCAAAAAACTGAAAAACAGATCATCTCTACTGATCATAAAAAAAACTTCGTTACCGAGACAAAATCCAACATCCTACATTGCCTTATGAAGGATCAACCACAGAATTAAAAAAAATTGGTGGGTAGGAGGAAAGAAATTCCTAGTTCTGAGAATACCTCCACAGAAACTGCACAACCGCTTGCCAAGTAAAGGCTGTTGTTACGTACTCAGGGGTGGGGCAGGGAGGGGCAGCCGCCCCTCGCAATCCCCCACAGGTGGCATAAGATGAAGCAAACGAAAAAAAAAAAAACAGAGGAAGCAAAGAAAAAAGTAGTGGGACAAATAATGAGAAAAAAGTTGAAAGAGAAGGCAAAGAAAAATGATGCAAGCTGGAGTTCTTGTAGCGTCCTGGTAGCGTATAGCAGTGATAATGGTGTTTTTCGTACGTCATCCTCCAGAACTCAAACTAGTATTTCAGTCTTCATTAGGAAATGTGGAAATTTTTATCAGAGTTTTACAATTATAAACTTTTAATAACCAAGAGGACAAGGGTTTTCCATCAAAGAAAGAACTGACAGTACCATTTCATGGAACCTATACTTGTTGAGCCTGGAAGGGGCAATTTCCGGTGATCGGAAGGAGGGGGAGGGGTTACCTTAATGTTTTTGATACGCTCTGCGCCAACCGTCCGATGGTGGCTACCCACTTAGACAGCCCACCCCCTAATCTAGAATTCTGGGTACCATCACTTCAGCACTGAGAGGCATATTGCATTTCCGTATCACACTGTGGCACACTCGTTGAGACCACCTCATCCATGCTCCAGAACAAAATTGTAGTTACTCCCTGTCCCCCCCCCCCCCCCCGGCTCTCATTTCTGTTTGTTAAAGTCACCAGACTACAGATGCACGATCATCTGATTTAAATATGACTTCTGATTGGTCAGAGCTTGAATACATGTTGTTAATTAGTTCGACATGTGTGGATACGTGTTAGGATAATGTTGCCGCATTTTTTATCTGTTTGTTCTGCCGGTACATGCTGACAACGTATTGTGGAAACCTGTACACGACACATGTGACCTAAAATGTTAAAAATGTACAGAGGCATTACAGGTGGAAAATGATAGTACCATAATGGAAGTATTACCCTCACACATTGTGAACGTTGGCGCTTTTTCTTTTACATTCATTATCTAGTTAGTTCCCATGTATGTTGCCAATGTGCAGCGAATAAGCATGTGGGCCTATATCTGTAACACTATGTGAGAGAAACAAACAATTAAAGCTGGAATAAGAGTTAAAAATTTGTCAGTGAAAGTCAATTTCTGCACAATATGTTAATAGCCACTACAAAATAACGTTGCTCTAAGTCCTCATGCTATTTTTGCATAGATGAACATTTCATATCCATTCCTATAATTGGTTTGTTTAATTTCAAGTAACGGTGATTGACTGCTTTCTTCAAGAGTCTGAATTTTGTCGGGCCAACAAAAATGTCGCGACAATTTTTATATTCAAATATCTGGAAGGTGAAAGCCCAGTTATCGTTCAAATTTTGTGACAGGTGATCTTTTCCCTACTTTCTCTTCCCAGGCATACCGACAAAGAACAAAGGTAGTTGATTGTCAGTTACAATTCACATTCCAGCTTTAATGAAGCAACATTGACTTGGGATTTGTGACTACATGAAGTCGCATACTCGTCGACCGGTGACTGCCTTATGTTTCGACAGCCCTGTGTTCCGATACCCCTATGTTCTGATATCCCTATGTTCCGACACACACATATATTCCGACAGCAGCGGCTTAGTAGTACACTATGGGTCCCATGGACAAGGAGCAGTGTTTGCCCCCAAAGCCAATGGTATCCCAATCTCAATTGTACCAGCTTTCTCAGGCCAATCAACATATTACATATATGGTACTATGTGCGATAATATTTCATGCTGTTTACTGAAAGCCCTGAGCCACTGATGTGATCAATGCAACGACTAGCAAACTACGCTGCACAACATAGCCGGGCGCAAATGGTGTCTTACGTAATGGGTATGTAGCAACATATGTGTGTCTGAACATAGTGATGTTGGAACATAGGGCTGTAACCGTCAGACCTGACCAGAGTTCATCGCGATGCTTATAACCATCCCTATGTTCCGACATCTCTATGTTTCGACAGCCCTGTATTCCGACGTCTCTATGTTCCGACAACCCTATATTTCGACGTTTCAATATTCCGACATCTCTATGTTTCGACGTCTCTATATTCCGACAAAAGTTTACTTTGGCGCCGAAGAAAATGTACATTGGCGCCGGGAAAAACGTACTTGGGCCTCGGAAAAGTACTTTTTTTTTTGGCGGCGCCAAAGTACATTTTCTACCGACGCCAAAGTACACGTTGTTTTCGGCGGCAAAGTGCATTTTTAGGGAATCAAAGTACATTCTTTACCTGCGCCAATTACGTATGAATCGTTTTCAAAGTACACTCTAATCGGCGCCATAATACATTTTGGATGCTCGCCAAAGTACCCTTTTCATCGGCACCAATGTTCATTTTAACGGCCCCGAAGTACAATTTGTGGGCGGCGCCAAAGTACACTTCTCATCGGCGCCAAAGTAAATCATTTGTCGAAGCATAGGAATGTCGGAACATAGAGAAGTCGGTATATAGAGTTGTCGGTATATGGAGATGTCGAAATATAGATACGTAAATGAAGTCTCTGTATTCCGACGTCTCTATGTTCCGACAAAAGATGTACTTTGGTGGCGATTTGTCGGAACATAAAGATGTCGGAACATAGAGATGTAACCGTTGTCCACGAGGAGTATAATGGCCACTTCCGAATGGCCACTTTTCGAATGGCATGCATTATACGTGGTTAACAGGATGTGAAAATTGTTAAAGGCTGAGAGGGTCTATGCATTGCAAGATGTAGGCTCAGTTAAACCTTTGAGTGGAGGGTGAATGCCACATGTTTGTACAATTTTAAAGTACAGTGTAAATACTTTCAATTGGCTTTGCGGCGCGGTACTGAGCTCTAGCAGTGGCATACCACTGTACTATTACATAAATAATCATTCACCGGATGAGTTCAATGAACTCGGGAAACACTGCTATAACATGAGTCAATAGTCACTGCTTTGTCCTTTTTTTTTTTTCTGGTATCACCATTACATTGTTTACTAGGTTTTTGGGGGACACCAGTGAAGGTAGGCTGCAGATGATGCAAACATTAGGAATAATTTTAGGACTGGTTATATTGCTCTTGAACATCATCGGCGTAGTGTAGTAGTATAGGTTTCGGTCATTTTTAAGTGATGCCAAACATTTAAATGATGCCAAACATTGTGCAAGATTGCGTCTAAGGCTACCTGGTAATTGAAAAATTTCTCAATAAATCTGAAATTACATTTTGAACTTTCCATATTTCAGTCTAGGTGCGACGATGGTCGGAAATCTGAAATTTCAGTTGGAATTTTGTACATTTCAGTCTAGCCCATTTTATGACTTCGAAAGACTCCAAATATCGAACTAGAGTGCATCTAACATTACCTAGTATAGGTGCAAATTTCCCAGAAAGAGGTCTGGTCACACCTCCTCCCTTGCAGCACTCTCCCAGGCCAACTATCTCTCATCTAATGCTTTCCCCATCTATCAACTGTTACATTGCTTGACATTTTTCCTCATCAAACTGGCTTTCATTAACAAAGTTAATGGTACAAGTATTTGCTTAATACTTTGATATGCAATTATCGACAATTGTAGCTAACTAATAAAAAGCTACTCGTCAGTGAGTAAAAATTGTTGGAATAATTTTACTGGAACTATAATTTCTCGAGAAAAAAAAGTTGACAGCAATAGATGCAAAACATTGCACTTGAGTTACCTGCAGGTAGTGGGTGTCATTAATGTTTTATCATTAATTGAGAAATTACAGACTTTAAATCTCTATTTCAAGACTGGGTACATGCAGCTCAAGTACATCCGGAAGTGTCGTTTCCTGTCATTTGAAGGTTTTGAAGAGCCAAAATTTTCTTGTACGCTGAGCGCCAACTAATGATGGCGCTTCCACTTAGATATTAATCCCGGTAATTAAAAGCAAGCATATATCGGGCAAACAATCCCTCTCCCCCCGGAAAAAAAATCTAGGAGCCGATGCGCCAATGTGTTCAACCAAACAATATTTGTCAAGAACTCAATGAAAAAGATGGAATAGGATGTGTAATTCATTATGATTCTTGTATCATCTCAAAAACCCTAATGATGTACTACCACCTTTAATAAATTGTTTTGCTTTTCATATGAGTTGCGGAAATGCAGACATGATATCCATATTTGAGGGTTGGGTATATACAGCTCAAGTACACGTGCAGGGAGGCGCTGTTTCTGCAATCTGGGGGTTTTGAAAAGCCAAAGTTTTCCTTGGATGCTCCGCACCACCCGATGGTGGCGCTCCGTTTAGATAGTAAATCCCCTACTTAGCAATCAACGTAAGTAGCATAAACAACCTCTGCCCCCCCCCCCCCCCAACAAAAAAATTAGAAGACTGTGGGTCTATGTGTTCAGCCACAAAATATTTGCCAAGTGCTCACAGAAGAAAAATGGAAGAGGATGAGTAATTCATTATGATTCTTGTATCACCTCAAAAACACATGATATGTATAACCATTTTTCATAGATTTTCTCATCGATTTTTTCTTCTCACATGGACTGAGGAATTGCAGACATGATATCCCTATTCCAAGGCTGGGTATAGCAGCAGAACGGGCAGAATGAAAAACAATGTGTAACATTTTGGTTAAGATGATGACTCTATAGGCTTCTCGACAACACCCTCTTTTAGTAAGGTAATGTAAATTATTATTTTAGATTTTATTTGTCATTATTTTATTAAGACAATAAAGGTAATTGATGGTCTCATAAATAGCTAATGTGATTTTGTTTTCTTGATAACTCTTTGCAAACGTTATACTTATTTCTGGTTACTCTTTTGACGTAGGCCTACTCGTCGCGTACAACTGCAAATTACTATACTACAACGTGATACCATTAAGGGGAATACACGTGTGCACTGTCATCCAGTTTTATTGCCATATGTGAGTGAGTAACCGCAACTTGCGAACGTTAGCAGTATTATATCAAGAAGAGACTTAGTTGACGTCAACTGGACCAAACACCTTTAACAGAAATCTCCACTCTTACCCTTTCAACAAATAGTAGGCCTCTTTCCTCATTTCCAAGATGCAATTTTGTTAACTCTTCAGCTAATTAAATTTTCAAGTGAAATTCGGGACTTACATGTCCACTTACTTCTCTAAAATATTATTAACGCACAGATTCGTTCTGGTGTCCGAATGCATCACTCTGAAACGTGATTCAGTCACGCGGAGGATTACTGGAGAGGGAGGGCATTTTTTTTTAACCGTAAATGTTTTTTCTTACCGTTTAAAAAAAATGATTTATTAGTCTATAATATGGTCATTCTGACCCTCCAACGAGGTCGATAGAGTTTCAAGAGTATGCTTTCATGAACTTTAATTAACTTCCAGGAGACCTTTGTGATATAATTACTGTTTGCATAATATTCAGTCGGCAAGTGAACATAACTGACGTGCATCCATCCTCGTAAAAAAAAGCAAGCAGAGGGAAACTAAACAAAAGAAATTCAAGCTCATTTTAAATGTGATATGGAAGTTGTGACTCAAGTTTAGGTGCCTTGTATATATTCCCATGAGACAGATAAAGGATGTTTTTTTTTTTTTCTTAGAATAACGATCAATATTTTGTCATGTAAATTTTACTACGTACAACTACGTCATTTTCATCTAAGTTCAGCTGAATCTATATCACGTGCATGCAACGACTGCTCATAGACCTGTTATTACCCAGGCGCCTAAAGCCATTTCCATCGGGATATTCTAGTCGGCATCGTTACGAAGTCAATTTTAATTTTCAACAGTGGAAGGCCGTGAAAGTAGTGATTGGAAGCTTTAACCGTAAGTAATTAAGTTCCGAAAATTTTGGGCATGAAGAATCAGAAAAATGTATCAAATAAGCCTCATGCCCTCATATTGTACATTGAGAAGCCCTCAGTCTGGAAGCTTGGGGATTCCAGGACCCAATACAAAGCGAACCCTGGACCCCGGGAACAGGGTTTCGCACTTTGCGCTCGTAATGAGTCTATTTATATATTCTCTGAGCCACTCACTTACCTTGGAGGAATCACTGCAACAGGGCTTCGGGCAAGGACTAAATCAAGGACGCCTGCACCTCCTAATAGGCTAGTTTCATGGACATGTTTGTCCCCACCCACAATTTAACGGCCAAAAAGCTACCCATTTCGGCATGAAAGTACTTTTTTTTCCTTTTATTCTTCTTTCAGTCAGTGTAGTTGATTGCCTCCTAGATTGCTACTCTGACGAGAAAAGTGAAAAGAAACTAAAATGTAAAGAATTCTAACGCTGTGAAGTTATGCAACTTTGTTCTTTGTGTTCGAGTGTCTCTGTGCATGTGTATGTTTCAGTGTGTGTTTGTTTGCGTGTTCATATGACTTCGTATTATTCCTGTCGACAGATTTCTGATTCAGGGCACGTTCGTTGACCTTGAAGATCTTCATTTGAGCTATCCTTTTTACTCCCTGGGTTCATTTCTAACAAGTTACAGTATAATTGTTATAAAACAGTTACACACTAGCCCGCAATGACAGTCACGGTGATCATCAAAGGAAGAGCTGGAAAACAACTTAAATGATAAACACTAAACAAGTAACATGAGAGACTTTCATAGTCGATGGCGTTCATAGTAAGTGGTGGCTGCAATTGTTTGGGTTTTCTCCACGTCATTTGTTTTTATTTTATTGCCCCAGCCCCGTGATCGGAGCCAATCACCGGTGTTGCAGCCGATAGAGCGCTCAGAAGGTGGTATAACAATCGACCAATCAAAGCTTAGTTTTCGTGTTCACTGAAGTGTTACACAGTCACAGAAATTATATTTTAACGTATACGCGCAATAGGCCGATCGTTGACTTTTCCATTCACCTTTGACTAAAAGAAAAAAAAAATTGACGGCATACCTGGTAAGAGCTTTGTCCAACCTCGAATAGCACATCAAGAGGAAAAAGGAAATATCAGAGTAACACAAGATTTTATGTTACTGAGATACGGTGCCGTAGTTGACAAAAACACATTTGCCTCAACAAAATGACGGTTGGGTAAATGATCTACAAGACACAGACCTGCCAGTACCAACTTGTGTACTCTGGATTCAGCGTACGCATCTCCGGTTTTATGAACAAGTGGACTGTAGTAGTTTCTTGAATGTGACGTAAAACCAGGAATTACTAGTACTCCAAGACGTTAAAGAATGCACGCCTTGAGTAATCACGGATAGCCGTTCTGAGTGTGACATACATGGCTCTAATAGATGACAGAGCCATGTTTCTATATACGGCTCTGACAGATGATGTTAAAGAGTGCCACCAACTTCGATTTGGTCAAGTCGAACATTACACGGACATGGTTTCCTAAAAGGCCTGAAATCACGCATCTCCCTATTCATTAAATCGCAACTGAAGACGCAGACGGTCCCATGTTCGTACAATGTTGAAGTGTATACCCGGTCACTATAGGGATTTCACAAGCTACCAGGCCTAACGTACGTACTTCCGATAACGTTATTGAATGGTGAGTGAGACAGGTGGAACTAACTCAAGTGCAGAAAGTAATCGAAGAACGAAAACGACAGGATGGATCTGTTCATGAGGTACGTATGTCAGTAGTCTAGGACTTCGTAAGAAATTTTAATGTAATGTTAAGTATGATGATGATGAGAAGGAAGTCTACTTTAGAATTGTTCGTTCTCTAACGGACGTTAGTTATGATTGTGGTTCTGTCCGACCTAACAAGGCCCCGGCGAGACTAAGAGTTAGGCCACAGTCCAAGAAGGCACTCTAAGTACGTCTGGCCATAATTACTAACTTGTTCTTTAACCTTGGCCTTGCTCAGAAGGCTAACTGTTACGGTAGTGCAAGCAGTAGTGGTAAGCCTAATCCCTTTTGTCTCACAGAGGTTGGATCTCTTTTTGTCATGTATGATTGGAATAATTTTAGAATACCCTGCACTTTTGAACTTCTTCCTTTCAGTGCAGTTGCAGTCGAACCCAAACTAGGCCTATGTGTAGCCTAGGTCAGGGAATTCACTATTTTCTTTTTTTGTGGTGTTGAGTCAAAGGATGTACACTTGAGAACGATACATATTTGGGTGGACATGTACTCATACCTGGAGTCGCTGTCAAAGTGGAAAATGATATATCCAAAGGTTAAAGTTAAACAATGCTAAACTGGAGTCGGAGTCACAGTGCTTTGAACATGTAAATTAATTGCACTGTGCTTTTTCATGTGGAGTCGGAATCAAGGTAGGAATATGATGCATTGTATATGTATTCTCAGTTGGAGTCAGAGTTGATGTGAATGATTGTGGATAGTAGAGCCGCAGTGACAACTTTTAATGGAGAGACAGTCACAGTGAAGTCCAAGTTATTGCAAAAGTTGATTAGTGTTGTATACTCTGACTTTGTTGTTCCTTGCTCCACTGTGACGGAACCAATTTTAAGCGAGAACTGCTGAAAGGCAGGGTGTGCCTCTTCTGTAATTGTGCCATAACTATGATGTTGATCGTAATTACAGTAGGTTACTTTATAGAGGCCTGGTAACTACTGTAACTTATTCCTAGCCTAGTGCTACTGTAGCATCTTCAAAGTTGCTACTGATGCTATGGATGTTTTCTGAATTTCCTCCTATTGAGAAAGTATGCTAGTAGGGTTGCAATCTGATCTTAGCACAAATGTTGAGAAGATTAGCAGATGCCATTTAATGTGCAGTGTAAGTGCAAATGTCTACTTGTGCTACTGTAACACCTGTAGGCTGTACTCAAGTAGACCTATTATAAGTACAGTAGTGCCAAAAAATATTGCGAGTTTGAGAAAGACTTGAGTGTGCAGTAATAATTGATGAATCTCTGAGCTAAAGTAGACAGTGTGCTAAAGCTAACTAACTTGGTATAATAAATAGAAGCTGCCGTTGTAAGAGTACATACTTAAAGATGAAATTCTGGTTTTGTCCAAATTGTTGTACATACAGGTGTATGTAGTCCACCCCACATGGAACTCTGTATTCAGGCATGGTGCCTCCATCTCCAAAAGATAGTTACATTGGTGTATTGACATTTGACAATGTTGAAAATGTACAAAAAATTTTCACCTGTCAGTTAGGAGGAGAGGCTCATTAGAGACTGTCTTTTATCATTGAAAATGTTTAGATGTTATAAACTGATCTCATTGAAGTGTTTAAAAAAAATGAAAGGTGCAAGCAGATTGTTCTCTTCACACCATTTATCAAAATTAGATCAAGTGGTTATTTTATATTATACATAAAAAATATACTAGACACTGGGAAGTATTTTTTAGCCAACAAGTGATCACTGAATGGATTCAATGGAATAAGTTAACCTGCCACCAGAAGCTGTCACTGCCACTTCAGTGCAAGGTACATGTTCCACACTAAATTCACAATAAAAGCATGGTGAGGGACGTCATCTCTTCTTACCTAATGTTAAGCATAGATTTTCCAGTAAAATTAAATGGAAAATGACAATTGTGTTCAATAAAGTTTTCAATAAAGCCAGAATGGCTTAGCAGAGTGGTGCACTCCCTGTATAATAGATAATACTCAATAAGTAACCAGTTTCAAAGTTAAAGAGAAAAAAAAAAAGTTGGTTCATAGAAAAAGTCAGTAGTTTTATTTCAGTTTGACACTATGGCAAGGAGGTAGGTATAGTTAGAGTGAAATTTCATCTGTCAAGTGTGTGCAGTACAGTAGGTGAATTGATGCATGCATGCATGTGTGGTAAAGAAAAAAGCTGTGGTTATGGTTGTGATTGATTATTGTGGAGTTATATCTTATGGTATACGTAGGACGTTGCATCCAAATCCAAAAAAATTCTGGCTCATCAAGACTTAGACTAACGGGATATCCCAGTTTATGTGAGGAAAAGTTCATGTCCCGGATCAGGGCCCTAAACGGGTACACTGTATGTGTGTGTGTGTGAAGCCTTGACTTGTAAACACGATATCTCATGGAGGCAAAGTGCACTTGATAAGTCGATAATCTCTGTCAAGTTTTGATGGTGTCAAAGGTCACATGAGGTCAGTAGAGGACATAGCTTTAAAACCTTGTAAACACATTATCTCAGTGATGGAAAGTTACTTGAGCATCAAAGATGGTGTGTAGGTTGTCTATTGTGAGTAGATGGTCCCTATTCTGTTTCAGGTAGGTCATAGCTCATTTGTGGTCACCAGATGAGAAACTCTGAAAACCTACAGTATTAAGTAAGCTATCTCAGCTGCTGAAAGTTGCTTGAACTTCAAACTCTTAACCTTGGTTACTCTTGATGATTAGATGATCTCTGTCAGGTTTTTGAGAGGTCAAGGGTCACACAAGGTCAGTAGAAGCTATAGTTTAGAAACCTTGTAAACACATATCCAGAAGAAAAGTTGCTGGAACTTCAAACTTAGTGTATAGTTTGGCCATTGTGAGTAGATGATCCCCATTGTTTTTCATGGAGGTCAAAGGTCATTTGAGGTCACCTGTAGTGGAGTTGGAAGACCTTGTAAGGAAGATGCATTTCAGTGACAGATTTGTTGTAGACATGGTATCTCAAGGAGGGCAAGGTGAGTGAACTTTAAAATTGGTATGTTGGTTATCCTTTCTTCATCATAAATATTGGCAAGGAATCACAAAGTCCTTTGACTTTATGGTTTTTTTCCTTCCATGGTGCTGGAGGTACTGTACTGTAAGTTTGACAAATTCTACAAAGTACTGTATACAGAAAATCTGCATGTACTTTTCAAAATGTCTGCTTAAAGTAAGGGATGTATCACAACAACACAACTTTATGTGCAGTTACAGTACTGTACAAGTTTCACTTGACAAAATCAAATCAGTACATGAACAATGTACTGTAAGTGGTCATTGCAACTGTTAAGCCTACAGTACATTAGTGACATGCATGTGCTACATACTGCACTGTATGCACAGTATGTGACATCAACCACTCATATTTGCGCATAATAACTGTGGCAGTCAACAACCCACTGTACATGTTTGGAACAGAACAATACAAGGACAATCCTAGAAAACAGCACATGTTGTCATGGCAATGTAAATCAGAACATTGTCAGAGGTGCACAACTTGTAACATGTTTCATAAAGTCTAATGTATTGATAAAGCACTGACTGATATGTCTTGCACTGCATGGATATAAGTTGTCCAAAATCATGTGTTATATCTAGGCAAATGATGTGGTTGTGAGACTTTGCTCCTGATATCATAATTTATGAAATGACCCAAACAATACCTGTATCATTTGTACACTTTGAGGAAAAAGAACAAATTTATGTCACATTCGTTGTAACATATTAAAGGTTAAATTCAGATATGAAAATAAAGTGTGCAGTAATAGACTTAAGAAGGCTGCGCAATGTACATTCTGTTCAAACAATCCATGTACAGTAGTTTTACACATATTTATTCAGATGTACTTGATTCCAACTTCCCCTGATATTGTTCTTGAAACTTTTCACATCGCAACAACACCACTGCACACTGTGTTTCTGACTTTTCTGGACTATCACTGGCATGAATGTATACTCTGAAGAAATTCCATCATCACACCATTAATGACCATACTGTACTGTAGTACCTGTGGCAACCTGACTTTACAATTAATGTATGAGAATTAGGTAAATGTGAACTATATGTGGCAGTGCAATGGTATTGTAATCATGACTGAAACTTTATTCTGGAAGTGATCAGTTCATGCTGAACAAACCTTTTTGAGACAATTTTCTCTCATCATAAATCTGTCAGAAATCAGTACTTTGTACTACGGGTCAACTTCAGTGGCTAATGTAGAGTAGAGTGCATGGCACATGTAGTTGGCAGTAAAATGGACCGGAAGCCATGCAAGCTATCAAATTGCTCTTATGTGTGGGAGATCCATTCTTGTGAGTTTATAAGTACTGTAAATCTATGCTCCCTAACTAATTTTTTTTATAACCTAAGCTGATTTTTGGTTTGCAAAGTGATCTGCTTGTTACGTACACTACGCGAGAAAAGGTTCTTACATTATGTACTGTATTTGTCCCGTGGCTGTTGACTTTTATGGGTACAATTATGCTGCGCCTCTTTAAGTTGTTAAGTCAGTAAATAGGTAGTTTCGATGTTTGACTATATTAAGGACCTTTTAATGCCAATAAATGCTGTGTGTTCAGACAGTGGGTCTAAAGGTGACATTTCAAATACTTTACAGTACATGCAGTGCTGTGTTCTATAACAAGTGAACACCAACCCCCCACCAACCCCTCCCCCCACCATACAGTTTGGACATCAATGATCATTCCAAGTTTCCATTTTGATTCTTGTAATCATGTGGCAGTCATGCTTTAGTTTCACACAAAATGTTTTTGTCTCTGCAGTGTTGACAGGTGCATACCAAGAAATTTGTCATGGGTGGTTTTACTTAGCCAGTGTTGCAGATGGGACCATTTGCGATGTGGTTATTTGCAGAACTCACAATTTTGCAATAGGCATTTAAATGGCTTCTGTGATGAATCACAGTCAAGGGTGTGCTGGTAATGAGCACTGGAGCAACACCTTCCTGGGCAACTTTTTAACTGGAAATTCCTGACATTTTCCTTTCTTTTTGCTCAATTTTGTGAGTGAACTTCTTTGTCACTTGGGTCATGGGGCTTGAACTGTGACTGATGTCATACTTAGTGTGTTGCTTGGTCATACTAATAAGATGATCCCTATCATCTTTGGTGAGGGGCAAAGGTCATTTGAGGTCACCAGAGGTCAAACTGTAAAAACTTGAAAACACAATATCTCCAGAAGAGTAACTATGACTGATGTAATACTTGGTGTGTGGGTTGGTAATAATGAGTAGAAGATCTCTATTGTTTTATTGAGGTCAAGGGTCATCTGAGGTCACTAGAGGTCAAACTGTAAAAATGTATAAACACAATATCTCCAGGAGTCTAACCTTGACTGACGTCTTACTTGATGTGTAGATTGCATATAAGTAGAAGACTTCTTTTGTTTGTGGTGGAGGTCAAAGGTCATTTGACATCACCCGAGGTCAAACCTTGCTAACACATTAACTCCAGAAGGGTAATGTTGACTGATGTCATACTTGATGTGTGGGTTGGCCATACTGGGTAGGTGATCCCCGTTGTTTTTGGTGGACGTCAAATGTCACGTTCATTTCAGGTCACCAAAATAAAGGTCATTTTGGGTAAAAGGCTTGTGGTGTATCAAGAAAAATTACTGCAGTTGATCTCATACTGTACTTTTCATGTGGATAATTCATGTTTGTTATAATATAACCATGTAGCAAGGAATCACAAAGCCCTTTGGCTTTCTTTTTAGGTAGTTCAATTACTGTATCCTTGGCAGTATTACTTAATAATGGGTCAATACTCCATAATGCCAACGTTCCACACTGATATACCGTACCACTTGAATGCTTCTGTACAGTACTTGCAAATCTAATCAAATCTAAATCAGTGCCAATCTAATCTGCATTATATGGACCAGTGGTACTTTTTTCTTTGATCATGGACAGTATGTTGACCCTTTTGATCATCTTAAACATATCACAGCACCCTGGGAAAGTATATTTTCGTCATAATGTTGGAAACCCCAGTACAAGTAGCATGTTAGTTGTCCATTAATGGGTAACTCGAAATTATTTCTGCAGTACCACTGTATGCGTGCAATGGTCTTTGACCCAAGAAAAAGTGGAAATGGTATGATCAACAGAATCAGTATCTGTGTGGAACATGCTGCAGGGTTCTTGAATGTAGTGTAAGTGGCAAGTACTCCGGTAATATTATTTCCTGTAGACCTGTTGTCATCATTTGTGACCAGTGTTGCTTTACAGGGACTGTTTTCACTGCACTATGGTAGCATTTACAGGTACGGTAGCCATGTCCTTCTGTACTTGTCTTCATTTGGAACTTACAATTTGTTAATCAAAGCCCATAGCTTCAATTCTAAGATTTACTCAGCGTCATGTCCTTTTTTTCTTTCGCTTTTTCATCTGCGTCGATATACAAGAAATACGTTTTGGTGCACACATGTTAAGTGCATATGTATTAAATGTGAAGGTGAACATTCACGCAGACGTGTACCGCACTGTTCTATTTTAATGTGCTAGTCACCATTTTCGCCTGTTTAATATAACATCTTGTGAAGTTTACCATAGTGTGTATTACTGATTACCACCCGAAATATCATCGACTTGTAAACAGAGAAAAATGGGGATTTGATTGATTGCGGCAATCAATCAAATCCCCGTCATTTCCATCTCCCCAGTGACACTACCAGACTGTAGCCAGCACACAATTCCAGGCGAGAATTCACCCAATGCATTACCCCAGAGCATACAGTACAGTATGTTCAACAGAGAATTTCATCACAGGATTCATGCGCTGCGCAGTATTGAATCGTGTGCTAGCGTCAGACTGGTCTGCTCCAGTGTGAGCTGCAGTGAATCCTGTGCTACAGTAGCTTGAGACTGCTACTAATACATGCACAGCACAAGTTGCGTCGCGATTGCGTGTACGGTCTTAGAGTACGTACTACTGTACATAAACGACTGGTCAACACCACTGCACACTGTGAAAAAGATGGTCTGGTCAGCGTCTCTGTCTCCCTCTGATTAAGTGTCCTTCTTCTTCTTTGAACTATCAGTTGTTAGGAAGTACAAACAGGGGTATCTGTACATTGCTGCCACAGCAGACTATATAGCTACAGTAGTAGTCCAGTTTTTTAGTTTGCAAGCATCACTTTCATGTTAACTTGTTGCTAACTTGTTACTTTTAGTCATTGCTCTGGTGTTTTGTGTGCTACCACCTACAGTAGGAAGACCTATATTGTACATATAGCCAACAAGTTGCAGTGTTTGTGTTACTGTGGGAAGTTACCGTATACAGTATATCTCATTTTCAATGTGTGGTAGACTGTACAGTACCTATGGTTTTGTATATATGTAGACTACGTGTTTAATACTGATTGTATCAATTCAACCAGGTGTTGCAACATTCATGTTCACAATCCCAATGGACTTTGATGTACTTGCCTGCAAGTTCACTGCTTCTAAAAGACTATTTTCTGTTAACAGGGTTTTTTTTTGCATATTTGGTTGGACATGATTCAGCTGTCCTTCAAAAACAGTTGTTTTATGATGCTGAAGCATTCACGCACCAAGAAGCCTGCAGCTTGTACCGTATTAAAACTTCATGCCAGGAGGACTACCAACTTACCAGTTTAAGATCAAATTTGGTGGCTTTTTGCGCAAGACCAGTTCAGTAGTTCAGTGGAGAAGACCAAGTTTGCTTTACTCTTGGATGAAAAAACCCATCAAGGTGTGACCCACCGGAGATCGAATCCAGAACTGGCTGGTTGAGCAGCTTCATTGTTTCAAGTGCCACCATCTTTACCACTGGCTTTTACGCGCCCAGTTTTAACTCATAAATCTCTCTAAGAATGCATAATTTTAGTGCAGGAATCCTACTGGATAATAAGACTGCACAGAAAAAAAGTCTTTCTGACAGTTGTTGATGTACTTACTTGTTTGTTGATATCACGCATATATGTTTAAATCACCAACTTCACCAGTCCTCCTGCCTCCAGTGCTCTTTTCATATGTTACTGCCAGAAAATTACTGGCTTTGTGTGTTTTGCACACGTATCTCATCAATGTGGTCTAAAGAACATAGGTATGCCACAGGCAATATTAAATTACCAGTTTACTACCTACGATAGGATCTGCCATGTACAACTGAAAGTAGGATCAGCATGTACTGTAGTTGTGACTTACACGGTAGTATACCTTGCACTCTGTTCTTCCAAAACTTATAAGGATATATTTCTTTGACAGATTTGTAGTGAAAAATGATCTGCCATTGATGCCAAAGTAAGTCAGAAAGTGTTCCAGTAGACAAAAGAAAGATACATTTTTTTTTTAAATTTTTCTTACGTTGACATCTATAATATGAATAAGCGTGTGGTGCTCCCCCTTTCTTTGAACAGGAATGTTCTTCGGAGAAACTTAATTGATACTTACATGAAGTCTTGTATGCAGTTTGATGACCTTTTAACCAAACAATTTTCTGTGTTCAAGCTGTAGATAAGAGCCATACAACACATGCTCATGAATATAATCTGTAGGACCTGATGCCATAAAGAATTAAAAAAAAATTGACATTCTTTTTATGTCTACTGGGACACTATCTTACTGAATTTGCCCCACATATGCACAAGCTTTCGAAGAAGATCTCAGATAAACTCAGATCAAGTCTACATGTCTTGACACTTTGTTAAAGAGGACATTGAGTTGTTTCATGAAGTTCACTTAATTTTCCTAAACCTTGGAAGTTTCCTTTCACTCACCGATGGCAAACAGTCAAAGTAAAAGGATCCCCGTGTGTGAATGATTCAATTTGGTTTTTGAAAATTTGTAAGTAGATGCTTTTCACATTAGTACTATAAATATACAGCCAGCACAATCAGGGTAAAAAATTTGAAAACTTCGTCAGTCTTCATAACTATTGGATGTAAAACTTGACTAATTTTGCTAATTATAGGCATTGCCATGTGGGTGACCCTTCAAATCCTCACAAACTTATCAATATTAATTCAATGAGCCCCTTTAAGTGCTGCTTAAAATTGACTTGTAAGAAATTAACAAAGTTGGATGTAGTCAAATTGATTAGTGACAAGCAGTAACAATGCTAATGCAATTGCCATGACAACAAGATCACTCACGTATCACTGCACTTGAAGTTTGTGTGACATGCTTCTAGAAAATAGCACCCTTCATTCAGAAGTTGCAAAATAAAATCCTGAGTGAAAATCCATTGGAAATTTGTTTATATCTTCCACCATTTTTGAGCACCATTCGTTCAGAAGTTGCAAAGTAAAATCCTGAATGAAAATCCATTGGAATTTTGTTTATATCTTTTACTATTTTTGAGACTTTTCAAAGTTGAACAAAAATGCAAAACAGATGAAGTGGAGTGTTGCACAGTGTCAGTATTTCTTTTGTTAAGCCTTTATATTTTACCTCTCAATTGCTGACTTTCAAATTGGCAAGTGATGTGAATATATTTGAAGAGGAAATTGGATGCTTCCGAAATAAAACCCTCCAGGCATATAACATTCTTAAATGTCCTTGAAAAAAATGTTATATAAACTTGTTGACTTTGCTTGTTCAGGTGGTTGGATTCACAAGTTAAATGAGTATAATGACTGTAGGAATTGTTTATAACATAATTTACATTATGAAACATTTAAGGCAAAGTAGTTGCAGTGAATTCCATTGGACTGGATTTTCATCATTGATGTATTCCAGAATATTTTTCCTTTTTAGATTTTCAGTAATAATGAAAAACCTCTGTAGCCTCATGTGTGATTGTAAATTTAGGCAGAAAGGGGCAGGAAGAGATAGGTCACACTTATCGCTGAGCACGTCATGATAATCATAGATAATATGAAGAAAGAAAATCAACACCGATTTCTGTCAGTATGGGAAATTTATGCCACAAATTTGATTGCACCAATGGGGTTATGTCACATGGGTACATGAACACTTACTGTAAGCTTGATCGTGAAGTCATCCTTTGTAGCAATTTTCAGACTTCTAGACAATAAACTTCTCATAAGAGTAATTAAGGTGAACAGAAGTGTTTAGTCAGTTTTATAACGATCTCAGCATTCAGCAACATGAAGGAATACTGTACCTTAGTTTCTGAGTCATATGCAAGGTCTCCGTGTGTTTAGTGTGTATACTGGCAAAATGGCCAGAGGATGATTGTACAGTATGGTGGGAACTGGGGGCGCTTTGGATGTCTGACAAAGATACGACATAAATAAAGAAGGTGGGGTGTCCATTAGACTGGCGAAAATTTGCATCACATCTTGAGAAAGGTATATTATGTCAGGACACTATATAAACCTAATGTCTCTGTACGGCCTTATTGCGGCAGTTCGTTGATAATGCCACACATGTATCTTAAGTGTCCTGGCTCTTCTGTGGTTTGTAGGATGCAAGATATTCTCTGAGGCCAAACACAATTAAGGCACCACATCATGATGCATTGGGCAATTTTAAATATCATGTTGCTGAAATTAAATGTGAAAGACTAAATTTTTCCTGTATGTTGAGAATTAGGGTTTGCATCAAGTTGCGAAGGGATTAGATGGTTCTTTCTCTAAAAAAGAAATTTACCTCAGACCAAAAAACAGTCATGAAGCAACTTTCCTCTCCCAGATACAAAGTAGGCGGCAAGATGGGCTTGATCTGCAAATTATACTGCCTGCAAAACACCAGGACAGTTTTAGTTTCCATTCAACAGACAGTCTGCCCTACAGAAAATTGAACATTCCGCACGTAGTAAAACACATAGCAACTCGTGAACACATTATGGACTCAGTTCAATCTGGTGAGTGTCTTTTCCCTTTACCTGCAGCTTGAGATATCAATGTAGGATCTTTAGCAGGAAACCCAGCAAGGACATAAGGGAACTAACCTTTGATATTACCGGCAGTTTAGGCACTCCATTATTCCCTTCAAAATTTGAAAAGCTAATGCACATAACTCTCATAGACAATTGACCTTATGTTTATACTGCACGTAAAATATTTGCATTAAATGGTATTTGTCTAAATAGTTGCCCTTTGCCCTACTATAATTGTGATCTGCATCATCTGTTTAGAACAATTATTGTTTTCTAATTTCTTAAAAGCACTTTGTGTTCTGTCCAGGGGAATCCTTCAGTTTGTAAAGTTTTCATCAATTAATGTTCAGTGCTATTATAACTGTGAATGGAGGTCGTTTCTCCGTATCTTTAATTTAAAATAAAATATCACATTTGAGTGGTACTGTAAGGGATTGACCGGATGGTTTGAAGCTTCAGTTGAAACTTGTAATTGACTTGTAATTGTACAGTAGGCCATAAGTATGGCCTCTGATTCTGTCAACCCTGACCACCACTCATATAGTAACACCGCAGCTCAATGGCCAGCTTTATTTAATAGGATCATAACAGAGGACATAAATTTCTAATAATTTAATAAAACACCTTTAAACAGTTTAGTTTGCAGTTTTCAATTTTCACCTCTTCACATGTGACTTATTAATTTCAGAGAGACAAAAGTTTCATTTCGAAAATGTAGTGGTTCTGTGTTAACTGTCTCGACTAAAAATAGATGTTGGTCAGTGCAAAACAGCCCGGCATTGATCAACGTTTTTGGCAAGTGCTTGAAAAGACATGCTCAAAAGAAATACGCAGAACCTACATGCAGACTGGAGAAGAATTCAGTTCAATCAGCATATACTAGTCAGCAACATGCAGGCACTCGCTCATCAGGACATGTGTCCTGGCTCTATACACTAGCATTAAATATGTTAGAGAAGGCAATGTAATTATGCTCCCAAGTGTTTTGGCTCAAAGTTTCAAGTGTATAATACCATCAGCCTTCACTGCCTTCAATCTGTACAGTAGGTTTGGCATGGCATATGCTGATGGATCGAGCTGTGGGGTCGCTGTTATACAGTTTGGTACCTTCCTGTAGCAGACAAATATTAACCTGATTCAATGTTTCCTATTGTTTTTTAGAACGTTGTTGGTCATGAAGTG
Organism: Stichopus chloronotus; assembly: GCA_021234535.1. Classification (NCBI taxonomy): domain Eukaryota; kingdom Metazoa; phylum Echinodermata; class Holothuroidea; order Aspidochirotida; family Stichopodidae; genus Stichopus; species Stichopus chloronotus. Next base: position 7,981,018 of record CM037848.1, on the reverse strand, counting down.
ACCAAAGTTGGCCTAAATGTATGCTTTTTAAAGATGGGTACCTCAGAGGGCCTAAATTAGACCAAACAAGGTGACAGTTTTCAATTTGTGGTGGGATGTCAGAAATTGCACACCAAGGTCATACACCAAAACAAGGGTATACTGTAATTTGCCAATTGGTAGAAGTGAAATTGTTTGCAATTCAGAGCTAGTTTCATTCAGGCAGCCTTAGTGACTTCACAATCAGCTGGTCTCAATGCACTTTTTCACCCTGAACAGTACTATGTTAGAAGGATCTGAACTACTGTGAACTACGCTTCATGATTTGTGCAATATTAGTCTCATGGTATCACACGCAGCTATTTCAAACTCTTTGTGAACCGCCCGCGCATTACACAATTCGAAGTTTCAAAAGAAGTTAGTACCAGAGTTTTTCGATAATTTCTAAAAATTGACTGCATATTACGTGGAGAAAGTTTGATAGGTGTAATATTGAAGATGATATTTCCTACCTAAAACTGCAAAACAACATGATACAAATTTCAGCCAGTGGCCTAATATGTAGAGTATCTTTGGTCCTTTTATTTGCTCAACTCTAGGAACTTATTGACTACAAACTGTTGGAATAGGAATGCATACAGCACAGTAGACTGAATGTCTGGGAGCCAGTGCACAGTACACCATTTGTTGCTCGTGTTACATCGCACTCACTGCGTGGTAATGTACGTCCCTGCAGCGTTTGCCTGACACTAGTACACTGTATTCCATGTGCAACAGGATTTTTACACACCCATAATGTTTTGTTGCAGAATATTTAAATCCCATTTTCTGTTTTAATGAACATGGAGGAGTCCTGGTCAATGTTGCAAAAGCAGGGATAGATGGTGAAAATAAGATCTCCCCTCCTTCTTTATCTGTTTTGCGTTAGTTTGATATCATCATCAGTTTGATTCCACCTTTCGTAATCAGTAGTTGTACTGTACTGCCACTTGAAAATTCTGCTAAAATTTTCAATTTGTTGCTGCCATTTTCAGTGAGTTTCATACCATCATATGGTGGTCACCATTTGCGATCAGTGTTATCAATACCGCCTTTTGCGGCCTGACAATGCCATTTGAATCAGTTTGATTCTGCCACTTTGCATTCAGTTATTGTTTTGCCAAATTTGCTGTGAATTTAGTACTGCCTTTTCCAATTAGTTTTCCATCATTATTTCATCGATTTTTATGGCCATAAAATTACTTTGGTGCCTTCATGTGCCGTCACTGCCTTTCATACCACCATTTGCGATGAGATTGATACCACCAATTGCAATCGGTATGGTTGATACCACCATATGCAGTATGTTGTACTGCCATGAGACCTTTTTTCACATTAACTGACCCAAAAGGTAGATCTGTTCCTTTGTGATCAACAATAGTGGAGGTAATATAGTTTACATCATTTCTATTGACCTCTAGTTACCATTTAGACCTGCTCGTGAGATAGAAAACATGAAGTGAAGCTCGTAGGCTTGTGCAATATAACACACCAAAAAGTTTCAGCATTGAAAAGAACTACATGTCATCAGAGAGAGCCCATGCATTAGCCATATGCTGCATCTCTGCAACTTTCTCTACCTCTCCTCAGACTTGTTTTCCCTAATTTAATATCTTGAGCTAACAATTTCCCCTGGCAATGTAAACTGCAACTTCCTCATCAACAAGTTGTTGGAACTGCTTGCTACACTAAGGGTGCTTTAACATTAAAGATCCGGTTCAGATCTCGACGTCAGGATAAGATCCTGACGTCGATATCTGAATTGAGATCACGACTGTAGTGTAAACACAGTTCACAGATCTGCATCAGATCCTCCCATTTTGATGCTGGCAGAGACCAGGATCTTGATGTTGAGATCGATGATTGTACGGTAGTCTAAATGCTCCGGCATCAATTGTGAGCTGACTTACCTGGTAACCTCTATACTTTACAATGTGTTTTCTCAGTCTCAGTATTCTTACTTTTTATTTTACTTATGCATAGTACACATACATTGACTCCACAATTTACATGAAAAAATAGCAGTATCTCCTTATTTGTTTTGAAAGTCTGTAAGTTGTTATTCTCTACACAAATTTTACACCAAAGTGTAGAATTTGAAAAAGATTTGCTTAATGTGAAATTTATGTATGTTTGGGACAGGCAATCCCATTGTAGGTAATTTTTTTAGGCACTTATTTCTGGTATAATGTTACACTCATTTCTGGTGTAATGTTAGGCTGCTGTAGAAGATATGCAACAGTACCAACTTATGCTTTTTCAAAGTCAACATTTTGCCTAAGCCTAAGAGTACTTTTAGCTCAAACCAGCTAGCTGGTCTGAGCTATTGTAATGGTGCGGCATCACTCCTATCTATTTATCTGTTCACAATTGTTCAAAATGCTTCTTCTCCGTCATGCTTTCAATCATTTGCATGAAACTTGGACACAGTGTTTCATAGGTGGTGGACCATTTGGGGGGTGTTCAAAAAGTTTTGGTCTGAGGTCCCATGTGGACCCTATGGCCCATTTTATGAAGTTCTGTGAAATGCTTCTCCTCCGACAGATTCTCTTTTACAATGTTGATGGTTTGTTGCAATAGTACTCTGTTAGTGGTACTGTACCTTCACGGTGTTGAGGGATTTTTAGTTCAAGGCTCCATCTGGGCCCTATACAGTATGGCTCATTTTATAAAATTCTGTTCTAAATGCTGCTTTTTACACATGCTCTGATGGATTTGTATGTAACATGGACATGTCAATGTTCCCTTCATCATTGGAAATTTTTATTTTTCCCCTCTGTGGGAACAAGTTGGGCCAGTTATTGTGAAACATGTCATAAATGCAATTCAGGCTGACACACTCTGGCTGTACAGTATGATTTGTCATTTGAGATGGAAGAAATGTAGCTTTATGAAAAAGCACACGGTCCCTGGAATGTTGCAATGGAATTATTTCTAGGGAATTTTCTGATCTGTGACTGCATAAAAAATGATTTTTTTAAAGAGACAGAAAATTATGACGCTGAATCTGCATTTTCACTCCAGATTTCAAGGGAACAATTCAGTTATGGTTTGTGTGTTATTCAGGGTTCATTTAACCTCTATTTCAAGGATAACTGAGAATGTTGCATGCCCTGTTGGTTTCATTTTGGAAGCATGTCTTCTTAAAAAATATTTCTGCCACTTACCAATGTGTATGACATGTATGGCAAAACCTGCAATGAAGAGGCTCGCAGCCCATTCTGACGCTGCGGATCACATCACATAATCATTTTTGCACGTTCATCCCATATATTTTGAAAAGTCGTATCTGAAGAACAGTAATAGATATCAGAGCAGAAAAGTATCCCACTGAGCCTGCACAGCTGGCTAACTACAGTATAACATTGTGTGTGCATGCATGCATACCAGCTCCACTTAATTGAAGGGGAGTAAATATTTTCTAACATGGCATACAACAAAAATAGCATCATTGTTCAACCATTCAGCCTCACAATCAGCAATAGCTTCAATTCCTCAAAACAATTTGCATAAGATGAGTTATGGAAGATGTATTATTCGAATTCTTGAAGGTTTGGGTGAACAAGTTATGTTTGAACAACAAATAATTGAATTTCTATCTATGAGAAACTTATATTTTGAAAGGCAGGTTACCCTCCTTTCTTCTTTTGACTTATCTATCATTCTGTAACCAAAACATATCGGTTTTGAAAATAAGATTTTTTTTCTGTAAATCAAATTCGTTCTTCAGTGAACCAAACGCCAATACTTCCAGGTGATATGACTTTGGTTTCATACTAGGAAATAATAGCCCATTGATAGGATCCTACAAAGTAAGAGGAAGAGCACTAGCAGTATGTGTTTATAATGGGGCATTTGTTAGCCAACTGTAGCTGTCTGCACCAGCTGGATGTTAGGAGTTTGTAACGTTGTCCTAGTATTGCCAAGCTTTTAGTAAGTACTGTACTAACCCTGTATTTTTGGACTGTTTTAAAATGTAGCAGTGTGAAACTTTCCTTGGAGACATGCCAAGAATGTTTGAATATCTGCAGTAACTACTGTAGGTATCTCCACTATCTGTGTCTGTAGATCACTAAATTGAGTTTACAGTGATGAGCAAGATCTCAAGAGTCACATTGACCCTATTTTTGCAAGGAAATGGGGATTTGAGAGGAGGTCTAATTCATTCAGCAGATCGGTTAAATTTGCAGATCAGTTAAATTGTGCACTTGATGGATACTCATAATTCTCCTTCGGAAAGATTGACTTCAGAAACTGTGCATTACAATTTGCAGGCTTGGTCATCATGCATTCATCATCAGTTGTCAGAGTGCAATAAGTCAAAGTGTCATATGATGATACTGTGCTGGTGCTGGGCGAGTAATTTAGTTTGAAGGATAGTGGTACAGTAGACCTGCATTATTTTAAGAGTAGAGAGCATATATATCTTTGCAATTTTATCATGTGTACAGTATATATATGGGCTGATCTGATATTACAAATTGGCTTTTTTCCTCTATCATGAATCGTTCTTTCGAGGGCTCATCAGTCCTCACTCACCCTGTATCCCTCTTCATGTGTACTGTAACGTTGCCTGCGGTACCTGTTTATTCAGGGCTGGAAAAGTAGGCTGGTATGGTGCAAGCAAGGCAAGAGACAGGACCAGAAGAGATGAATACAGAGACAGGATATTCTGCAGTTTGCAGTTCTCGAATCTATTCACTTGCTTCTAAAACGACAAAGTTTGTGCCGGCACTAAACACTACTAACTAAAACTATGTGAAAATATTGACAAGTGCTCACAGAGCACACCAGAGGTGGTGGCCCACGTGAGCTCTAAAAGGTAACTGTAACATCTCTGTGTATAGTTACAGAGAGCTAAATTGGTAAATACAGCCACAATACAGCTGAACATGGTGTAAAACAATATATGTGCCGTACTACAGCCTGAGAAAGATGGTATTACCCCCACTCACTTACAGTACATTCTCACCCTTGCCCTTCCATCTTGCTATTTGTCATCTGTCAGTATTCTCCTTCATATACCTTGATGCGAATTCCTGTCCAATATCTCACCCCTCTCAGTTTTTCACTCTATACTCTGTCTGATTTGTCCCTTCCTCTCACGTCTGTGATGCTCCATCAACTGTCTGGCAGTAATTACTTCTCCTTTTCCATCTGGATACTGTTTCTTTAGTGTTCCCTAACTCCCCCTCTCAATAACTTTTCACCCCTCTTCTATGCCAGCCACTCCACTGTGCCTGAATTTGTATACAGTGCACCGTAAGTGCAATCTACTGTAGCTAAATGTTATATATTCATCCCCTTTCAGTTTTGATTTTATGTATTCAGTGAAATCACTTCCTTTGAAATTGCAACTGAAACAGGTTCATAATGTGCACAAACAACCAACCTTTTTTGTTCATTAAATAAAACTAGAATTTAAAACATCAATTGGCATTGTTTCTGAGACTGTTGCTTATTCAGTATGCTATAGCCACACCAGCCATAAAGTTAGACAAAAACAGGTTCTTGAAGCATCATCAAGAGCCAATAAGCTCACTGTAATATGTGACTATTCATGCAAAACAAATTTTAATCAGTTGGAAAATCTCTTTGATTTTATTCCTTCCACATTAAATATTGAATTCTTGATCAGCTGTTGGTACACTAGTGTTGCTTACCAGAGGTTAGGCTTCATTAAACGTGGAAGCAAACCCCAGAACAGAAATTGAGCAAAAGTCGGTTATTTTTTCAGTGTTTGTGCATCTGCTTTGTAAGGTGAGAGGCAGGTTGAGAAGGAGGGAGGTAATGAAAGGAGACAAGGGAGTGGAAATGTAAGAGAAGTAAGTGAATGGGAATGGAAGTGGAGGGACAATTGTACATGAATAAGCTTTGGATCAGAGGGTAGTACATAGGAGGCACATGCACTGAGAAATTGGGTCTTCCAGATTCAATATTGCCCTCAACTGACATCATAATCTCTCTTCTTTTTCTCTTGTTTGCAGGATTTCAGAGTGAATGCTGAGAATCATGGGGGTCATAGCTGTTTCTGCCATAGTCTGGAAAGCTGACTCAACAATTCCTCCAACTGAAGGGCTCAAGAGGTAGGGGATGATGAGAAACAGATCCAGTAGAGGTTGGGGAGGCTGCCTCTGTGGCTACTCCTGGAGGAAGACGGGGCTCTTCTTTCTCTTCTTCTTCGTTCTCTGGTTTTACACCCTAACCTCTGTCATGCTGCTGAACCGCAAGACGGATGAAGCAGACACTGAACTGCTGAAGGATAAAATACTCGACATCAGCAAGCGGTACGTCAAAGCTGTCGCTCAGGAGAACATAAAGACAGGAGGAAGAAATGCTGTCCCTGAGGCAGAGGGCATCTTTGGTAAGATGATGAATGAAATTATACCCCTATCCAAGCAGAGTGCATGGAGTAAAGTAGAAGTAGTCCTTAGTAGTGTATTCTTGCAGAGTGTGACTGAGAATTGGGGCATGTTGTAGGACAACAAAGCCACTTGCTTGACATACCGTACACGGTATGTCGACCCACATCAGGATAGGGTAGGTGTTAATGGGATTTGCTGGATAGACAGACTAGTATGTTTTAGCCTGATATCTAGGCTGTCTAATGGACATCCTGCCAGGATGTGATCTGTAAGATCCGTCAGTATTGAAAAGAATCGATATCAGTATGTTGGTTGAAAATATCTAATAGTTTGGTTTTGCCTACAAAATTTTGCAAAATAGGCACATGCAAAAAGTCACTGCATATGGGCCAGGAAACAGTGTCAAATGTGTTCCTTTAATAAACAGCAGAGCTGTTGTATTTACTCCAATATATTCTCCCTCACTAATGAACACCCCCTTGTTTTTTGTCACATTGCAGACCTCAAATGTAATGTGTATAGGCTTTGATGCCAGTCTTCAGTTTTTGGCCTAACCTATGTGTAGCAGTAGTTTAGTATATGAGTCTGCTGTTACATACTGTTAGTGGAAGGCTTAGCCACTGAACAAAATTACAAGAGAAATTTCTCTTTTTTAGATTGATGTTTATTACTGTTGTCCTTTTCCGCGCCCCATAGCCCTTGTGAACTTTGCCCTTTGGCCACGAGGATGGGTTTTGTGTGTTTTATAGTGAAAAACACAGGGCGCGAAAAGGAGAGATAGTTTTGGGATTCGCGGGAAGAGTGACTTAGGCATTCGAGGGGCCCCTCACATCAAGGAGGACCAAAAAGAAATTCGTCTACGTAAGTACCAATTTTACATGGTAGCAGAACGAGGTTCCGAAATGGCGCAATCGTATAAAATTCCGCTGAAACTCACCGACGAAATTCAGTACGATACGTGGAAGAATGAAGTCTGTATTTGGAGCATGGTCACCGATTTAGCCGCCAAGGAACAAGCACTTGCCGTAGCACTGTCGCTATCGGGTAAAGCCAGAGCAACTGCCCTTGAGATAAAAGTTGAAGAGCTGAATAAAGATGATGGTTTGGATGTTTTATTCCGTCAGCTGGACGTTGTTTTGGGTAAAAATGTCGTGGACAGTGCCTACGAAGCCTACACCAATTTTGAGAAGTTCACTCAAGGGGATATGTCTATGTCGGATTACATCGCACAGTTCGAGCTTCTGTATAACAAATCGAAGAAGCATGAAATGAAATTGCTTGATGCAGTTTTAGCGTTCAAATTACTTGACAAGGCCAGTTTGAGTTCAAAGGACCGTCAGCTGGCCTTGACCGCATGCCCCGATATTAAATTCGACACCATGAACTCGGCGCTAAAACAGATTTTTGTGGAGCACTGTTCGTCACGTAATGGAGATGAAAATCAGTTTGTGAGAGTCAAACAGGAGACCTCCGATGTTACTGGAGTGTTTATGGCAAGTTCGCAGGGTGGGGTGAGTAGAAATAATAGGCCAAAATTTAGGAAACAAGGGGTTCATAGTGAAAGTAGGTCAAACCAACATGGGGGGAATAGCGCTAGTATCGGTTGCGCGATGCGTGGGACCAATCCCATAAATCGGTTTGGAAAGAGGTCAAAGTGTGCCGTATGTGAGTCAATCTTTCATTGGGCTAAAGACAGCCCTGACAGAGACCAAAATCAGTTAGTGAATCTCGCTGAAAAAGAGAATAATTTGGGCGCCAGTAGTGATGGCTCTAGGCCTAGCATTGGTAACAACAGCATTCGTGGTGAATGCGTTACTGAATGTGAATCTGTGAACATAACTTTGTTCAATAAGAATACTGTAGAAAACACAAATAGAATTTTCGTGTTAGAATCCTATGGAGCAACTGTGCTTGATACAGCCTGTACCAAAACTGTGTGTGGTAGAAAATGGTTGGAGGAATATACCAGTATGCTTGATGAATTTGAAAGTAAACAAATAAAATACAGCATGAGCAACCAAGAATTCAAATTTGGTGATGGAGTGAAGTATAAGTCCACTGGGGTTTGTGTTGTTCCAGCAATTATTGGGGGTAAATCCTGTAAAATTACCACCGAAGTTGTGGATTGTGACATCCCCATGTTACTCAGCAAAGAGTCTCTGAAACGGGCTAACACTATATTGGATCTAAGCAATGATAAGGCTTCCATGTTTGGAAAAGATGTTACTTTGGAATTTACTTCTGGTGGACACTGTTGTGTCAGTCTGCTTGGAAATGATCCCGTATTGGGGCCCCCTGTTGATAACACTGGTCATGGGAATATAGGCCTAGATGAAATTCTCACAGTCACGGCTGACAAATTACAGGCAAAGGAGTTTTGGGATAGGCCAAAATTGATCAAACTACACAGACAATTTGGGCATGCATCCTTTAACAAGTTGAAGCCTTTCTTGAAGGGGGCAGGAGTTTCAAGTGATGAAGTTTTTAGTTTGCTTGATAGCCTTATCATGGAATGTGAAACCTGCTTAAAGAACAAACGGGTTCCACCAAAACCTGCAGTAGGTTTGCCACTTGCCAACACTTTTAATGAAGTTGTTTCTATGGACCTGCATGAATTGGGCCCTAGTCTGTGGTACTTGCACATAATTGATCTGTTCACAACATTTAGTGCTGCCACCATCATATCCAGTAAGCAATCTGGTGTGATTGCCAAGAAATTTCTCCAAACTTGGATCAGTGTTCATGGCTCACCAAAATCCATTTTAACCAACAATGGTAGAGAGTTTGAAAATAAGGAAATGCCGGATCTTGCAGAGAACTTTAACATAGTTGTGAAAACCACCCTGGCCTATAGTCCTTGGAGCAATGGGCCTATCGAACGGCACAATAAAACACTTACAGAAATCATGAACAAAGTTAAGGAAGAGGCTAATGATCTGGAAAGTGCTCTTGCCTGGGCTGTTAGTGTTAAGAATGCATTGAATAATGTTCATGGCTACAGCTCACACCAGTTGGTGTATGGACAAAATCCAAGCTTGCCCACCACATTGACAGACCGGCCACCTGCGTTAGAACGGACAACCATTAGTGATTATGTTGCTGAGCATATAAGAGCTCTTCATGCCACCAGGAAGGCATTCATCGAGGCTGAATCCTCAGAAAGAATTTGTCGTGCTCTCCGCAAGCAAACTAGGATTCTTGATAGTTTTAACATGGGGGACCAAGTTTACTACCAACGTTCTGATAGCAATGAGTGGAAAGGACCTGGAGTTGTTATTGGTCAGGACGGTGTAGTGGTTTTTGTAAGGCATGGGGGTAGCTTGATTCGAGTTCATCGCTGCTGTTTAATGAAGACATCTGAAACAGTTACCGTAATGGAAGAAAAGGCAATACTTAAAGATGAGGCAAGTGATGAGAGTGTTAAGGACCATACCAAGAACATTCACAGTGATGATGACGCAGAGTTGGAGATCTCTGCAAGCGCCCCTGAACATTCATTCTCTGAGGCTGAAGAACCACCTTCCACTGGTGAGTTGCCGCTAGTTAATGAGGAGTTGCCAGCTGAGACTGGTACCACTACAAGAGCCCCTTGTAGTGCTATGAAACCAAGAGTTGGACAGGTAATGAAATTCAAAGGGCAGGATGGAGAGTCAAATCTCATTAAAATTCTATCCAGAGCCGGGAAGGCAACAGGCAACCTCAAGCATTGGTACAACGTGGAATACCTTAAACCTAACAACACAGCTGGTGTTAAACAGTCTATAGACCTGGAGAGTGTTGAGGAGTTAGAAATGGCTAATGAAGAAACGCAAGAAGAGAATGTCATGCTTCTCAGTAACCTCTGTTTCCATCAGGCTAAGATGGAAGAACTTGATAAGTGGAAAGTTTTTTCTGTTTATGAGGAAGTCCCAGATTTAGGCCAGAGGTGCATATCGACTAGGTGGGTCTGTACAGTTAAATCTGGTCAACAAGGGGACATTCATAAAGCTAGATTGGTTGCAAGAGGATTTGAGGATGTTGACCTTAACTTTGTGCAGAAGGATTCTCCAACTTGTGCCAAAAAATCGTTGAGATTACTCTTTGCTATTATAGCCCAGAAGGGATGGACCCTAAAATCAATGGATATTAAGACTGCATTTCTCCAGGGCATGCCATTATCCCGTGACGTTTTTATAAAGCCGCCCATTGAAGCAAAGGTGACTAATGTTGTTTGGCATCTTAAGAAGTGTGTCTACGGTTTGAGCGATGCCTCCCTTTATTGGTATAACAAGGTAAAACAAGTCATGACATCTTGTGGTGCTGGCATTTCCACTGTGGACCCTGCTGTTTTCTACTGGTACAGTGCAGATCATGGATTACAGGGTTTGCTGGCCAACCATGTTGACGACTTTATATGGGCAGGGAATGGTGCTTTTGAGGGTGCAGTTATTGACAAAGTGAGAAAACAACTAAATGTTGGTCAAGAGGATTCAGACTCTTTCAAGTATATTGGGTTAGGCATCCACTCAGGAAGAGGTTCCATCGAAGTAGATCAGGGAGAGTATGTAACTAGCATTCAGCCCATAGATGTTAGTAAAGAGAGATCAGCACAAAAGGCATCCGATCTCAACTCCTTCGAGAGAAAGATAATGCGATCAAAGATTGGACAAATAATGTGGGTTGCCAACCAGACCAGACCAGATGTCCTATTTGATGCTAGTGTCCTGGCAGCGTCTTTGAACAAAGCTACTGTTGCAGATTTGTTGGAGACCAACAAAGTTATATGGAAGTTGAAGTCAGAGTCTGTTAGATTGAAATACCAACATCTTGGGAGTGATGAATCTCTAAAACTCGTAATTTACAGTGATGCCTCTTTGGGTAACTTAGTCGATGGTAATAGCCAAGGGGGCTATTTTGTGTTCTTGACTGGAGACAATGGTCTGTTTTCCCCTATTGCATGGCAATCCAAGAAAATCAGACGGGTCGTACGTAGTACGCTAGCTGCTGAAACACTAGCTTTATCTGATGCGGTCAACACAGGAATGTACTTGGCACTACTCTTTTCTGAAATCACTCGTAATCATGCTAAACCAACAGTACTCCTGATAGATTGTATTACAGACAATCATTCATTATTTGAGAATCTTCACTCCACTAACCTAGTTTGTGAGAAGTGATTGAGAATCGACATTGCTAATATCAGAGAACTGATGCAGTAAAGACAAATTGAGACTGTAAGATGGAGCTCAGCGAAAACACAACTGGCAGACTGTTTGACAAAGAAAGGTGCCTCTCCTCTGGCCTTGCTCCGGCTTCTTGAGGAGGGATCATGGTCCTTCTAAACTAGTGGATCATTTTTGTACATAGTGTATATAGTTTTGTAAAAAAAAAAATTTTTTTTTTTAAAGAAAAGGGGAATTTGTTGTCCTTTTCCGCGTTCCATAGCCCTTGTGAACTTTGCCCTTTGGCCACGAGGATGGGTTTTGTGTGTTTTATAGTGAAAAACACAGGGCGCGAAAAGGAGAGATAGTTTTGGGATTCGCGGGAAGAGTGACTTAGGCATTCGAGGGGCCCCTCACATCAAGGAGGACCAAAAAGAAATTCGTCTACGTAAGTACCAATTTTACAATTACATTTGGCAGTAGATTTTTAAATTGTCCTCTCAAAGTGACAGCAGATATTTTACAGCCAAAACCTAACTCTCTATTGCTATTGTAGTAAGTTAAGCCTGTAGATGCTTATGCTTAGAAGTGACAAAGGGGATACCCAAACTGCTGAACAGGAACCCATAGTCACCGACTTCTAAAACTTCAGTGTATAATGTAACAATAATGCACCAATGAGATTGTTTGTGTTTGTTACAAATGTAACTTTCAAATGTACAAGCTTTTATAAAAAGTGATGGCACCAGTCTAGAATATTTTGGGACTGGTACTAAATTAATACAAAGTGTGCTAGTACAGTTTTATTTTCAGACCTACAGTATATCAGTGCTATCTGTTATGGGTATAAAATGCAAAACCTGATCAACAGACCTTAGTGATCTTTCCCCTGCCCTCCTCCCCTCCTGCAATAGATGAACCTCCTCTCAACATGTCCATATTATTGCTGTGCATAAGTACTAGCTCTGTGTGTGACAAGTCATAGAATCAGTCAAGAATAGCTGCACATATTTTCACTTCTCTGAAAAGTTGCAAAAGTAGGAGTTTTGCAAATTTTTCACCATAGCATCATCTCAGGCCAACAAAATTGGCATCTGGTAAGGAGTGGGTTAGGGAATTGTTGAAGTGAGCATTGATCATTTTGGCAACTGGCTAACTGTGCTGCATGTTTAAATGGAGCTGTGCAGTAACAACAGTGCATGTGGTGTATCTCTTTCTGTTGTGATAACCTTCAGCATACTCATTAACGCTGTCTTAGTTAGTTAACAAATTACTAACAAACTAACTGGAACTAACAAACATTAACAGCTGTTAGCATAGATTCATTCATACTTAGTACTTAAGAATCCTCAACTCCTATTGGCCCGTTACAGTCAAGTGACCATCGTTTATTCTTGATTTACCCACACTGTAATTTATGGAGCAGATCACCAGCACATGAATACAATAAAATCGTAGATAGACAGTTTTTAGTCTTTTGCTATCTTATGTCAAGGTAAAACAATGGTGATAATGTACTTTTTCAATCTTAATGAACGTTATTGCCATGTTGTAAATTGTGTTACAGTGCCTGCCTTTTCTCGGTGTTTGTTTTCAATAAAAATGTGGTTATTTGCAAACCCAAAGTTTCTTTCGTTTTCGTCTCCACATGTATGAATGTTCAGGAATCATCCCTGGACCTGTGTATTAGATGATAATGCACATATGAGGGTTAAATGCTATCTCTGGATGCCCTCAAGCTGAGCCCTTGTGCATCACTTGCATTAATCCCGATCGTGCATTATCCTCTAAAATGATGTTGGTCCAGCATTGGATAACCTTATAATCCAGTTTGTTCATGCTATCTATGCGATTGCATACTTAACAGAAAGTAAGTTAAACTGAAATGAGCACATGATATTTTATAAGTCAATGATGCTAGAAAGAAGTGCAACCAAATAAGTACTTGCGTGGAATTTATAAACTGCAGTACAAATATCTACCCTCATTATTTTTACAAATAATCTTACAGATTACAGTACACAAACCACTTTTAGGAAGTGCTGATCTGCAAATGGAATTGTATCTGCTATATTTCTGCAGCTGTGGTGCCTTTGGAACAAGATTGTACAATGACTTGCTGCTGACGTAGGAAGACATAGTATTGAACAAAAGACAAAAGAAGTTGGGTCATGTACCTGTCATTGGTCTTTAATACAGTAAAGTACATGGACATGTGCTCAAATTGATTTCTCTAAACACGGTATGGCAGTATCACTTCATGATAGCCTTTTTGATTCCTTGCCCAAGGCAAAGGTAATCAATGGAATGGTGATGTCATGTGTGTGTGTATGTGACACCTTGCTTGTAAGCATGATATCTCAAAAAGCGTAACCTTGAATAATCCCCCTCTTGGTGTGTGGGGTGTTCATATTGAGTAAATGATTCCTATCATTTTTGGTGGAGGTCGAGGGTCATTTGAGGTCACCAGAGGTCAAATTCTGAAACCCTCATAAACATTATACTATATCTTAAGAAGCATATCCTTGACTAATGTGGCACTTCATGTCTGGGTTGGTCATATTAAGCAGATACTCCCTACTATTTTTTGGTAGAGGCCAAAGGTCCTTTGATGTCATCAGGGGTTAGAATGTGAAAATCTTGTAAACACTATCTCAAGAAAGGTAATCTTGACTAATGTCATACGTACTGTAGTGTGTGGGTTGGTCATAGTGAGTAATGATCACTATTGTTTTTGGTGAAGTTCAATGGTCATTTGGGTCAGCAGAGGTCAAACTGTGAAAACCTTGTAAACCCGGTATCTCAAGAAGCATAATCGTAACTAATTTCACACTTAGTATGTGGGTTGGTCATTTTGGTGGAGGTCAAATTTCATTTGAGGTCACCAGAGGTCAAATTTTGAAAAGATATAAAACTGCTTAGTAGCACACACAGTGGTTAAAAGAGCTTGGTGTAGGTATGCTTTTTCTACAATGATAAGATGTTTGAATGTCAAAATTGGTATGTTCATGTTGTATTGTGTTCTTCACGAATATTGGCAAGGAATCACAAAGGCCTTTGGCTTTCTAGTCATAAAGTTTTCTACGTGGCTGGATCACATCTTGGATGGTTTTTGTTTTGTAAGAGGGTCTCCATGGATCCTTCCCATAAGAAGTTCGTAAACCAAATCTCCAAAATATTTTCACAGAAATTTCAACTCTGTGTGATGAGGTGGACCAATCTCAACAAAAACAGATCAAGATTTCACCCATATTGTAGGGCTGCGAAGTACTGCTGTGTACTGTATGTCTTGAGAAACAGTCACACACTGTACTGTAGCAAATAACGTACAGAAGTACATGTAAGGTTCAGTTTGTTTTGTAAATTTGTATATAACTTACTGTGTTACTCCCAGAACAACTGTGTCCATTTACTGTAAGTGCTGCAGTACAGTAGGCTTACAGTGTAGCAGTCATCATTCATCAGACTGAGAAATTAAAGGCTGTAATGTATCACCCCTGACAGTTTCAATTCTCCCAACCACCTACCTCTAGTCCCTCCCTCAGCCTGTCTTACATTCCTCCACATGTGGAATCAAAACAATGGATCCCTGTGTACGCTGTGTAATACGAGCTGCTCTGCATCTTTCGAATTTGCTGGCAATCTAAGAGTACTGTAACTTAGAACCCGTTGAGAATTTTCCTTTCAGGGAGGTACAAATATACTGTAGCTTAGGGTGATGCAATACAGCCTTTAATATTCACAGCACATTCTCCCTCACTTCATATTTGCATTACTGTTTTGACCATGGTCTAGCATCTGGCATATTTTGTGTGTGTGTGTGTGTATGTGTGTGTGTATCTGGTCACTGCCCTTCCGTAATTGCCAACCTTTTGGTCTTCCAGTGAAGTTTCTATCATGCTACAGTATCTGCTTCAATCTGCTTCCTTTCTCATCCTTTTGGGGACTTTTCTCATGAGTGACATCCGTCCTTCTGCACCTTCCTAGGGCTGTTTTGGATGAGTATCCTTTTTCTGTATGTGTTTTCCCCAAATTTTTTTGAACACATGTGTACATAGGTTATATGAGGTGAATACCTTCCTTGCGGAATTCCCAAACCAGAGAGTTTGGGTAATCCAAAGAAGGTAATTTGCCATGTTTGTTGGAGTCCCGCCTGAGTCCTTGTTGAAATCTCTGCAAGAATATCTCAAACTTGCTATGAATGTGCCATTTTGTGAAGAATGACACCATAAATAACAAAAAGACATCCAGGTGAAGACCCTGCTTTGGGATTTTTCTTTTTAGTCTCGGCATTTTAGAAATCTTTCATTTGCCTTTAGACTTTCAACTTCTTGAAGAATGATGATGACTTTGATGCAGATAATATGACACTTTGATGCATTGTAACATGACAGTCAGCTGTGATGCATGCTTGACCTACTAAGGTATTGTATCCCAATTACCGTACTGCCTGAAACCTTTGAATTTATGACCTTGTTTTGTACATGCTTGTACAGTAAGAGAGCCCAGGTATGATTTTCTCCTACAGGCTCATGAGTTTCCTCCAACGGTAATGACATTTGTGTACAGCTCTCCAGGGATCCGATCCTGGGCAGCTGTGGCTGTCCTGTGTTGTGCTTCATGAAGCCCTCTGTTTCAGTGCCAGTTTTTCAAAATTCATGGTGTACAACAGTATTTGACTGCACCTCTCATGTTTTGAAAGCTGTTAATATTATACTTGCAAATTTTCTCTGCCCATCCATACGACAGCCCTGACACTGTGACAGAATGCTAGCTTTGAGTTATAGTACTTGCATAAAATGTCACTAAAAAGTTTATTGGTTGACTCTGATGTACATGCTTCTTGGAAAAAAAAAAAAAAAACTTTCATTGCACTTTCATTCTCTTTCCAAAAGAGCCTCCTCAGCCCAGGGTTTGATGCCTCCCATATTATTGCCTCTTGTTGCACCTTACAGTAATTCCATAAGCACTTTTGATGGATTTGATGCATTATAACGCTAATTGTTATTGCTATTACCATGAGTCATGCACGGGACAGCAGTGTTGAGAACTCTCTCGTTTAACTTAAATCTGAATACGTGTTGTATGCATGCTGCCTTCTAAAAGCATACAGGATGTCCTTTCAAGTACTAAGTTTGTGTGCAATTGTGGATAACGGACCCCATCCCAAATATCCAGTACAGTTCAGTATGAGACAGTATTCCAACAATGTCCATCATTACAAAGTACGTAGACAGAGTAAATTTTATAAACAACTTGAAATGATCCACATTTTTGAATGATCTCATCTTACTCTCACCCCCCCCCTTTCCCTTTCCATATATCACCTGTGGCAATCTCAGATATAATTGTCTTCGTTATCATCCTCTTTTAACTTTCTGTGTACTTTTTTGTAATTATTTGACTACTTTTTTCACTTCATTGCCATCATGTTAACACTCATGAATGACTCTCACATATGACACTTCAATGTCACTCAAATGGCATGGCAATCATATCATGTAACAACCATTCATAATTTATGAAGCAAGAAAAGTTGATGTTTGCACTTACACTTTTATAGAGGGCATATTGAACCACCCAAGACAGTCTGGAGATCGAACTAAAGAGGCAAGCACAGTACTCACGGAACCAAGATACAATTGGTGGCAGCGTTTGAACATTTGGTGCTGTAACTGTTGGGAAATCTAAGGAGAGGAACAAGTAGTTGGTTGTTGGGGGAATAGGTCTTCAATGTGGATATGTTCGAGGATCTCCTAGGAGAGGTGGGGGAATTGGAGAAGAGATGAGGGACATCTAAGGAGAGGTGTGAGAATCTACAAAGAAGTGGGAGAAGCTAAAGAGAAGGTGGGAAATCTAAGAAAAGATGGCAGAATCTAAGGAAAAGTGGGGGAAATGTGCAGTAACTTCTGTAATTTGGTGATACTCGAGTAAAATCGTTTCTATGCCAATGGTGGCAGCACAATTTCCTCGACCATATTAGCTTGTGTATCAAGTTGTTATATTAACAGTTACAATACAGTTCTTGGCAGAATGCTGGTAAGGCCATTTGGGTTCAATATCAAACCCTAAGCTGAACATTTTATGGTATCACAAGTAAATTTGTTGAAATGTTAAAATGTGCTGGTGGATGACAGTACTTTTTGGCCCATCATTATTACAGTAATTGTACCAGTACACAAAGATCACCATAGTTCCCAATAAGTTAATTATATTTTTTGTCATGAATATAACATGCTCTCACAGCTTGAGCATGTGGCTCATCTCTTGGCAAAAAAAATGTGTGATATGGTTCACAAACTTTTATGTGATGCACATTGTCTGCTGAACATTACTGGCCATGTGCAGTGGTACGTACTGCAGAGTGAACAAAATTGTTCAATACTATAAGAAAAGGAAGTCATATGTTACGACTCTTGCTGATAAACTGTGAATCGAATCCAGTGCACTTGCCTGGGGTGTGGTGACAGAACTGCGAATCTGGATGTTGGTCAATAGTGTGCTGTGGGTACGTAGTATGCAGTTGACCCACTGAACAGTGAATTACTATAACATTGCACAAGAATGGTTGCTGGATGCAGTAGGTTTGAGATGTATTACAGTATGTTTCTCTTGAGTGTGGTGTCCTCCTAGAAAAATAATCCATCATATGATGCATTTGGTATAACTACAGTGTATACTGTCCCTTCATTACAGAGCAGTCATGAACAGTAATGGGCTGTAGAAGTCAAAAAGTTTTAACTTTATATGAAAAATGTTAGGCATGATTGCCTAATTAATGCTTCAAAAGGGCTATGTCAAATTGTCAATGCTCTTGAGGTTCAGTGTTCCCAGGGCACGATGTTGTCAATTTTCAGGAACATCAAAGCCTTTGAACATTGAACCCTGGGACCATCCAACCTTGGGAACAGTGAACCTGGGTAGTGAAAGTTATAATTCTGTGAACATCGAACCAGGGGAATAACAAACCTTGTGCTCATCAGCAACTGTTGAAATAATACAAAAATGGGGAACGTCGAACCCTGGGAACAATGAACCCTGGGAACCCCTACTGTAGCTAGCTAAGCAACCCCACCAATTTGCCTTTGTGATGTATATTTCCTTTAGTTGAAAGGGGTACTGAATGCAGCACTGTACTGTACAGTGCTGTGCGTGCAGCATGCAGTGTGCATAATTGTACAGTTTCTTTCTGTAGTATTACACTGTAAGATCATAATTGGTCTGAAAATCTTGATGTTTGTAACTATTTGCACAGCGTTGCGCATGTGTAATTGACTTTGATGCTGAGTTTTACCACATGCTATTCTTCGATCCAGTTTCAGTATTTGAAAGAAAAATATTCTTTGCTGTGTTGGATAATATATGTTAAGTGCATATTGTGAGAGCCTGCATGAATTGAATAGAAAAAAAATGCATGAAGAGAAATCATGGATATATATGACAGTGAAACATCTATAGCTTTTATGGATTCTAGCATTGTTTCCCCTGGCCTCTCCACACAGCTGCATTCATTTATGGCAGGTTTATTCATACAACTACAGTAGCATACTGTATGGTACAATTGTGCTCAGGTTTGCACACAGTAAAGTACTGTAGTATCGGCTTTACTATTTTTCGTAAGGGATTCTTTGGATGAAACCAGAAAAATTTTCTTACTGTATTTAACCTAACATAATGCATTAACACTATGCTGTCTAACTGCTCATAATTTTGTCATGGAAAGTAGAGGTACCACATGAGCAAGATGTGTCAAGAGATAATTTTGTTGAATTAGGCAATCCTGTATAGAATATTTCAAAACACAAAGCATTGGCCACCGATGGCTATTGTCAATGTTCGCGCCAGCGATACTGCCAAACTCATCATGTGGGTCTGGAAGCTTGGCCCCCAGCAGGGTTCCAAGGGGCAGAGCCCCTGGTCGGAGGTATTAAGGGGACTGAAAACCCCTTAGAACATTTTGCAATTTTTAAGACCAAATAATGTGATTCTGAAGCAAAATCAATCCCTTGTTATTACCTAAAACAAGCTGAAATAACCTACAGTACTGCTCTGGGAAACAGTGCCACAGCAAGCCTTACTGTGAACTGATTATAAACTTGACTGCAAAAAGCTGTCCAAAATATATCCACACAACTTGTTAGGCAGTTACTGTAATACTAGGACAGTCACAAAATTTCAATCATGTTACATGCTCTATATAATTGCAAAGTTTATACAGACAACTTCCGCACAAATGCGCATGTACACTTGAAATCACAGAAACTTGACAGTTAAAAATCCTTTCTTGTGATACTGTTAGGGAGTCCTCAAATTCTGCACTGTGATTGGTTAAAAATGGCAGTAGAAAAAGTTTGTAGAGAGCTTCCTTCGTAGTCCGCGCTACAGGAACAAAATGAAAGCAGGTACTGTTCATACAGTATGTTCAACATCAGCATCACCGTTTGCCTATAACAAGGTGATGATCGTCACATAGAACGTATAGTATCAGTAGTGTAGGTTGGCCAGGTGCTGAAGCACAAGTACCGACTACTGTTTAGCCTATATCAACAGTCTGCAGTTTTAAGAGCTGATTGCATGGGGCTGTTTCAAACTTGGTGACAAATGGGTTTAATTGGGCAAAGGAATTCTTCATCACAGCCTTCACAGTTATTGAATTCTGTCTCAGGGAAATTAGATACAGAAAGAGAAGTTCTCAACACTAAGATTGCCTCTTACAATGTGAAAAAATTTAATGACATGATATTTTTTTTTTTTGTGCAATCGGTGGCTACAGTAGACAACTTTGTAGTGACTATGGTATTCCAACTTAGAAAAGGTCGGCTATCGCTAGCAGCAGTCTTGCAATGACTATCATTCGTACTGTATTCTGCATCAACACTACACAGCACATTAACTAGCAAAAGTATGGAAGGCCAACCAGTGTGCACAGTGATCTTCTCCATTCCTTCACGTTAGGTAAATATCAATTCCATCTTTAACAGTTTCACAAGCTACTCTAGTTACTATGGCTTATTCCAAGGACAACACATTGGAATAAAACTGACACCTTTGTTAACTTTGCACCAGTATTCACTTTCTTTATTGAGGTTTATACATTGCTGAAAATTTACAAACTTGGCAATTTTTGGATGACTCAGTAGATTAGCCCTCAGCATCATTTTAAACTTCATCTGTGTTGGTATCCCCCCATTAAAAGTCTTTTTGTTTTGCCTGCAAAGACAGGTGAGTCACTTGTACCAAACCAGGTGTTGGTTATAGGCAACACTTATTCACATGTTGTAGAGCTAATGTATACATGTATGTTCTGTGTGTTTATTGCTAATAATCCATTTAGTGAATTGTTCGTTTCACACACCTGGGGAACTGAGGAAACAAATCATTGTTCTCAAATGTGAAACCTTTTCTTCATTTAGATTAACTTATGCATTTTTCCAAAGGACATTCAGAACATA
Source organism: Stichopus chloronotus (assembly GCA_021234535.1). NCBI lineage: Eukaryota > Metazoa > Echinodermata > Holothuroidea > Aspidochirotida > Stichopodidae > Stichopus > Stichopus chloronotus. Next base: position 7,960,042 of record CM037848.1, on the reverse strand, counting down.
AATCAACAACTTCCTTTCGCATAACCTGCACCTGGCTTCCAAAATTCACTAGTAAACAGAGAAGGAGATGACAAAAGCAATTGAGCTCAAGTAATGTAAGAGGATTTAGGGATGTGCAGTTCATACAGTAGCAGATATTTTATTTCGTCGTTTCTTCTGTTTGCGCTACAGTGTAACAATTATCACAGCAACAATTTTAAGTTTTGCATTTAATAGTACCTTGTAACAGTGTGTTTATCAGCTGTAGTTTATGCTTCCAAATTGTCCATTTGTGGTATGCTATAATTTAAGCTGTTCTGCTCATATTTTTCAGTAAACTGGAAGTTTGAAAATTGTTACCCATTGTTTATTTAGTGTTTTCAAGTTTTTTCATACTGTCTTCTCCCTTTCCATTACAGTGCATGTTAGTAGTTAAAACAAGTCATACTAACTTTGTATCTGGTTGTGCTATTAACCATTAACTTCTAAAGTTATGTTACTCACAAAAGTTAATAAAAAGTACTAATTTTACTAATTTTGTCTCTAATTAATACTAACTGATGAAAACTAGATACATGTACAGTAATTACTGTAAAGTGATTCTGCTTGATATCAGTTATGGTGCAGTACTGAACACGTTTGACCCAAAAATCATATAGTAGTTCTATAAACTTACCTGGTGCAGTGAAATTCCTGGTTGTTTCTCTGCAGAACTAGCTGTGTGAAACCACTTTGAGTGAATTGATCTCCAGATGTGTCCAACTTACAAACCATACACTGTATCTGCTTGCTAGTCGTCAAAGCACATGTAGGGTAACTGAGAATTGTTAGGGCAATTGCTAGTTAAACCTAGTTCCAGTAAAGCATGTACTGTATTGCACCATTTCAGTGACTTGTGCATACAAGATGTTAAGGCTTTAGGATTTAATTTCAGACTTAATAGATAAACGGTGTGTGTACATCCACAATGTGCATGTATAATGTACATCTGTATGGCAATATGACGACCTGTTTTATCCGCTTTCATTCTTAATCTGTGTTCACATGCAGTATAAATCAGATCTGGATCAGTTGATTACATGTGGATCTGATCACCTGTTTGATGTAAAAAAATTAATGGGTTGCACTCTTGATTCATAGAATTATCAGGCCCTTTACATGTAGCTGGACCTGTGATCAAAATGTATACAGTAACTTGACATGCAAGCCAGAGCAGTCCAGTGTGTTAAGACTCTATGATCAAATGGATGTAACAAACATCAGGAAGGTGTGTGAACACCATCTCTTCTCCTGAAGTTTTTCCTTGTATTTTCCTTTGTTGATAAAGCTTCTCTCTGACGAGTTGATGTGTAATTAATATGCTTTCCTCCCTACACATTCTGACGTTGGGTTGCTACATTGAAGATTCCAAGAAAACCCTGGCCGTACTCATCGACAACCTGCTGACCAGAGTTGATTATCTGGAGAGGAAAGTCAACACCCTCTCAGCCAGGAACCTTCCAGGTCCCCATGCAGGGAGCGAGTGGGTCGGAAACAGGTCGCAGGTGATATCCAAGTCTAAGGCCTTCAGTGCCGGAGGAGAGGTCTTCGCCAATCACATTGCCCTGCGACCAGCCAGAGATGGCACAGAGCAACATCCTAGGGAGATGGCAGAACTCACCCTGCAGGAGAAGATGCGTGACTCTAGACATCAGGTGGATGGTGAACAATTCAATGAAGGTAGGTAATGCATACATTGCGTGCAACTGTGGTGTTGTCATCTTCACGGATCCGCTTAGCACACGAGACAGAAGTTTTGGTTTGCTCAGTAACTTGCAATGATCCGTCTTTCCTTTTCAAGGATCACATTGCCCTTGTTGGCTAATATTTTGTATGGAATGGCACAAACAGATGTACATACAAATGACTGTGAAAGAAAGGGAATAGAATAATTATGAATAGCTTTAAAGTTTAAGTCAAACTTATTTCCTTTGCTCAATTACATTTCCTGCACAGACTTTACATCTCTTATAGTTACACAAGATAAAAGCCCCCCCTTCCTAATTTCTAGGGAATGGGGCTAATTAGTCTGAATTTGGAGTGATTTCTTTAAAACTGGGAGATGCAGGTTTCATAACTGGCTGCGATATATGTCAGGCTCCAAGAATAGGAGCTCTAGAGTGTGAGGTGCAATGAATGACACATGACCTACTTAAAGGGTAAGTTACATGACAAAGTCAACACAAAGACTCTATCTGTGCTTGTTGACTGGTGTATGACGACTGAATGACATTGCAATGTGATGGCAAATGCAGCATCTACTTGGACATGTAAAGACGATGATGGTCTTACAATGAGAGGCAAACTTGTTTCTGTTTTCTCAATATTGTGTAGAAAACTACAAGCTTTCATGGCAGTACAACTAGAATCCTCCTGTACAGTTCTGCTCAATGGCAGTTTACTGCTCTCTAGAATTGTCCTCTGCAATCCTGCTTAATTGCATTTCATCTATTTCTAGCTATTTCTAGCATCATCCCTTGCCCTTTAGCTCAATGGCAGTTCAACTCTTCCTAGAATTGTCCCATACAGTGCACTCAATGACAGTTTAACTGCTTCTAAAATCATCCAACTGTACAGTCCTCCACAATAGCAGTTCAACTGTTTCTAGAATCATCTACAGTACACATCTGCTCAGTGACAATTGTCTGCTTCAAGAATTGTCCACAGCAGTCCTGTCCAGTGGCAGTTCAGCTACATGAAGAATCATCCCCTACACTTCTGCTCAATGGCACTTTTACTACTCATAGAATCATCCCGTACACCTCCGCTCAATGGCAGTTCTGCTTCTAGAATTGTCCCATACAGTGCAGGTTGGTGGCAGTTTAAATTTCTGGAATCATTCCGTACCTCTGCTCAATGGCAGTTCACCTTTTGTTAGAATCATCCCAAACACTTCTACTCATCGGCAGTTCAGCTGTCCTATTGTAGAGTTGTTCCTCGCAGTCCAATAGCAGTACAATGGCAGTTCAACTGCTCCTGGAATTGCCACCTTAACAGCGACATACAGTACATCCCTGCTCAATGGCAGTTCAACTATTTCTAGAATCCTCCCGTATATATCTGCTCATTGGCAGTTCAACTGCTTTTAGAATTGTCAATTACAGATCTACCCAGCCCTGCTCACTGCAGGTAGCTTAACTATTACTAGAATTATTCTGTATGTGCATTCCCAGAACCTTTTCATTTTAATTTTCTCATTTGTATGGTTCTACAAGTGTACAATTTTAAATTCTTCCGAAACTGTATCGTCCCACTGTAGTTGTACACTTTTGCTTTTGTAAATGACAGGAATTTGCTTGTAAAATTGTCAATATTTGATGGAATTTGTGGCTAATTTTAACATTTTCAATGAGTTATGTACAGCCAATATTCCAGAGTGTCATTTTTACGTCACGTAATGTTTAACACAGTTGCACTTTGTAATTAATGTACAATAAATATGATGACATTATGTGATCAACATGTTCATTTCTTCTTGTTTTTTATTTGCTTTTAAAGCTGATGCAGTGCACCATTGCCTCCATCATTACACTCAATCATCTGCTTTCAGGTCCTGCAATTGAGTTCATGGGGTACTGTCTGAGCTCAGGTGTAACATAGATGATGGTTTTAAAGGTAGATATGCCCTGCTAGGGGAAAGTAGTCTCAAGCATTTTGGTAATGTTGGGCAAAAGTACTTTAAGTCTCTGGTGTTGCAGCCAGTCTGTCATGAATAGATGTGTGTTTATGGCTCAACTGTGAGTCAGCCTCCTCAGATATATGGCGCTATCTACTTTCAGAAACATACCACACGAAGGCAAACATGCATGTGCACTATACCACAGTATATACTTGGCTGTCAGAGCACTTTGCAAATGTTTAAAGTACATGTGGAAAACATACTTTGGAGTATCAAACAAGTAAATCATTAGAAATGTTAAAAATAGTCATAAATTTTAATGAAAATACATGCATTGACCATTTTACAAACAAATTTCTCTTTCTCCATATTGCATCATGAATAAAAATAAGCCAAATATTCAAATTTGTGATGTCCAGGGAGGGACTCAGTTGATATACCTAATGTTATCCTTCATTTGCCTAACCTTTACCTCAAGGACTCTCGAGACTTTCATTTTGCAGAAGAGCGTGTAGCCTTCTTGAACCCTTTCAGTGCCAGTGTCCATTACTGGGATGAAACCCTTTTCAGCCCACTGAAAGAGTACCAGAAAAGTACATAAAGAGAAACATTGAAATTCTATGTAATAGTACATGTGGCTGTGAACGGAAACTTTTCAGGATACGTAATGTTCTGCGAGTGGCTGGGAAAGGGTTAAAGGTGGTGTGAAATAAAAATGACACTTTGGAAAATTGACTGTAGCATTAACTTAGCATGAAAAAGTTGAAAATAGCTACAAATTTCCAGAACAATCCATCAAATGTTGATAATTTACAGACAGATTGTCCTTCTACCTGCATCATGAGTAAACATTGGCTAAATATGCAAATTTATGAAGTCAAGGGAGGGACTTTCCTGAAATATTTTAGGTTGTTTTTTGTTTACTTAACCTTTATTTCAAGGACAATGGAGACTTTTAAATGCCCCAAGGGTTTTTGTTTTGGACGAATGTATTTTCTTTTTTTCAAATATTGATATCACTGATCAAGATGAAGCCTAGTACTCACACTTTGCAGTACTCCACGTCAATCATATTTTCTTTTTCATCAACTTTGAAAAGCCATCTCAAAAACAGTTACAGATAGGTTCATAATTTCAACTAATTTTCACTTAGGATTTCACTCTGCACCTTGTGAATAAAGGTGGGAGTTCTTTTCTGCATGCATGTCACACAACCGTTAAAAGAATTGATGTCACTGTTTCAACGTTAAACCCAGTAATTAAGAGAAAATATGAATGCCTAACAAAAGAAATACGTGCTTGCCCTTTGCAATTTGCTACATCTGTTTTGTATTTTCAACAAACTTTGTAAACCTGTACGAATCTCAAAGATGTTAATATAATTCCAGTGGCTTCCCATTTAGGGTTTCACTCTGCTAATTCTTAATGAAGCCAGCCCTTTTGTAGACCTGCATATGTTACAAATTCTGTGCAATTTGTTTCTCATGGCATCAGGAAAAGGAGAAAAATATGTACGAAGCAGATTTTAATTTAAGTATGCAGGTATTGATAAGCAATATATTTATGTACAGTGTGCAAGTTCCAGATAATTAGTTTTAAAAAGTTTAATTAGTGACTGACTGTTAAGCTTTAACAATTGAAGTTTCGAAACTTGCGTCACTAATTGACGCCACTTTTACCTGAAAAACAGGTTTGTTGTCCTGGCTGTCTTATTCCCAAGAATCCTGAGCAGAGAAACAGACAATGATTGTATGGCTGTGTCATGTATGTATGCTCAGTAAATGCAGGCTTGCACATAAACTGCCAATTGATTTCCTTTTTTGCTCTTTTTTTCATTTATAGTTACAACCATACTTTTTTTTCAGAAAAAATACATTTTTTCAGGAATTCCTTAATGCACTGTGTTTGAAGGGAACATTTGTAAACTGATGAAATATAGAAGAAAAGTTAGAAAGTTAGAAAATGTTATGGCATTCAAAATTATAAGTAAATAGGCCTGTGTATCAATGGTACAAAGAATTGCATGGGAGCCAGTTTCACTTTTGACAATTTTTTGCTTTTTGGTTCCTTGCGTCAGCAAAGGAACCTATGCGGTCAGGTTGGCGAACCTATGCAGTCAGGTTGGCGTGTGTGTGTGTATGTGTGTGTGTGCATCTGTGACACTTGCTTAGGTACGCTCTAACTCAATAGGGGAAAGTCTGATGAAAGTCAAACTTGGTATGTAGGTTTGCCATATTGAGAAGGTGTACCCTATCGTTTTTGGTGGAGGTCAAAGGTCATCTGGGGGAACTGAGGGCAAAAGTCTGTTTTGCTTGGGTACGCTCTAACTGAACAGGGGACAGTCAGATGAAAGTCAAACTTAGTATGTAGGTTCGCCATATTGAGAAGGTGTGCCCTATTGTTTTTGGTGAAGGTCAAAGGTCATCTGGGGGAACTGGGGGCAAAAGTCTGAAACCTTGTTATGCTATGGATGCTCATATGCACCATCAGTCCCCCTCCAGTGCATCATGGAAATACTGCTTGAGTTAGCAGTTTCTTGATCAAATGAAAAAGAAGCAGTGTTGTTTGCAGTACTGTAGGTGGTCACACCAGACAAGTTTTGGCTGGATCAGTTTACCTCCTCGTGGCTGAGTGCTAATGTGTGCATTCATGTAAGTGTCTTTTCAATTAGTGAGGTGGGCAGGTAACAATGAAAGAAAATAAGTCAGTTGGTGTTCTTACCAGTTTAAACTAGACCCCAGTAGTTCTCCCCAGGGCATACTATCAGTTTATTGGACTTTAAAGGGGCATAGATGGGATAAGCCATATTGCAATTTGCAGAGCCACTTCTTGAAATGAGAAATGCACAGCTGTTTGTGTTTTGTAAAATGAATGGGATATTGCTGTATATTGCAGAAATCAACATCTTCAATTCACTGCATTAATTGAAATGGCTTCTTTGATATTTATGAACTCAGGCATATCATTTTACAGTATGTATATTCCAAGTACAAGGAACCATAGTGCCCATAGGCTGTTTTGAAATCATGCAAAATACTTCTTCTCTTACAGATTGTATGTAACACTGTTGATGGTTGGTCACATTAGTGCTACAGGACGGAAGTGGTTCCATGTGGGTGCATGTTTGTCATGTTTGGGGTCTAATGTCTGAAATGGGCTATTTTATAGAAGCATGAAATATGTTTCTCTCTCTACAGATTTTATGTTACAAAAGTGAGAGTTCATGGTCAGAAATGGACCATGTAGGCTATTGTACAAAATAATGCAATATGCTCCCTTTTACTTCATAATTAACATTATATGCTCTCCAACTGTGCAAGGAACCAGAGTGCCCTTGGGCTCTTGTTTGAGGGGTGCTATCTGAAAACTCAGTTTCTTTTGTTGATTGGTAAAAGTTGGCAGGGCCACATAATATGCCTCATAGTACCAAAATGAACTACATTGTACAACTGACACTATAAAGCCAATATATTTAAACAGTCTATTGTTGTTATGCTTTCTTTTGTAGTTAGGATAATCTTTGAAGCGTGGCCATCGATTTGCTTTTCTTCCATGCAACTCACATGCCAGTGCACAACTGGAGCACAAAGTACAGTATGCAGTGTAAAAAAGCACTACTTGAAAAGAAAACATGGAAGCAACTGATGAAATTACTCAGTTGCAGATCCAGATTTTGACGAGTGAGCGCCAGATGTGCAAGGCCACAAGGGGGAGTTTAAGGTTCCTCTCCCAAGAGAGTCTTGGGGATTTTAGATGTGCTTAGATCTGTGATTTTATGTTCCTGGGAAGCATATTTTCCATCTAGTTGCTCATTTTTGCCGGAATGTTTGAAAAAAAAAATTGTTGGTCATTGAAAAACGGAGGAGGTTGTGCCAGACACACACCCCTTTTTGATTGCTGTCCACACATATGCAGACCAGCCAGGCAAAATGCAAAATTACAGACAGACCCTCAACTTTCATGGAAATGTGACAAACTGCTATAGTTGTAATGTCCATAGTAAACTAAGGAAAAGAGAGGTACATTAAAAATGAGATCTGACTAAAAGCATGCAACAGACGAAAAGAGTATTTTGGCTATTATCTCAGTGAAAAAGTTACCCCATTATTAATTATATGTTGATATAATACACCACTGATCCCTGTCGGGGGGGGGGGGGGAGGAGAGGGCTGCAAGGTGGTGTCCTTTCTTTTACCTCATGAATTCAGTTGTGTTTCAGCAGAGATTATCCACAAAATATCACAGTTTTTGGTAAATTATTTCAGTTTTGAAGGGAAATTTCAGAGTAAGTTAATTGTTAAAAAATAGCTTATTTTGATATTCTTCCAGCTTATAATGTTATTTTTTAAGTCCTTCAAACCAACTGTCACTCACATGTAGCAAGGAGCCAATGTCAAACATTGCATTGTAGGCAATTGGTTTACAATACGTTTCCTTTGCACATGTCAGAGGGAGTTACAGTAAATGTGGAAAAGGTCTATTAGTTTGTGGCGATAATTGCATTAAAGGTTGTGTGACATGCATCTAAAACAAGAGCTTGCTTTATTCAAAAGTTGCAAAGTGACACCCTGAGTGAAAGTTGTTGGAATTGTCTATTCCCATTTTTGAGATATATGGCCTTTCAAAGTTTCATGAAAATGCCAGTATGATGTTGTGGAGTGTTGCACTGTGTCAGTATTTCTCTTTTTAGGCCCTATAAATATTATCTATCAATAACTGGGTTTCACATGGGTACTGTAAGTGATATCAATATTTGTAAAGAAGAAAATATATGCTTCCAAAGCAAAACCCTTAGGGCATACAAAATTCTCAATTGTCCTTGAAGTGAAGGTTAAGTAAACAAAGAATAACAGGAAGACATAAACATTTGAGTCCCTCTCTTGACATCACAAATTTGCATACTTGGCCAGTGATTATTCAAAAAGAACGAATGAGAAACAAATTTGCCTGTGAAATCATCAATTTTGAAGGATTTCTGTGGAATTTGTGGCTGTTTTCATTACTTGTAATCCTTAATACAGCCTATATTCCAAAATGTAATCACACAACCTTTAAACCAAAAATTCCAAAAACCAAAAATCCATCAAGTTTTAAGTTGATAACACTGCAGACCAATTAACTGATACGAATGATGGTCTTCACAAACTGGAAGTCACCATATAGCCATCCAGAATCACGGAAGGAGAGCGTTTAAAGTGTGATGTGTATTGATACTTGGGTACATAAACGAAAAGTAGCAACTTGGAATGCGTAAAAGTTATTCAAAAACGTGAGTGTAATCAACAGAAAGATACTTTTTGTTTTTGTTTTTGGTGCTGCATTCATAGTTACTGTAGTAGAATTCAGTTAACAAATTACTTGAATTGCCCTGTTGTGTAGTGTGAACCTTGGGATGGAATGTCTTAATGCCTTTATGTGATAGCCTACTATACCCGCATGTACCCGATTGAGTGAATCAAATCTTGCACATAAAGTTGCCTCTCTCTTTAGATGGGTTTGTTTGGTTTCATGGGTAAATGGGACCAGGGATGTGGAAGGGTTGAGGTGATGGAGAAGAGCGATTCCCTGGAAAAGAGTTCATAGTAGCTGGCTACCGGCCATAACAGCTAGCTTTGTATGAGTACTCAGGTTCAGTGTGTGTGGTGTAAATAGGTAACTCAAGCCCACTTACAGTGAAGTGTGTATTTTTTTTTGTGGAGAAATTTTAGCTCATTGGGTCACCATAAACTATAAAGAGATCTATTTTTGTGCTAAGACAATTTCAGGCACATCCAATTAAGTCACAGAAGACTTTACATTTGACATGAAATTAGCATTGCAGAATCACTGCAGAAAAACCACTGGGCCTAATGGAGATAGCGAGAAGGTGCGAGAATTGAATCTCACAACTGCATTAGGCATAACACAGACATATACAGTGTAAGTTTTTAACAGATTGAACAGATTGAAAGAAATCAAATTAAAAGTTTCAATGCATTCCCACTTGAAGGTTACACCATAACTTGCACTTGAAAAAAAAAAAAGACAGCTTAATGTGATTACATGTGCTTGCATGTTTGCAGGCAGTCTCTAGAATACTGAATCAGTGATGAACGACTGACGGGAAACCATTTAGTTGACAGAGAAAGCCTGTAATCCTACTATTAGTATGAGGAAATTTTCCACAGCATGGAGCCTCAGGGATCGAACACAGCCCTGTCAGTATGAAAAGGTGCTTGTACTTGCAATTATACCAAAGACTGTGGGTATATCCTTCAGACTTAGCATAAGCTCCTTTATTATGTCAGAGCAGTCATGTTTGTTGTCCTGGATACAACTACCAAAGGCTTTTAAAAGAAGGATATATCATGATAAGTAGAACTTAAAAATTCCTCATAGATTTCTGACGTGAATTGGAGAAGAGAAGAACCAGTTGGCTTCATCTCCCTATTGTCCCCTAGCACTCTGTGATTGGTAACTGACAATTCTCACTAGATCCAAAGCAAAATTATCAGGGACAGTACTGCAGTACTTGAGGAGGAAATCAAAGGAAATTCTCCGTAGATTGTTGGGAAAACTAAATCTCCCAAAGGGAAATAGGGCGTTTAGAATATATACCAACAAGGTATACAACGAAAAATAGCTTAAGCATCGTTTAACCATTCCGTCTCACCGATTAAACATCTGCCAAAACTTCATCTCCTCAAAACATTATGCATGTGATAAGTAACAGAAGATGCATCATTTGAATTGTAATAAGTTTGGGTGAACAAATTATTGTTGAGCAACAAATAGCTGAATTTCTATGTATGAGAAAACATATTTCTTGAAAAGAAGGGTATTGTCCATTCTTACTGTGACTCGTCTATCATTCTGTGTCCATAAACATTGGTTTCAAAAATATGGTTGTTTTCTGTCAAACGAAGGCCTTATTTCCCTTTAAAGGGCATGTAACATGCATCTAGAAAAGAGCTGGCCAAAAGTTGTAGAGTGAAACCCTGAATTAAAAGCCATTGGAATTGTTTTCTATCTGCTACTGCTTATATGTTTATTCAAAGTTAGATGAAAATGCAATATGATGATGTATGATGATGTGTTGCATAATGTAGTGTCGGTATTCCTTTTATTGGTCATTACTTAATTACTGAGTTTCACATTTGTAAGTGATACCAATATTGTTAAGAAGAGAATACATGCTAAGCAGCCCTAAAGTTCATTGCTGTTGATCCTTGTACAGTACAGTAGAATTCTGCGAAGGGACTGACGCAATCGACTCTCAGCAAAGTTTGCCAACCCTCCCTTTCACACAGATTCTTTGAATTTTACAGTGTTTCTGATTTTTAACCATCCACCATGCAATCATAAATCCTTGATGGAAAGTGTGGTGGCAAGTAGTAATTTTGGGGGCATGGGGAAAGTAGGAAGAGGGACAATTAGGAGCATAGTAGGAAACCTCTAAAGTTTATTCCATGATGTCATTCATTTCCTAGTTTTGACAGTTTGTTGCTTTAATGAAGCTGTATCTCAAAACGTAAAATGGGTAATTTCACTCACATTGTCACAAAATTTGTATCATCCTCTGATATAATTTTGAGTTGATCATGTATTAGATAATTGAATTGCAACTTTGTACAGTGTAATTTGTATGGTGGTAATTGGACAGAGGTGGTAATTGGATGGTGCTAAATGGACAAACGTGGATTATATGAACTGGAAACAAGCATCAAATGAATTTGTTTTGACCGACAATTTTTTTTTTTTCAGTTAAGCTTACTCACAGAAATTTGGACTTTTACATAGGAGGCTCACATGTCTTGGAATATTTGCAGTTAGTTGTCATAATTGACAGTGATCTAAAATGAGAGGTGTAATATTTTTGCATGGCAAGCACTTCAAACTTACCCTAATATCTTGTTGGAACTTACAGTATTACAGATCTGTTCAAGAGAGATTCTGTTCACCTCAAGGTCACAAAACACTATTTAACACTGGCACACTACTGCAATTTTGTTCTGATGACATCTCTTTGAAATTGGAAATTTGAAGTTAACCTTTTTAGGTTGACACCAATAAAAGTTAGATTTGATAAAACATTGTGGAGATAAGTTCACAACTCTTTAGAGTATCAGAATGTAGTTTGTTGATTTGGCAGCTGGATAGTAAAGCAGTCAGTAAAGGCAAGTTGATTGGTGCATTTGAAAGTGTAAAAACAGTGATAATATCACTGATGTTCCATACAGTACAATGCACCACTGTGGAAAAGGAAATTGTTTCAAATTCCATAGCTTCCTTGATGTTGAGATTTAACACCTTTTCACCGATAAAGAGAAAAAGTTTCCCAAACTTTATGAAATTTCCATTTTTTTTTTCACTGGATACACAATATCCTACACTAGTAATACTCCCTTTACATCTGTCTTAACTAATTCAGAGCTGCAGCTTAATGTTGCACCACATACAGGGGAGTCCTAAATACTTTTCTTTGCTATGGATGCTCAAGAATTTGACAGTCATGTCTATGACCCATAAATTTGCATTGCTCCTCATTTGCAAGACTGTACCTGTCCCCACAGAACCATTGCACTTTGCACTATCACACAGTGTACACTTTCATATGTTACAAAGAATCAAAAGGTTGCAATCTTAAGTTTAACTTTTCTCTTTCCATGTTAATGTTACTTCTTTTTTTTTTCAGCTGTGCATCTTACATATTTTAATTTAGGTATGAAAGACCACAACTTTTAGTTGTAGTGTATGTCTTATGTTTTCTGTAAATGTAGCAATTCCAATCATCGCCTCTGCTTAATCCTAAAATTGTGATGCAGTCAGCTTGATTATTGATAGGATTCCAACCTTGGTTTAACATTTGTTTGTGCCTTATTGTACATGCCACACATCATAAGTTTTCACAGGTTATGATATAATTGCTGTCGATGTTTCAGCAAATTTGCAATTTTGATGCGGCATCAGAGACCTCCTATATGAAATGGTGGAAACTCACGCAAGTGGAAAATTTGTGCACATAATCTGTTATAAACAATTCTGCATTTAGTCTAGTTCCTACATGCTGCAGTTGTCGACAATTTTTTAACCCCCAGTGGTACCTCCTTTTTCATTCTCACAAAGCGTGGAACAGTCTTGACACAGAATGCGATATCACTGTCTAGTGCAATTCTCAAGTGTCGTGGAGGGAAAACTTAAAACCTGAATAAATCATTTTCTCATACATTTTCTATGTCCCCAGATGTTTTCAAGTCTCATTCCATCCTTTGATGAAGATTGTCGATGACTGTTTGTGCATTTTAATAGGTCTGCTCTTGGGCTGCTTAGGAAAGCTTTCCCATTTCCTTGTAAAGCTCTTTAACTTTCCTGTCAGATATCGCTCGTCGATGCTTTTTGAGAGAGAGGAGGCCCGCTTGGATCAGATTCCGCAGTGGGTGTTATCGTACCAAGTAGATTCTCTCCGTTTGATGTTTAAGTAAGTGCGGTTTTACAGTAGAGTGCTCGTGATCGGCGTAAGTGAATTGGCTATTGCGATGAATTTGAAGGTGACCATCGCAGAATAGCGTTAGACTTTGCATACAAGGAAAGACATCCACTCTCTGGTGGGACATGTACAGTATGGAAGCATGAAGTAGGGCTCTCTGTTTAAATGGCTCGATCAGAATTATTCAGATTTATTCCATTCATTGTCCATAAGTTGCCCAACCGATGTGGACATCATGATTTGTTTTCATACAGATTTCTCATTTTAGACTTTGTTATGAATATGTGCAGAACCGATAGTCATGGGTTGTTATCTCAGTGTTGTGCACCTGGCATAAGGTTCGGATTTTGCACGTGTTCAAGTACGGTTCATGTGCGCTCTATTGTTATGTACGGTTCATGAGGTAAACAACTTGTTTTCTCTCCCTCAAAGCAAATGGAATTTTCCAATCCTTGGTTGTTACCATGAATATTAATATTTATTGCTTAATACATTTGATTTACTTTTGCTATATGGAGAAACTGTGTGGATTTCCTCAAAAGAGCTAATGACACTCCCCCCAAGCTCATAATTATTCACATTCTCTGTGTTTTTCTCACCGTTTTCAAATGATTTTGTGTTGTCTAAAAGTGGTCCGTATAGATCAGTGTGTGCAAACATTGTTTTTTTTTTTGGCGGACTGATGACATATGCACGCCTTCACAAAATCGACAAAAACTAAGAACTGTTGTTAGCAAAAGGTACTGAAAAATGTTATAGACTGAATTCCGAAGTTTTTTCATCATAGGGTTCCACAACACACAGTGAGAAATACAGCTTGTGCATATATAGGGTGCGTTAAACGTGTGTTCCGTAGTCGGCATGAGGCATTCGCGCGTGTGAATAGCGTGCTCATGAGACCAATGATTCGAAACGACAAGTATATCATTTGGGAAGGAATGTGGTTAAGATTCTCATGACGACCACTACCAGGAACGGATAACCCACAGATTTTCATAGATTAAACATAATTAGAGAGCATGTCCTAATTATCAAGGGCTTTATGGCTTGACACGGGGCCTGTCCTTTTAGGACATACAATATTAGCGCACATTTTACTGTAAGTTGGTGGCTGTATAGGAGATGGGTACTGTATCTCTGCAGATATATCATTGCATAGGTGATTTCATAGGTGTATAATAGAAAATGATGTTCAGTTTGTTTTGACATTCCATTGCAATCAAGGTTCTGGGTGGGGATTACAAAGGGCATTTTCTATAAAAGGCCCAACCTTATCACATTTCAAATGAATTGTCACAGGATGCTCAATCTATTAAGCAGTATTTTGTGAGCTGTAAATAATTGACACATGTATGGCATCATCATGAATTTGCGCAGGGCTTTTTCTCGGACCTGGCGATTTGTGAGGATAGCAGTCTTGCAAATATCACCCAAGGTGCCTCCATAAAAATTCCAGTTGTATGCATGTGCAAATAGATGCTTGAGAGATAATGGCTGATAATGTGCTACTATACTGTAGCTTTCGGGTGCTAATTTTTTTTTTGGAAGTTACCACCATCGGTGTGGGAAAGTACATCGCCATGGGTTCATCAGTTGTGAATTTCTTTTGAGGCACACGTGGGATACTGTATTGCTAACAGTTATGGATATCCATCTGCTGTTCAGACTCTTTTCAGTTCAGCTTTAATTAATGTATAGTAACCTACAGTATGCAGTGCGTTCCCTAAAGTTCCCTGAACCTACAGCACAAGCAAGTTTTAAGTTACAACCTATCGCGGAATCACGATCAATCTTTCACTCTGTTTGAGCTAATCTGGTGGCTGGACTCTCTAGGCGTTGGCCACATCCAAGCAGAAATGTTACCTTTGGATTTTGTACTACTAAACCTCAACATAATATGTGCATTCAATTTGGTACTTTGTAAATCTGTGTGATGCATCATTGACTCATGATGGGTTTTGCTACAATCAATTTAGAAGCAGCATTTTTTTTTTTTTGTAATGGGAAATTGTAAATCACTGTAGATTTTGTGCACCATCCAAAATTATTGGCTAGTCAATGGATGAGTAATGGTAATTGCTCTGCGATTTGATGTTTGGACTTCGCAGTCCTTGTTCAGTCGAGAACACACTAAATCAAAGAGGAATCTATTAATTCTGACCATGCAAACAGTATACAGGGAAAATCTATTGTAGATGTACCATCATTGCATGTGTATTGCAACTGTGAAAATGGGTACATATCTTCAGTGACTAGATTAGTATCAGACTGCACTGAACTTGATTAAAGTACATTAAAAGTCTTCATATTG
This sequence comes from Stichopus chloronotus, assembly GCA_021234535.1. NCBI lineage: Eukaryota > Metazoa > Echinodermata > Holothuroidea > Aspidochirotida > Stichopodidae > Stichopus > Stichopus chloronotus. The sequence continues at coordinate 7,944,628 of CM037848.1, read as the reverse complement.
GTGTGAATTAAGGATCGAGCTGGCTGATAAGCATCTGACTGCAGAACAGCTGGTGTAGGGGAGCAGTATAGTGCTACTGTATGCTTTTTGATGGAATTAATTCAACACCTGGTGCACAATTAAAAATGGATGTGAGCTTTCAGTAGAGGTCTGCATGAATTAGCAATGCAATTGGCTGTTTATGTTACAAAAATGAGCTAGTACCATACAAAATTGTCATATAGCAAGTGTTGTCACACATGGTCACACCTTAGTCCCAAGTTTTGAATGTTTAATCTTTGAAAAAGTTTAGGGATCTTATCAGAGTAATGTTTTGCTCATTAAGCTCAATAAACCATACTTCACACCCCTTCTCTACATAATTTTTCTGTACTAATATAATAGCACCAATCAAATGATTCATCACAGTTCTGCCACAGATTAAAGTTTGGTCACTGAAGTTTTAATTGGACCTGCAAGTTCCATTTAAGTCTGGAATTCTCTCCCCCTCAGTATTCAATGTTTGCAGTCTACCCTTCAAGTTTAAGAAAATAATAAAGAAAAGTGATGGAACATTAATGATACATGATTCACTTCATATTTATTCAATTTTTCTTTTTGTCGATATTTAAATGTCTGTGTAGGGATTGATCTGCTTTTCTAAGGTTTCTCTTTTTGTACTAAAGCCTTAATACCGGCCAATCGTGATGATGTATTTAACCCTGTTACATGTGCGTTTGATGTTGCAAAGAAACAAAATACTGTAACTACACATAATGCATAAAATTGTTGCAAACTTTTGAAACTGCAAATCTGTCAGCTCTGAGAAAAGTGTTTTGTATGATGATCACTCTGTAACTTTTGCCTATCTTTGTTGTTTCTTGGTTGTTCAAAGACTCGGTAAATTTATGCAAATTTAGGCTTGCACTCTCCCAACAAAGCTCTGACAATTATTTTTCCATAATTTGTGAGCAGAGTACTGACTTTGCAGAAACACATTGGCAGAATAGCATTCTACAGGAAACAAAATTTACTGTATTTTATTTGTTCACAGTTGCTCCTGATATACATAAATAGCCCAATTTAAACACTGGAACACTGGCAATTTCAGCCTGTCAATTACTTTTTGGGTCACCTTTTTTTACCAGTAGTTAATTTCATGAATGTGATTTTGGGGACACTGTCATCTTAGTAAACCTGGTTAGAAGTTTTGGTGATACTGCAAAAAGAAGGACAATTGTGTTTAAACATGAAACCAGTCTCTGTACTTCTTGATAAATTTACCAGTTTGTTAATGGTAGAATAAATCTGGGCACAGCCTGCTGCCAATTTTGTCCATAAAATGTTAAAATGGCATTACACACACCATTCATGTAAAACTATCAACCAAACTTCACCAATGGCACATCATGGATAAAGTAGGAAATATATATGTTTATGGTTTAAATGGGAAGAACAGATCTTTGTCCCTAACAGATGTAATTTGTATTAAAGCTTCCTTTTTTTTTTTTAAGTGATGGCCTCTCAGGAGAAGATTATAGAGCATTGATGCATTTATGCTGCACTTTGCTGCAAGATTGCAGGATTTGAATAGTAATTTTTTTTAATGTTGTTCAATTTTAACTTTAATTGAAATTTTGTTTCATGTTTTGGAAGATGACCTTGTTTATTCTATATGTACATTGTGTCCTCTGACTCCTTTGCTGCCATACAGTATGTTCTACAATACCATGGGTGGGAGGAATACAGTAGGCTTTTGATGGGGGTGAGCAGGGATCAGGGATATGGTTTAAAGTTTTCATTGCAGTCTCTGAATTTCTGTTTGTTTACATAATTACTGTGTGATGTATGTATGTGGTTATATGCCTCTGTCTCAGAAGGGTAAGATAAATGACTTAAGTTGACTGCAAATCAGCTTATATCTAGCTGCCAGGAACCACAATGTTTTTGCCCCACAAACGGCTTGCGTGTTTCCTATGTGCATTGAGCTGAATGCAAATTACGAGAAAGTGAGTGTCTATTTCAAAGCTACTGTAAACTTGAGCTGTGGGCCAGGGATCCCATTGACCCAAGAAGTGAGGTCCACATTTTTTTTGACAGTGTAATCACTTGTTGTCTTTTTGATATGACATTCATAGGATCCATCGACAGTCTGGTTATATTTAAATGAGGAGGGCCTGCAGTACATTTGTAAAATTTAGTTACACTTTGAGCAAAAAGGCCCTGCAGTGCATTCTGCAACCTCTCCATCAGTGTGTGTCCTAATAAAAATATTGGCCATATCAGAGACTTCCCAACTGCTCATCTTTTTCAAAAAGAAGCAGTAATATCGCAAAAAGTTTAGGCATGATCCCTTGCGATTTTCAGGCATCCCACCTCATGCGACCTGTCCTAGAGTTTGCAGAATGTGTACCGATCAGCTGTTCTTTTGTTACTTAGGGTGCTAGCACTGAGTGAAAACAGCACCAGTCTTTAAAAATAGGATGGCATGTGGCATTAGATATGGTAGGGGGGAGCTAGGTGTCACGGGGTATGGATATTGCATTTGCCTGTGTGCTTGTAATTATAGGAAGATGTCACTCTGACAGCAAGTTGACTTGAGGAACTTACATGATGCTGCAGTACACTGCATTGCAGTGCAGCTCAAGGAAAGCTACAGTAGCCTTTGTTAGCTACAGTAATAGACTTCTGCACATGTATGCATTTTGCAGTTAAGTGAACCATACAGTACGAGCAGTTGTCCTGCAAAGTAGGAAGAGAATGCAACTTCCCAACCAAATGTGGTAAAAAGGCACACTTAAAATTAAAATTTTGATAGTCGTGTGTCCTTTGTGAAAATTGATTCCAATGAAATATTCCGAAGAAAATCCCGACATCCATCTGGCACACATAATGCATTATATGGTTTCCTCTCCAACTTGAATGACTCCCCCCTTAAATTCGCCAGAATGTTCAGTCAATCCAAAAGGTCCTCAGACCTGTATTAAAAATTCCATCTTTTGTGCCCCAAATCCCCCAATCCCAAATTTTCTTATTACTGTGTATGAGTCATCACAAACAGTATAGCGTTCCTGCTCATACGTTTCAGTCACGTGACAGGTTCTTTCGTTCAGTTTATCTCCAGTTGCACAGGTACAATAAGTCTTGAATTTTGACAAATAATTACGACATACACGGTCACCAGTGTGACATCTCTGTGATACCATAACCCTTGCTTCCAAAATTAAAATTTTAAGAAACGGCTGTTGTTTTGTATAATAGGCTACCACATACTCGTTTTATAAGCTGTCAGTATGCAGCTGTATCGTCTGAGCCGTACTAGTGTATCAACTTCCGTACTGTAAACTACGGCGCGGCAATGGCGGTATGCCACACACGTAATATATACAGCAAATGGTCTTCGGATGATTCGTATCCACAGAGCATAGTTTGCACTCTGGGCATACTACGTGCGAAGAGTCACCTTGGGCGCGAGAAGGCCTATGTGTGTACAAACTGTACGGCAGAAATCGATGCGGCCAATTCCTGGCGAATTATTTGTCCTTGTAAAATGTGTATTTTGGCCTAAAAACTGTCTTAGCTCGCTCTTGAATATGACGAGCAAAAGTTTTTTCCAACTTGTGTTGTCAACAGAAATTATCGAAAGGGGTTTAAATATGTTTTTCAGTTTAAAAAGAGTAATGTTCGAAGAACACACACATGAAGGCATGGACAACTCGCCCCAGTAGCACAAAACAGCTTTACACTTTTCTGTGCCTTTGTGAAGTCTGACAACTCGGTATGTGCTAAAAGCCTAAACACATCAGGCAACTGGGCGTCCGAAGTTGACTATTCAGACAGCTTGTCACATACAGCATCTCTGGGTAGAAGACAAGTCGCTTTTCGATTTTCGTAACCACTTTTCTAGTTTTTTTATGTCAAGCTCAATGATCCCTGCAGGCCTCTCATTCTTTTGTTTTTTTTTTGTGCTATGTTTATTTTTATTTGTGCATTGGGTCGTGCATAAGTAGACACGTATTTCAAAAGTGATATGGTTTAATATTTGGTGCTCTTTTCTCTACATTATGTCTGCATGTATTTCATCAATTGGGACCTGACGAGACAAAAATGCTTGTTGCAAGGCTTTTTTTTTTTTTAATAGTTTAGTTTACTGTAAATAGTCACCCATTGCATTGTCATTACAGAGCAAATTGTTGATCCAGTTCAGTCTCATTTTGTTGTAAATATCTGGATCTCTGTATTATAGTGTTACTGTGTCTTCTGTATGCCTTTCCTTGATGAAAACGTCAATCTGAATGCAGTTTATGCCCCTTTTTTGTTTGAAAATAATTTATATATTTATTACAAGTTGGATTGAGGAATTGTCTATTACAATGACCTTTGTGTGCTTTCTGTTCCACTGATGCTGCATCTGTTCTTATGGAGATGAATCTATTTTGCTTGCACAAATGAGCATAATAACCATAACACATATGGAGTTAGAATCTGAGTAATCCCTACCCCCATCATTCATGATTACTGATGGCTAAAATCTCGTTTGTAATTATCTTGTAATCCATAAGAAAATATTTAGACAAATAGTACTTCCATAGTCATGTGATATCCAATCAGTTTGGCATAGTTTTCCTACAGTCTCAGAGAGGAACAGCAGTGGGTAATTAAATTTCAACCTACACTTAGTTCACATCTTTTAACAAACAGTCAGGACAGTATTAGTTTTATTTTCGTAATAACTTTTTTCCAAATAAAACTTCAAACTTCCCGCCATTGTTGTATAGGGTATTGTGGTTTTGGAAATGTATGCACCAGCAATACTACGTGACATGTACAGGTGCATGTGTGATGTCACGAACCATGTAATTTTGCAACTACATGGCGACTTGTGAGTGAATAATGTATATTCATAATAACTTCATTTTTTCTTGGACATGAATTTATTGCACTACAGAATGGTGTCTTATTGTTTGGAAAACTATATTTGAAGTACCAGGACTATCTGGGAGGCTGTGCAAAGGTTTTCGTTTAATTGAGCTAAAATTGATTGACCCTCAGGTGAAATACTAACTTCTCCAGAGTGGTCGTGGCATGGCCTGAGAGAGCTTTGCTTCAGTTGATCAGCCAGTCATTCTCTACACAGTAACCCTTTACAGATGCCCCACACGTACTGTATTCACATGTCTGGAATAGTTCCAAAATTTGAATAAAATTAAGTTTTGTTTGAAAGTTGAGCTTGGTTAGATTTTATGATGAAAGTTATGAAATTCACACCCTATTTTCTTCATTGCCCAGTGATCACTCCTCCTGGCTTCATCTTGACCCCCCACTACATCCCCCCACCATGAAAATTTGATGATCTTATAATGAAGGGCAGCCTCAAAATGAGAGAAACAGATGTTTCCATCAATATAGTTTGCACTTTATTAATGTCCCTGAATCAAAGGGGTAAAATTGACAGAGCATGTGACAGCCTTAAAATTGAATTAAAGGTTGTAATTAAAAAATGAAGAAGGCCAAGGGAGAGGTGAGATGAAGGTTTTGCAAACGGGTATGGCATGGAGTTGATTGCCAAGTGCTGACTGTATGTGTCATATTCCCAGAGTATGAGAAGGTATCAGTTAATTGAGTATGTACATCCCTGTATGGTTAAATTACAAAAGTGTGTAGTGCACAACAACACTAAAAAAAAAAAAGGAAATTCCATCCTTACCTCTAACTGGAGCAGCTCTGAGTTTTATTCAAATTTACTTAATTGGTTCACAGTTACTGAAACTTGTGTCGTTCCTCATGATATGTTTCCTGCACACACTGCCAAATTAAAATGACACCCCAGATTTTCTTCTGATTATATGTATTACAGTGCCCCAAGTAACAGAAATAAGTAGTGAGTTTTAAGTTTATTTTTGAATATTAAACAGTAACTTTTGAATGTAAAACTAAATTTTAACTGAAACTCCTTATTAAAGTCATTAATACTATATCTCATAGAAGGAAAGAGTTTTTTTTAAATCAAGAATATTTCAAGGAATGACAATTTCTTTCAATATACCACAGACAGTATTCCCTTGCAGCCCAGAATGAGAGATGAGCTTAGAAAACAAAATATATGGGGAATTGTCACAAAGCGTCTGAATAAATTAGAACAATTTTGAAAATAATAAGGAAATATTGGCCAAAATAACTGGTAAAATGTGTCACAATGTTTTGGTGAACCCAGCAGGTGTTGCTTTTAATACCTGAAAATCTCTTGTGTGATTATCTTACCTTCTGTAACAGTTTGTGGGATGTGGTGAAGAGCTAACCTTGGTTAACTGTATGCTTAAAGTCTGTGGTGCTCGGGTCAGTGCTCGATCTCTGCCCATGAAGACTTAAGACAGCTGATAGCACCTCACTACCTGTAAGATGTTCAAGCAGATTAGCATGAGACTTTTACACCGTTGGCGTATTAGTTCCTACACACACAGTTTTGTAGGAGATGAAAGAGGAATTTATAAGTTTATTGATACTAATCAAATTTACATTGACAATCAATAATTTGGCAATATCAAAATTTTCCACTGTTACAGTTCTCAAACCAGTCACATAGTAACAATTGAAAGTTGAAGTAAATAGGATCATTGATTCTTTTGCAATTTAGTTTTTCTGAAAAAAAGAAAAGAAAAACGGTGATTCCCTTTCACACTAAATGAGAATTTAATGCATGTATCCTTAAACCTTTTTAATACACACATGCAAACAGTACCTTTATCACAAACAACTTGTGTCTAAGTAAACTTCTGAAGAGTCCCTTTGAGGTAAATTGTACTGTATGGTTCAGTACTTTGGTCTTTTGTCGACATTGCAAAGGATTAGCAGTCACCTTTGGTGACAAATCAGGGCAATTAAAAAAAAAATAAAAGTCACATTCATGTGAAAAAAATCTAAGGAATTGACCCATGGGACATGACATCACCCTTCTTTACTTCAAGTTAACTGAACGGGTGTTGATTACCGCAAACATGGTTTTTTTTTTTCAGTTTTCTGAACATTTTCCTTTCCAGAATAGTGCCTTTCGTTAATGTTACAATGCATTATGTCCTCGCTCATTGATGTTAAATGTACGGATTGGTTTGACCTTTTCTGAACTCTTTCCACAGCGATGAATAGTTGAACATCAATCTTTTATGTCTTTCGGGGCGTGAGTGCCTCACGTCGCCTCAGATTTGTCAGCAGTGAAAATCAAACACTATACTTTAAAACTTGGAGGCAATTACAATTGATCAAAAACTGATGGCCTCCATCAGGAACTAACAAACTTCAATAAAGCCTCAAGATCCAGAACGGGGGAAAAATCCTGTGCCGCAATAGTCACTGTACTTCAAAAGAGGTTTCTGGTATCATATTGTACGTGCTCAGCTGTTTCGGGAATTGTGACTCTGACACTTGTCCTCATAGAAGTGTTAACATTTTTCACTCAACAAATGGATGCATTTCTCATTGCTCTGCTCAGCACGTGTTTATAGTGTAATTATTGGTAATGGAGGGATCATTGCCTGGTCGTAATAAGTTTCCTTTAATCCATGTTTACATGTATTTATAGAAACGTCATACTCCCAGGGAGATAGACGCAGCACCCATTTCCATACAATCCTCTTATTATTGCATTGAGGTGATGAGTGAAGCGTAGTCAATTAGACCACTGAAATATTCAGTGAATTTCTATGCTCCACTTGCCATCATGTATTGATGACCAGACTGTACAATTTAAGTACAATTATAGCATAGTCTGCATTTTCTTCTCTAGATAAACTGCTCGGTCAATTCTCTTTCAGGCTGGTCGTTAACAGAATAAATATGCCCAAATGCGTTTTAAGTGTGTCAGCAGTCGAAGAGGCCACTGAAATGTGTGCGGAAGCAGCTGACCTGCTCCGTCCATTTTCACACATGCGACATCCGTGCACACGATGTTCACATAGTACGGTGAAATGTATTTAGTATTTAAGATCACTATACTGCAGGAAAATGCCGTAAGGATTGATGGCTATGGTAGAGGTGAATCTGCTTAAGCTACCATATTAAATTGTGACAAATACCGTTTACTATGGATTATGTAATGTGAAATTGATTGAGGAAACTTACTGTACAGTATGTGAAAGAAAGTGAAAGACCCAGTTGATGATAATTGGTTGAACAATTGTATCATGTTTACTGCATTGTTACACACACCACTGGCAGCGATCTTAGCTTTCATGCTGGAAAAAAAAAAAAAAATGGGTTCATTGAGATATTCAGGTTTGGGATATCAAAGTTGTAAATTTTTACTCTATAACTGTATTCTGCAATATATACAGCTATGATCAAACCATCACAAAGTTGAATAAAACAGCCATGAACACCATTCTCTTCATTCTTGACATATATCAGTCAACTATTGTGATATTATTGCTGAATAAGTAGTGTGAATTTTGCAACCATTGGTCAGCATTCACTGTTACTTGCATGTCTCAACACAATAATTTTGAATTAAAAGATTGTATGAAAAGTTATGAAGTAGAATTTGGTTTTAAAGACTTGTTGACACTCCTAGCAGATGAAGTAGGCTGGCTGAATTGGAAGACATTAAGAAGCTAGTTTGGTATTTAAGACAATGGGTTGTCTATCGCTTGAATGCCTGTGTGTGTGAGGACTATGTAATTCCACCTTCTGTGTATACAGTACATTACCTGTGTGTGCAAGTCAACTGCCAGTGACAAATCTGCCAATCGCCAGTGAACAATACGATAAACTAAAATGAGGAACTGACGTAACAAAGTCTGAGGTGCTTGATTCATGAGAAATGATGAGACGATACGTAGCCTTTAATTGGACTAAATTACATTTGATCTAGTGTTTAGGTTACTCTGAGCGTTCTTGGATACAAGTGTCCATCATAATTAAACCACGCTGTCACTCACCATTAAGTAATGGAGGAGACTAAAGTAGAAACATGTACAGGTAAGTTGCTTGTTAATCAGAAAGTTTCACGTGGTGCAAGAGTATAATGGATCACACGACTGGTCTCATGAGACCTGGCACAATTGTCCATCTGAGCAATATACTTCAGAATGTGTTTACTGATGTCAGAATGTGTTGATACTATACTTGTTGTAGTGAGTGTACCTTAGTAAGACTGAGATCTCCATGACCATGAACAGTCTAAATCAAAGCTGCCACGAGTCCATATTTTGAAGATGAAGAACCAGTTTTGTATAAGATTGCTCGTCAGCATGGTTTCCCCGCAAAAGATCAGCCACGTATATTTACATCACAGAGAAGTCCTGCAGAACCTGCATGCATATAAATACACTAGCTTTAAATTTTGTCAACAGAATACTTTCAATTGAGAGACAGAAAATTTATGAATTTTTTTTATCTTTTGTGTATTATTTTATGGATTTGGGGGATTTGAAAATCACAGTATATTAATGTGCAAGATGTTTTACATTATAACATGCTCATTCAGAGAAAAACTGCCCATGCAGGGAGAGTGCAGTCAAAATATCCACCCTCGGATAATCAGCATCATCATTGTTCTTACTATTGCCATAGATAATACTTTCAACCAGATGTGAGTTGTATGGTTTACCTTGAAGATTACCCAAAAGACAATTAAAACATCGGATTGAAAAATTCAATGACTACCGTTATTTTCTCTGTGTATGTTACAGTATCTGTTATTATCTATCTGTTATTATCTATTTATGTATAGATACATTCTCTTGGCCTTATATATCTTTTTTTTTTTCATTTTCTTTGTGCTTAAGTATTAACTATTATCATATCTACTTGTACGGGGAGTGCACCACTCTGTTAAGCCATTCTGACTTTATGGTACACTTCCCATCACAACTGTATTAATGTTTATATATTAACTCTTACTTTTATTGTAGTCTATTTATTGCACAAGTTGTGACAAAACAAATCAATAAACAAAACAAAACTGTTGTCGAAAGGGTGAGTTCATCACCTTTGGAAGAAATCACTGGAATGCTTGGAATTGTTAACTACAATTTTGCTAACTAACACATTAAATGCAGCAATAGTTTTATGCAGTACATTGTCTGCTGGCATGTAAAGTAACTGTCGTCCTTTGAGTTGTCATGTACTTGCATGCTTGTATGCGACTTAAAAAGAATTAATTGCAGACTTATCATATGTGAGAATCGTCTTCTTTTTCGTTTTTAGTTTTAGTTGTATATTTTTCATTTATTTAATTTTTTTATGTGAAAATGTTCATTACGTTATCCACAGATGGTGATCAGTCTTTCCTCCAATTTCACAAGCAGACTTACTCCGTTTCTAAACTGATATATCCCTCTTTGCATAACAAGCTGCTTTGTACATACACTAGACCAATAACAAATGTCCAGCTCTTCGCCAACAGCATGATCTAACAGTGCCTTTGTATGCAAAGACCCGTTTGTGTGTCATTACGCCAGCAGCTGAATAACACACAGTTTCAACCACGGGCCAACAAACATGTGTGATTGATCCCTCACTTTAACAGGAGTTGAAAACTCATCTTCCATGCAAGGATTTTAATGGTACGATATGCCATATATCATCCCAATTTCTGCACTCTGTTTCCGTATTAAGCTCTTTTAAAGCTGTTCATTTTCTTGATACATCACAGTAGACATCAGAAACGATCTTCCAATGTGGTGAGACAAAAGACAGATTGGAATGATCCAACGATTATTGACATTCTTTTGATGGGTGATGTATTTCAAATGAGTTACTTTTCATTCTGAATTCCGTAGTCACCCAAGGTACAGTATGTTCTGTTGTAAATGAGATCATTTGGGTTTTTGATTTCAGTGATCACCAAAACTTTGTGGTCACGTGGCCATGTGTATGTGTTTGTGATGCCTTCCTTGTAGACATGATAACCCATGAAGGGAAGCTTGGACAGATCTTATATCTGGTATGTAGATGTGCCCCATTCACCACTAGCGCACTGTTTTTTGGGGAGAGGTCAAAAGTCATTTGATTAACAGTGGTCAAATTGTGACAACCACTTAAACATGATATCTCAAGAAGGGAAGCTAACAGACAGATCTCATTTTTGATATGTAGGTGTACCACAGTTAGAACAAGATACTTATTCCTTTTGGGAGGGATCAACGGTCACTTGCGGTCAACAGGAGTCAAGTTTTTAGACCTTGAAACTTCAAGGAAGGGAATTTTTGCAGGTGTCATATTTGGTATGTAGATACATTGCATGAGTACAAGAGGTGGTGGTCAAATATCACTTGAGATCAACAGGGGTCACATTATGAAGTCCTTACGGACACTTTTTCTAAAGGAAACAAGCATGTATGTGGTAGGTAGGTGTATGATATACTGAGTACAAATACTGTACTCTGTCATTTTTGGTTGAGGTCAAAGGTTGTCTGAGAACAAGAGGGTCAAAGAATGAAGACCTTCTAACTATGATAACTAAAGGAAGGAAGCTTGGACTGTTCTATAAAATGTTCTGCAGTTGTTTCATATTTAATTAAAAGAAGCTGTAAATTTTACTTGGTGGAGGTCAAAGGTCATTTAGGGTCAACAAGGTTCAAAATGTGAGAACCTTGTAGACCTAAACACAATATGTCATGAAGGAGAGCTGGAACAAATCTAGGTGTACCGCAAAAACCCTATTATTTTTTACAGAGGTCAAGAGCCATTTGAGGTCAATAGAGGTCAGATCATTAAAATCTTATTTAAAAACATTATTTCAAGAAGGGAAGCTTGCACTAATATGGTATTTGCTATGCACAGTAGGTCAGGCACAGTAGTGTAGCCCATACTGAGTACAAAAGTCTCTGATATGTGGAGGCCATCTGGGTGAACATTTTGTGTGAAAACCATGTACACATGGAATCTCAAGACAGAAAGTCTCTTTCTCATATTTAGTGTTCAGGCATGCAGAATGAGTGCAATGTGCCTACCAGGCATAAAATTAGGTCAGTAGATGCCATTTTAATTGTATATGGTAGTTGTTGCATCTTAATTGGTGACATTACATGATGAAGCACACGCTTGTGACACGTTACATCCTCATGTTATGATGCCAGATTCCGAAAATAATGGTTACTATTGCGTTATCGAAACCACAATACGTGTGTGCATTCTCAGGTTTCAAAGATCCCTAGTTCACCTTCAGACATTATAGCATGGTCTACTTTGATTGCTTTGTCATATTGAAAAAGTGAGTGTAAATACCGGGTCACAGTGGAACTATTCAACACAGTTCAACTTTCAACTTAAATCCCACAACTTGAGTTGCCGTTTGGCATATATGTATCAATGGTTGCAGAATATCAAGGTGGAAAATTGATTCGTCAATTCAAGGCAATCAACATTGAAAGAAAACGTGATGCTTATTCTGTTATGAACAGTTGTTATAATCAATTGAGCTTGCACTAGTTTAGAAGTCGAATCTTGCATTGAAAGGAGCTAATAGTACGACCCTTCCTTAATGAAAGTCATTCCACATGCAGTGTATTTGGTTTTTCTGAATGTTAATTCCTTGAAATACAACTGCATGGTCTCTGTATAAAGTTAAGATCTGCTGTTTTACCGCAAGCTAAAATCGGCTATATTGTAACTTTGAAAAATTTCAAGTGTGGATAATACTGACATGTTGAATCATGATCAATCATCACGTGTTCTCCTCAGGGACAATTATGTTACTCCGCTACCTGACACTACTGTATGTGAGACTCTTTGCATATGCTCCTTTTTCGTATTAATAAACCATAAAAGCTTCAGATCTGAAGCCCATGTGCATGTGAAAGTAGAAGAGGAATTATATGTTAACTCATTTGCATGTTGTTTTGTCTCTCGATGTAAAATGCACGCAATGTGATATTGTTTTGTGCCATTGAAGCAAACTGTTTAAGTTTTGAGCTGTGGTACAGAAATTGAGCTGAATATGAAAGACAGTGTGCTAAAGTTTTGCTACGTAGTGTAGTCTAACTGACGTTGTTGTGGTTGTGAAGATAGTGGTCCCACATACCCTGCCCAAAGTATCCTGTGCAACTGCCTGACTTACTGGTGGAGTCTCTTCTCATTGTCTATGTCTCTCTTTGATGTCGTCACAGTGAGGATCTGGAGTACATAAGTTGTAATGTACTTTGCTGCACATGTCTATGAATGTACTGAGGTACTGCACCCACTGCAGTTTTGCATAGTACACAGACACTTAAGTTACATTATAATATCTGCTCAGTAACAGCTCCCTGGTACTGCTTTGCTCAGGCAAATTATTGTGTGCCTCTTTCAAACCAAATCCCTTTCTTCTTAATAGAACGTACAGCTTGTACAGCTACAGTAGCTGTCTGCAACTCCATCCGTGTCCCTTTGGGCTGTTTATCTGCTAAAAGCTTCCCAACTTAAAAATAATCGTTTCTCGGGAAGATCAGCCCACAGATTCTATGCAGCTTTGATGTATGCTCTACAGTGTGCATTTAGGGTACTTTATTTGCTGTAGTTTCTTTTCAGGCTGCTGTATTAGGTTTCATCAGCAGAAGTCATTTCACAAATGTTTTCAAATTAATTTGAGCCATTTCACTGTTGTCCTTCACTCATAAGTAATGCTATTTGTGGTGTTTAAGTTCGGACTGTGCCACTGTGAACAGTTAACAACTTCAACACAAATTTGTTTTCACTGATTTAAATGACAGATAATTATGCCATAAAAAAAATGAAAAAAAGATCTTCACTCACACACACACACACAAAAAGTATTTCATTTCTGCTACGCTATTCAACTTACCTGTCTCAACATAGCAACTGTGCTGTCACACCAGATCGATAGTAGAAGTTACATGTACACATATAGCACTACTGCTATCGTCTAAATTAAAGGAATCAAACAGATATTGTGTATGCAGTGTCACACTTGTGATACAGGTAGCTCTGCAGCTTTCGCTTCCTGCTTTTAAAAGCAGTAATGATAGTATTCGCAAGTGGTATTTATGTGCGTCTTCTGTGCTGATGGCATTCAGTGACTAGATGCAGGGTAATGAATAAACAGGGTTAATGCTGTGGAGTTAATTATGTTGCATTCATGTGTCACTGTTGGATAAGCCGCATCAGTACGTCAAGACATCTGTATCTTTCCTCTTTCTGGCATATGCTTGACTTGACAGAGCACTTGGTCAGGGTTTTAAGACGTACTGTACCGTACCCCCCGAATCACTCCTATTTCACAAAATTTTATTTCTTTCCCATTTGTTGGTAACATTACCCCCTTTAAATGTTTAACACCATAAAATCATCATGTTTAAAGGAGAAGTTAGACTGTAACCCTGTCCTTGTGGTCATGCCTAGTGTGTTTTGCCGCAAAATTAGACAATTCAGCCACAAAAATTATATGACTAAAAAAGAGCCACGCAGTCATGAATAAGTATAAGAGGAGGGTAATCGTGTTCAATCTGAGGTGACTGCATTTTCCTTTTAAGTAGTTACACCCACAATTCCATTCTAAAAACAGAGGGCAGGCTGCTACCCTCAGTTACCTGCAAGACATATCATTGTACAAGAAAAGTGTCGCAATGCGGAACCCACAGTGTGACTGATGTCTTACAGAGTAGTTACGGAGCAAATATTCATGCATGATCTGCAACACACTAACATTCAAAGAAAGTGATTGCATGCCTTAATTCGTCCTTGAGCTTGTTTTCTTATATTAGTTAATCTGTGATTGATGTTCATTAAACCACATCTTGCACTTTCAGTGTGAACGTCACATGTCTAACCATGCAGGCCTAGGGAAGTAAGTAACAATCAAGGAAATTCAGTGCACCGTTCCATTTAGTTTGTCCCTCAGAGCACATTGTTTAATAAATTTCATATTCTCTTTCTTTCGTAGTTGCTGTATGTATAGTAAGCAAGTGCCTGGATCAGTTCCACATTACACCTTTGAGATCAAACATAAGATAATTTGTGAATTAAATCTGTGAGATCTCAGAGTTAGCGTCAGCTTGCAGCCTATTTCTGGACCATCTGTGCTTATCATTTCATTGAGAATTGATGAGATTTTTTCAGGGACCGAGCAGCCTTAATTGTTTGACAATTGGTTCGCAGCTCAGTGAAGTAGCGACTTGCACTTCATGTACTTTAGTTTGGTAGTCCGCACATAAATACACAGTCGGCTTGGTCGAATTACTTGACCCTACTGTACTTTCAGAGTTGCAATTTAAGCCATCACGGTAACCTGATCAGTTTCAGTTGATGTGAATTAGGCAGCATGATGTAGTTAAGATATCAATGTAGGTTTTCACTTATCAAACAAACATGCATTACTAATGGAACAGCAACAAGGAAACAAAGGTTAGACAATGAGTGCAGTTTAATTATATAGTGCCATATCTTATGCTTGTGCATACATCATCACATGCTGCCTCTTTATATTAATGAACACCAGCCGATACAATCAGTAACATAATACAAGACAACCATGATGTCATGATTTGGTTGCTTAGAAGGATCACGGGGCCACGACATATCCAACGGCCAAAGGGTGGTGCTGTTCCACAATAATAACTGTTATATCTGTCACACTGCACTGTGGATGTAGAGATCGACCTCAATTTTATGTAACTGTGGTAATGCAACTCTGGATGATGATCATTGATGTGCAGTTGTCCAGTCTAAACTTTAGACTTCCCTGTACTGAAGTTGAGACCTACAAAATTCAGGGACTCAGAGAAAGCCTAGTCGTCAATCACTGTTAGTGGAAATCAAAGAGACAAGTGGGAATGGATATGAATATTCATGTACACAAAAATGGGGCTTAAACAAGTTTTTTTTTTTGCAGTGGCTGTAACATATTTGACTTTCGGTGGTAAAAAATGACAAATTTTCAAACTGAAATTCTGCCTTGAGATCAGTATGTAGTAGACATTGATTTGATGCAGTAAGATTACAGGCTGTAGGTCAGGTATTGAGACAGCTTCCTCCTTCAATATCAAATTTTCATACAGTATTGGAGATAATTATATATATGGTAGGTACATTGCATAGCTCCCAAGTTTATGCAAAGTGCACATCTGTACCTCTAGTTGTCCCTCTGACCATTGGCCAGTACACTGCTGGCCTAGAGCGACCAGAGAGAGTAAAGTGACTATCCGACTCCTCTCTTCGAAATTGTTTGAATGTTGGAAAGGTTTGTGTACCATGCAAAATGATAGAGCTGTGTATGCAAATCTAAAGTAACTTGTGAAGTTTGTATATGTTAAGCTGGGAGTTACATGATCATTTGTTTAATTTGTTGATTGAAGTAGCTTGGGTGGTTGAGCCAGCCAGTTTTGGTTTTCAAATGTGGGTTGTTTATGTTTGGCATGTTCACTTTGTTCTCTCTCACGTGAATCACAAGACTCCGTGTACGCTCTGTTCAGGAGATCCAGAGATGTTGCCATAGCAACATGCTCAACTGAACAAATATCATATCATGACATAATGCTATGCCAAATATTCGCTTTGTATAATTATTTTCCTTGACAATATACTCTCGTTGAAGTTTATTTAATTGCACGCCACCCTTGTGTTTGGATTTCGTTTAATATTGTGGACTTTATTTTTCCTTCTCCTAGTTGACTGTACACCTACTAGGTTGAACTCATGAGAGTATAATTTGCAGAATTGAACCTTTCGTTAATGTTACCTTGCAAGTGATAACAACAGTCCACAGTGCTTAAACCAATTGGAGGCCTGAAACCATACAGCCACATGTGGCTTGCAAGGCCAATATTCAGCCAAAAGTTAATATAATTTGTTGATTCCTTCCAGGATGCAAAAGGATTCTTGGTTAAATTTGCATACTGTAAGTGCATGCAATTTGTGTGTGTTTGTGTATGTGAAGCTGCTTACAAGCAATAAATTTGTCAAGGAATAAAATGCAAGTTTAAATTTGTAGATGTGGTGTTTTAATAGACAACCATAAATTTGTACCTAGATGATCCTATTTCTTCAATGACTAAGTCTTTTACAACAAAGGTTTAAGTCAGAAACCTGGCAAAGTATAAATGTGATCCAGTGAGGCATCCAGAAATGTGTTGAATTATGTTGTGCCTTCTAGTGCTGTGCATCAACTTTGGAAAGTGTTTTTGCCGAATAGTTCTATCATTGATTAGATCCATTTCTGTCATGGAAGAATCAGATAGAAAAAGTAGGTTGGTGACCCCGATGCAAGTTTGATTGGGTATAGTTTATATATATTGGAAAGAATTTGCTAGTGTACTGTAAGAGATGACTGCCTGGTGTACTCATGTTAACCCAGAGTCTTGAAGTTTCTTCAAGTTCATACTTTTTGCAGGATTGAAATTTAGGTTTCCTTTTAATAGGAACACAGTGCTTCACAGAAGAACATGTAAATAATGTATGATATAGCACCAAATGTCAAGGAAGACCGGAAGGTGCTGTACATTGTACAAGGTACTGTATAGGAACTCCTAGAAAGATAAATGGCATGTTTGACATTAATGGGGTCCATTTATTCCCAAAAGGCACCAAAGTTTAAAAAATGTGTCTTGTCAGAACATTTTTGCTTTTGATGATTCTCAATTTGTCCAGTTCAAAAATTTACATCCTTCAGGCTGACTTTGACATTTGTTATTTTGTAAGCGCAATGTTTCTATTATCTTTTGGCCAGACAAGGTGTTGCTAATGTAAGTTTTGGACGGACAAAATTTAAACTTATCATCCCATGAATGTTTCAAATTTCCAAATTATTTATCAAGACAGTTCCTAAATTTTGCTATAATCTATTCACACTTTGCAAAGTGTACTACATACAAAAGGTGAAAATAAAAAACAACCCATTTTAGATAGGTATTTGTGAAACTCTAGTTGTTGCCAGTACAGACTATAAAACTATTAGACTGATGAATGGCATCACTCGTATTCCTTACATGTCCAAATTAATGAACAGGATGTCTAATCTCAACAAGTTATTTCAATTCCTTGGTTATTCGTTGATTAAAACATTCACACATAAGCTGTTAGGAGTTATTGTCTGTACAAACGTGACACATTTTGGTTGGGTTTATGATTACCCCCATAGTTCCATGATCCTGAATGGAAATAAGAAATAGCCTTTTTTTTTTTCTATCATCAAGCGTAGTGATGATCAGCATGTTATGTTTTGCTCATGCAGCTCTTTCCTTCAAACATATCTTACTTGGTACCTATTTTCTAATCTAGAGGTTTGGACTCCATCACCGTGAAACATGCCAAACACATTAAGTACACTTCAAGTAGAAAATACAGTAGCAGTGTCAATTTGAATTTGAAGAAAGATGCATTTTTATCTCATGATTACTATGTAACATAGCTTAGTAAAGTATAATGTGTCAATACTGTTAGTCCTCTCTCTCTGTCTCTCTCTCCACCTCATACTTTGCTCGAGTTGCTTTCACTGGCTTCGGGTTCATCGATGCATATCCTGTAGGCATCGTAGTAATTTGCTTTTTCAATCCTTGCAGTAACCTGGTACCTATTCATTCTCGTGGAGACATCACTCTCTTCACTGCAATTTCAAGTGCCATAATTCTGCCATAGGTATCGTAAGAACACCACAATTCGTAACAAATTTCTTCAATATACTAAAGATGAACTGTATTTGTCGCAAAGCGCCAAAGGTTAGTAGACTTTTGTGTACAGTAAGTTGCTTGCTCAGTCACTTCAGATAAAAAAAGTCTATATGACACCAAATGAAGCCCTTTGGTTATTCTTAATTATCCATACCTCCTGAATAAATAAAACATGCAAAACCAGGTTTTAATTTGCAGTTGTGTGTGAATAGAGTGTGTGAACCCCAGTGTAGAAAAAAACAAGTTAAGTTCATAAGTCCTCTTGCCCCCCCCCCACCTTAATCAGTCGTTCCTCCCTGCCTCTTGTGGGACCTAACATCTTTTTCCCCCAGGCATTTCATGATGTGTGAAGGCAATATTTGAAATGATTTGCTGCTCATGCATCATGGCAGAGGGTACAGTATGACAAAAAAAGTGTGTGAACTCCTTATACCTTTACAGTGCAGAGCTTAATTTCATGCAAAAGTTCCCCCACTTGATTAAGTTGACTTACAGTGGGATGGAGATGATGCATACAAGACACCTTAATTACCTGTCCCTAACAACCAGTGCACTCTAATAAGTGGTAGAATTAAAGCAAGTGGCATAGTTGATACTGGCTATAAACTCCCTCCCTTTTAATGCCTCTTGTCTACAGGTATTATTAGTACAGTAAAACAAACTCGGTCTTGATGTCATCATTGATAGATACAGTACCAGTGTGCATTGTGTAACTTCACAATCACTGCGACATTAATGATGTTTGGCAATGTTTAATGAAGGAAAACTCATGACCAGAACGGAAAATGGCACAATGTATGTGTCTGCATATATTGCACAAATATTGCACATTGCATGAGCATGCAACTCCTGTGGACATTGCAGTAGCTCATGTTCACAATGTTGTTTCCACTGTGCCTTGCAGGTTCCAACGAAATTTAATTAATCGTGTGCATTACATCATTGGGCAGGCACTGTTTCCAAAATCTACTTGTCTATATGAATATAGATCTACTTCGCTGCTTCTGGTCATGTACAATCAATCCTATGAGAATGAAACTCCTGTGGGCTACAAAATAGAGCAGGCACTTGTCCAAGTTATTGTCTTTACTCTCCTCAAACTGTTCAGTTGGGCATTTGTCGGACCCTGGTGCCCTGTTTTGTAGACATATACCAACATTCTTAAATTTCCTCATCCTTTCGTGATGTTTAGAAAGACCTGTATCAGTGGAAAGCTATAGCTATAAATCAACTCTTAAAGGGATGATTCTGTATGTGGTTGGAAAAGTTGTCACATTGCCCGAACAGAACGTGAACATTCTGTATACATTTCTTTGTATCATATTTGGTGTTTAAGTCATAGCCATCAAAGTATGTGGGTGGAGCTGTGATATCACTGTATGATAATTATGAAGTACATGCTACACATGTACAGTATGATGGGAGGTTTAAAACTGCATTAACAAACCATAAAATCAATCAAATTTCTGAATGATGCAGCTGGTACCAGATTTTAATTTAGTTGGACTCTGCAGTCATGATGTTCAACACTTGATTAAATGGTTTCATGTCAGTGCACAAGGGAAAGAATTCTGGCTTGATACGTAATGATCTAATTTGTTCATCAAAGAGACATATGGCATTTAGAACGCACCGACATGGCATACAAAGAAAATAGCTTTGATCATTGGTTTACAATTCAGTCTCATCAATAGACATCTGCTAAGGCTTCATCACCTCAAAACATTATGCATTTGGTGAGTAACGGGAGATGCATCATTTGAATTTTGAAAAGTTTGGGTGAACAAATTATTGTTGAGTAACAAATAACTGAATTTCTATCTGTGAGAAACTTATTTCTTGAAGCGATGACTACTGTCCTTCCCTATTTTGAATAATCTATCATTCTATGTTTCCCGTAAAACTAACGTCTTATTTCCCTTTAAGAGCTCTTTCAGATCAGTCTGTGCTTCATTCATTTGTTGTTACATTTAAGGACCTGTTAGTAGGTATGGACGTTGTCTCGATTGATTTATATGTGTCCTGTTTTGGTTATTTGTTTTCCTCAGATAAATGTTCTTACACTGATGGAGAGCTTTCTGGATTCCCCAACTGCATGAAGAAGAGTGCGGTAAGTCAATTCCGGTATCTTTACCTCGTTTGTATAGACCAGAAGAAAGGGATCTGTGGAGCTGTTGGTGAGGGAGGTGCATGGGCACTAGGGGTTGTCCTGTTTGATTCTTGAAACATGTTAGCTGTATGTCCAAATGCCATTGAAATCATTTTGATGCGTGGCATTGACAGTGCGGTGTCGATATCGCTGAAGAGTAGGAAAGGGCTCCTCTCCAGTATATTGATAAAAAGGAACATTGGTCTCGATGAGACCAACCGTGCTGAACCATGACTTCTACATGATATATGGCATTTATCACTGATGGAAGAGGTTGCCAATGATGGTACTGCAGTGATGACATTGTCAATTGTTAAACTCACTTGTCACCAGGATCACATTTTTTTTTAGTATGAATAATCACCAACAATCGTCAAGAAGCTGTCACGTTTGTGATCGAGCCGGTGGACAGATTTCCTCGAGCAGCTGCGGGTGAATCTGTCACATCATTTTGGTCACATTTTCATAAGGTTCAGGTTTGCAGCAGAGGCAACTTGGCGCCAACTGGCTTGCGGTCATCATTGATTGCTTCATTGCGTGCATTTGTCTGCCTTTATATGCAAATTGTGACTAACAAACTTTTGCATATATTTGCCAGCGAAGAGGAAGACATGATATCCTGAAAAAGTTTGTATTTTAAAATACCTCTCGAGAACTTTCCTGTTTTCATTTGCTCTTTTATGTGGTTTTATGACTGACAACTTTGTCCGTTCTTTGTTGACAAAGCCACATGTTATGTATGTTGTGTATGTTGTTGCTTCATTCTATTTTCTTTTTCTAATTTGGCATAAAGTTTGAATACCTGCACATGTATTGCTATGTATGGTGATGTATTCTGAGAGATATAGTACCTCGCATGTGCAGGAATACGTATGTCACATCTTTATGTGCGATACCAGTTATTTCAAACGATGGTCATAAACCACAGGTCATGTGACATACATCTAGAAAAGAGGTGGCTTTACTCAAAGTTGTAGAGTGATTCCAGCTGAATGAAAATGCTTTGGAACTGTGTTTGTATCTGTATTTTTTTTTTTTTGAGTTACGGCCTATCGACCTCCTATCAAAATGCAAATTTATGAGATGGCTGCAGCGTTGCACACAGTGACGGTATTTCTTTTTTTAATCATATATATGAATCTCTTAATTACTTAATTACTGGGTTTCCCTTCGGTTGGTACTGTAGGTAAATGAAGAAGAAAATACATGCTTCCAAAACAAAACCCTTGATGCTTATAAAATTCTCAATTATCCTTGGAATAAAGGTTAAGTAAACAAAGGGTAATGTAAGACACATCATACCAGTCCCTATCTTTGACATTATAAATTTGCATTCTTAGCCAATGTTTATTCATGACTGCAGGTATAAGACAGCTAATTTGTGTCTGAATTTGGCAATATTCAATGGATTTTGATGGAAGTTTTGGCTATTTTCCATATTTTTAATGAGTAATACAGGCCGATGTTCTAAAATGTCATTTTCATGTGACGCAACCTTAAACACGCATATACCTCTCTTCACTTACTGATACAGGTGATGAACACTTGCTTTGTAAGGTCATCAAACGCAATGAAGCAATTACCTGTAGTTCGTTCACCCAGGCTAACCATCTTACACCCAAGGCCTGTATCTCAAATCTCCCTGTCCCATCATTTTGTGGTCCTGTGTCCTGTCACATATACTGAAGTATGCCGCGTCTTTATCACAGCTAATTGCTTGCCAGCACTCACTGACCTATCTCAGCTCTACAACTGGACTCTTATCTGTGATGCTAGAGAGGGAGAGATTCCCTGAGGTTGAAAGAAATCAAATATCATATGTAAGAGACGTGCTCTGGTGCTATGTGGATCTTAACGCCATGTTACAGACAGCAGAGCTATCACTTATTGCAGCTTACAGTGTCTGTTCTTCTAACAAATTCTATATAAATACCTCGCGACATCAAAGGCGGTGTGGGATGTGGTCAGATGTCTAACTCGTCACCTGTTATGTGCCCTCCAGTATGTTGGCATTTATTCTGCTCATGATGCAGGAATGATGAATCAGCAAATTCACATCCTAGACATATACTTACCCCTTGCCTAGTTGCTCACTAATGCATCATTTTACCCTATGCTCAAATCGTCCTTGAAAGTAATTCTAGCACTGCACCCTCTAGTGCCTAGCCCACTCTTGTTTGCCTTTCCCTCGAGTGTTACAATACATATGGGAAGATCTCCTCTGTTTTTTGCCTCGCGCAAAGGCAGCTGACTCGGAAAACCTTGAGTATTCTTGTTTTTTCATAGTTGTGGGGAATCCTCCTGTGAGTAAGGACCCCCTAAAATAACTTTAGATGTTAACAGGTTCATCGTGTCTAGTGTGTCTATAGTCAGTGTTTTCTACCAGAAGTAATATGTAATCAAGCAGAGGATGGACATGTAACAGACTTTAAGAGGGACATTTTCATCATGGGAACCTGCTCAACTGACATTTCTAAAGTAGCAATGCATCAAATTTATCCCGGGGACCGACGACGTCGCCCACGTGTGCTGTGTTCCCACTATAGTAATGACCACTCCATCAGATCGGTGCTACTCCTGAAGTTATTAGGCTCTCTGATAATATGCCATAGAGATTAATCAGCCGGTAGAATTTGCCCCTCATTTCCTTGTCATTGCTAGGATGTTACGTGTGCTTAAAGCTGTCAGAAACACTCAATAACTGTCTTAATTTCGTTCAGTTTCAAGGCTGCAGACTTTGTGGAAGATTGATCACAAATGTACAGCGACATTGATAGTAAGAAAAACAAAATTTTCGTGTCATATATTTTTGATACCGTGTTTATGACTGTTGTAGCTGAGACATGGTTGAACGCCTCATGAACATAAATTTGAGGCACAGCAGCCTACACAGATGGTATCCAAAATAAGTCAATTTGTAGCTTTGCATGGAATTGCTGTTTCAATTATTCAAAGAAAGTTTCATGACGAAAAGTACAGATGTCCAGAAATTGGAACATTTCGGCTCAATAGGTTCAGATATACTGTAGCTATGGCTATATAGATTGATTAGCAATGTTTGCTAATTGTCTTTTGTTTAAATGAGCAGTCAAACTGTTTTGATTAGTAGATGTTTAAAACATAAACATTGTGGTGTGAAACTTGAAAGTTTCAGTTAACCAACTCAGATATGTTCTTTGAACAAAGTAAAGGCTTCTACTTCAAACAATTCAAAAGGTTCCAAGAAGTTTACATCTGGATAGCAAAGATGATGTGCTCATTGAGTGTGTTTATACCCAGGATCAAACTTTGTTGTGATCTGAAACAGCCATTTTATGATCAGATATGAAAGAAACTTTCCATTAAATTCATCTTCACCCCAAAGAATTTTTTGTGTATCAAGTAGCCAAAAAGTGACCTTATGCATATAATTAAGTTCAATCCACAAACAAAATAGGAAGTAGTTGCAGTCAACAAAAGTATAAACTGTACATTTATACTTCCTGAGAAAAAAAATAGTTCCATTATGTCCATAATTTTTAGCCCATCTCATACTGGTTTAGTCGGCAACAGCAAGTTGGGAAATGTCACTTTCCTCTATACAGTATGCTGCTCACCATGCAGTGAATCTATACTGTACTTACATGCTTTACTTTATAACTCAGAAACTGTAACAATGCAAACAGTTCCATACCTGTATGTTAAAATATGAATTGTATATTATTCACAATGCTCGTACTGACAATACATGAGGCACGGTCTAGAATTTATCCTCCCAACTGGGTGTTTAGCGTCGATTTCAACATGCATGTATGCAAATCAAGGTAACCATAGAAACAAATATGTAAAGCAACTGCTGCAAAAGTGTTCATACAATACTTTAATGGATGTTAGTTTGCAAAACTGTAACACATGCAGCATCATCAAGATTTCAAATTCATGTACATACAGCCATACACACCATCAGGCAATAAGGCCTAACTATTCATCATATAGTTGGGGACCTTATGCAATGTGTACTCAAGTGTGTGTGTGCATGCTATGATCACCACATTACATTCTCAGCAACTGAACTTGAATATCAGTCTCTCCTTTATTGTCATCTCCTAAAAAAAAAAATGGGACGCAATCAAAGGAACACTTTTCGTCTGCAAAATTGCAAAACTCATTGTTTGCACCAAAACAGAGGTTTCTCACTCATCCAGTGTGAAGTGGAAACACAACAGAGTGTTGTAACAATTGACTTATGTCTTTTCACATCCTTGTTGACAGCTGTGTACTAATCATTGGTGTATTCAGTGTAAGTGCATGTATGAAGCGGTGATGAATTTAAGAACGTGGAACGCTTTCATCCGATCAAGATCACGTCAAGTGTAAAAGAACTCTGAACGAAAGCCAAGAATCTGTCCTTGTGTTATGATTCTTGTAGTTATGAGATATGCTTCTACATATAAGTATGACATTCCTCATTAATGTTTGAAAGCAGTGCATTTCCACTTATTGTCACATTTTTGTGAAACTCATATGCCCCTTTTTACCCAGGTTTTGCTAGGACCTGTTCTTGTCAAAAAAGGCAATTTGAGAGACATGAGTTAAATCGATAATTCCTTTAATATAATAAAAAAAAAGAAAGTGAAAAAAAAATAGTGGCCTTTCAAAGAAGTGCATGGGTAGTTCATAGTTGTGATGTTTCCTCAGGTCAGTGTTACTTGGCTTGTATTGACTTCAAACAGATTCTTAAAACTGTAAAAAGGAAGAAGGCGAAAAGGGTTAAGAAGGACCTTTTTGACTGCAATCGTCAGAGCACTCGTGAGGACTCTAACAGGCTAAATAGGAAAACAAAACGATTGAATCGGAAATGAACTGGGAAATCCGGAGAGCAATGAAACAATAATACACTTCTGTATTTATGTTATTAAACACATGGGTTGAGTTCGACTGGTGAGTTTGTTGTTACCACCTGCTGTAATGGATTGAATTAGTAAACACTTGCACACACAGAACAGTTTGTCTCTTAATGTGTGAAGTACCTTCTGTAATCCTAAAATAGTTGAGAAATTACATTGAATCTATTGACTTAACTGGGTATGAGATATTTAAAATAGCTTTGAAAACTGATGGTGGTTCGTTAGTTCACAGTAATGTTACTCACTGTTTTCCATGCTTGTTTTAATTTACACAACATTTTAACTGCATGAATTTCAGATTGTTGAGGAAGGATTAAAGAGGGGGCTTTGGAAAAAAAAAAAAAAAAGGAAGGCTTCACATCAAAGTTGATTTTACACTATTATGATGAGTTGATATTTGTTAGCATTCAGTGTCTTTGGTATTTTGAAGTTTTGTTTCCTCTTATTTCTTGCAGTGGATGAGGACATTTTGGGAGAGTGACAAATGCTATGCTTTGCACGGAGTCGATGGCTCAGATTGCAGTATCTTCCTGTACCTTAGTGAAGTGAGTATCATTAAATGGCCATTGTCGTTAAAGAACGCATCACAAAAGCTGTCTACGTATCATTGTACTTCCATCACTAAAGTGCCAAACTTGACCCTGATCTTACTGTGCAGACTGCATATTCTGATCCCTGTTCATCATCTACTTTCAACCTTAAAAGGCAGGGCAGAATTTTCCAAAATCAGTTTATACATAAGTTATGAGAATTTTTTTCTGACGGACCTGTAACCACCCTTGTAACCACAAGGAAATGCATCTCCTATGACATCATTAAAGTAAGGGGTTAGGAAAGGTATCTCCCTCAACATCTGTCACTTTTGTAGCCAGTAAGCTGGAAAAGCATAATACAAAGTGGCTCACCTTTGCTAAACACATCATGAACGTATATCGACAGGTTCAATGAACATTTGTGAACAGGTTTACAATGAATATTCATGGACAGATTTGAATTGAAAATAGCCTTTTTCCAAATTGCCCGTAAACATGCCTCCTGCAAGGAGTATGACTACAGTACCGTAGCTACTGACTTGATGACTCAAATAAAAGTTAAAAAAAAAAATCCATAAATAAATAGTTGCGTTCATTTGCAGTTCAGGAAAAGTGGGATGCAACCTTGAGGAATAGTTGAATGTAAAGTGCATATTTCTGTAGGCATTTCCTGTAGATTTATTTGCCAAAACTGTAGCTGTTCTGTCAGAATCTATACCGGTATAATCTTTGCAGGACAACTGTCTGTGGTCATGTGGTAGGAAAGTGGAGTGAAGATTACATTATCTCTCTTACAAGTGTTCAAGCTGTGTCCTCATTTACAAGAGAGCACTGTCTCTACTGGATATTAATTTAAAGTTTTCAGTGGCCTCTGCTTACGTGTGATTTTGTCACTGGCGGCTTTCTATAGAGGCTGTACAACCGCCACATATGGTCTAATGAAGTCGTAAATGTTTACACATACATAAAGCTGTGACTTACAAGCCAAAAGGCTGTGTTGAATACAGGCGAACAGTTCTAAAGGTACCTTTTTGAAAAGGGGAAAATACAATAATGGTATTAGACCTTTCTTTTTTAACCGGTTGGGGTTGGGTTGTGGGTGGGTTGAGGTAATGAGGTATGGTTCACTTTTAAATTTCAATTCATTACAAGAATTACAAGCGTCTGTAAACCATTATAGCCATGAATTTTTCAGCATCAGAAAGGCAAAATTGCAAGTGATCAATCAATTTTAGCATTATAATGAGTTTGACTAGCTGCTAATAATATGTGGATCATCATATGTTACCATATAGTACGCAGCACATGTTTAAAGGTGTGACTCACATCTAGAAAAGGGCTGGCTGTGTACACAAAAGTTCCAGAGTGAAACCCTCTGTGAAAATGGTAGAAATGTGCATGTTTATATCTGTTAGTGTCTTCGTGATATGGCTTTCCAGAGTTTAATGAAAATGGAAATATGATGATGTGGCATGTTTGTTGCGCAGTGTATTTTTCTTTTGTTAGGCATATATATTATCTCTTACTTACTTAATTGCTTGGTTTTACATCGGTAGTGATGTCGATGTTTGTAAAGAAGAAATGCATGCTTCCAAAACACAACCCTTAGGACGTATAAAATTCTCATTTGTCCTTGAAATACAGGTTTGGATTAATGTAAGGACATACTGTCTTACGCTCTCTCTTGATGTCATAAATTTGTATACTTAGCCAATGTTTATTCATGATGCAGATATAACATAGGAATTTGCTTTTAAAATCATCAATATTCCATGGATTTTGATGGGATTTGTGGCTATTCTCAAAATGTTGTAAGAGTGATATAGTCAACATTCTAAAATGTTATTTTTATGTCACACAACCTTTAAGCCACTTGGTATCCACAATCTGCAATGTATAAGCTCAAACTGTTTCTTTGAGAACAGACTTTTGAAATTTCCCTATACTCTGAATATAATTCTCAAGTTTAAGTCGTCAGTGATGGTGGGTGTAATTATTTGGTTTCATATTAAAACAAAGTGTTTTTTGTTGCATGCCATGCAGCTTTTTCATGTGGGGTTGTCTTCCCGAGGGGTAATTAAGACACAAAAATTTTTCTTTTACGTCCACTAACTCATCCAACATCAAACTGGAGACATACAGGTACAGGTCCATCGATATACACTAACCTCACCTGTCTAGGATTATGTCAGAGTTTGTTAAGATCAGAAAGCATTTCATCTGTATCAGATGCGTAGATGCATTTCCAGATCTGAGTTGTTCCTGTTGAAGCTTTCTCCTCTCATTGTCATCTTTAGGTTGAAAGGTGGTGTCCTAAATTTAGCTGGAGACCAAAGGATGCTCCTGCACCAAAGCCAAAAGGACCAGTGGTGAGTAGTAATAAGACAGAAACCCCTCTATTCAAAGTGTACCATGAATCAAAGGGAATTAACTATAGTGCCTTGTGTGTACCAATCTAACTCATTTTAGCTGCACCTGCACTTTGACTCGCAGAAAGTTTCTTTGGTCATGCAAGATCAAGGAAAATGTTGTTGTAGTCAAATATTTTAAGTAACTTGAAATAATGAATACGAGATCATCGGTGAACAGATAGATGATGCAAATCTCTGTACTGTACTTCAAGAGAGAATGTGCATGCATACATTTTTAATAATTACAAATACTGCAAGTTGCCATTTTACCTGACTTTGAAGTAAATTTACTTTGAAGCTAGATCTCCCTCTAATCTTCTCCTTTAGTCTCTCCCTCTCTTACCCCTGCCTGACCCTTCCTTCCTCCCACCTTCAACTTTATCTCTCTGGAGATGATTTTCACAAGATATAAATTTCTGTTGCATTGCGTGACTAACGTAGTGTAACTCCTGTCACCTAAATTTTACTTCATGAAAAGATTGGAGCACTCTGCTGGAATGTCCAGCTATGGTGGGATATTAATATTTAATCCATGGCAGTATAATTTATCCGATAACATCCATTTATCAGATAACATTTGGACCTGTTCTGAGTTTTGAGAAAAGTAAAAAATCCATCTTCACCATCAGTGTGGAAATTAAGTGCTTGTTAGGCCATTCAGAATGCCATGACTGTCCTGTTTTGAAAGTGGTGAGCTGTTTACTTTTGTCATCAGTATCAATTAAAACACACCTGCTGTAGTAAATCAGTTAACCAAGATTTGCCCTTCATTTCTACATAGAGTCAAAGTCGCAGACTCGCAGCTGCATCAACTTTAGACCGTTTGGATATCCCTTGTTAACTTTTGTTTAAATATGAAGATATGTAATAATTGATGTCTTGACAAAATATGGAATCTGAGACTCACAATAATTGTGGCGCTAAAGTGAAAGCTATTTTGTGTATTTTGTGTATCTGTATCAGGCAAGAAATGTCTGCCATATTAGATATACAGAGAAATTTAGACCCAATAAAATGGGAATTGTATGCCTGGATCCCCCACCCTCCCACTTGAGAAAAGAAAGCAGCGTGTTCTAGCAAGAACTGGAGATGTGAAAGAGTTTGTTGTAAAAGTGTAGATACAGACCATATATGCATTCGTGCAGAACTGTAACAGCAGTCAGACCTGTGGATATTGAAATATATATAATGGAAAGACTGTGTGACTTTGAGCATTCTTTCTGCATTCCTACTTCATTCCATTTCACATTTTGTTCCTCTTAATACGCCTATTACACATTTATAGCTTCTCTATCGTAGATTTCATGAAAGTAACTATAAAATTTAACTGCATTTCTCGGTGCAGTCTTTCCCTTCTCACAAAGACAAATTGTCACTTTTCCCCGAAAGTCTACCTCAGCAGCCCCCATCCTTCCAAATCTACACCAACAATTATTTACCTTTAATTCATTTTCATTCAGAGACAGAGCACACAATTTCACCTCATCTCCGCACCGAACCAACCGTAACCTTATGCACCTTTACAACAGAATATCAAATTAGGAGAAAAAACCTCTCCTCCCCCCTTAAAAAAAAAATAAGAGGAGGAACAAATCAATGGAATTCCCAGCAATATTTGTCATCTCTCCAGGTTTTGACTTTTCAGTGACACCTACTACAGTATCAATCCAATCATAGAAACTATTGTATCGGCACCTGATCTTTTCTGACATGCGCAGCCCTGAAATCAAAGCCTGAAAGATTTCCCCTGCCTGAGGTATGATTAAACCACAGAAGTTTAAAGGGGGAGAGTCTCACAGTCTACGAAAAGTTAGTTGAGACTATTTAATGTAAGTCTAATGTACATGTAGCAGTGAATGTGCATTAGAAACTTGACTGTATTTCATTTATTTTGCATTCCACAAATAGACATACAAACCAGAGGTATAGTATAAAATGAAGGCAGGATAGAACAAACAAAAAGTTTAAAGGGCTAGTAGCCTATGAAGTGAAGAAAAAGCTGACAAACCCATATGGAGGAGACAGTATGCTCCTCTGGTTGTATTTATTTTTATGATAATTTTCTCTTATTACTGTCTTTGGCTTTTTCATGCTTTCTTTATTTTAGTTGTGTAATGCAACACTGGGTTGCTGTTTGATCTTTTAATCAGGAGCTTTGAACGGTATCCTTACAATATGCTGTTCACTTCTGCTCTCTGCAGACTCTTCCTGGTCTCTTCCCCCACCTCCCCACTACCCATCATAACCCACTTTTGTAGTTTTCAAGTTTTGCAAACAACAGTGCATTGCTTGCAGGTCAGCAATTTTCCATTTTTTCCTCAAACAATTTGAGTAAGCCAAGTGATAAGATGGTCTACATCAGGGATGGGATGGCTTGTATTGATTAGAAATGGTATAGGACTATATTGTCAATTGTTGAATCAAAGCAAAAGCATCCATCATCACAACTAAAATCAGTTTTCCATCTTTACTTCCACTTGTACTCCCAAGGAGCACGTATGAGAGCTTTGGCATTTGTCCTCTTCCGCAGTTTAAATATCACCTTTTCAAAATAGCACAGTTCAGTATACTTGCCATACGGCCACTTGCCCCAAAGGCCCCCTTCTCCTCTACCACCCACAAAGAAATTTGCTTCATTTGCTGCAAGAGGTTATAGTCTGCCAGAAGCCACAATGCTGAAGTAGCCATATCATAAAATGGGACCTATTCCCTGAAAACCCTTGACATACCTCTGGTACATACAGTATATTCTGTATACTACACTGTATATAAATGTCACAGAAGTACAGTAGATCAGTTTCACAATACATTTGTCATCAGATTAGCTCCTGAGGGGGGATTATTTTCACCAGCTTCTTGAGGAACTTGTAGTGATGTGTCTTCCATTGTTAGCTGACAGTTACAAAGCTTTTTCCCTTCCAGTTGGTCATTGATGAAAGGGGCATACTGCATGTCATCCCCTGTATGGAATGATAGCAGCAAGCTCATCTGTATCTTGACCACCTTTAATCTTCTTTTTGTTGTAGTTTTGTATTGCTATCTCCAACATTCACCATCTTCTGCATAGTGCCCTGTAGACTCCTTTGAGTTACAAATACAGAAAGAAAACAGAAAAGTTTAAGGTGTCAATATCCATGTCTCTGTGCTAGAAACTTTGCATCCCTCGGTGGATGGTAAAAGCTGTAAAATCTCTTGGATGGAGTCACCTTCTGTGAAAAGAGGTGAATGAGATTGCTATTCATAGTACATAAAATGCTTGAGGTAGTGATCATTTGTTACCCTCTTTTCTTCAGATACAGTGGAAAGCCTACACTAGAATCAACTTATAGGAAAAAAGAGGCTTAAAAAAGAAACAATTCTAAGAGCAGCATTGTAACGATCTGGAAAAATACATCTGTTTCAAGAACTTTAAGTTGGTGAAGTGACGAATTCCAAATCGTGTGAGGTCCCATCAGTAGTTGACAGAAAAATATCAGGAAAGAATTGCAGCTGAAGGGAAAGCTCTAGCACACATGAAAGTACAGACAGGTGGTAATACTTCCCTGCAGTATTGAAAAAGAAAGATGTGGGTACGAGAGGTGAGAGAGAGGAAGACCACAGACATAGGATACTTATAACTTCCTTTGTTCTTTTCTGATTCCTTGCGGAAGGCAGGCTGAGGCAATTTATATCTAGACTATGGTCAATGATTGTGTGTATGTGTGTGTGTGTGTTTGGAGGGATGTGTGTGTATGTGTGATGTCTTGGCTTGTCAACAGGATATCTCAAGAGAGGAAAGTTGCTTGAACTTCAAAGTTGGTTTGAATAGGCAGTCCATTGTGAGTAGATGACCTTGTACTTTTTCAGGGAAGTCAAAGGTCATTTGAGGTCATCACAGGGAAAAGTCTGAAATCCTGTTGAGGAGGATGTCTCACCAACTGAGAGTTGCCAGAATTTCAAACTTAAACCATTGGTAGCATTTGATAAGTAGATGATTTCTGTAAAATTTGGGTGAAATGAGGTTAGTAGAGGTCATAGTTTTAAAATTTTGTAAAGATATATAAACCTTGAAAGATATCACAGGAACTGAAAGTTGCTGGAACTTCAAACTGTAAACATTGGTAGCTCTTGATGAGTAAATGGTTCCTGCCAAGTTGAGGGGAGGTCAACGGTCACATAAGGTCAGCAAAAGTCATACTATGAAAACATTGTTGACGGGGTATCTTAAGAAGGATTTATAGGTAATTGAACTTAAAACTGGTGTGTTGGTGATCCCTGTTGTTCGCAAAGATTGGCAAGGAATCAAAAAGTTCTTTGACTTTCTGGTTTTTCCTCCTTGTGTTGTTCTGACAATTAGCAATGTGGTACATGTATATGGATTGTTTGGATGCTGGCAAAGATATTTAGGACATTTTGATGTAACCTCTTAGGTGTCTCTTATTGCAACCATAAAGAAGATTTCAACTCCCTCAGTCATCATGACGTCAATTGCAGGAGGGGAGGGGGTGGTGGAGGGGTGTGCAGAACCCCATACTTAAGTGTGTCACTTGTGTTCTGCATCGCACTCAAGTCTTCTCATCCTTTTCATCCTTAATGTCAGAACGGTATGGAGGCTAACAAATCAGTTTATATTCCATAAATTTGTTTAACATACCAGCCCCCAAAATATGGTGTACAGTATTCTATGATGCTTGGATCTTTCAGGTAGCAGAAAAAAAGTTGTGCTGTTAAAAGGACGTGGGTTTCCTTTCAAACAGAAAAAGTGAAAGAATTTGGCTGCTGTATCTTTTGCAGAATTCTTTTGGCCTAGTCGATGGTTTTCAGATGGCCATTTTAGCTGTCCTGGCAGAAACTGGTGGACAGAAAGCATAGCTTCCAAGTTCGTTGAGACAAGACGCCAATCCACCGACAGGGACTGTTGGAGGGGTCTAAAGAGGGGGGTGATAATGTGTCTTTGTTTTAATTCAAGTGTCTACACGTTAAACCAATCAGTCAGCATAACTTGCGTAAATTTCTGCACCGTAAAACATGTAAGGGGCATGCATTGCAGTGCAGGCAGTGTAATTAATGTACTAAGAGCCACAGTAACTTGGTGAATGTGTGTATTAAGTTGGGGAGAAGATTTCTTTGTTCACTGGTGAATCACTGGTGAGATTTGAAATTCTGGTTTAACAGAAAGCAGGTAGGGTCAATTGGTTTGGGTGGACAAATTGCTGGTCAAAACCCATGAAATGAGAGTTACCTGGGAGGTCTCGGAAGGAAAACAGGTGTTTGCAGGGCAGGTCGGCTGGCTGAAGAATAAAAGATCTCTTTTTGTCTGTA
Source organism: Stichopus chloronotus (assembly GCA_021234535.1). Taxonomy (NCBI): domain Eukaryota; kingdom Metazoa; phylum Echinodermata; class Holothuroidea; order Aspidochirotida; family Stichopodidae; genus Stichopus; species Stichopus chloronotus. The sequence continues at coordinate 7,910,773 of CM037848.1, read as the reverse complement.
TACGATTTGCTGCATAATGATTGTACATCCGACATCTAGCATTCACCACAACAGTATAAATGTGCATCTCACTTTTTGCAGGCAATCATCCAGAAGGACAAACAACCATTATTTGACATGATGGATAATCCAGAGAAGTTTAAGTTCATGAAGATGAGAATTTCCAGGATGTGGGACACCCTCTGGATGCCGGCGATAGAGGCCCTGGAGAGGAGAGGAGAACTGAGGGAGAGGACGCAAAAGAAAGTAAGAAATCACAACAAAGGCATCCCGTTTTGAAAGTGCAGTAATGGTGGGACTGAACCACCAGAAATGTATAAAGGTGGAAGCAGCTTCTAGTCTATCACTTGCAGTGAATTGGACATTTGGGCTGCATCCAAAAGCTACAGCCAGTACGTGGCTGTGTTAAACATGTCCATTGATATTAGTCAAGAGATAACCATGTAAATTGTTTTAATTCAAAAGTGCAAAGCGGGAGTAAAGACCTTGTTCTTAAAAAGAAAACAAAAATCTTATGACTGTTGACAGGTTACATCTAAGTGAAATGTAGGTATGAGATAATTTCCATAAAAAAGAAACCCATAGTTCCATGAAATAACTACTCTGCAGAAGAAGCCAGTACCACAGACTCAACATGGTGTACTCTGCCTGGTATCAATTGATGCCAATTAAGTTGCATTGTGCAACGTGTCAATTGCATATGAAGACAAGGGTTGCAAGTTTCATCAGTGAGTTTGGGATTTATTTCTGAAACTAACACACCTCTCCACAATGATATACAAACTCGACCAAGTATGTTCTGTTCTCTGGAAAATTGCAAGGGGTATGTTTGATGAAGCTTCTTCCTATATATTTCTGTGAATTGAACCGACTAAGTCATTTGCAGTCGTAAGTATTAATGAAGGACACACATTAATTGAAAAATAACTGTCCCAGAAAAACTTGTTCCTCTAGAATCATGCTGGTTAGTATCGGCTTCATTAATCTAAGGTTGAGGAATTGGAAAGAGGACTGAATTATGAAATCTTTTGCTGGTAGGTCATGAGATAGAACACCATCATGTCAAACAAACTTTAAAGGTTAACAGTAACCTGAACCCTTCAGGAAGCAGAGTCACTAAGGTAAGCTCTCGATCATGTTTTGCATCCTGGTTGGAACTGATCCAATCGAAAAGGGGAATACAGATGGGTGGTTTACATCAAAAGATAAAGGTCTGCGTCTCAATTTATGAAAAATAGTGCCTGAAGTTTTATGAAACTTTTCTCTTACAACATTGGATCTTTATATTTTGCATGGTAGGTATGGTATTTGGTATGGTATAGGCTTGATAGTCCAGTGCCCTACAGTACCCAGTTTGACACTGTTTATGTACTGATGGTTGTTTTTATGTATACCTTGTAAAAATGAAAAGAGTGTTTAACAGTTTCCTTCACTGCCCATACTAGGTAATTACTGTCACTCTGTCACTTTTTCCTGCAGATTTCAAATATGTTGTGCTTGATGACCTACATTTGTTTATTACTAACAGACAGTTTAATATTTTTGGACAATGGCAGTGTCTGCAGTTATGCACAGAACACTGCTTTTTCTGGTGGTCCCGTATGAAAGCTATATATATACCCCATGGACTGCATTGATGGGGACTGAGCTCAGACTTCATGTAACTAGCCAAAATTATTCTGGGCAAAAGTGCAGTGTCAAAGTAGTGCAGTCATAGACCTCCCATTCCTACTGTAGCACTTAAGAATAGAAATGAGTTGTTTCTTGAGATGGTACCTATCTGTGTGTTTTCAATTAAAACAAATTACAATGTCAGACTTAAAGCTCCTCACGGATACGGATATGTATAGATGCACTAACAGGGATGATCCTTAAGCAACTGAAAATGGTTGTCCCAAGGACAACCAGCTGCAAAAATTTGGTTGTCCTCCCAAAAATTTGGTCGCCCTCCACAACGGACATATAAAAACAAGAAATGTGCAAAATGTGTATTTTGCACAGTCAAGACCATGTTTTTATTTGTCTTTCTTATACAGGTTGAAACTTTCCACAGCTAAATTATACTACTGACTTGTAACTTAATATCTAGAATCATTGATGCTCTAAAGTATATATCATATAGAAAAAAATCTCTGTATAATATAATGTTTGTTTCAAATCAAAATATGATACATTACTAATCTTGAACGGTGCTATCATTATTTAGAAAATTCATACCAGCTCTCCTTGCACGTGGCACATATGACCGAATTCTTCGACTGCGATTCATCTATCTGGTACTTGCTGTGTACTGTATGTGCATGTCTGGTACAGTAAAATCAGTTGAAACATGATTGTACACTGAGGCTGTTTGTTTGGCTTTTTACGTACCGTGGATTTCAGGTTGTTTTGGCGGTTTTTTGTGAAACAAAACAGATGTTTTGCAATGGAGTTCATGCATGTTAAATATTTTGGTTGCATCTCAGTGTTGAGTTGTAAGCATTGCGTCACAATATAAATGACCAGGGGTAAAATTTGATCGTCCGAAGGACAACCTGAGGTAGTAACTTTGGTCGTCCTACAGAAATTTTGGTCGTCTCGGACGACCGGACGACCGCTAAATTTCATCCCTGCACTAAGTTACCATCACTTTGGAATGTTTTAGTGTAAGCATGACATCTTTTCAATAGTTCAATATTAGTCCTTTTAGGTTCTGATCGTGATGTAAATTTCCAGACCTCCAGTGAGGATTTTGTAAAGGATTCTGGAAGTAACTTTGTACTGCAGGTCATACAGAGGCATTGTGTAATTCTCACAGTTAAAACTATTCTCATTCATTGAGCACGTATTAAATTGTATCATGTCGTAGGGAAAAGCAGTGCTTAACATACATTCCTCTAGCGGCAAGTGAACTTCCACTTTGCCCCACAAAGTCCCTCATATACATCAGAATATGTGGAGTACATACAGTAAGTGTTACATTTGCTCTAACTGTCAAATTGTGACCGCGGTTTCTGTGAAGTAAAACCTTGTAACATATTGAAAACTCATGTGGTTTAGTAAGTAAAAGGGTGTAATGCTGGTAAACCCTGGTGTTAAACACTTGCTGTCTGTCTCAGTAGTTGATAATATAACCTTGTGAATACATTCTCTGACGTGTCCTGTGTTTGTCTTGGAGGTGTTGTTAGGTTCAGTCACCGCAGGGTTAAAAAAAAAAAGGATAAGCAAAAAAAACAAAAAGGAGAGAAAGACTAATTCACAGCGCGTACTCCGTCACCTCATATAACCTATGCATTACTGTATTGACCATGGTCTAGCATCTGGCAATTACGGAAGGTGGGCAGATACACACACACACACACACACACACACACACACACACACACACAAAAATAGGTTATGTGAGGTGAGTACGTCGCTAGCGAATTCCCAAACCAGTAAGTTTTGTGGAAACCATAACTGTTGTAAGTGTCCCTGTTGAAAGAAAACACTTTATGCACACTGTATTACAGCACATAATATTGGCAATGGGCATGCATAAATTGCAACTGTGTCAGCCATATATTTGTAGTGTTTTACACTCACACCTTTGGTTCATTGTGTTTACAGGTCTATGAGTAAATTTGTATGTTTCAAAATCTTTGGGAGTATCGTAGAAGTCTTGTGAAGGAGATTTGTAGGATTTATGTGCACTCCGTGTATCAGGAGTGAAAGAGATACATTTTATCGTTTTGAGCCACCAAGTATTAAACTTGATGAAAGACCATTTCATTTATATGAAAGACATTTATGTCGTGCAAGAAATGTATCAGCTTCTGAGAAACCCAACAACAAATAGCATAAACATCAACCAGCGAAGTCACGGCTAGCAAATCACCGACAGGCCAATTTAAAATGCAAAATCTGTCGAAGAAAAAAGAAAGGGTAAGAAACTCTGTGCAAGTACCGTGTCGCAGAAAGTGAATAATTCATCACTTCCTTACCATATGTCATTGCAAACCACAAGAAAACAAAACAGAACATAACATCAGTCTTTGAAAGTGCCTTACCTAAACTGGTGCATATCAGTTTAGTAGAAGACAAGATGAACACAGGACTTTTACTGAAGGATTTCTGGCTCTGTGTACCCATCTTTTTAATATGTAGCCTACTTGTACTTTTTATCCCCTATGCCCATCCCCTACCCCAACCCCCAACCTCTGTCTTTTTGCTCACATTCTTTGTTTTTGTTCAATTAGATCATGATTCACCTGGGCCTTCTCACAAAAGAATCAGGATTTAAGATTGCAGAGAATGCTTTCAGTGGAGGCCCACTCGGCGAGTTGGTCCAGTGGGCTGACATTATAACGTCGTTGTACATCCTGGGCCACGACATCAGCCTTTCGTATTCAACACATAGGTTAACAAAGTAAGTTTATCCATTGGGAAAAATTTGCAGAAAGTCTTCAATTTTTCTTTGCTTTTTTTTTTTTGAAGTCTGAATATGGTGGAGATGTTTACCAGAACACAAAATTTAAAAAAGTGCCAAGGAAGCAAATGCTTAAAACTCAAAGTAATTGACAAATGGATGATAGTGTATTTAGGATCGAGGACTGTTTTGTTGAAATCAAGAATCTGCTCCCTTCAGTATTTTACCCTGAATGCATTGTACACTGTAATGATAGCAAAATATTAGGGTACATGTGAGACCTGAATCGGTCCATAACGAAACAGTATTGTGAGTATTGAAATGCAAGAAATTCATGCATGAGTTATTTCCATTGCTTAGTTGACAATCACACCATTATCGTTTCCCTTGCATTTGGTATACTTTATAAATAGCTGTTTTTCTTTTTTTGGGGAAGGGGGGTATGAACTTTGCACAGCATTCTCATATTTGTAAAAAGATACCTGTGAAAATGTGAGTTATAATACTCATGGAAGCCAAGCCAAGTATCTTGTATGTTTGTCCTATAACTAGTCACAGTCTGTTGTATTCATGTTACACTAAGCCAGTCTTTGTTTTTGCTTACCCATTGCAAGCCATCAAAAATTTAGTGAAATGAACATAGACTGGGTTTCTGTTGATGAGAATCAGATAAGTTGAAAGATTCTGCTTAATTGTTTCAAGTTTGTAGACCCATACCATCATCATCAAAATTGCAACATACATTCTGCTTTTTCTTTGCCATGGTCTTACAGTTTGCTTCGATCGAAGGGTATCGCCAAGTCGAGTTGCCCCTCAGACTCGGACATGCCATTCGACGTGGTCTACATCGACATCGTTGGCTTGAAGCAGATGAGAAAATCCACTGGTGGAGTCTTCAGTCAATTCAGGTGGGTATGAACTGGCAGATTTTGATCAAATTTGGCATTCTTTGTGGACTTAAAAGATAAAAAACAAGATTTCACTTCCCGATTGACTGCATGAGGATCATTCTTTCAGATCTTTGTTTTACCTTGTAGGAAATTAAATATCACCTTCTTAGTCAATGCCATACATGCTACAAAAATGATGCCGATGAATGGTGAGTCCTCAAATACAAGTCTTTTTGTCAACTGCTCCACTTGTCACATGTTTCATAGCACTTGTTGTTTTACAATGGTAGAAGGTGGTCTAGGGGAAAAGTTGAACCCCAAAAAATAAATATTCCTCTGACATGCTTGTGTCGTGTGGAGTAATGACCCCAAAATTTGTTTTACGTAGTACGTTACCTTTCGGTTAGATATTTGAATGAACTGCAGCATCACCGTATCTTTACCACAACTTTCTCTTGAGTATGTTCCATCTGCACATCTGCAAAAGTGATACATACAACAGACGAAGAATCGTTGATGCGTAACAGATTGTTTACTGCTGGCGTTATCCGTTGTCGTTTACCGATTGGTGGATTATTTTACCCATGCAGTAATTGACAGCTCAGTTAAATTTTTGTATTTCATTTACATGGGAGTCTGTACATTCTTCAACCAAGTGTCAGGAGTTAGGAGCAGCTTCAGGGTTTCGACTGTTCAGTACTCGACTCAAAAAATATCATTGTTGCCCAAGCCTTCTCGGTATGATCACATGACACTAAGAACAGTCCGTCTGTCCCGTTGTGTCAAGTTAGCATAGCGACTATGGTATTTGGCCTGCAATGCCTCGTCTCATGTGCAAAGTTTAATTTTGAGATTCATTCCACGGTCTCTTGTCTTATTTCGCATGATGCGCATGGTGCATTTGTGAGAAACTTGACACATTTGTGCCAGATGATAAAGAACCTCGGTCACATAATCAGTTGGTTATATGCTTGTTTACCTACCCATACACACCTGTTCCAAGTGGCGCTTGGTTGACCCTTGTTGTTCACTTTAATTTGCGAGCTGCAAAGGAGGTGGCCAGATAAGGAATAAATTTGCTAATGGAGTTAGGAAAAAGTCTAAATGGTGAAACACCTGAGGTATTCTTTTTTTTTTATCCGTCTTATTCTTGAGGTATTCTCTTATTCTTGAGGTATCCATTTTATTCTTGAGGTATTCTTGAGGTATCCATTTTATTCTTGAGGTATTCTTGAGGTATTCTTTTTTTTTTATCCATTTTACGTTGCATTTATCACGTTACCTTAATGTCTTCTGTCAGGACAATAGCATCTTTTCCTAGTTTATTAACAAAAGGCACTGATGTTCACTTGGCTTGTTTCTTGTATTTGTTGATATGTTTTTAGTAGCGAAGATCAGCCAAATTTCAAAGAACAATGAGAAAAAGGGGAATGAGTTCTGCGCAGTACGTCGTTCTTCAAAATGCACAGAAGCGCATGTTTGATGGGACTGTACTGCTGTGTGTCATCAGCCATATAAAATGAAGCTGAAATCTAGTCAAGTAAATGTGTTTTTAGTTAAGGAACAATAGACTGGCAAAAATTATACTCCATTGAGTTTTTTTCTCTCTTACTCTCTCTGCCCTCTTCCCTCTCTCAAGGAACAACACAAACAACTTAAATAAAATTACACAGTAGAACGTTAATTTCAACAACAACAACAAAAAATGGAAATATGTAATATAACAAACTCGCCAAATTCATGCTCTAGTAACCTTTTTCTAACAAATCAATATTCTTTGTGTACATTGTATTATAATCCCTTGAATTGATTGAGCAGCTCTGTGTGGAGGAAATGAAGCCTTTTGTCCCATATCGACCACGTACAGGGAGAAATTGATCACAAGGGAGAAATGAAGGCAGCAAGGTTCAGCTAGAGACTTTCAGTATTCAGCTTCCAGGAACAAGGAAAAGTTTGTACGATTTTGGAGACAATTAACCACGAGTGCTTTTAGGTTGATGATATGCATGTTGTCACATAGTGTCAAATGATTGGTTTATGGGAATGTGAAGGTCATAGCATTAAAAAAAAAAATAGCATTTCGTATCAAATGCAAAAGACAAAATGTTGAAGGTTACATGACAGACCTGCTTTTATAGACATTTTGATGGAGAGGCATATGTCAGGAAACCCACATTGTAAAGTATATTTGTAGTATTTAAAAGAGGATGTATTTACCAGGGAGGCTTTGCTTGTTTTTCTTGCCGTGGGCCCCCCCCCCCCCCCCCCCCCCGCCGTGAGCTGTATAAACATTCCCAACTGATAAGGATTTTACATTGAAAGTGAATACAGTGTTCAAAATTTTACTAAAAAATATTCTCTTGGTCAATGGAAGAAATGAAAACAATTGGGATTCAAAGCAGTGTGTATACTAGGACTCAGAGGGGGAATTTTCCCCCTTGCCAATTTTTTTTTTTTGTTGCAGAATTTCAAATTGTAAGAGTAATTCCCAGTAGTAAATCAACCGAATGAATGAATCATTTAACATTTCACCACTTGAAAGACGTCGAACACCAGAAAAAAATATAACTTTGTGCATTAATTAGTGTTTAGGTAACTAGCCTCAAAGGACCAAAACACACCACTTTATTGCTACTGCCATTAGGCATAGTGAGGTTAGGCTCAGGCTTAGGCTCATGTATCTTTCCATTAGGTAAAGGCAGCGTAATTATCGCAAAAGAATTAACTGATTTTTATCACAGTGTTAGTCTTTCCTAAGGAAGTTGTAGTATCACTGGAGACCCACGAAAAGCTTCACTTTCACAGTTTATGGAGCAACTATAAACTCAGATGGCTTGAACAGTAAGTACTTATGTTAGCTAAAACAAGAGTTAGTCCATTTAAAGGGAAATAAGGCGTTTGTTTCACGGTAGACATACATATTTTCAAAACCACTGTTTGTGAACGTAGAAGGTTAGGTTATTCAAAATAAGGGGGGGAAGTAGCCTTCTTTTCAAGAACTTAGTTTCTCACAGGTAGAAGTTCAGTTATTTGTCGCTCAACGATAATTTGTTCACCCAGACTTTTCAAAATTCAAATGATGCATCTTCCGTTACTCAACGCATGCATAATGTGTTGAGGAGATGAAGCTGTTGCAGATGTTTTTCGATGAGACTGAATTGTTTGACAATGATTAAGGCTATTTTCTTTGTATACCATGCACTAAACGCCCTATTTTCCTTTAAAATGACACATGAAGTAACGAAAGTGATTTTCTCACTGAATGAGAATTTCACGCAAAACTACACCAGAAACCGTTGTCACTGTGTTCTGTATACAAACTAACAAAACTCCCAAGTATGATGTAATAACAATGAATCAATGAAACTGATTCATTTTGGTTATTACACACATGGAGGAATAGAATGTCAATTATTTCTCTGAGTGTAAGATTAAAAAAAAAAAATGAACCTTGAGTCTGCACATGACTTTCCTGGGTACAATTATTTCTGTTGTAGGATTTGGAAAGTCACTGTGGGAATAGTGCAATTGCGCACCTTAGAATTAACACGAATTTCCTTTAGGTGTCTGCCTTGCTCTTTAATAGGGAAAATCACTCATACTTGAACCTGTTTTGTATGCATCAAATCTTTTTTTGGTGTTAATTTTTGTTTTCAAGTCAATGGATACTTAAAATCTTTGCAGGAATGAACATATTGTGATTCATTCGTGGACAACTGCATACAAAACTGTTTTAAAAGATATCTCACGAACTATCTATCTTCTTTTAAAGAAAAAAAAAATGAGTTATCATCTTGCTATCCTTGCCCCTCCCCCACCATCTCCAAAGTCTTTCAGTAATAACTTGCGGTTATCCTGCATTGAACTTTGTTAAGAAAACCCAGTAGTTCCACTTTCAGTGCAGGTAGCCAGTAGCATTCATTAAGATTATTGATTCTCTGCTGGGAGGGTAATTAAAGGAATCTTTGGAAATCAAATTGTACTTTGTGAGTTTTGTCAATCAATCAGTTTTGGCAATCAATCAATCTGCTTCTCAGAATGTGAAGGACGCATTCATTCAGAATTTGATGCTGTTAGCTTTCCTAGTCACAGTTTTATTTCTGGCTTGATGCAGTTTTTATTACATGTCACCTGACTAGATTTTGCCAGGTTACATCCACCGCTGAAAAAGAAGAAAAGTTGCAAAATGGGAAGCTCGTTGCTAGGAAATCTTGTTGACCCATGGGAAATTTGCTTAAACAATTGTTAAAATACGTAGTAGAGCTGACCATCATGTAATCAGAATCAGTGAGGAAAAATTCCTTGCCAACTTTCCCATCATTTTCCATGCCCAGGACTATTTCCAAAATACATATAGGAGAGCCACCTGTTTAACAGACATATATTGGGAACATTCTGTAAAGCTTTTTTTAAAACGGTTACTCGGAACGTTGCATTTGCAAAAACCAAAAAAGGAAGCAATCTCATTGGCTCATGGTTGTAACATCGTGCATGAAATTTCTAGAGTGCTGTAGTACACTGTGGCTATGGTTTCTAGTGTATGACATTCGTAAATTCTGGGTCTGTTTGTATATTATTTTCATTACTTCATATGCCATTTTGGACTGTTGTTATACCTAAAGTACATACTGTACAGACAGTTGCTCTAAAAACTGCAATTGAGCTAACTTTTTGTCCCTTCCCAACAATTTTTTTTTCTATGGAAGCTAGGTGAAAAGGCTTTTTCTGTCAAACCTGAGAGGCTTCATTTTTCAAAGAATTTGTGTGAATCTATGGTCCCACTCCACTTAGGTATAAACTAGCGGTAACGACATACGGAATAAATCCTGACAAGCTGGAAAATTCTAGCATATTTCAGTCGCGGTTACCTCTTGCTTCTAGATTGAGTTTCTTGGGGATCGATACTGCAGTGTAGAACCTGCAAATCCGGGACCAAACCATCAGAATATCGAACAAAATCAACTGTGTTATGTTACCAGGGACCAGATCTCAAGACAGACATGACTTGCAAATTATTTTGTCTTATAAAATCATTGAAAACTTGTTTGTTTTTGTTGAAACCTCCAGAAATACAAACAAATTCGCTGCCACTTCCCTTTCTACACACAAGCCACGTAACTCAAAGTACAAGGTCTACGGGTCATTCAACACACACTACTTTATGTGCCATGTACAGTGTTTCCATCTCTCGAAGCGAGCAAATCACGACTATCTCAACGAGAAAATTTCTCGTGTTGTTCACTACCACAAGTCTGAGCGGAGTGACTTATCTGTGCCCCTCCCCAGAGACACCAATGTAGATTGACTGACAACTTTATAGAAGTCAATGATATTGTGTACAAGTTCATAGATTGATTCGTTGACCTTACTTACCTGGATTTTTGACAGTCCATCAAATGTTTATAATTGCAAATGGCATGCAGGACTTACTTTCATAATTAGATGAAAGCTGCGCTAGCTAGGATCTACTTTCATCGTTGCTGTTGATGCATCACATGAATTCCCAATCAAGCTTATGCATTTATGCGAACAGGCCTGCTGTTTTACTATCTGACCATGCAGTAAAAACATTTATAGTCTCAAAATATCAAAGAATGAAAATAAGTAAAAACTCCCTTGGAGGTGATTGCAACTCAATATGATTCACCTGAAAGCTGCATAATTTTAGGTCTACAGTACACTAGGCCTGGAGATTGGGTTCACATCATTCATAAGATTGCGCAAACTAATTCCAGCTGTACAATGTCAATAGCATAAACATTTGCCGAAGCAAAGAGGCGTTCCTATGAGTGTTTCATGTCCTATCATACCTCACGTACATACGTACCCATTTAGGGCGCCAGTCGGGGACATGAACTTTTCCTCACGTAAACAGGGATATCCCCACTTTGCAGATGATGTTCCCTCTTAGTGGTATTAAATCTTGTATGTATCCACGATTCACGCTAGAAACGGGATTGCGTGAGTAATTTTTTACACCCATACACCCTTAAACACAGGTATAGATCCCTAAAATAGGAAATTGGGGAAAAAGTTAGATTGAGCTACAAAGTTGAGGGCACATATCTGATACCCCAATTTGCATAATATAGTAAAATATCCAGAAATAAGGATATCCCCGTTTTTCGCCAGGTTGCAAGCTGGAAGTTCCTGTGTGTGTCCCTGTGCCATAAACAAACCCGACAGTGCGCTTCTCTGTAATTGTTCACTACTTGTCAGTCTGTTTAAACTGAGCTGTGAGTCATGCTAAAAGCACTTCATAGACTACATCTTACTCAAAGAGAGCATTATTCTGGAGAGGAAAAGTTCAGCTTTGAAACTGTATTATTCACATCTTTGCATCGCCTGCAAGTATTTCTAATCACAAATTGAAAAACGTCACAAAAAAGTTTCGATCGCACTGTACCATGGCCAACGATGCTCATAGTACGCACGCACATGGTCACATTTGTTAATCCATTGAAAATTCTTACGCAGTTGCCTCGAAGATGCTAAACGTCGAACGACCCTCCATCTCGAAGAATCATGCTGACTGATTGGCTGAAGTGTTTATGAATAAGTAAGAGTTTAAAGAAGGGGCTGGAGGCTAAAACTTTTTCTTAGGAGGGTGTATTGAAATTGTCAATAAGGAGTACAACCAGTCCTAATTATGCAACAGCTGAAGGAGGTATGTGTTTCTGTTACATCGTGCACGGTGCTCAGCAAACGACCCGCTACGCATGCTCGTGATGTACACTTCCGCCAGCTGGAGGTCAGAAGATTTTCAATCAGTGTTTGCAGACACTGAGCAAGGTTTTCCAACACTGGCACTGTGCTGTGTGTACCAAGTTTACGACGATCGTCTATGGCGATGACTGCATTGACTTTCAGAAGCCTTGATTTTGTTTTCCTGTGAGATATTAAAAGGTAATGTTTTGAAATGGATGTGTAATTTTATTTTGGTCAAGATTTGTAAATGTTAATGGTACATCTGAAAGAAGAAACGAAAAGGGTTGTTTGAGGGGGTACCGATGCTGAAAATTTTTGGCGGTACTGCAAAGTATTCAACATTACCATTACTCACCCCAACAGATCAGCCGCGGTTACTGCGAATACCGTTACTGCGAATACAGGTAGTTATTTCGGTACCAGGATGCTGCCCAACCCCGTTTTTACCAAATTGACAGGATTTCTCAAATCCAAGTGCCTCACTTCAGAAGAAAGTGGGACATTTTGCAAACATATGGCTTGATTTGTTGGTGCCAGACAAATCCAGATAAATTTGAATAAAAGTTTATTTTTCTTTAAACACTGTTAATAATGTTGGTGAAATACTCAATACAGTATTTAGAGCCATTCCTGTAGACTCAACAGCAGAAGGCATGGAAATAGTTGAGATATGGAAAGAATTGCCTTCACAGAAAAATTATGTAAGAATACTTTCTAACAATGTCACACCATACTATCCTTCCAAACCCAGAGACTGTTGCATCTACATACCCTGTATTGCAGCATTGTTGCCATAATATCAGCTTCAACTTCTTTCATATCACTTCAACTTCAATGTTTTTCAGTCCCAAAAGGGAAATTCAATGCACGCCGTAAGATCATAAAATACAAATATTAGGGGTGATTTACCAGAAATAAGAATGAATAAATAGGAAAGGCAGTCCAAACAAACAATACCAAAACATAAAAGGTTAGCAAAACAAATAACAAGGAGGATAGACTAGTAAAAATATGCAAGACGATCAATGAAAAAAAGAGGGAAAGGTAATATATACTAACAAAATACATGATATAATGCAGTTCAAGGCCTAAAGTGTAAGACGAAAACAATAAAATATCAGGATTAACGAAAAAGCGATCGTTAAAGAGTGTAATACACCCGGGGGAAAAATTAAGATTTATGTCTGTTTGTAGCTGCATAAAGTTGTCTCATTTGACCACTACGGGGTATTGTAGCACTATTAAGATTGGCAAATAGTAGGTGACAGGTATAATTAAGAACAGTAGTGGCCTTAGCTTCAACGTAACATTGGTGCGTGGAGGAAATTGCGAAGCGATCATGTCCTTAGAATAAAATATGACTTGCTCGTCTAATAATTGAGTCAATATGTATCTTATCTGTCACATGTTTGTTCCCACCCAATCAAACAGTGGGACACGGCCAAACACTACAAATCACCGAGTCATAAAAAAAAAAATAGGTAACATGTCGCTATTGATGTTGAACTTGTTCAGTTTCTGGAGGCAGTTCAACCTCGGGTTGACCTTTTCTACTGAATAATCTATATGGTCATGCCAAGCGAACTGATCATCCGTTACTATGCCCAGGTATTTGTATGTAGAGACATGGTCAAGATGGTCTATATATTACCTTTGTGGGTACTCTAGTATATTTCCTGAAATCAGTTACGATTTCTTTTGTCTTTTTTCACATTAAGTTCTAAATAATTATTATTGCAATAATCCATGAAGTTTCATGGATTATTGCAATAATAATTATTAGAACTTAATGTTAAAAAAGAAACGGTATGTTCACTCAAGATAAGCAGTGTCATTGTCATTGATTATCCCAACTAGGGCAAGTATCACGCCAATAAGCTTTAGCATTTCTTGACACTTTGCCCATTCAGGAATCTTACTTTGTAAACAGCAATTCATATACGTCGACGCTAATGCAGGAAAATGTCTCATTGATCAATGCTTGATGTCAAATGGAACACTTATCTTCCATAGAGTGACAGCCATTTCATGGGGGAAATATTGGAGGATTTGTCTCAATACCTTGATTGGTTATGATTCCGATTAGGAGAAGGATGTGGCTATTTCTTTTTACCTTCTATGAAGATAATGACCGAAGAGAAATCCATCACAGAACGTACTTGAAATTGAAATGTTTTTAATGTCATAATTGACTGGGCGATATACATGGCGAATGTATGACAATTTCCTGCAGTCGGCATAGGGTATCTTGACGTCAAAAACCAACAAATTGACATTAAGGAAAAAAAAAAAATGCTGATTGGTTGCCATGGCAACTGCCACAAATCGTGATTTGGAATACAAAGAAGAAACAAGGTTCTTTACGTTTTTGTTGTGACATGCGTCATCTTACATTTCATTTCTCTGGACGTGATGCTAAAACTGCCTGTCTGTGTCAGTTCACAATCAATTACTTCCATGAAAATCAACTTATATAATGTATAAACATGGTGTTTTTTTTGCACATGTATGCATTATTCCTTTCCGAAATGTCTGAGATCCAGGGACCATAACAGTTATTTTTTTTTTTACTTTTTTGGTGGATGTTCCAGAGGGGAGAAAACACCATCTTGCCATGTGGCCTAAAAATTGTACTCAGATAAGACCATAAGTTGACAAGATGCTGAGATCACGCGATGGGCATTTAGGAGAGTTCCAAGACCGTGGGGGAGGGAGTAAGGAGGTCAGATTTGACTAATGGTGGGGGGTGAAGGACAAGGTAGGACTTTGATGGAATGAAACTACTTCCAGGTGTGTTCAATATAGTCCACATCTGCATGAAGAAAAAAAGAAGAAAGAGTTAGGTAACATAGTGTTTTTGAATGATTCATAAAAGTGTTTAATAAAGTCTTTCACCCCAGGGTGATGGGTGCAATCGTTTTACATGATGCGAATGTTCGATTTAGCATCAGACATGCTATCAAGATCATGAGTCATGTCAGGTGGTAGTGAAAATACATGTCCCCAATGTGAATAACTTTCTTTTGATAAAGTTTGGTATAAAATTTGTTGATTACTGGTTTACCTTTTCAGGAAGAACTTGCATGTAGCCGTTTGTCGTCATGCTTTATTTTTTTATCTCTTTTGTTTTTTCCTATGTGATTGAGCAAGCACTCATCAATTACTAAAGAAACAGTAGGCTTCCTGAAGTAGTCACACGTCAACAGGAAACATTTGTTTAGTTACTCTCTGCGACTTGAAACGGAGATATCCTGGCCTTGGAAGGTCATTCATTTTAATTCCAATTTCCCAAAATATCCAAAGTTGCAGGAATGATATCAACACCAAACGAAAACAGAGAGTCGGTCATTCCAGGTAGTCGTCACTTGGCCGATAAAATGGGACAATATATACAGTAGATACTTTTGTGGTCATCTTGCAGAGATTCCACATTTTAATACCTCCTTCAGTTTGTAGTGATTGTTGAATGTGGAACCCATTTTGTTTAAAACAAGTCCTTGTTTTGAGAAAAGCCTCATGCCAGTCGTATGGAGTTGGAAGGTATTCTCGTAAGTTAACAAAGTTACACCAAAGTGCAGAATACCTTACAATGCTTTGCCTATTGTTTACAGCAGCTGGGAGCCTGTTCAAGTACAGTAGGTTATACAGATCTGTTCGACAAAGACCGATCTAAACACATTTTTGGGACTCAAAATTGGGGTCGCTCTCTAATGGTCGTACCTGAAAAGGGGTTCGCCACAAGAAAAATTTTGGAACTTCCAGTCTGGACATTCTGCTGCGCTGTTGTCTTGAAATTCTATTCAACTCTGCTGTCTTGTGTCATAGTCACAGGGCTGGAGACATTAAAAATGTTTTTTTGCATTGTTTTATTGAAGTGGTATGTTCTTGAAGGGAAATTTTGCATTTAAAAATTCACCAACTTGGCATACAAAGAGAAAAGCTTTAACCTTTGTTAAACAATTCCATCTCACCAATAAACATCAACAATGGCTTAATCACTTCAAATCATTTTGCATATGATGAGTGAAGTGCAGAAGATGCAACGTTTGAAGTTTTGAAAGTTTGAGTGCACAAGTGTATTCTTGAGCAATAGATACCATGAATTTCTATCTGTGAGAAACCTATTTCTTGAAAGAAGGCTACCGTCGTGCCTAACCTATCATCGTGTGTTGATAAATGTTGTTTTAATTTTGTTTTTGAAAACAAATTCAGTATTTTCTGTAAATATTTGATCTTTTTTCTTACAGATTATTTAATGTTTTCTGGTTTTTATCCAACCCTTAGGTGCATGTTGAGAGTTATTGATACCTTCGGCACTGAACCCGCCTTCAACGCCGAGCGCTATGCCAAGGCGTCGGGCCACAGGTCGTCTTGGGGGAGATGGAACCTCGTTCCCAGGCAGTTCATGACGATGTTCCGTAAGTTTTACTCTCTACTTTGCCTTGTTCTCTTGCCTTTGGTTGAGTGAGGGACATGTTTACCTTGTAAAGGAAATGAAGAACCTATTAAAAGTATAATGCCTTAGTTTATGGAATGATTACTGATTAGTGACCAACCTTATAAGATTTCAATCCATGAAAGCCTTTTAAGCTGAACTTTGGCAGTAACAGATGATAGTCCATAAAATAAGATGACTTTGGCCCCCTCCTTCACTTTCTCAGCACCAGTTATGCTTCAACACATTGCAGTTAATGTTAAGTTGCTATCAGACTTGTTTCTTTATCCTTTTCTAAATTTCAAAGTGTCATGGCTATGGGATATGTTCACCTACAGAGTCTCCATAACTAGGCTATAAGCAGGTATTTTGTAAGTGTTGTGAAAGTTTCCAAAGACGCTTCCCAGGGTTCTATGTTTATGATGTATCATTGTTCAGCCAAAGTGAAAAATTTAGGAAGGTGAGCTATTGTATCATTCAAATAAACAGTTTTGCCAGTATTTTGGCTATTATGCACTTCTAGTCATGTAGGATTTCAGACTATTTCCTATTTAGTATAAAGGGCCAGGATCGTTTGTCAAAAATGTTGTTTTTAACACTTTAGCACTGCCTAAAATAGCAAAGGTAACTGAAATTTCTCAGCTGTCATCTTCCCCTCTCCATAAATGGCAAAAGAGATGTTTCCAAGCTATAATTTGCGGATGGACTGTATTTTTCTTCAGCTCACACACCAGATAACAGTTTCATGGGGTTTGTGGTGGAACACTATCCTTCAGAAAAGAGTCAACAGAGCTCAGTAAGGCAACAGAGGGCGTTGGTGTACGGGAAAGATCTGCTGATGTGGAAGGTAAAGTCATGAAAAATTCAACGATACCCTCCTCTCGTTGTCCTATGCACCACGTAATTCAAGTTTGAATGTGAGTTACTGCAAATGCACGGGAACAGTCAAATGTTTGCTCGTTGTGCCATGTGGTAATAATGTCTTATGACAGCACAGTAAGTTACTCTTGACAAATTGTAGTCCCACGGTTGCTATGTCGAAACAGATATCAATGATGTCTGCTGTAATCATCATCATAGTCATCTTCATCACAATTATTATTGTTGTCATCATCTTAATCTTACTCTGATTATTTCATTGATTATAGTTGTCATCTTGTTCATCATCATCTTCATAAATATCATCCTTTTAACTTTGTTGTCATTGTATCATCATAAGCATCATCATCATCATCTTCTTTATAATCATCATCACTAGTATCACTGTCTTCATCATCGTACTCATCACCATCATTATCATAATCATCACCATCATCGTGCTCATCACCATCACCATCATCATCATCATCATCGTCATCTTCTTTTAAATCATCACCACTATCATCACTGTCTTTATCATCGTGCTCATCACCACCATCATCATCATGATCACCATCATCATGATCACCTTGATCATGATCACCATCATCATCATCATCTTCTTTATAATCATCACCACTATCATCACTGTCTTCATCATTGTGCTCATCACCACCATCATCATCATCATCACCATCATCATCATCATCCTGTTGTCATTGTCTTCATCATCAGTACTGTCATTAAAAAAAAAATCTTGATCATCACCCTTCTTTCTGTTTTCATCATATTGTTGTAAACATCGCATTCATAATCATCATCATATCCATCGTCATCACCACAATCATCTTTATCATCATGATTTCATCCAGGTATAACCGACATTACTATCATCACCATCATAACGACCGTCATCATCGTCCCCTCCACCACTGTCGTCATCTCCCTCTCCTTCCTTGTCGTCCATGGTATCACCATCTTTGTCATCAAAGTCATCACCATTATCTTAAAACATTATCATTTTGGCTATCCTTCATCACTGCAGCTTTGCTTTGATCGATTGATAGATTTCAATTTCAACACTCAATTTTCTGATCCTCCATCCTCAGGATGCAACCCGGTATCTGAACACGATCCACGAGACATTTGAGATCCATGGAACCGTGTTTCAGAACGAGTCCTCGTCATATGGCGCCGCAGTGCCGTCTTATGTCCATAACCATGGCATCGTCAATGGTACCAGGATACAGCAACTGTTACAAGAGACAAAGGTAGGAAATCTTTGTCCTCTTCATGTCACCTCAGTAAAGGAGTCCCAGGGCACCACTTTTTTCTTTGATATGTTTCTTATCAAAAAAGTCTGTAGTCATGTGTATGTTGTTATGGTGCCGATTTGTGAGCAGTCACGCGAGCAACTCTAATATAATGCGTCGGATTTTGGAGAGGTTGGCATTTGGATCATCTGACACCTTTTTTTTTCAAAATTAAGGACTTCAAACAAACATGTCTAATGCTCTTCTTTTATTCTCCCAGTGAACTAAAGTGATTATTGCAGTTCTCAGTCTACCCTTTAGACTATCAATGGCTCTTTAGTGAACATGCTTAAGTATAGTTGTGCAGCATTTGTATAAGTTAGTATGCATGATTCTTTGAAAAGTAAAAGAATCATCGTTGTTTGCCAGTAATGGGTAGATAAGCTGTCAAATATGTTGGTTTTTATCAATATTTCATGAGGTCACTGGGTCAAACATGTGCAGTCACAAATGATGTCATGCATATTCATGAGGAAGTATGGAAACATGATATGTTTCTTTTGGTTGTAACACTTAAGTCAGTGGAAATTTGGTCATCATTGACGCTCTGACTGTATTAGTTGTAGCAGTTGTGAGAAACTGTGGGACTTTCTTGACCACTTTAACTGCTGTGCCCCTTGTTTGTCCATGAAATCACTGCCTCTCTCCTCCTGTGAAGTCTTAAAATCTTAGTCATCCTCTTATCAGCCTTGTTAATAACATCTTCTATTTAGCATACTGAGTTTGGTGTTTATTAGCTGTGTCTTGAATCGTTCTTTAGTTTAGCATTGCTGTTAATCCACCCTGCCTCTGATGCTGCATTAGTCGTAAATCATAACTTAAGTGGCAATCATGATGTGGCAGGGAGCTACTTGTTGCCATGGCACTTGAAAAAAGAAACCAAAAATGCTTATTCACAGATCCTGTTACATTGTCTATAAAGATTTTCCTTGTGCAATAACAAAGATGATCATACTCCTAATGACCTGTTGTGAATCTCCTGATTGGGTGTGTTGTCACATCATCTAGACGGTTACCGACTTTAATCCAAATATTTAATCTTTAGCAGTTGATAAACAAACAATTGTCTGATGTTGTTCTTAGTGCCTTTTCAGCCAAGCTGTTTGCTTACCTTGACGCTGTGTTTGCCAGAGAACAGAAAGGATTATAACACTTTCAAAGTACTTTAAATTTGCAGTCTTTTTCATTTTCTTTCTCCTCTCTGTTGCAGTTGTTTATAGGTTTAGGCTTTCCATATGAAGGCCCTGCGCCATTAGAAGCTATAGCGAATGGGTGCATTTTTCTCAATCCGTCCTTCAATCCACCGAAAAATGCCAAAAACACTAAATTTTTTGAAGGGAAGCCCACTTTAAGGGAGGTGAGTATTCGAAAGGAGAAATTCTTACCTGACCATTTATCGAGAGTTTTACATGCATATGCATCTGTATGGAACTCAAGACAGAATGTTAGTTTAGTTCCTGTACTAAACCGCAGAGAGACATCACAGTGAGAGGTTAGGCGACCTCACCCTGTAGATCTGTCTCATTCAAATAAGGCTTAAAAGAGGAACAGGAAAATAATCTTATTCTTGCTTCCTCTATCTCTAATGTCTTAATGTTCTAATCCCTGACAGGGAAAAATTTGTTTCAATTCCAAATGTGAATCCCAAGAGGCATTATGGTGAGGGGGGGCTATGTTCATGTTCCACAGGTTCAATTTTCCCAGGGTTCCATGTTCCCTTGGTTCCATGTTCCCAGGGTTGGGGAATATCGAATCCTTTAAACATCTAACCCTGGGAACATTTAACCTCAGGAACAGTGAACCTTAGGAATCACAGTGACATTTCTGGGAACATAGAACCCTGGGTATAAGGAAACTTGTATTCATCGGCAACCATTTTAATAACACAAAATGGGGAACATCAAACCCTGGGAAGAATAGCTCCAGGAACATAGGGTAGACCCCATGGCGGGAAGGTGGATTACCTCACCTTGTAGCTCTAGTGCTGAAACATTAACATCAAGCTCAGAAGAGGAACAAGAATGCTGCAGTATGAAGTCATCTTATTTTTGCATTCTTGATCTTTAATGTGTTGATATTCTGTTTCCTGATATAAGTTATTTTAGTTCCCAAGGTAAATCCCAGAAAGGCATTGTAGTGAGTTGCAGATCTGACCTTGAAAAATATCAATGACAAAAGAGAAAGAGGATTGCTTCCTTAATCTTGTTTTCATTTCTTTTTTTTTGTCTTTCTTTAATGGGATGATAGATTTTACACACTGAGAAGGACAGGTAGTTTGATATGAATTACAAGTTGTATGCTATTGTGGTGCACAAATGATAGAAACTGTACCAACTGGTCAATTGATGTTTTTGTTGCCTTGAACATCCTGACAATGGTCATCATCCAGAGAGTTTTTGTCAGCAATACCCTTCTCTCTGTTTCCTTTCTCGAATCCGAACCGTCATAAAATCAATACTGAACTGGTGGTAAATGCGCTTGTTGCCAGGCGTAAGTGATGCACACGGTACACGTGAAAAACCAGGTTTATTCAAAACGCATGTGCTGTGTAATTTGCTCACACTTTGAAGCTGCAGCACTGTGATTCTGTGAGACATCTATGGACAAAATCTGACAACTGTGAGAGATTATTAATCTCTCTGTCACAACACCAATCAAACTAAACACGAAATTCACAGAAAACGCAAAAAATGGAAAGAAAATGATAAAACAGAAAAAACAGGAAAAATAACAAGGAGAACATTCATGTTGGAACATGATATTTGTGCACAAGACATGTTGAGGCTTTAATAAAAAAGGGCAAGCAAACGCCAGTCCACCAAACCTGGGATTCAGTATCCAGTTACAAAAAGGCGCTTGTTCTTGCTGTAAGGAAATTAGCAAAATGCTGATTCAATAATTTAACAATTTAATGTTTGGGTATAAAAAATTTTTCAGGTGAATGCCAGCTAGAAACTTGTCTAATGACAAAAAAGTTTTCTCAATAGCAGACTTGTAGTACTCGATTACATACACTCATACATCTTTCTGTACTCATACTCGTGGTGTCGTACTTGTACTCAGTAAATTTTAAAATTTGGTACTAGCACTTTAGGCTTTGTACTCATACCCATGCTCGAGACTTCATACTCATGCCTGTACTCAAGGCTTTGTGCTGGAACTCACTTCAGTAGGCATACCCAGGATTCACTTCTTTTTTTTTTTGGGGGGGGGAGGAACGTGCATGCTGCTATGTAAATATAATATAGTTACCCTTGTGTGTGGTAAGCAGATATAATTATGAAAACCAAATGTTCACAAAGCTAGTCTTTTACTATGTCTATCACCATAAGTCTCACACAATATTCTCTGATCTATTCCTTAGTTGCACTGCTGTCCAAAGTGCAAAGCATCATTCTTGTCAAATTTATTTCAGTAGCTTGTTGTAATTGGTTCTTCTTGTTATTAGTAAGTTTCCATTTAATAGTTTTTGATTATACATATTGCATGCTCCTGCCATGCAAACAAAGAAACACTTTGTCCTTCAGTTACAGTTGTTTTTGGTTTCAATGAAATCATAACCTTAGTAATCATGCACCTGGTGTGTATGTGTGTTTTGTGATGCCTACCTTGTAAATATGATATATCCAGAAGGGAAGCTTTGACAGATCTAGTATTTAGTACTTTGGTGTACCACATTGAGGGCAAGGATCCTATCATTTGTGGTGGAGGTCATTTGAGGTCAATGGGGTGGAATTGTGAAAACCTTGTAGTAGACTTGATTGCAAGAGAGGAAGCTTGTACAGATCTCGTATTTCATGTAAAACATAGGTAGCTTGCGAAAAATAGCAATGATGTAGTGTCAGATTCAGAAAGATGTTCATAATCGGATCATTGTAACCACAATGCATTTGTGCATTCTGGTCAACGTTCATTGACAGCAGCATCATTTTGTACTACAAGGATGAGTCTGAGTTTCTGAGTTTATATAAAGACAATTTTAACCACCAAAAATGAGGTCTAAAACAAAAACTACGGTAGGTATTTCAACTTCAGAACAGTTAAGAGGCTTCAGACCTACTCAGATGTGCCCTCTTAGTTTCCTGTTTCAGTAATGAACCTCCAAACTATGAATAACAAATTCTATTTGCTGAATAAAATTGCAAATGCCATCACTGTAGTGAGCACATGTGTTACCTTTCCTATCATGACATTTTTTGACATTGCTTTTTACCCACGGTTAGGGTCCTTTTGTCATAAAAATCATTTTGCTGGTACCTTTTTGTTTTAGGAACATGGAACCTCTTTTGCCAATACAAAGTTTCTTAAAAATTCATCAGACTGGGGTGTTAATGTAACTAGTAACTACAATGCTTGTGTTTCAATTTAGTAGTTACCTGAACTTGTTGTAGTCATGCATTCTCAACAGAATTGATGCATTTGGAGAAAAAATGTTCATTCAGTTATACATGCAATCACTCATGCTTGTATTCAGAAAAATGTTTTCATCTTATGACCTTGTAATCACAATTGTACTTATAAAATTCTACTCGGTCTTGTACTCAGTGGATTGCACTGGTTCTCTACTGATGAGATTGTTCTCATACTTGTATTCATTAAATTGTACTTGTACTCATACCCACAGGATTTGAAAGTCACATATCCATACTCAACAATTTACTCTCTTACTGGTACTTGTACTCAGGATCTTGGACTCACACTTGTTCTCAAAGTTTTGTACTCACACTACCAGTATGTTCAATAGTCCCAGACAGAGTTGACATTAGCATAGTGATGTAGACCTGATGAATGTAGCTTCCAAAAGAGTTTGCTTCCATAGAAACATTATTCCTTAGAATTTTTGCAGTTTACTTCAGGTGTAGTTCAGTCTGTTTTTGTACACTGAGAAAATCATGGCAACTTGCACCCTCATATAACACAACGTGTGAATATACTTGGGGGTTAAACAAGTTTGAAAATCGCCGTTTTGGTCGTCCAGAATTCCAGAGCAGCTGTTGACGACTGCGAGAATTAACGTTCCTCCTCCGACATAGGTCACATTCATTCCTTAGGTCACATTCATTCCTTCATATTCCTCAGTTCTCGTCGCAGCACCCTTACGTGGAGCAATATATCGGCAAGCCTCACGTGTGGACCGTAGACATCAACAACCGTGCAATGCTCAAGGAGACGTTAGAACAGATCAGAGTCATAGACAGAGTAGATCCACTCCTGCCCTTTGAGTTCACCTGTGAGGGCATGCTGCAGAGACTCAGCGCCTACGTTCAGCATCAGGTGAGTCCTGGGGGGAGACGTGTCGTCGCACCCGGTCAGCCGTCCCCCAGTGAGGCAGGCTCTTTTTTTTTTCAAGGTCATTTCTTTCATGTATTTGTTTCATTTTAATTACTCAGATGTATTGTAAAGAAAGAAAACAAGGAAGTAGAAACATAACCGAACATGTAGGAAGAGCAGAGCATAACCATAGTGGGCATTGTAGTATAGTACTCAACCCCCGCAGCTAGAAGAGATGACAATCCTCAGAAAGAGATGAACAGTAACGGGGTCAGTCCAAAAAAGAAAAAAACTCCCAAAAACCCCAACTACACAACAGCAACTATGTACACTGCAACACCCACCTACTGCAACCACCCACAACACTCACCTGCTCCACAGTACCACCTGTATATCACCCACCTATACAACCCATCCACACCATAATGACTGCCAACTACACCACAGCACACACCAAAGGATACACCTAGACCACTGCACCAACCTACATCAGAGCACCCACCTAGACGACTGCACCCACCAACACCACAGGTTCCACAGCACACACATTCACCACATCACAGACACAGGTAAGAGAAAACCGAAAGAGACCTCTGTGGGCCTGTCAAAATATACCCCATCTGAAATTGTAGTAGAAATGCAGAAGAGAAAAACTTAGCAAAAAGGGATTTTAAGAACATTAAAAGTAAAACGATTAGAATTCTTCTCCAAATCAACACCATTTTGTGTCTGCTGTATTAAGGGACATTCAAAGGAAATTATCAAGGCTGACACAGACGGTTACTTTTCAGTACTCTGCATGTGAGACTCCCTTGAGGATTTCAACAAGCTACAGTAAACTTTGCCCATTCACCAGCTCATGCGTCTCCTCAATCTCATTTTGTTCCTCTTCTTACCGTTGTCTTCTCATCTTCTTGTGTTTAAAGTACAAGATGCACCCATTCCCACTTATACGTATGTCACAGTCATACACATGTCACAGTCATGGCAGGACAGAGTAAAGAAAAAAAAGCAACAAACAACAGATCAAGTTTATGTAAACCCATACAGTAAATTCCTTAAAATGGCATTTTGTTTTAGTTGTCCCAGATGAACTCATAGTTACTCTTTTGTTTCTATGATAATTGTAATCTCTGAATTCATGATGTCATGTCTGTGTGTAGTGCACCATCTTCTAAATGCAATATCTCATAAAGGCCAACTTCTAGGCAAGTACTATATTTGTAATGCATGCGTATTTCACTGATTAAAACAAGCCTGCAGGTTTTGTGGAAGTTGTTGCAAATTGCAAAGAACAGACAGTTAAGCTTTTGCGCTGATCCAGGATCACTTAGTTATAACCCAACCACAAGTCATATTGGGAATCATATGCACAAGAAAATATGCAAATAACATAAGATGTCACCTCCCACCTCAATTCGGGAGAAGGGGGTGAAAAGATTATGTCAAATCACAACGAAACTGTTTTCTAACATGCAATACTCAAGGGAACAATCAGCAAATGACTAGAAGTATTGTGATTCAGGGGCATTGCTGCTCTAGTTGGATATGTTATGTGCTTTAATAGTTACCACATAATTCTCTATCTGTCACAGTTGCGCATTGTTAACATCAGAAGGAAATAGTTTACTGGGCACTCATTTTGAAATATTGTGGAACTGTTAACATGTGACATGGGATCACCCTCTCTCATGCAAAACAATGACACAAGGGTTGAACATATCTCTGTTGGGTACTTTTCTCACCCATACTCTTTCTGAAAATCCTTTCTAAAGCCACTTACTGGTGTGATTTACAATCATTTTACTGCCAATTGTCAACAAAGGCACCACTTCCAAGTACATTGCCCTTGACTATTTCATCATGTGCTGTTTTGTGTGTGTGTGTGTATGTTTTCTAAATTCATTCTGATCTGATAGTTTCCAACTGAAACAAAAATGCACAAACTGTCAGCATGTTTAAGTTGACCTCTCAGTTTCTGTTTTACATTAACGTTATAAGTTCTTAAATTTTCTGACCTATTAGAGTGCCCATTTCTGCCAATAAAGAAAAAAGAAAAACAGCTCTCATTGCTCATGAATTGTTCAGTTGCCAAATTCGTAGTAAAAGACGTAGTGTACAAACTGTGAGAGCATTACGTTGAACTATGAAGCATAAGTGCTTTTGTATCTCGTTATTGATTCAGTATTGAACCTCTTGTTTTATTGATTCCTTGCCGTAGGCAGGGGAATCTATGCCGTCCTGATGTCGTGTGTGCGTGTGTGTGCGTGTGTGTGTGACACTGCTCGTAAACGCTCTATCTCAAGAAGGGTAACTCTGAGTAATTTCATTTTTTGGCATGTAGGTTGCCCATATTGAGTAGATGAACCCTATTGTTTTTGGTGGAGGTGAAAGGTCATTTGAGGTCACCAGAGGGCAAAATGTGAAAACCTTGTAAACACTCTATCTCAAGAAAGGTAACTGTGACTGATGTCATACTTGGTGTGTGGGTTGGTCATATTGAGTAGATGATCCCTATTGTTTGTGGTCGAGGTCCAAGGTCATTTGAGGTCACCAGAGGTGAAAATGTGTGAAAATCTTGTAAACACAATATCTCCAGAAAGGTAAGTGTGACTTATGTCAAACTAAGTGTATGGATTGTTCATATTAAACAGATGATACCTATTGTTTGTGATGGAGGTCAAAGGTCATTTGAGGTCACCGGGGGTCAAACTGTAAAAACCTTGTAAACACAATATCTCCAGAACAGTAACTGTGACTGATGTCATACTTAGTGTGTGGGTTGTTCACTTTGTGGAGATGATCCATATTGCTTTTTGTGGAGGTCAAAGTTCATTTGAGGTCACCAGAGGTCAAACTGTAAAAACCTTGTAAACACAATATCTCCAGAAGAGTAACTGTGACTGATGTCATTCTTAGTGTGTGGGTCTTTCATATAACGTAGATGATTCCTTTTGTTTTGGTCGAGGTCAAAGATCATTTGAGGTCATCAGAGGTCAAATTGTGAAAACCTTTTAAACACAGTATCTCCAGAAGGGTAACTGTGAGTGATATCATACTTAGTGTGTGGATTGAATATTGTCAGTAGAATACCCCTTTTGATTTTGGTGGAAGTCAAAGGTCATGTGACATCACCAAAGGTCAAACTGTGAAAACCTCGCAAACACATTATCTCCGAGAGGGTAACTGTGACTGATGTCATACTTGGTGTGTGGGTTGGTCATATTGAGTAGATGATCCCTATCATCTTTGGTGAGGGGCAAAGGTCATTTGAGGTCACCAGAGGTCACACTGTAAAAACTCGAAAACACGATATCTCCAGAAGAGTAACCATGACTGATGTAATACTTGGTGTGTGGGTTGGTAATAATGAGCAAAAGATCTCTATTGTTTTGGTTGAGGTCAAGGGTCATTTGAGGTCACCAGAGGTCAAACTGTAAAATGTGTAAACACAATATCTCTAGGAGTCTAACCTTGACTGATGTCTTACTTGATGTGTAGATTGTATATACTAAGTAAAAGACTTCTTTTGTTTGTGGTAAAGGTCAAAGGTCGTTTGAGGTCACCCGAGGTCAAACCTTGCTAACACATTAACTCCAGAAGGGTAATGTTACTGATGTCATACTTGATGTGTTGGTTGGCCATACTGGGTAGGTGATCCCTATTGCTTTTGGTGGATGTCAAATGTCACGGTCATTTCAGGTCACCAAAATAAAGGTCATTTTGGGGTAAAGGCTTGTGGTGTATCAAGAAAAATAACTGCAGTTGATCTTATACTTGTCATGTGGATATGTTATGTTTGTTATAATATAACCATGTAGCAAGGAATCACAAAGCCTTTTGGCTTTCTGGTTATGACTCCCAAAAGATGTTGCTTTCGAACAAAGAAAAACTTAGTCAAAGTGGCTCACAGCATTCAGGAGCTGTGTTCAAAATGGGTCCATTCGAATGCAGATCCAACCATCTTAAAAATACAAGTTTAATAAAGATATGTATATCACAGAACTGTACATGAGGATTGCAAGGATGCATGATTTAGATGCTTTTTCCTGCGTGAGGAGAGAACTTCCAAAAGTAAATGGTGTTTTTGCTTTGCTCTGCCTAAGCTGATCATTCTAAAGGAAGCGATAGAGAGATGGGTGAGGGAAAGATGGAGGGATGAAGAGAAGGAGGGAGGGATGAAAGGATAAAGGGAAATAAGGTTGAGGCAGATAGGTTGAGGGAGGGGTGGATGGAAAGTGGTAGTGAGGCAGGAGGGAGGGAAGGATTTAGAAAGTACGATAATGACATGGACAATGGCCAAGAATCACATAGGAAATGAGCGAGGAAATGAGAGAGGGTGTTTCTTTTAGCAATCATCATAACTGAGCCCTTACATCACCAACAGCAGGAAAAATGGGATGGAACAGATGTTTAAACTGTGTAGAAGTGAGTCGGCCTGA
This sequence comes from Stichopus chloronotus, assembly GCA_021234535.1. Classification (NCBI taxonomy): domain Eukaryota; kingdom Metazoa; phylum Echinodermata; class Holothuroidea; order Aspidochirotida; family Stichopodidae; genus Stichopus; species Stichopus chloronotus. The sequence goes on along the minus strand of CM037848.1, from coordinate 7,882,469 downwards.
CCTGGCCCTTACTGTAGACCATACCAAGCAATTTGTTTTGATCCCAGTAGCAGCAGAGGGATCCACATGTGCTTGTCAACAGGTGTGGACCCCGTGTACATGTGTGTGTGTGTCAAAACAGTATGTTATCTCAGTCAGTTAATGAGGTATTCGCTGATTATTACTGTGCGTCTTTCTCCAGGTATCCATGTGTGCTTGTCAACAGGTGTGGACTGCTCTCATGTGTGTGTGTGTCAAAACAGTATGTAAGCACGGTCCGTCGATGAGGGATTTGCTTATTATTTCCATGCCTCTATTTCCAGGGATCCATGTGTGCTTGTCAACAGGTGTGGACTGTGTGCATGTGTGTGTGTGTCAAAACAGTGTGTAAGCATGGTCCGTTGGCGAGGGATTCGGTGATTATTACCGTGCGTCTATTTCCAGGGATCCATCTGTGCTTATCAACAAGTGTGGACTGCATGTGCCGTGTGTGAGTGCACAGTACATGAGCACTGTCAGTCAGCCAGGGATTCTCTGATCATTACCGTGCATCTATCAACAGAGTGAATTTCATGTTTAGTTTGCCATACACCTGAAATATCAAGTCCATGATCATAAATCAGGGGTAACTCATTGCTTAGTCATGACTATCATCTTATGTGTGTATATATATGTTGTACAAGAGAATGGTAGCAGATGCATCAGAAGAGGTATGATTTTGAAGCAGGTCACTTGTGGTTGTGACAACATTGAATCGGATTGTTTTAGAATATGGTTGACTTTTTCACACTTTCCTGTACGGAACTTGAATAGTTACATTGAATGACATGTTTTCTATTTTGGATACATTAAACCTGAGCGTAGACTGCCACAACACTATTGTATACTACTGACAACTGTACCTGCAGAACTATAAGGTTAACATTGTTTCAGTAAGACTCTTTGCTTTCGTTACCGGTATCTTCATAAATAGCAATGAGGTCAAAGATCCATTGCCGAAATGTTGTAATGCCACTATTGGTGAAACATCCGATCTGCTAAATGTGGCAAATTCCATTAGTTGATACTCAGCAACCTGAAAGTATATTGGCACTTGTTCATATATTAGCCAGTGTAGGAACTAAGAAATGCCCCATCAGGGCTATTTTTCATCTGAAAGGAAAATGAATCATAAATGTGTTTATGGGTTGAGTTCTTCTATGGAGTCTTTTCTAATTTCTGCAAAAATGTTGTGATGATTTTGAAGACTTCATGGAAGTACTCCAAGGACAACATCAAACACAAAATTAACACTTTTCACCAGAACTTGCTGCAAAGCAAAAATTGAGATTGGACACCGGCAGATGTTGTGATGAAACAATGACCATCGGAATGGCAGGGAAAAACCACATTGGTCAATCTCTGAAACATTCCCTGCATTAATTTTTACAGCCAGTCCCAGCATGACATTGTATTGCATGATGCAGGAAAGATCTTCTCAAGACCCGATCTTAATTCCAAGCAAAAAAGGAGCGCAAAGATAACTTTTGTATCTCATATCATGAATATTGATTCTTGGACTCCGGTGTCAACTCATCAAATCGAAAAGGACTTTGGCACAAATGTAAGTCAGATTTTTATGAGATCTTGTATGGTGGTGTTGTTAGATAATTTGAAGATGATTATGCTTGTTGCTTACTTTTGTTTACAAGAGTGTATTTGTTTTTTGCATGAACACCTGGATTTTTCCATCTTGTTTTTAGGACTTTTGCAGTTCAGCGCTTCCGATTTGGCCACCACTGACGGCCCTGCAGGTGATTACGGCTGATGACAATGTAGCATGTAAGAAGGCATGTGCTGATCTGAGTGAGTCTTTAACTTCTTTCACCTTCCCTTCAGTCTGCCGTTTTCCCCTTAACTCACCACCTCTCCATCCCAGCATCCACTTGTTTTCCGAAACTTAGACAAATCTGATACTTTAAAACCTAGCACCACAATGGTATCGCTTGTGTGAGTTTTTTTGTCTTTGATTGAGTACTTTGTTTGATTGACTCCAGTTTGAATTACATACTTCACACATCATTTATTTTGTTTGTGCATTTTGTTTGTGCACAGTCTTTCTTTGCATGAATGCTTCGTGATAAAATACATACTCAAGTAACCAATCACTTTGCAACAGATTCAGACCTTCGTTTGAGCATAGGAACATGGTTTTTTACCCCAACATGAACGAGCCGGACCAAGAAAGATAGCATCTCCGTTTATCCCCTGCCTGAGTTAAAATGACATTGTTTCACAAGTTACATATATTTTATTATTCTTATTATCTCTCCAGGTCTTGTGTGTGAGCCATCCTTTTTCCCAGAACTTAATTCAAAAGAGCTTATTCAGGAGTAAGTATTTACAGTGAAATACATTGGGAACTTTGGAACAAGCATATCCTGTGTACTATTCTGTTCTTGCAAGTGATATCACTTTCATCCCCTGGCCCCCCTTCATCTTCATAACAGATTAAATTATTCTCTTAATAACTTTTTGCAGCTGTGAAGCTGCTCAACGAACCTGGTGATGGTGTTGAAGAAGTCGGTTTATTCTCCCCTCAGATAATACAGGGCCCCATTTGCATGCTGCAACTCCAGTTTACCAACAGTTTGTATCTTTTCTTCCTTGGTCTTGTGTGAGGAAAATTGATGATCACACAATGCTTACCATTTCCATTGAACCAAGAGTTTCCATTCCCTCCACGGATTTTTTTCTTTTTTCTCCCTTTTTCCCCGACAGGCACTTTGCTACGACCTGCTCGGTAGAGGAATCGGTGGAAGACATCTACCCGCCGGCGCTCAAACCGGGACACCTCAGGAACAAGTGTCACATGCAGTCCTCTGATATACTGTTCAGCTGTGCGGGCTCCAAGTCGGGCTACCGCAGGCTCTGCCCGTGTCGGGATTTCATCCAGGGCCAAGTGGCGCTCTGCAAAGACTGTGTATAACCTGACAGAAAACCGTTCAATGTTTTGGAAAGTATTTTGGCTGAGGTGCAAGAGGCAATTGCGGATTCAGTTTAAAGGGAAGACACCTTTTCTTTTTTTTTTGGTCATCACCAAATCCTGAATCCGGTTTAGCAAGTTGCGTGGAATTTAAAGACGAGAGAAGTATGTTGCAGTTATTGCGCCCAACAGTAACTTCAAAGGAGTTGTGATATGGGAGATGTGTAATGCGAGACAGACGTGGCAACTGAGGACAAGCGGGGGTGGGGGGGGGTCAGGGGGATGACGATGGAACGGGAAGAGTGCATGTCAACGTTTGAATCGTCATCAAGGCAGGCGAAGAAGAGGTCGCTGGAAATGTTGTGCAAAGTACAAAGATAGACCTTAAGTCGTTTGGACCAACTTTGGTCATTCATAATTTATATCCACAAGGCTTTCAATAAACTTCACAATTTAGGAAATAATCAATGATTGCTGCTTTCAATGTTTGTGCTGTCACCAGGTGATGTTAATGTGACTATGATTGTTATCAGGCGTGAGTTTTTTTCCTTTGCAAAAAATACTGAAATCCTGACATTTGTCCAACCCATTTCAAAGTGGGGGTTTCTCCTCTTATCTTCTGTTTTTTCCTGTTATTTCCTGTCATTTATTTAATTTTTTTCCCTCATTACTTTCCTTATTATTCCTCTCCTTATCACTTGCATTTCATCAAAATTTAAAGCCCACTCCATGTTTTGTTTGCAAAGAAACCCACAGTAGCGATATATCTTCAACTCATGAAAAGAAGGTTCGCTGTCTTCCTTCCTCGTTCAACTCTGAACAATATCCTGCCCTGATTGAAATGTTAGGCCAGATTATTTTTAAGTTCTTACCTACCCTTGGAAGGTTAAGTTACCATAGTAACACTGGAGTTTAGTGATCAAAGGAAAAGCTTTCCACAATGGTGAGATTCTATCCTTCTCTTAAGATCATTAATGACATAAGTCGGCTCCAGTGCATTCTGGGAGGTTTGATTGTTACCATAGTAACATGCATGGAAGTTTCTTACTGAACTAAAGTTAATGTAGCAATTACATTACTATCATTGTGTTTATCCTGAAGCTGATCCGTCTTTCAAACAAATTTTAAAGTAGTGTATGGGCAACTTGCATAAAAAAAAAAATTTCACTTTTTAAAGTGTAGCAAAGTTGCTGTTGTGAAATTCATCCCAAAAGTTGAAAACGATTTGAGTAGAATGGACAGAGCACGGGCATTTCCGCTCTCTTAGTTCAGAATAATGTGGCCCAGATAGGGCTGTGGTAGAAGAACTGAGTTCATTCTGTGGAGTCCATAAGGAAGTTGTGCAATACTGAAGCATTGCATGAATCATAACTGAAGCTTCTTGTAGATAATAATACTGTCCCTTGTCTTTTCCTTCTGGTCTGTTTTCCAGTCGTTTATAAGACAAAAATGTCAACTTGAAACCAGGTAGTAAATGGCAGATGGATGTCTGGGTTACACAGGTCACCCATGAAAGGGATGACCCAGTCCCTTGCCATTTCAAATTCAAGGTGATGTGAACTAGATACAAAATAAATAAAAAAAATGCTTTCCCCCATATTTTTTCTTATCAATTTTGTCAATAACAGATATGAAAAAAAAAAAGAAAAAGTATTTAGAATTAGAAATCATTTGTAAACCTGCTTTTGTTTATGCGTTAATTTGGTCATGTTGTGAAAAGACCAATTGACTCGTTCAAGTATTCATATTTATGAGTGATATGCAAAATTGTTTTCTTTGTTACTAATTTGGTTTATTTTTCTAGTGTTTTTTTTTTTTCTTGGCTTTTCTGCCCATCGTCAAAACAGGACGGGAGATGGTACGTCTAACGTGGGTGTCATGACTTTCTCCTTCTTGTTGGTGTCTTGGACGAACTTAAAAATTATCGTCCTACGAATACTATTCACCGAGATTGATATGCAAAAATGAATTACTGTCATTTGCATCCCACCCTTTGAGCAGCTGGGATTAACATGACTGGAATTGTGTGTCTTTGAATTAACAGTTATTAAACATTTTAGGATTAATAAGATCAGATTGCTTTTACTCTTTTTTTTATTTTCTGTTCTTTTTTTGTTTTCCTTTTTTGAATAAGCACCTTCCTTTCCGTAAAAGAAACTTTTATTATTGTTTGAACTCAAATGTTACTGCTTTATTTATGTTTTCTTCATTTGTTCAACCTTGGATTACATTTTACTTCTTAATGGAACACATTCCAATTGGAACTGTATTTATTACCTATGTTAATATATCCACGTATTATTTGGAAACTTACAAGCAAATGAATATGTGGCAGTTAGTATCTCGCTCTCTTTAATGCAGCTGACTGCTGATTAAAAAAAAAGGAACAAGTGGTTGTATTAAAGATGGTCCCCATGAATTGACCCACGGTCCTTTTGCATCGATCCCAATAACGGCATGTCAAAATTCATGATTAATTAACATCCCGAGACAATGAAATGGCCTCAGCCTCGACAAGTTGAGAAACGTTCTGCTTCCTCTTCGCTCGCTCCATATTTGAGCAGGGGTTGGTTCACATGCATCGAGGAAGTATCATGTCTGACACCGACAGATTAAGTGCGTGGCTTTGAAATACCATCTACCTCTCATTGGTTGATTGTCAAGTGCCGCATGTCAGACTGCCAATGAGACATCAAGAGAAAAAAACTTTCGTGGGAAATTAGCTAATAACTTGTTCTAGTTTTTTGAAAAATAATGGTTATTTTCATTGCTTTGTTTTTCTTTGTTTTTCCTATTTTTCTGTCCCTTATCTTAAATTTATGGAATGTTGCAGCTGCAGTTTTGTGTGCTGTTACTTGCGTGGAATACTCCTTTTAAGGCAGATTCGACATGGCCGACATAGGGTGGCCTGTGTTGCTCTGCTTATCAATCCAGTTTGAAAGGACATGTTAAATACTTTTTTCTCCTGTTGTTTTTCTTGGTAACCCAAGGTTGTGTTTTCTTTCCCATTTATTTGAACTTTGTGCTTCTGTAAGAATCAGCTACCTTAAAAATGTTAATATTGTATTTTTGTTATGATGTAGCAAACTTGAGTCTTGTGCCTTATGTATTAACCACCTACCATCTGGTGTTAAGTTATGCTTGACACTCATGTTGTTGCCCTACATGGTAAAACAATCTGAGTCACTTTTTTTCTGTTAACTTTATTAGATCATTTTCAAATTATATTTTGATTATTCAGTTTGCTTGACAGTATTTCGTTTCAAATGTTTGCATTGTTCCACCGATAACGATAGCGCTAGTAAAACGTGGCGGAAGCCTCCCATACGGATCTGCAAGAGTGAACACAGCCCACAGTTGCCATCACTCCACTGATCATGGTGGTGCCAGTGAGGTGGCACAAAGACTCTTGTAGAGATCTGCAAGAGCGAACCCATCACTTGCAGTTGCGATCATTCCACCAATCGTGGCGGTGCTAGTAAGATTGCATGAAGACTTTTGTAGAGATCTGCAAGAGCGAACCCATCACTTGCAGTTGCGATCATTCCACCAATCGTTACGGTGCCAGTAAAATGGCACAAAGACTTATAGGGATCTGCAAGAGTGAATGCATAAGTGGCAGTTGCCATCAGTCCACCGATCATGTTGGTGCTATTGAAATGGCATGAAGACTCCTGCAAGAGTGAATGCACAACTTGCAGTTGCCATTATTCCACCAAGTCATGTGAGTGCTATTAAAACTTGCACAAGACCCCCAAAGGCATCTGCAAGAACCAATGCACCAGAAGATAAGACAAGTATTAATAAACTTTTGTTTTGGAGTTTTTTTTGGGGGGGGGGTTGGTTTCCTTGAAAGCAAAAGCACAAGGTGTTATCTGGTTTTCAGTTGTGTTCAAAGACTTGATGGAGCAGACAGAGTGCTAATCGTGATATTTTTCTCGTAATGAGGATTCAGAGATTGTAAATATTAACAAGCAGAGTAATATATCATACACAGAGTGTTAAATTTTTTGATATCTGCTCGATAGTCACAGAAGTTCTTGACAAAATGAAAACAGATTGAATTTGGATTTGAAATTTTTCCCATTGATATATAAGCAAGATGCCTTGTTGTTTGATTAAAATACCAGCACTCGATCTATGATGCTGTGTGTGTCATCTTGTTTTCAAGATTTATTCTGTAAATTTTCTGTTAGTCAGCTCAGTAGGTGAAGTGTGATGATGATCGTGGAATGCACTGTAGTAATTGCCATATCGGTTCATGAACTGAAGTTCATGAACACAAGATGTAAATTGTCACAAAGTTATTCGACAAAGCTTTTCACAGTTACTGCAGTTGGATAAAAAACCTGGGAGGAGTCGACAAGATGTCGTAGGTGTGGGAAGGGGAAGAGGTGGTGCTGTTGGAGGTATTGGAATAACCTGATCTGGTTTTCAGTGCAGGCAATTACCTCTGTCACTCTCTTGTTACCGCTGTAATAAGTGGAGATTGGATACCTGGCACTTAGTATCTTGTCGATGCATCTGATAGGTTACAGCACTGAATTAAGCAAATATAAGTCTGTATCATTATCACACCAGTATTAGTAAAGTTTGAATAGTTGGTCCAAAGTCACGAGAGGGATGAAATTTACATACCAGGTTTGCTTGGAGTGCGCGTCACATATTTATTAGCTTCTTCTCATTCTGTCGAGCAAACAAATGGGATTTGCAGGGATTTGAGGTGCTGGATAATGTGATGCAGAAACACCCAAAAGCGAGACGAGTTGCATCCTTAAAATATCAGGTGGCTCTCTTTATGTTATCAAATATTAGACCAGAAATACAAAAAAAAAAAAAAAATGCATCAAACTTGTCTCATCACATGCAGTGAAGTTGTTTTTTTGTAGATACTTTTTTTTCAAATCCACAAGTTCACAAAACTATTAGGTGATGTTAACTTCAATTATTATGCAATATTTTGGCTGCTTACCTTCCTTTGATATTGATTTGTAAAGGCATTGCCATCATTGCCAAACCTTGTTCATCATTGCAAATGGCAGAGATTTTTCCTTGAAGGATTATGCTTTGTTTTCATTCGAAGTTTCTTTGTTAAAAAATGTAACTTTGTTGTGGGAAAAAAAAGGCAACAACATCTGAGAGGGTCCATATGGGTGTTTAAAATTCTTCCTCCATGACTGGATGGAGAAGAAATTAAAGAGTACCAGAAACACTCTTCAAAGGTCATGTACCAGAATGATTGAGACCTTTTATCCACCAATGTTTTGTACTTGAAACAGTGGGCCAAAAGAAAAGGGGAGGACGTAGCATATTTAATATCAGGTCCAGTGTTTAAATCCTTGTAAAAGGAAAAAAAAAAAGGAAAAGGCCTTGCACGGTCATAATTGATTGTCATTTTCCATAGGAGTTTGAGGATCGTCTGTACCAGTCTTTTTAAGGGTATTCAATTGTTTCATTTAAATATGCAAAATTCAGTATAATTGTGCACTTCGTTCGTGCTGTTTGTTTCGATGGAGAAAGTGTAGTTTGCTTTTCAAATTATCGCTGGCGTTAGAGGTGAACTGTTTCATTTCACCGATTCTTCTGCAGCTTGGCAACTATGACCAGAATTACATAGACAAATTGTTAAGTCTCATCCCTCTCCGTGTCGTTTTTTAGCCTCAGTCATTTAATTACATAATTACATTAATTGCACTGGATTTAATGGTGTCATTTACTGGTCATGGAGGCACTTTTTTTTTTTTTTTTTAAGGGGTGACTGCTTGAGGTGGATACTTCAGACATTGTCAAGTACTTTTTTTGCTGAAAAGTTTTCTTGTCAGTTCAGTCAATACCTTGCATTCACACATACAAGCCACCAAAATGGTTTTCTTTTGTCTATTTTTGGTCCTTATATGTAGATCTGTTTCAGAATTCCACTATTTTCTTTGCTTAAGCTTGTTTAGTGTCCCACTCAGTTTGTGGTTAGTTATTGAAACAAAATGTCGTAATGAATGATTCATATTGAAAAGACAAATTCCTTTGAAAAATTCATATTGAAATTTGTTTAATGTCGTGATTCATTCATGTATGTTGTTTTTATTTTACAGGGGATTCACAGGGGGTTGAAGCTCGAGTACAAACAACTTTTGGGTCCCCTTTGAATGTCATTCTTCACAAGACTACAGTGGTGTAAGTCATGAAAGTAGGGTCAAGCCGTGAAAGGTGTTCGCTTTCATCTCCACCCCCCAAAAATGGACTCCATGAATGTTCCTTCTTAGGTTCATGTATGCCTACAAAACAGAAATCAGCACAGGTTTGGATTCAGTCTGGAATATTCTACCCTACAAATGAAGTAATTTGCAGTGAACCATTGACCCAGCTGGGCGAGTGCCCTACCGGGTCATGCTTATAGTCCTCTCCTGTTCTGGTGACTGAGATCAACAGTTACGGTAATTCCAGTCAATTTATTAGTACCCTTAATTAGGCTTAATGACTGCTTGATGGCATTGAAATGTTCCCAAAAAGTAATGACCACTTGATGCGACTGAATGTATTTGAGAGCAGCTGAATGGGTTTGCATAACCTTGGGGCATATTCAGGCTAGTATGTAGACAAAGGACTCATCATTTGTGTCCAACAATGGACAGGATTTTGCCTGTGACTTTGAATGACCTGACATAAGGGAAAGTTATAACCATAAACACCCGGCTACCGAGCTGGTCTATTGAGTGGTCCTGTGATTCAGTTTGAATCTATTAAGTGAATCTATTAAAGCGATGATTATCTCATGTGTCAGCAGCTTGATGCTGAGACCCAAAACCTTTCCCTCTGGGTGTCTAGGGTACTGGACTTTTGGAAGAAATCTGATCTTCCAATTCTCATCTCTTTCCTCCTCCCCCCTGCCCGGTGCATCAGAAGGGCCTAATATTTATCCATTTTCCCAGAATTGCATGAGTAAGAATTCTACAGACAACTAAAGGCATTCACTACATGTGTTTTGGTTGATTTGGGGGTAAAATTGTTGTTAGAAAACTTCCTCTCCCTCGTTTGGTCAAACACATTCTATTTGAAGTTCAAGCATTTTCAGATTTAAAGCAGATTTATTTGAGGTTTATAAGGTAGAATGTGGAGGTGACTTCACATAACAAGGTGCCCTGTTTTCCAAAATTTTGAGGAGCCCTGTAAAGCAGCTGCTGAAAGTTGAATTCACCACCAATGAGAATAGTGTGTCAGAGTGTTTTTTTTTTCTTCTTTTTATTCTGGTCACAGCCAGGAAAGAGATGACTGTATGTTCATACATTATGCTTGCCTCTGATTTGCCTGTTATTGTGTGGGGGACATCTTGAATTTCAATTGTGTGGGGGACATGTTGGCTTTTAATTGTGTGGGGGACATGTTCGCTTTTGATTGTGAGGGGACATCTTGGTTGTTGTGGGGACATCATAGTTCATCTGGTACAGTTCGTTCGTCCTCCAGTCATATTCCTTGATGGAAAGGACATTTTAATATGATGCAATTTCATCCAGCACTATGGTTCAACTCCACCTGTATGGTATTTTTAGACCGTGCCTGTAATATGGCCAAGCAAGACAGTTTGCCAAGCCAGTTCCGGTCCACAGAGGTTCTTTAAAATCAGGCAGGCAACACAGCTGACACTGCTCCTCACATAATTGCTTTACTTGGCACGAGTGATATTTCTGGATTTGCAGGTGACTGTATCAGACCTAGTTTCCACTAATGCAGGTGACATAGTTCATGTAAGACGAAGTTCAAACGAGTTCGCAAACACGCAAAGCGGAAATTCATTCACACCCTCACCGGCACAAGTACGTCTCTCATTCTAGCATCACCTGAGTGGTGCCCATGCTCACAAAGATTTAATCAAATGTTTCCAGCAATAAAAATAACAAAATGACACGAAACAAAGACTTTCAAAATGGGACAGAAACTATTCAAGTACTAACAACTTTATCAGTACAGTATATCAAAAGGCACATCACTGGATATTTGAATATGAAGAAGAGAGAACAAAATTGCACATTTAGAGAAACAGAAAACATAACCCTCTTTTTTTGTAACAGCACTGAATCAAAATGAAGAAACAACATAAATACAAAGACCATTTAAAGGAATGACGAAAGTGGCATGACAGTCTGCCCCTGAGGGGCTTTATGGTTGAAGGTCAACACACAAGAGTAATGGTGGCAATCTTCCACAACTGCTCCTTCCAGCTTAAAAGAAACAATTACAAAATTGAAATACTGCAATCATAGCGCTCAATTCCAGTACCATTTACGGGAAGATTTTCCTTCATACCAGCAGACTCAAATCACCAAGTTAGCCATGATAACATCTTTCCAGTTCATGGACAATTACGCATTTAACATGGTTGGCGTCCTTTGCCCCATTAGGATGGAAGGTGGTGGGGGTAAAAGCTGTGTGAAACAACATTGTCCAAGTTGCCCGCCTACTGTGCAGTTAGCTACACCAACATGTGATTATGAACAATTTGTGCCTCATAGCATGGAGAATGCATTTAACCAGTGCTTTGAGGTACCCTTGCAGATAAGCAGGCTTGATGGGCCTGGTCAGCTTAACTGTTAAGGATGTATGATGATTACAATCAGTTCACCACTACGCATCATAAAGTAATCTTACTCTGCTACCTTGTTACCACAGTTGGTAGATTTCTTTTTACGAGACACGTCACGATGGTGACTTTGCACAACTGAGGACAAGTCTACATATTAAATCAAAGAACTGCTCCTACATGACCAATTGTTAGTTTAGTTTTAGTTTGTTTCTTTTTTTTTTCCATTAATTTAGACATCGTTTATGATATCTTCTCTGGCCAGGAAATGTACAGTCTGGCCAGGACTTGTGACTCGACTCCAACACCTTGAAGCCATGACTCATGTGGCATTTTTAAAACTGTAAAAACAATTCATAAAGACCATTTTTAATGTGCTGGGAGTTTGGACCAATGTTTTTGGCAAGTTTTGTCAATCAAAATGTTAAACTAAGACAATTTCTTTTTTGTGTTATTTTTTTTCCTTTCCCCAATCAGGCCTTTACTATATGACAACTTAGATTTTGAGTGAGACGCCCAATTCGAACCCAACAACACTGTTTGAAGCCCTAAATATTGTCTATACCATAATTCCTGATTAAAATATGTATGTGTAGATGGCAGATATATGGCAGTGTTGGAACCAATATCAAGTAGGCGTCGCCAATAGCGTCAGAGCCAATATCTACGGTAATGTGTAAAAAAGCCTGAGAGTTATATCGCACGAGAAATTCAGCAGTACCTGTCCCAGCTACTTTTCCCTGCATATTTTATATGCAACATTTGTCACTGTTTTACTGTGTGAGAGACTATGTGTTTGAAAGTTTGAATTACAAAACCTGTTCAAGTCTAAAGGACATTCCATGAACATCAATTAAACTTACATTTACCTTACATTTTGCTCATTAGTCGCAATTATAAATTACCGTGCAGTGTGGGCAGGTAAAAAAAAAAAAAAATAGGAAAGAGCAGTATTTGAAAGAGGAAAGGGAGGAAGTGAAGTGGAAAAATTCCCACAAATAGGAGAATAATCTGGATACTGATGAAATGAGTTTAAAGAAGCAATAGCAAACAGAGCTGTTGTTAGGCGATTGGTAATCTCTAATGATTCAAAGAAAGTTACGCTTTCAGTGCTGCTGATGTTGTTGGGAATGATTTAATTGCTGTCCAGACAAAAGTAATGCTCCTTTTGCTTATTGATTGCCTACACTTATTTTGCAGAGCACTATCTTATCAATCTGGTTTGAATGGTTTAAAGGAACAGAATTACACATACACACTAAAAGCGGCCCCCTCCCCCAAAAAAATCTTAGGTGTGACTGAATTAAACACAGAAGATTTTGCAACTTTTACTAACCAAAGAAAATAATGATTATAATGATGGGGGCATGTCAAAACGCTTACATTGTTACAAGATATTCTTATTATATCAGTTACTTAGTTTTGGATTGAATACCCTGTCTGGAACAGGCACCATTTTAAGTTTACGACATCATCTGTAGGAACATGGCTGACTTCTTAAAAATCAACAATAAGCCTATAATTCAATGTGTATTCAAATACCAAGGCAGTGGCTGCCTTCAGGGTTTCAAAATTGACTCATGAAAACAGCTTTCAGTTCTAAAATCCACTAACTCTTTCTCAATAAGAACCACAAGCTGAGAAATATGAAATGATTATGTAAAACCAAGAAGTGTGCACTCCAAAACCCTTTTCATGACTTCAGCTTTCCCAAAGAACAAAATTAATGTACATCAACATGTATTTCTCTGTTCAAACAAGAGTTGAATCAATCTCCCAAAACCCCATCATTCCTGCACACATTCTCAAACTTTTGATGTCAACCCTACTCAACCCTAATGCTTTTTTGCAAAGTGGCAAAATTAGCAAAAATATTGGGTAATTCAAAATATGGTGGAGTGCACTCAACTATTCCTACAATGAAGTCTGTTCCATTTTGCTTTTTTAACTGAGAAATACTATCCACTGCTGAGAGAGTGTGTCATTAAACCACCCTGTGTGTGCATGTGCGTGTGCGTCTGTGGGGGGCGGTGTTATACACAGTAGCAGATATAAACAAGACTTGGACCTATCTCCCAAAATCTCGGTCATTTCTGCACACATTTTCAAACTTTTGATGTGAACCCCACTCAACGCTACTGCTTTTTTTGCAAAGTGACAAAATTAGCAAAAATATTGGGTAATTCAAAATGTGGTGGAGTGCACTCAACTATTCCTACAATGAAGTCTGAGAAATACAATCCACTGCTGGGAGAGTATGTCATTAAACCACCCTGTGTGTGTGTGTGTGTGTGTGCGTCTGTTGGGGGTGGTGTTATACCCAGGAGTAAATATTACAAGTCCTGACTTGTGTTACCTGATATAGTGATCAATACTGATTATGTGATAAATACTACATTACAAGCAATTTGTGGCACTAGGAAATGGGACAATGTGACTCACTGTGGGCACCCCCTATTCAAGAAGAATATAATTACGCCATCAATACATGCTTTGTTACCACAATTACTGACACCATTAATCTCTTCAAGTGTTCATCCCAGAGAGTATTCTCTCTTGATATGACAGGACAGAAAGAATAGCTGAGATGACAAATTGCATGGAGAGGATGGAGAGAACATTCCAAGCAACTGCCAAATCACTGGTCAGAGACGCTGGTAGTTTCCAAGCCCGAACATCATCCGCGCATCAACAACGATCACAATTTATGCCTTGCTATCAGATTCGAAGCAGGCAAAGAGAGAGAACTTGACTGCGGCTTGACAGGCTGGACGGTTTCCTGCTGTGGTGGTACATCTGTTGTTTCATCTTGTAGAACTGAGTGATTCCTCCAGAGCTGTTTGCTCTTCTTTTACCCTCTCCATGTCTGCATCATTTTGGGCTTTGGCCCTCCTCTTAAAGACCCTAGCACCAAGGAAGCCTACTGCCCCACCCCCGAAGGCCGCAGCAGCCCCTACCTTGTAGCCGACCATCAGTCCCAGGGGACCTCCAACAGCAGTCCCGATCAAGGCCCCCGTCAGGGGAAGCATGACATTTTTCACGTTGGACACCTGATGGAAAAGTGAAAAATCCGCGAGTGCAAAACCTCTTTTCGTACATTTGTTTCACTAAAACAATGACATAGATTTTGAGGCATCTTTGCAATAAGTTGAAAATAGAAGTCACACACTGATGATTCTACCCATGTCTTAACAGCGATCAATACAGCAAATGACAAGGGCCCATTGTGACACAAGTCTTGGCAGTCTGGACGATTTGTGACTTCATGCATTTCATTTTCAACTGTCGTTATGTGTTTCTACAGGGCACATGTTTTTGTTTCTTTCTGTGAGGGTAAAAGTGGAAGAGACTGGGATTTTGAAAACTCAGTTTCTATCTCATCCCTCGCATATTACTCCTCTTTTTCTATGATCCTAACAGACAGTGAGGCCAGACCTCATGACCGACCTCTCGTTTCTTCCTAACACATCGTGTGATGATGCGTTTCACTGGCTTGCTTTTCTCTTCCAAATTTCAGTTCTACTCAATTATACTCTACTTTTACTTGTTCTTGTTGATATTTTACATTCATAATCTAGTTAAAGTTATTCCAAAGTTCAAAGGCAGGGTCAGGGTTTCGACAAGCTGTTTTCTCAAACTGGGCAGACCGACATCATGCATGAAGAAGGCATCGTCACAAGCCAGAGCAGTCGCCATGTTGCCACTCCAACGTGGAACCAAGTTGGCATCTCTTGCCTTAGGGTGTGTGCATGCCTACAGTTTATGCGATATCGAGACTGATCATATCGATGTTTAGTTTTACAAGTTTCAGTTGTATTCAGTATCGTTGATTACCATTTGGACAGTAAATGTTTCTGTTTGGTACAGCATTCTGTTCTCAAAAAATGGCATCCTATTTTTCAAACCACATGCTCAATTTTCAGACCCAGTGCAGACAGAGAAAATAAAACTTACACCAGGTGCATCCCAAGCTCAAAATTTTGTGCCAATTAAGACCCTGAGAAGCCTAGCGATAATGCAACGTTCTGTTGTGCATTAGGGAGTACAAAGTTTGCGACTGCTGGAGAGTAAACATTTTCAGATTTATTCTCAAGAAACAAGATCTCTCTAAAGTTGGGAACTCACCATTGTAGGACTAAAAACAAGGCTGTGCCAAATTGCTACTGTTCAATCTTGTGAGGACGACAGTTCTATTTGCATATGACCTAGACTTTACAAAGACCACAGAGTCCTACAATTTACATCAGTCATTAACTTAATACAGCCACCCAATGCAACGAAGGGAAGGTGTTAGAAATTTTCATTTCATATTGACTATATTTACGCCAGTGAAGTGCGATCATTATTTCAGCATCAAACACATCAATGGCTGGTTTGAAGTGAAATGGAATGAACACAATGAATACTGGTTTTAATGACACGAAATATCCTCCCTCAAGAACAATTACCGTGATCATGTTTTTGGTCCCATTCAGCACGCTCGTCTGGGCTGCATCTATGTTTTCCTCTATCCTGTCCGTGACTTCCTTTTGTTCCTTCATAGGAAAAAAAAAAAACTTGCCATTTTACTTCACAAATTTGTGGAAATCTTTTGTTGAAACCATATTTTTAACTTGAATAGAAAAAAGTTTAGGCCAGTAGGAGCAACAACAGCCAAAACTACTCTCCGAAAACTCCAGAAATTTCAGTTCATCTGAGGGAATTTAGGAGTGGCTGAGTACATGCGTTGTCTACATGTGCTGTCTAAGATGGGCAATGCCATTTGGTTGCCATGGGTAGCAATGCTGTCAAGTAGCAGAGAGCCATAATGTGATCTCACAGAGGAAGAACTTACCCTGCAAATGTACCAACCTATGCATTTACTATGGATCCAACTCTTGAGGAAGAGGTTGATCTATAACTACATTTTCCAGTCGATTCAGTGAGATTTGGCCAAAACTTCTGCCACAAAGTAAGATTCTACCTGTAATCTTTTGCAGTCTAAAAGTTTACAGCTCATTCAGAGAAAGAATAGTTACTAAGAAAAGTCTACCTTTCCTCCTAGGGAAGTCTCACAACTGCATATCCTTCTGGTGCCTATTCTCCTGTGCAAGCCTTTCTCACAACTGCCCAATCCTTCTATGAAAACTACCTATGCCCCTGGTAAAGTTTTTCTCACGACTGATATTTCCTCCTCGTAAATTCTTCCTTACACCGGCTATCTTCTAACATCACAATAACACCAACTACGCTGAATTTCAACCACTAAGAATGTGTCTGAGTGCAAGCACAATGTATACATGATTACACCAACACTGCGCCTCTGATCTATTGTGTTACAAAGCATCGACTGAGATTCCTGGGACATATAACTCCCGTCTTCGAAGCAGAACAGGTGATAAGATATGCTCTCTAAACACATACTCATAACAAGAGAAAGTCTGGACACCTACACATCACTTAACTATATTCAACACCTACTACGGTATGATGAGGACACGCCCCACAGAACCAATAGCCTAATAGCCGATAAGAGCTGTGCGTGGACAAGTCTTGTAATCTTCTGCTGGGTAGGAGAGAGATGTTGAGCCACAGCTACATTCTCACAAGCAATCACTGGTGAACATCCACATTTTGAGGAGCAAAAACACACTACTGTGGCCTGCAAGAACACTCCAGCCTCTTGATCTCAATGGGTAAATCCTGGCCCACACATCGACGACCTATGGATGTCGAAGGTGGTTTGTGGTGCTAGGGTAGAGGGTCCCAAGGTTGATGAGGCTGTCTCAAAACAGATTGGTTGCGACTACTTCCCCCCTCGGTGTGACAATTCACCACCATCGAATTTGCAATGATACCCTCTGCATTTTGATGCCCTTCTTGTCATATGACATTTCCATTCAGTGAAGTAAAACAAGCTGTTCCAGCTGATAAGCAAGTGTTTGAGAAATACTCATATCAATGCTTTCTTTGGAAATGTACTGAGTCAAGCAAACTCATGCCATCCTTGGTCTACCTACCTTGATGTGTTGTGCAAAGTCCTGTATTACTGCACTGACATCTTCTAAATCTTCTTTGAGTTTGTTCCAAGACTCCTCGACGTGCTTGGTTTCCTCCAGCTTCCGTCTCAACATTTCTTCGTTCTCCTGTTCCTGAGACTGGATATGATTTCCTTCCCTCTGTTCGTGTTCATTTTCCTGTCCTACAGTGTCAAAGATATAGGTGCATCATCAAAAGATACAACAGTTTACAGCTATGGCTTTCTGATTACAGCATATATAGCAGAAGCCATACAATGTGGTTATGTGAATAATTTGTGCATTAGACTATGAAGATAGAAAGTTTTGAATTGGACAACGACATAACACTGGCAATTGAAATTCACCTAGATGATTCATTATGCTTGGGAAACTTTGATCAAGATCTGTTTATGATCCAACATCAAAAAAGAAATCACCATCTTACCACCAAAAAGAATTCACCATCTTACCATAAAGGAAACAAAGACACAAAAAATTTATTCAAATGGGGCATGATGTGTGCGGTAGCTGGCATGAAACATCTGCACCCCGGAAACAAAAAGAATACGCTCGACGATATAGCTCGCTCACATACTGCTCAACACTTGTAAACTACATGGGAGAGACTAGAACATACTGGCAGACATTGTTTACTTAAAAGCAGTCACACACAGGCAAGAAGCAGAGCAAGCTCATTTGTAGTCCCTGGGGTGATTTACAACCACAGCAGTCTCACAAAGTTACCAGCAGGTCTTCCTGACAAAGGCAAGATACTACTGAAGACAAGATAGCAGATCCTTGCATTGCTTATCACCAAACAAACTTACGAGCATGTCTTGATGTTAGTGATGGTGGTGATGTTTTCAAACTGTCTTCATCCAACGTGTCTCCCCTCATAATGTTCTCTGGCAGTTGATACGTGATTGTCTCCATCCCACATTCCTGGATGAAGTTAGCTACTGCCTCCACAGCCTCCTCCTTCAGAGGATTCACCCTTGCATCCAGCTTTTGGAGGTCCTCGTCTCTTATCTGGCATCGTGCTTTGTCCATTTCTCTCAAATTAGCTTTCAGTTGCTGTAAAAAGATCAAAAGATTGGCAACATGTGCTGCATCTGAGCCATTTAAAAAAAAAAATTGTTTACTTTGCAAAGTTCTTGAAAAATTTAAATAACATAATCTATGGACTATACCTGTCACAAAAAACCCAACAAAATTTGGGTTTGTTCCCAATTTCTGTCCTTGACCTTCCTTTAAATAATCGTGCTTTGTCTATTAAACAATTCAACATTTATGAATCACACCTCCTCAGCTATATTCATAAACATACAAACATAAAAACTTCAAAGCTATCAATTGTAACATCATAGGGTCATTGTTATATTAGAGCATAGGGCCTCTAGCAAATCTTGTCAGCTAATGAAATAGAACATCTTAAAAATTGTGATATATAAATGATGTTCAGCAATACAAAGACCTTGGGAACAAAAACTGGTGACATGTGGAGCAAGGAATCTATGGTCCTACATCTACAGACCTTCAAAAGGAAACTTGAACGTATAAAACTTGTAAATGGTTACAAAGTTGCTTACAACTGTTGCAGAATAGAAGCCATAAAAAGTAATCACTGCATCACCTTTAGGAGCAAAACCGAGATGATCTATTTTTGATGGATGCACACAAGCTGAGTCCTCCAGCATCCCTTGCCTAATTATGCATTATCCTCTAGTTAAAGGCACTGTTCAGCACTGATTAAACTTTCACTGTTGTGTACTGTAGGATGTGTTATAGTGTAGAGTTCTGGTCACTGTTGTCACACTGCGTAATATGTGACTGATCATGATGCATCACGGAGTGCAGAATGGTGTGTTGTGTTGCAAAATGTTGTTGATTAGAATGTGTTTATGTTGCGGCATCTTGTCATGGTAACTGCTGACGTTCAGAATGTCTTACATGTTGCAAACTTAAGTGTCATCATGTTAAGAGTCAGAATGTGTCATGCAGCATAACAGTGTCATGACCTGCGTGACATATTGTCAAATCGGAAGCTTTCATGTTGTAGACCGGTGTGTTGTGAAGCACGGTATGCTGCAGATAATGCTGAGTTACATTGCACAATGGTGTGAGCTGTGAATGTGTGAATGAGAGGATGTGATGATGAGTCGCAGAATGGTGTATTGCTTTGTGCAACATGCTGCCGACAGGAGGGTGTTCAATGTTGCGGAATGGAATGTACTGTACAATGCATTTAAGTTATGGATGTGTTGAGTTGTAGAAGGGTGCTGTGTTGTGTGATTATGTTTCAATGTAACAAGCCATGTCACAGAATTGTTGAGTTGTAAAATACACTGAAAATGAGAATGTGTCAAATTGCAGAATGCTATATGTCATGTGATATGTTGCTAATCAGGGTGGTATTAACTAGAGGAAAATGTTTTGTAAGGTGATACGTTTACTGTTGCACAATGATTTGCCTCATGTTGTCATGTCTCAAGAGTTAAAAAAAAAAAAATGTTTTACCTCACTCAGGTTGATAATTCGTTATCACAACTAGAATTCATTACAGAATGACCAAAGAAATAAAAACCACATGTAATAATGTCAAGTATCAAAGGAACAACAGTTACCTGTACTGTCAATCTGGCATTGACCTGTTCGGTGTTCAATTTGTTCCAGTCTTCCTGCTCTTTGTACTTTTAATTTAAAGAAAAGTGAGAGAAAAAAAATTGGGAAATCATTCAACTAATTACGAGAACGGACCACCTACGAATACCATCACCATCCCAATCCACTTTGTGGCTTACCCAATAGCCTCCCAGTTTCATACAGTAGATGAGTCTTGAAAAGTTTGAATCAACAAACAGTAATTTGAAGAACTACAACTCAGCAGTAGAAAAACTATGTATTTCTTTTGCTTGTTTGTTTGTTTTTTTTTTGACAGGATGTGACAATTTCAACACCAGCATCAGGGAGCAGATCCCTCCTTTTTTTTATTTTGAGGGTGCACTAGATTCACTCTGCCTTGTAGGGAGAGTGTCTTCCATCTCAAGGATGTACATAAAAAATAGTGCTCAGCATGTGGTGTTTGAGTTTTCATACCAGAGCCATGAGGAGAAGAGCAACAGTGAGATTCCTGGAATATAGCAATAAAGCTACATCTGGTCAATTTCGAAAAGTCTGAAGCAGTTGCGTGTGCATCCACTGCATCTTGCCCCTGCATCTACAACAGAGTTCAAATCCAAAGAAAAGGCAACTCAATGACGGGCAAACATGCCGTCATTTACTCTTTTGAAATACTGAGGTACAGCCTAATTTTTTGGTAGCATATTTAGTTACAGTTCATTGATCTTGGGCAAATTCCATCAAAATCTGCCATGCTGTGACAGCAAAATATTGATTTTGTTTTTTTTTTTCATTCTTTAATAGGCATTTAACAATGAAATTATTTTGGCAAATCTAAAGCACTGTAACTCATCGAATTCATGGACAATTTCAGTCAAGTACCTTGTTCTTATCAATAATGGCTAATAAAACTTTGTCATGCACATAGCAAACTTGCTACAGTATGATTTTACAACATCCCATTGTTTTTACAAATTTCTGCAACATTTGTAAAATCAATAAATCAAAAATCAAACGTTTGAATACTGTAAAGTCATAGGACTCACAAGCATCTGTTTATCATGATCCCATTAGAACTGCTATCATTCATTATTTGCGACTCCCAATTGCTATCCCACAGAACATATAGAAATTAAACATACGCTGCTATACACTGCAGTTCCATGGTATAAAGATACTCATCAACCACGCTCAAATCTCATCTCACTCAGTGATCTCACAGACATCAAAGGAACTCAGTGAATGTATTAAAAAGTACTTTCCCTGGCTTAAAGCTTATCTAACCAGGAAGTTGGTCCTCAAAATTACCCACATGGAAGGAAAGGATTCAATGAATGGGTCCACTAAACTACCAGTTAGGTTGCTGGCCCATTTTGTCCGTTTTGTCACCACTGAATCTGAACAGACGAAGTCTACGGGTTAATTGTGTCTTTCAGTTTTCAAGGTCAGTGGTGTCTTGGAGTTAGACTAGGAGTAACTACACTCGTCATGTTTATACTGGATGTCATACTGTATGTTTCCATGTAATTTCATGTTTGGTTCCATTGTTGAAACTTTTAGCTTTTCACTATCACAATTACTTACATACAACTATGTGTGCCACGCTGTAAAGGAATGTTATTGTTGTTTTTGAAAAAAACAAGTACTGTACATGCTGAGACAAAATGTTGCATATCAAGGCTTGAGATGACCACAATCATATGAGGATAACTTTGAAGCAACATGGCATAAGAAATGTAACTCATTTCCAACCACTTGTGGTTATATTTCCTTTAGACTTTGCGTCGAGAATTCATTCGTCATACTGTAACAGTCCCGCTATTAGGCCACTTTGAGGGACATTTCATTTCATAATTCAACGAACTTTAGTCCAATCGTTACATAACAGGTACCACATTACAGCTCAGGCAGTGCAGGTTGCTATGGGAGTGTCAAAAATATGGCCGGTGTTTCTAATTCACGGAGTTTGGGGGATACATGCTTGTTCGAAAATGTCATGTCCACTTTATGTCAGGTCCACTTTATGTCAATAAAGTGGACATGCAACAATAATGATTCATGAGAGATCATAGTAATTTTTCTTCTCCAGTTCAGAAAGAACAAAATGTAGTTGGGTAAGGTGTGGTAATAGATTATTATTAGAGCCATCCAAATTTCCATAAAGCCTTCTGATCGTCAAGCTGTAATACTTGGAACTGCCCTAAAAATTTTACAAATAGTACACAAGCTCTACACTCAGACTGTTTATTGATAAATTGATGGGCTTTTTGACCATTGACTATAAAGTGGTGTCCATGCCACCCAATTCTTTTTCAATTTCCTCCAAAATCCTAAATTTTCTCTACTTTCCACTGCAACCCACAGCTTATACCCCTGTCCTCCCCCTCTCCCAGCTGCTGAACCACCACAAAATGACATTATTTGCTCACCCTCTTGATCATTTTCTTGTGTTGTGATAACCTTTCTAGGTCCGTTGGAAGGGCTATCTTGGTGAATCGCTGTATGGTGGGTTCCAACCTCTTGAGTGGCTGCTTGATGGCAGGGCTGGTGAAGCTGGACGTCATACTCTCCGTCATGCTGGAACTCATGGAGTCAAAGGTCGTCATCATTATTTCTGGTCCAGATACAGGTACTCAAATCACAATCTGCAAAATCTGCAAGGAAGAAATGGATCAAACATGCAGTGTAATGAACTAGGGATGGGACACTAAACTGTACAGTAGGTCTATCACTCTAGGACATTAAGAATTTTTGTTGTCTCCCCTGTCTAACTCTAAGCAGAGAATATGGTTTACCAGAGGATACAGTACCGAGTTGGCCCATCTACCAACTTGTGTAAACTGTACTAGCTGACAAGCATTGACGGCATGTATGATGAAGTCATACATGTATTGCTTCAAGAGGTGTGCGTGTGAAATACCTGAGACCACAGTCTTGCAGAAACTATATGCTAGCTTTTAAAATTGCAAGCTTTGTATTTCCTTATACTAGTCCTTAAGCGGGACCCTTCGCTTCATGCACTTGTTTTTTTTTTCTCTGCACTAGGGTTCTTGTCCTGTTAAAATAAAAAAACAACCAATGATAAGAAAAATTTACCATAAATTGACTATTCCAAAAATTGTCATCTCTTCACTCCCTTCACTAAGCAAATCACGTTTTTTCTTGTTATTCCTTGCCAAAAATGTTTTCCATACATGTTACATTTATGCCCTGGGACACAATTGCACAGAAATTTTTGTGGTTGTTGTTGTCAAACAAGCTATTTTGCTGACGTGATTCATGGGAAATGTTGCATTTTGACATGGGTGCAGCAGAAAAATTAGACTGCATAGTAAAACGGGATGAAGAAAAAACAAGTGGCTAAGTGCAGTGAAGAAAACAGGTCCCTCTAAAAGCTACAATAGAGATTGTCCTTAACTTCTGTATAATACTTTTACCCTATTTGTCTATTAATGTAAGAGGAGTTTCCTCCCTTTGTTGCATCACTGATAATTAAATCATTGAGTCAGAGGACATCTGTGTAATATTAACCCAAAGATCCGGCAATACTGAATAGTATTTGGTTCCAGTTCCCAAGCAGACCTCCCTGCTTGTTGTTGTAGACACAGAGGGCATTGTTCTCATTTTCCTTATGTATTCCTTTTCACAGTTAGCACTGTCCAGATGTAACGCAGGCCTCCCTGCTTGTGGTCATTGACAGAGATGTCCTTTGTTCTTCCTTTTCTTATGTATTTCTTTATAAAGTTATCACTGGTCACATGTTGTCATGATCCAGGCAGGAAGCTGGTGATGGCTAGATGAGGAATTCAGTTGAGAGTTAGCTTTACTCAGATTAACAAGTTCTGTCCCTGTCAGTTAGCTTCTGCTACTGCAGTGTTAAATTAAGTTATATTTAGTTATTTTCAAGTAGCCCGGACTATGTACCATGTATAGTTGTTACAGAATAGAACACCGAGTTATCACCCAGAATCGTCTCAGTTTATTCTTTCGAACTCCGCTCGTTTAAATTTATATCTATTGCGAGGCTGAGAAAGTAGCCTTACATTAATTGTAACATAATTTGAAGAATCGTGGCTGACTCTTCAACCGAACACCAGAGCACCTTTGCAGGTTTTAAGAGTTTCACTTCTGGTGACCCAGAGTCAAATGGCCTTTGACCTACCTCGAAAATCACTAGGGATCATCTACCCACAATGGACAACCATTGTGGGTAAGCTGATTGTTATGAACTTTATGAAGCAGATTGGGTCTACAACCTAACATTAGGGCATAGGCCTAGCCTAGGTCTAAACCCTTCACAACCTGGCAGTTTGGTTCACAAAGTTGGAAATATACTTCTCCTAAAGCCTTACACAAAAGTCTACACTAGGTTACTGCTTAAACCTTATTTTTAGTGTACTGTAATCTGGAACTAATTGTAACTCTTTAAATTAATCCAAGGCTAGCGTTATAGTTTATACACCCGGCTTAGGCTAACTGTTCTTGTTAATATTACTGTTCGTGTTAGTGTACAGTGTTTAGTGTAAACTGGCCTAACTTACGTGACTGACAGTGATAGGTTTTGCTTCATGACATTAACTTCATTGAACTCTAGGCAGAGAAGTCACATCGATTCTTCACAATAAATTCATTAAAATTTTGCCGGTTAAACAAAGCTCGTTTGTCTTTAGTTTTTACTTCAGCTCATACAACTGTCACTGGATTGATCTGCATGTTTGTTGTTTATCAATAATGACGCTGCTGCCGTGCTGGCCTTGCGAAGTGAGTTGTTCGTGTATTTTTAGCAGCTGTTCCGACAGGGTAATCCCCGTTGTTGGGCAAACGTACATGTTTATGGCAAGCGTAAATTGCAATAATTGGAAATACGGGCTAACCCCAGTTTTTCTCGGCAAGGGCGTCTATCCGAAAGGGATGCAGAAGGGGAGGGTAGGATAGGGTAGAAAGACAATCGCTCCAAAAGAAAACATGGGGGAAAACATATCGTTCTGTTCCCAATTATTCAAACAGTGTATAAAAAACAACAGATAGAGTTTCATTAACCTATACTGACGGACTCTGTTCTTAGGTCTAAATCAGCTTGGATGAGAAGACCGCTGTTCGATTCATGGCAGGATTAGAATGTTTTTCACTGCTCAAGTTTTCATTTATAAACTCAAATGTCTGTCAATGTCTCCCTTTTGATTCATTCATATACAGCATAAGGTAATATATATTTATATGTAATGATATCGCTCTAACAATAAAAATGTGTAGTATACTCTGAAGTCCGTTGCAACTGCTTTAAAATTTCTAATATATGGTAGTGCACCATGTACGGTACAATAGAATGGGTGTCACAATGTCACTAAAATATGAATATGAACAAACGTCACATCCGTTAATTTGCATTTTGTGTGGGTTTTTTTTGTGTGTGTGTGTGTAATGATAGCATGCTTTTTCATTCAGGTTAACCTGCAAGGCAGACATAATATTCATTACGTGTGACTACTCATTGTGTAGTTACTTTAATACCAGAGACCACGTCATCACTGTGAACAATTTGAATAAATAACACATATACATCGATATTCTTCAACTGCCCACCAACATTTCAGTGGTTTTTGGGGGTTTTTTTTTCTTTTTTAGGGGGGTCTTCGGTTCCTGTTTCAATATCAGAGTTCGAGCCTAAAGTACATCATTTGTATTATTTAAAATGTTTTAATGTAGTTTCTTGGTCGACAAGCTTCATTGGACTTATGATGTTACCTCCTCATTGACTGGATTTTATTTAGCACATGTGTTGCAAAGCTCTACATGGATTTGACTGACTTAGTCCTCCCTTTACTCCATAATAACATTAAAATATTCACAAAGTAATAATATTATTACAGTAAACCAACTTCAATATAGGCACCAAATATGTCGAACATGCACTGCTGATATTTCTTGTTGCAAAGAATATCACTCCCATGTAGCCGTTTAACTTATTTCAAATTGACGCTTTTTCCAGGTCCCCGCGCATGCTTCTGGCATGTCGAAATTCTCAGACAATCTTGGACAAAATCGTTGGGACACTTTATCGTACGTTGCAAATAATACTGAAATTTAGGTGACAGGATAACATGAAACCTCGCCCCCTTTTCGGATGTTGCGCTGTAGGAGTGAATGTACACTTTGAATAGTAATCCTAGTAGCCAACATCTTTTTCCATTTACTTTAACTTTCTTTCCTGATATTTGTCATCCATTTGCGTTGAAGGTATCCGTTTGTATTTATTGAACTGACTTGCTTTTTGCATATTTTATGTTTCTGTTACTTGAAGTGTAAGTTAGAGGTGTAGATTACAGTCTTCAACTTAACATTCTTTCTTGATATATATTAGTGGGGGAGTGAGCGTGTACTTGAAACAACATGTAGGAAATCATAATGTAAACTTGGGTATCAACACAGGCCCGTATGCAGCTTTTTCAGTGGGGGGTGTTCGATTTTACCACAAGTGGATCATTTTACCAGACAATTATGACCAACAAATTAAAACTCGTGCTATATGTTGCTAACGTAGGGCGGAAATCCAGATCTTGTGCGGGGGGGGGGGGGGTCGTCCAAACTCCCTGAACCCCCGCCCCGGATACGGGCCTGCGCCAAGCATATACTGCGGTGTATGTGAGACCAGCCTTATGTCAATCGGGTGCCCATCTTCACAGAACATTACTTCTTGAGTCAAACATTTTAAAAAATTTATTAACTTACATTAAAATGGTAGATTTCACTTTTTTTTTCTCATGCCACTCTTGTACAACTCAAATTGTCTTTGTTTTTTTTTCTCAAATTCCATTGTATCTTGTCACAAAATGTGATCAGTCGTCCTAAGCTGTTATGAAGTGACTAAACTATGGAAACTATGGAACCACGCACTGTTGGTGGGGATTTTAGATGAGTTTAGATAGGATTTCCCCGCATCTGAGAAATATTCTCCCAGTGGCGTGACCAGACACTTAGATTTAGAGGGGGGGGGGGGCACATGGAGGGCAAAAGAAACTGTTGGGGGGCATCAGTTTCGTGCACACAGTAATTCTAAATCAACCATGAAGTGTCAGATTTGTGTGTGGGGTCCAGGGGCCCATCTTAGCGCTCCTGGTGGGTTCCAGGGGGTGAAAATTAAATCTCAGGATAGGTATATGTTTGTTCAAAGCGTATCATTATACACAAAGATGCCAAAAGATTTAAATTATTCCAGCTCTTTTTCTCCTCTCAGTTGGCAAGATGAGAACTTATTACGCCCTCACAAGATTCATGGCAAAGTCCTGGTGGAGATCTGTGACATTTTAGCATCTTTCTGGTGAATAATTTCCATATAGTATACTACAAATATGAACCAGAAAGCCAAAAGGCTTTGTGATTCCTTGCTACATGGTTATATTATAACAAACATAAATATCCACTTGACAAGTATAAGATCAACTGCAGTTATTTTTCTTGATACACCACAAGACTTTACCCCAAAATGACCTTTATTTTGGTGACCTGAAATGACCGTGACATTTGACAACTACCAAAAGCAATAGGGATCACCTACCCAGTATGGCCAACCAACACATCAAGTATGACATCAGTCAACATTCCCTTCTGGAGTTAATGTGTTAACAAGGTTTGACCTCGGGTGACCTCAAACGACCTTTGACCTCCACCACAAACAAAAGAAGTCTTTTACTTAGTATATACAATCTACACATCAAGTAAGACATCAGTCAAGGTGAGACTCCTAGAGATATTGTGTTTACACATTTTTACAGTTCGACCTCTGGTGACCTCAAATGACCTTTGACCTCAACCAAAACAATAGAGATTTTTTGCTCATTATTACCAACCCACACACCAAGTATTACATCAGTCATGGTTACTCTTCTGGAGATATCGTGTTTTCAAGTTTTTACAGTGTGACCTCTGGTGACCTCAATGACCTTTGCCCCTCACCAAAGATGATAGGGATCATCTACTCAATATGACCAACCCACACACCAAGTATGACATCAGTCACAGTTGCCCTCTCGGAGATAATGTGTTTGCGAGGTTTTCACAGTTTGACCTTTGGTGACATCACATGACCTTTGACTTCCACCAAAATCAAAAGGGGTATTCTACTGACGATATTCAATCCACACACTAAGTATGACATCAGTCACAGTTACCCTTCTGGAGATACTGTGTTTAAAAGGTTTTCACAATTTGACCTCTGATGACCTCAAATGACCTTTGACCTCGCCCAAAAACAAAAGGAATCATCTACGTTATATGAACGACCCACACACTAAGAATGACATCAGTCACAGTTACTCTTCTGGAGATATTGTGTTTACAAGGTTTTTACAGTTTGACCTCTGGTGACCTCAAATGACCTTTGATCTCCACAAAAAGCAATACGGATCATCTGCACAAAATGAACAATCCACACACTAAGTATGACATCAGTCACAGTTACTGTTCTGGAGATATTGTGTTTACAAGGTTTTTACAGTTTGACCCCAGTGACCTCAAATGACCTTTGACCTCCATCACAAACAATAGGTATCATCTGTTTAATATGAACAATCCATACACTTAGTTTGACATAGTCACACTTACCCTTCTGGAGATATTGTTTACAAGATTTTCACACATTTTCACCTCGGTGACCTCAAATGACCTTTGACCTCGACCAAAAACAATAGGGATCATCTACTCAATATGACCAACCCACTCACCAAGTATGACATCAGTAACAGTTACCTTTCTTGAGATAGAGTGTTTACAAGGTTTTCACATTTTGCCCTCTGGTGACCTCAAATGACCTTTCACCTCCAACAAAAACAATAGCGTTCATCTACTCAATATGGGCAACCTACATGCCAAAAAATGAAATTACTCAGAGTTACCCTTCTTGAGATAGAGCGTTTACGAGCAACGTCACACACACGTACACACGCACACACGCATACACACACACACATACATACACACACACGACATCAGGACTGCATAGATTCCCCTGCCTACGGCAAGGAATCAAAAAGGTTTTGAATTCTTTTGAATATCATCTGATATTAACATTGTACCAATTATATCCATGAGATGTAGTTGACACAGATTACAAAGGTACAATCTCAACTTTTGTACCAAAATATCCAGTCAAACAAAAGAGACACAAGAAGCAATGGAACGTAAAATATATATTGCATATTTATTTTGGCAGAAGAATTTTATTACTTATATCGCTTAAGAAAAGTTACACCTTGATTCATATTGACATTTGTTCAAGTCCAACAGCGGAAGAAAATTTAATACATACAGTATTTGTTGGAAGTAAAATTTCAAAGTAAAAACTTTATTAAAATAGAAAGCAAAAACACCTTACTACATAACAAATTAATCCGAGACAAAGGCAGTCGAACAGACAAACACACAAACACATTTCTAGGACTTCATTTGCTCAAGTCATGTGACTGACCTGATTAAAAGTTGAACATATAGTAGTGACATGCATATGACCAATATCACTGTTGAAAAATGTAACCCATATCCAACCCCCCCCTTACACACACACGAGAATCCACCCCTTTACTATTTTGTCTTGTTGAGGTTACTTCAAAAAAAAGTTACCAACAATTGCAACACTTTGAATTTTAGTACTTGTAATGCATTAAATATGTGAGTGGGAACGAATCATAGACCCAATTTCTATTCTAAGCAATTTTTCTTATCAAAGCTCTTACCTAAAATTGACATCCCCAAACATTTGCACATTACCCCCCCCCCCCCCCCCCCCATCCAAAACCCACACACATACACACCTTCAGTTCACCTCAAGGATGCTAGAAATGCCAAAATAAAAATAAGCAAATGGAACATTTTGAATAAAATTATGTGATGTGTTTCATCCATCAAAACTGGGCACCCTAATACTTTCATCTAGGCTTCACTGAAACACATGCAACCTTAAAAATTTTAGGAAAATTTAAAATGATACCTGTCTGAAACTGTCAGACAGATGTTTCCAGAAGCTACGGTTGGACAGAGACCAGTTTTCAATGAAATTCGACGGATGAAATATCACATTGATGAAAGATATAGTAAACTAGTCTCCAACTTCAGCAGATTTAAAGACAGAAATGAGACACATACATGACACTGATACCACTAGAATGTAATTTATTGACTCCACTGATTATCATTTAGGTCAACAAGGAATTCACCATCAGGCTAGTCACAAATCAATGCAACTTTCTTGCATCTCCTGAAGTCTGCTTCAGAGTGCTTTTTCCTGTCATTTGTTTATTTAGCCCAGCCATGATCAACAATACACAGTTTCTCCCGAAAAGAGATATCATGGGATGAAAATGTTTTCACCCCTTTCACAAGTATCCTAAGAATTTTCAAAAGTATACATGTTGTCATACCTTGTGTAGTAAGCATTGAACAAGCATTGAACAAGCAATTGTGGTTTGTTTCATACATGACGCACTCCCAACTTCTGAAGCTGAGTTGGTTCATCCGAAAGCCGAAAGCAGTTTGGTTTGCACACAGGATAAAATTAGTGACATGATGCCAGTGTCCACCGCAATTAAGCAGTGATTTCACTGGGGCCAACTTTCAAGGAAATATTCACACCACTGAAATTGTCACTTAAAGATGGACTTTCTCACAGCAGCAGCCCTATTTAGTGCGAAAACACCGTCAGTCTCCGGAGTGACGTTATGATTTGAATCCAACTTTGAAGGTGATAATGGCATCTTCACCTCAGTTGACTTGGACTGGCAGAGCCTGTGAATTATATTAAGCGACAGAAAAAAAAATATTTTGTGAGGGCAAAATCCACCGATAAATTATAAG
This sequence comes from Stichopus chloronotus, assembly GCA_021234535.1. Taxonomy (NCBI): domain Eukaryota; kingdom Metazoa; phylum Echinodermata; class Holothuroidea; order Aspidochirotida; family Stichopodidae; genus Stichopus; species Stichopus chloronotus. The sequence continues at coordinate 7,851,490 of CM037848.1, read as the reverse complement.
CATAAGTAGGGCTCTCGATGCGGCGATGTTCGAAGTAAATCCACCCTTCAGACTTGTTTGATGGCTCCTCGGACATATTGAAAGGATCTGAATTATGACTCTTTTGGTTACATCCATTGCGCAGTTTTCTTTTACAGGTGCCAAATACTTAAAAAATTATTGCTTTTTTCTTTTAATAATTACACACTCCAAATTGTTCTAAACAAATACCTCCAACAAGAGGTTCACATGAGGTTTTACTCACTTCATGACCTCTACTGCAGATTTAGCCCATATTTTTTTTTTCAATCACATGCTCTAACGAGAGAAGAACGGAGAGAGGGCTGGGTATGATCATCTGTTATCCCGCATCACATTTTGCTACAGAAAGTGGCCCAAACTGCACAGTGAAAATGCAAACATGTGTAAGCAGATGTGCTAAAGTAGCATTTCCAACAAATTTACCACGGAACACTCAAGAAATTTCGAAACTGCTGTGCCAGGAAATGTGAGAGCTAACTTATTCTCTGGAATGGAAAAGGGAGGAGTAAGTTAAGAGACCAGAACAGTGTGAAAAAAAAAGAAGATAAAGAAAGGAAAGATGAGGATGGGAAAACAAGATGGAAAAACAGAAGAGATGTGATGACTCAAGTGATGAAAAGGCTTCCTCGTACCTCAAAAGATTTTGACAAAAGGTGGACAAACACATCATCTTTGTTTATCAACAACATAACTTCGGTTGCAGATTCACATAAAATCTTCTGCCCTATGTCACAACACTTTCTACTTTACTTTGTTAGAAATATTTCACATGGAAAACGCTGTTGGAGAACATGTCTGACAAAATGTGTCTTTTTTATTGTATATGAGTTTTCACTCACCCAACATCGCTTTTTCTTTTCATGAATGCCATCAACGTCGGTTGCTGTTTGTTGGATGGAGTCTTGTGATTCAACTTCTTTCTCCTGGAGAGGCCAGGGACCTTGCAGGATTCTGAAAGCAAACGAACGAAATTCTTTATCATTACCATTAAGCTCGTCTCTTCAGCCAAACGGCGCACTGCAGGGTGTGCAGAGTTGGGAAATGCTCACAACTGTTTACATGTGAGAATTCTCAAGGAATGTTGAACCATAGATGGCAATGCATCAAAATTTAAGAGCCCCTCCAAAAGCCAGTCCTGTATCTCAACATAAAGGTGAAAATATGAAATAGTAAAAGATGCATGACAATCTAGTTTGATATTCTAAAGAAATATAGAGAATTGACATCATCAATACTCTCCTATGTGTAGATGTTAAAAAAGCTAGATTTACATAGTTAAAAAAATTACCCCATGACAACTAAAATCATAATCGCTCTGGTGCTTACCTTTGGATTTATTGTTGTTTTCTTTGCCCTGCAAGGATAAATGTAGGAGAATATGATACATCATTTAGCTAATTTAACGTAACTTGGTACTTTTGAAATTGTTCTAATCCATCTCTGTAAAGATCTACTCTATCCATCTCTCATTAAGTCTATTTGTCTGCACTTAATATATCCGTCTGTTTAACATCGAGTACTTGCACAATCGGCACAATCGCGTTATCATTCACACACACACACAGTCACACGATCAAACGATTGATAAGTCCATCAATTCAACCAATCAATTCAACTAATCAATTCAATCAATTAATCAATCAATCAAAGGCAAATGGTTCCTTAGATTCCATACTAAGTTCACTTGCAAGAGAGATTCAATTGAGATAAAGATGACATAAAAATTGATGAAAAAATGAGACAAACTTCGATATCTGTTTTACCTTTGAAAAGTATGAACTGACTGTTTCATCATTCCTTTTTCTGCTCTTGTAAGACAACGGGCTATTTTCGTCATTAGATGGCTGTGGACCCTTTGGTCTGAACACTCCCAGAGAAGTCACAGCTGGTCGTTCTTGAAGATTTGATAAACGTGGAGATTCATTGATGGTAAATGCATTCTCCTTCGGGTAAGAATTATCAGAGTTTGTTTTGTTATGACCTTGGGAGTCTGCGAGCACTTTGTCCAAAGTACCCCCCATGCCCTGCTCTTCCCCCTCGGGACCATCAACGGTGACATCTCCTTCATCGTCGTCGATGATATCCGTTAGCAGATTACACAATTCCTTGTCTCCTGGACTCAACTGCACTTCAGAATCATCAAATGTCCCCCCAGGAGAAGGTGAGCTCTCCTCGTCCTTCCTTCCTCCAAGTTGGCTGAACGTTGGGCCATCCCTGTCGATGCTGCAGATTTCAATGCTAGCTTGAGAGGAGAGCCCCTTTGAGGACCATACTGAAGACTGGGACTCATCTAAGTCACTTTCTGAATTGGCAGGACTGGACTTGACAGAGCTACATTGAGAACTTGGCTGACTTTCCTGGCTACTTGTCATGCCAGCAGCTTCCTTCCGTTCACTGCGGCTGCTGGCGTTGTTGTTCCACCTGATGACCTGCGAGCTGCTCTTCCGATGGAATGAACGGAGACTTTTCATAGAGTCTGCGAGGGTCTTTTGAACACCTTCGCTTTTCGACCTCTGACTGGACCAATCGAAAACCCCTCCTTTTCTGTTGGTCTTACTAGTTTGAGATGAAGGAGGAGTCATCTGCCTTCTCTCTTCGGTCTCTTTCTTGATGCGGAGCTGCTCTTCGTAAAATTCTGAATATTGAAACTTCTGCAAAGAGTCCAGCACCCCGGTCCTGTCGACGGTTTTGTCACAGAGCCTAGCGGTCGTGCCTCGGACTTTACGTCGGTGGTCTCGAATGCTGTCCTGCACTTCAGGCTGTTTCTCTGTGTCAGTCCCCCTGGCAGCTGCTTCCTTTCTGCACGGTTCGTAAATGTGACCGTTTCCTTCTGTGGCTGTTACCAAGTCATCATTTTCTGATTGATCAGGTGGCTGTAATTCCTTCTTGACATCAACGGTTGTTTTGGCAGATTGGAAAAATCTGTTGGTAAAGATCACTTCAGGGTGACTTGTGTTGATAACAAGCTTTCTAAACGTAAAAATAACTAAGTTTGTGTATCATTTGTTTTATTATTTGAGGTAAATTAAGTCATTAAATTTTTCAAATTAAACAATTTCTTGAGGATCACATTCAGGCATCTCTCAATCCATTAATATAAAACATTCATTACAATGAGGTGGAGATTGTGAGCCCTTGCTGCTATGGACAAGTGATTTTATAAGTAACTTCTGTCAGGAAAAAAGGGGCTTACAACATTACAACAAAGTTTTAAAAGAAAAGTACAAAAAAATCAAGAAAGGTTTTGTCAACTTGTCAAATTACTGCTGTTTGCACTAAGTGTCTTCAGAAGGGTCCTGTACCTTCAGAAACATAGGATTTCATGACTTTTATGAGTATTACATGACCTTTACATGACCATTTCATATACAAACATACTAGAATTTGACCATTGAATAAAACCACTACCACTGTGATAGAAAGTACTGCTTTTAGACTGGTAAAAAAATTTAAGTCTGTTCTAAGTTTCATTAATTTTCCATGACTTCTGTCATGTTAGCAGGATTTCATAACTTTTATAAGCCTGAAAAATGAAAAAAAATATTTCAAGACTTTTCCATGACTCTACCGGGTGACAAGAAACCTGTCAGGTAAATGAACGTTCACGTCACAACCCAATTCTTAAGTTAATACCTCACGCCAATGTTTCACTAACATACATTGTGTGTGTGAAGAAAAAAAGAAGAAAAACTAAACATGTTCCTTTTTCCTAACAGGTTGGTTTGTTTCATTTGTGGAACCAACTTCGGCAAATATGCCATTGTAACGTTAGAACTTTTCATTGTCGTGCCCATTTGTAAGTTACGTGATGTTAGTTTCACGTGCAGAGCCAAAAGTGGTATTATGACCTCAACAATGAACTTGTAGTCTAATGCAGGTCATTTTTTCAGGTACCTGAGTACTTAATCGGGTCCAAATTTTGGTGCAGGTGCAAACTCCCACAAATTACCTGCTGGAAACAGTAACTTCCGACTGGAGTAAGTTTGCTCTGGTTTCCCTGTCTACACGATGACTCTTTTTCACTGCGAAAATGTTGCGGGGAGCCATTCTCTTTTCTTGAGGGCGTGTTTCCGGTTCCTTTAGAGGTCGTTCCTCTGGTTCTTGTTTGGGGCTAGGTGTCTCTGGAATTACCACTTCTTCTGATGAAAAAGTGAAAGAGGTAGATTACCTGGCCTAAGATGGGCCCACATCAAGACTGAATCTGGAAATATTATCTTTGGAAATCCAACCTGGTAAAATACCACCACTCCAGTTACAACATCAAGTTTGGACTTTTGGGGCAATAGACTGTATGCAATCTTTTGATCACAAGAATTTCATGGTTTTCCTATACATCTAGAACAGAAAGAAGACTGTTGTGGTATTTCAGGTAGGTTGAACAAAGAAAGAGAGAGAGATATCACAAGAGAATGTGCATCTATATGCTGGTGTTTACAATGGGTTCCCAAGTACCCAACCGATGTCAGCACCCGGTTCTGAAACTCATTTCATTTACTTGTTTTCCACAACATGTAACTACTATATTGTGCAGAATAATTTCAATATGAAAATCCAAAAAACATGACTGAGAAGGAAGTGAGCTAACAGACCCTGACGGGCTTGTCAGGGACTTAATCCCTAAAAAAAAAACAAACAAACAGGGAAGTCGAAGGCACAAAAACTACATAAACGACAAAGAAAACAAATCCATCCCCAAACCAGGAAGAATACCCGTACCCACAATGTGCCCCAGACTACTACCTAGATCCAAAGTTTCACTAATGTTCATTGTATGTGTGACAAAATTTAGCATGTCTGCCAAAGTAAGGACATTGCCTGTACTTAAGGTACTTGGTGTTGTATTAACATGCACAGACAAATGTCATATCAAGACTTCACAACAAACTGATGACCTAACGAAAGGTATATTTTCGGGTATCTGGGAACCTGACCAAAATATGGATTGTGGGTATCCATTTCGAAGTTTTGACCCCTCGCAAACATTAGCGTATACAACGGTGTATTCCACAAGACTGACCGTGTACTTACCGTAAACATCGACTCTTCGTACTTTATTATCCGGTGACCCACTGTAAATGGTGGCTAAGGCCGCAGCAGATTTACCATCTTCCTGAGAGCCGTTTTCTGAAAGTGATTTTCATACATTACAGTCAGGTCTCTGTAACTATACTAACCTTCCGCTTCCGTGCCAAACTTAACTCTGGCAATGTATCCACATGTATGCAGTAGACATAACAATGGATAAGACGAGCAAATCAACCAGCTTTCCAAGCTGACGGATAGTCTCAAATCACAACCTTCTCAATGACGTACACTTTGCGCCAAAAGTAAGGACCTATTCAAATAGATTAAGAAATTTACTTGAAATCAACAAGGGTCATTTGGCCTTCTGTGCAAGCTCTCAGGAATTAAGGCCTTCAAAATACGTCCAACATGATCATAATATGTATGATACAGACAAACACAGTGTTTGCTTCGGTCATACGTTTTAAAATGTTCGAACTTTGTGAAACAGCGGAACATTTCTGATGAGAAGAACATGATTGTGAAGGCATTGTTGACTGCTGGCTACCAACAACAATGAAAGAGGTGACTTGATTTTCAAACTTTGGTAAGATCAAACACGTCATTGGAATTAGATTACCCAAGTTGTCAATTCGTTGCGGGAATTTTCCTTTTGTCACATTCACAACGGTCATGACAGGTATTTGATGGGAATAAGAGATTCTTCCGTGTTGGTCGTGGAGACCTTGAACCAAAATGCTGCACACCGATTTCTTGAGGTAGAATTTTCACTTGGTTTGTTAGGAATACAGACTACAAGCATCCTACAGGTAAACTCAATTTTCAATATACTTCAATGAAATCAGTCTCATTGGTATTCCACCATAAGTTTTGAATCTCTTGAATAGCAATGAAAACAACCAGTTAACAGTACCTGTAGGTCAGTTTCAATAACACTGAGCCACAGTGTTACTTCACACAAACTCACCGTCTCGTCTTCGTTTCCTTGGCGATGACCTCTTTGTAAATCTTTCATTCGACACTGTCATCTCTCGTCCCTTGGTGGCGTGTCTTGTAACACTCATGGCATCGTCCGTCCCCAAGGGAGGAGCAGGCTGATAATCTTGATGCCATATACTCAGCTTGTGGTAGGGAATACCTTTAGAGTATGGCTGGGAATTGGGAATGTGACAGAACGATGAGATCAGAGGTCCAGTGCGGGTGAGTTCATCACCCTAACAGGTAAACCCATTATTGAGAAATGAAGAACCAAATGGTACAGACAATATTTTTAGCTGAGTCATGCCACGGAAATGATGATGGGGATTGGAAAGGTAAGACAACACAATGCTGGTACTAAAATGTAAGGGGCTCACATTAACACAGTCAGAATAGTGTTATGCTTTCCAGCACATACAGATAGGGAGATGGGAGACGGGGAGGGCGGCAAGGTGGGCAAAGAAAAGCTAAAATTACGTTGCAGATAGCATGGAACGGATGGTAGCAATCAATCCAAAAACAAAGAAGAAAAAAAAAACTCACCTTACTTGAATCTGGTTCAAAGTCAAACACCGTCCTGAGAGACCCAGTATCAAGATTACCCAAAGCAAGTTGCAGGGCTAATTTCGAGTTCAGGTATCTGTAAAATGTACGAGTGAACAGGTTCATGTCAAGAGACTCACCTGGCAGATTTCTACAGAAATTGTGCAGGTATGCATGCAATGTTTATTTCCGGAGTCCTCAGGCCAATTGTCCTCATTTCCTGTGAGCAGTTCGAAAACCCAATCAAAGGCTCATTTATCTGGTTGACTTATTCAGAAGTGTGTGTTCCTGTAAGGGGCCATTTCACGGCATGTCAAATCAAAAGTCAGCAAAATCTGATGGTTATTTTGACAAATGAATGGGGGATATCAATGTATTGAAATGATTGGAAATTGAAGCAGGTGTGATCCTCGACTGCCGTCATCGTAGAACGTCAGGGTGGGGAGAGTTTGAAGGCGTGACCTAGGATGAAACTCGAAATCTCGACGGTAGAGTTCGAAGATTCTTTCATTTTTCTCTATCTTACCTGCCGGCGTAATCCATGTCTTCCTCCGCTAATTCGGGAGGATAGGGATGAAGAGGCATGAGTTTCCTCTCTCTGGGATCAAAGGCCAGCTGATAGAGGAAGGTGTTGTCTGCTCGGATGAAACCCTCGATGTACTCCTCTGTGATTGGGACTTTCAATTTCATCATCAGTGGTAATGTCTTCAACACCTGGGAGGGTGAGGGTGGTGGTGGTGAGGGAAAGAACACATTAGGAGGAAACAAAATAACAAAAAAATACTGTAGGACAATACAATGGACCATTTAATGGTGCAATAGGAGCTGTACACAGGTGGGCATTATTTACACAACATTCATTGTACACGAACACAGGTGGTGAACGATAAACAATCTATGGACGAGACAGAAACAGTTTGATAGTAACCAGTGTAGTCACTGCCGTAACATGGTTCCTAGACATGAAATGTTACTCAAAAACTGCACCACAGCATCCCATCATGCTAGAATACAAACTGTTATAGGTTATTGGTAGCCTATACCATCACTGTTGCAGACACAATGGTGTACTATCACCTGATTTGATTGTTTTGCCAAATATGGCTGTACTCAGAAGAATACAGCCAAACTCAAGAGAACATTTCACTGCTGTTTGCATATGAACAAGACAACAGGGAGTTTTGACGTCATTGAGCTAGGGCATGCTTTTACATGCACACATGTGGACACTCTGAAATGTGGTCAGCGATCACGACTCGTTCAAAGTATGTCACATTATTCAGCACATTCGATCCTGGACCCACTGTTACCTGCCGCATGTCTGTATTTGTGCAGGTGTGCATAAACTTCCTGGCCTTGCCCAGTCCGATCCCTTGCAGAGATGGCAGGTAGTCGCATCCCGCCAGGATGCACATGTGACGGAACTTGTCCACTGAGAAGAAGGTACCCATCTTGACGGCGCGGTTCAGCCGGGACTGGTCGATCTCCAGGGCATTCCCAGCGGTGTCCAACTTAAATATAACCTGCAGGGAGGAAAGAAGCAGATGAAATGACTTTGTAATACAATGCTTAGTTTGCCAATTCATTTTTCTTCTCTTTTCTTTTTTTTTCAGATTTTGTGTCAATGTATGACAGAACCTGCAGTCCCCTCTGGAAACCTATGGTACACCTCACCCTCACACTACATGGTATGTCCTTGGCTTTAATTGCCACTTCAGAATGTATTTCCCCCTCTTGTTGTGGTAATATTTCCATTTTGCAACGACATGTAAATGCAAGACATATGATTTGAGGGTAGCGCAAAGTTGGACACAAGTTTAGAAGATGAGAATTAGGACACTTTCTTTTTTGAAATCTTCGAAAGAAAAGATCATTGATCGGTACTTTACAATTGTAGATTATCTGAAAAAGATGGCTCAAAAAAAAAATCACAGTGATTCAAATATTCATATGAAGAATTGGAGTTGAATGAATATTCATGTTGCAAACTGCTCTGCATGCAGAACTAATGCCATCTGTTTCATTCCTTAGTAACGCCATCGAAGGATGCTCCCAGCATTAAGATAATACTCAGTTAGAGCCATCAACACTTACACCTTTACATCATACACATTCATGGCAAATCTGAAAGACCTACATTGAACGTTATGACACGCAAGAAAAAAAAAAAAAACTTTTCTTCTGAAGCATAAAATAAGACTTCACTTCCTAAGTAATGTTGGAATAAAAACTCAAAAGTTTTCATGACGCCCACTCTTAAATAGACCTATACAAAACATGAGCAACAAATACATAGTGCAATGGTAAGGAAAATTAAAAAAAAGTGTCTAACCCTTTTACAACCAAAAGCCACCAAATCCGAGTCCTCTGTGATGATAGCTTGGACGAATCCATATTTTTCCAGGTATGCTAACTGGGAGTCGGCTTCGTAGGGGGCCACGATGCAGTCCACACCCAGCGACCTCGCAGCCTGCAGGAAAGGATTGCAATTTATGAAGTACTGCGTAATACTTGGCATGCCTTTAAAAACGTGCAGCCATCACTGCAAACTTAAGGCCATATCAAAATCAAGGCTCTGCATCATTTACATCTCACTTTGAGGCTTTGCAACATCTGTGCATGCATGAAAACAGTTTCAAATATCCCACAGTTGCTTTTATGTTTTTCCGTTCGCTATCAGGAAAACCAAAAGATTTTCAACGATTTAATCATAGGTAGAGATTTTAATGATCTTACTAGTGAGCACAACTTTCATAAACTTGGAAGGATGTTTTTCTTTCCGGTTTCCAAACACTAATTGATAGGCATTTTGACTTGTAGCTAAAAATTCAAACACATTTTTAAATTTGGTTTGGTTTGGAAACTTTGGGAGAGGGGAAACTCTGTGACATCCATAACAATTGTACTTGGTATTTCATCGACTGCAGTTTAAAAGCAGATTAACCTCTCTATGACAATGAGTTGCAACTTCCCTGTGAGAAGGTAATTTAGGAGCAACAAACCTTCATAACATCCAGGGCCATCTCGGAAGTGACATTGATACACTTTACAAATGCATCTCTGGCTTCTGAACTTTTACCCTCTCGTAACAATTGCTTCCCATTCTGCCTGGAAAGCTCTCTCCGCCTATGTAGGAAAAAAAGTGCAACATTTACGTCAGGATGCATCCAATTTGGAAGAAATGGGTAGGTGAGGAAGGAGCAGGGGGATCCAGAATGGAGACCTGTACTATGTTACTTGAGTGAGGATTTGTAGTTGTGAAATAAATGTTTACCTGCAGAGCAGTGGGGGCACCAGCATTGTAAATTGGGTGGGCAATTGGAGGACAAAAGAAACTGTTGGTGGGGGAAAAAATTTTGCTCTTAGCACGAAATTGAGGGTGTAGGGTCCAGAAGTCTGTCTTAGGGACTCTGATGGGGTACAAGGGCAAACCCTTCATTCAGAAGCTGCAAAGTAAAATCCTGAGTGAAAATCCGTTGGAAGTTTGTTTGACATCATTTACCGTTTTTGAGATATGACTTTTCAAACTTTGAGAAAAATGCAAAACAGATGACGTGAAGTGTTGCAGTGTCAGTATTTCTTTTGCTAAGCCTATATCTGCCTCTTAAATACTTAATTACTGAGTTCCATATTGGTAAGTAATATCGATATTTTTGAAGAAGAAAATGCCCTCTGGTTATATAAAATTCTCAAATGTCCTTAAAATAAAGGATAAAAACAAAGCATACATCTAAGACATATCATAGAAGTCCATCTCTCACAAATTTGCATACTTAGCTAATTTGTTTATTTCTGATACAGCTGTGACACATTACTTTGCCTGTAAATTGGAAAATCTTGGACAGATTTTGATGGAATTTGTGGCCACTTTTAATAAGCTCAATGCTGAAATGCACCCAATGCTCCAAAATGTCACTTTCATGTCACATGACCTTCAGGGAGACATGCCTATACCTGATTTGGAGGAAAAAGGAGCAAAATGTTACGTAAAATGTACGTCACAACTACCGATCCTCCCTGAAGGAACTGTGGAAGGTGGAACACTGTAGGTGAGTTTACACGAAATGAATGTGTGTAACTAATGTATGTAAGTACATGTTGTGAAACTACTGTAAACAACTACAGAAGTTGTTCCACGACAGTGCCACATTGTATGTTGTCTGAGGGTCAATCCTGTTACATCTCCTGCTCCTGCTAAAAGACCTTGCAGTCTAAACAAATATCATAAACCTTTGGGGGAGACAGACTACTTGCCCAAATATTTACAGGGCAGAATTAGCTATACCTTGTCATTTTTTCTAAGTGCACAAAAGCTCAGTTGCACACTTGAGGGAAATTTTCTACCTGAAAGCCCTTGACAATCCTAATTGCTTTTTGTAAAGGTATCACTTTTTGTTTCCAAAGATAGAACCTGGACCAGTTTTAACAACAATTCACAAGAGATGAGAGCCAGGGATGGTACGAAATGAAACGGCAAATTGGTACTACCACCAAAGAGAATCCATTGGGTAATCACCCTTTTAAGTAATTAGTAGAAACGTGACATGCACCTCAGCAAACAGTAGCCATTACACTTATACACCCCTCCTGTTTATGTTGGAAGATAGACAGTGACAACTAGTGTAAAAGAGTTTTGCCGGTAAGTGTTTAATAACTTGACAAGAGAGGAAAGCTGTAATTTTAAAAACCCAGGAGTGACTATGGATCAAATCGGATGTTACACTACGAATCTTTTAAAGTGACGATCCTCTCATGCAGACTTACTTTCTTCTGGCTTCTTCAACTGATTTCTTTGCAGGTAGGTGTTGCCCATCAAACACCAGGATTGGTGTGATGTCCATGGACCGCAGCATGTTGACCAACTTCAAGCAGTACCGGACGTATCTGAATGGATGGCAAGACCAGATTGCAGTTGGTATTAATGTCACATCATTTCTTAAAGTCTATTTCACATAAAAATGTACGTACACTGCACAAATTGCAGCAAACTAAAAACAGATCCTGTCAACCACTTCATCATACTGTACTGTACATCTCAGCAAATGTTTGCGTGCAAAAATTTGGAAATCAATGATAAATCTTTAATGGTACTCTCCGCAGTGTGTGCAGTCGGGCTGTTTTAAAACCTGTTTTCTTACTGGTCACATTTTTCTCCCTTTGCAAGCTGGACAGCACAGGCAACGGCCCCTCTGTGGATCCAACAGTAGGTATCGACGGCTACGGCATGGCCTTTGTACTTCCTGACATTGATCGCTTCTGTGGCGTCTTTAAGGAACGGAAGCAACCCTTGAATGCCCATCCTGGTCCAGGCATGAAACTGTTAATACGCTTTTCAGTTACAATGGTAATGTATCCAGGCTGCGTTTCAAAGAAAAAAATACCGTACAATATGGAATAAGGAATAAAAAGCACTTTAAGAAGCATAAAGATTTATCAAATTGGAAAATAACCTAAAGATATTTGAAAAAAGACTTTTATTTTTATTCAAGTGCCAGTCTAACACTGTTTGGTAGGGATGAAGTGAAATCTGGCCGAGCACATTGGCTGACAGCCAGCACTCAGAAGAGGACATGTAAGTACCTCTAGGCTAACTAATGTTATGTCTACAAGTACAACACAAAATTAATATCATGGTGACTGTCGAATGCGCATTTAATGAAATCAGTCATTCCAAGTTTGATGTGACAGTCCCACCTACAAAAGTAGGAACAATCCAAAACAAAATTAGCTATCGCCATGGTGTTTGTCGAGTGTGCATGCCGCTGACTTAAGTTAGTGTAGAAATGACAAAAAATGGTGGTGTGCTTTATTATTTCAATCTGCCAAACCTCAGCTTCAAAGGTTGTGATTTGCAATGTTAAGCTGAGATGCGCATTTGACGGGCCTGCACAGTTGATGTCTCTTTTTCTATACAGTGGACTGCTTAATGTTCACTAAGTTTGAGAAGCTAAGACCTGGGCAAGAGCCAGGTTGGAAAGTTTGCTACTGATGTTGGGGGGAGAAATCACGGTGAGTGTGCAGAAATAATAAAGAAGAGTTCTGTCTGCAGAAATTAAAAGGGTGCCCGTCTGCGCAAATTAAATAAAAATGAAAATGTAACTTCCTCCGTGCAACACTATTACTTCTAGTGAGTAGTGAACCTAGTAGTACTAGTATATACACGGTCTGACGGTAGAGATCTATAGCCTTAGCCTAAGCTATGTTTACAATTTGTTTAGTGCTAGTTACTAAGTAAGTTAGTGGCCTACGTTAGTCTTCTTAAGGCTTGATTTGAACTAGTTAAGGCTACTGTACCTTCTCAATCTCAACATCGAATAACGTGAAGAATCTGCCTATAAGTTTGCAAAGTTATATGGATACCAGGAGAGGCATAATTTTCCATCTGATGCTCTGATTCAGCCCGGCAATTTAGCAGTTTCGTAATCTGTGTATGTGTGGAGACTAAGTTGTTAGCACATGTATGATTGATCCAGGGCTACTTAGCCAATTGTACACATACGTACGTAACTAGAACTACAACTGTACAACCCACTGTCCGACTTAGCTGGGCAATTAAGTACAGTACGCCTACGCACACTATAGCGCGTGCAGACTTCGAAATGAAATTCCCGCGTCTGACGTCATTTCCGTCTAAAAGTTTTGTTGCGGGCTGTTGCTTTTGTACGGAAAAGTTTAATAGGCTGATAATTGAAAATTCTAAGATAGGTAATTGTACGTTTCTTGTTTAGTCACTGATGAGTCTTGTTAAACCCTAAGGGTACCGTACATAGACTTACCAGAGTCGGTTTAATTCTTGTATTTTTGGAAATACATGGCCTTCTTAAAACAGTAACGTTACACAACACAGCTTTGATGTTAAACTGAAAAACGCGAGTTGCAAGAGCAGAAGCACATCCTGGTTATTTGCCCACGCCTCTGTTCCATTAACTTAATGCTGAGGCGAGTGAAACTGGTAAGATATTTCTGTATCAAGACTCCATGAAGGAAACAGTTCAGCACTGAACGATCGACACCCAACGTCAGCCTCGCATTGGTTAACGTACGAACAATGTAGGCGAGGACTACGTAATTGTAACTTAGGCTGCTTGCAGCCTAGCCCTTCCCTGTACTGTAGACAGTACAGTACTTGTGACGCTAACGTTAGGTCTAATTCTATCTAACGTAGGCCATGGTATACTAAGGCTAGTAGTACGTAAGTTGTAGGCCATCAGAAAGTAAATCTGATGGCAGACGGGGGTTCATTTTAAAATAAAAAATATGCAGCAATTTGACAAGCGCTATTTTTCCGGCCCTCAAAACTTTTACTGATTTTCCAGGTGTGCTAGTAGTAGTAGCGTTCCCATGTAGTACCATCATCTTAGGCTATGCCCTGTATATGATGTATCTACAAGGTAGGACACTCATTCCAAAGGTACATGGAACTTGGCCTATTTTCACATCTTTATGCCAACTAGTACAGAGATTACCTAACCCTGTATATCACACTGTTCGATGTATTAGCACACGTAACACACCTGCGACCTCCAACGTATGTAATTATGCAATCACTCTTAGACCAAGTCATTAGTGCGAATTTGCCATTTGCAAAGCAAGCAGTCTACAGCCTTGCAAGTGGCCAGGTAGACGATTAGTACATGAGGCCAAAGAATTATACATAGGTGGGCACTCAGGAGGGCTTTATTAGTCATAAGACAGTAACCGCCAGGTTAATCACAATCATTTACAGCGGTGCTTTTACTTTCAAAAGCCGTGAGATTTGTTTTTCTGAGATACTGAAATGAAAAGTCCTAAAATTTATCTGGATTTCATTTTTGCTTTATTTTGACATTGATGTAAGTGTTAATGCTACTGTTAATGCTACATTTGAAAAAACAAAGTTTTGTTAATTTGGTGGAGATGATACTGGTACCAAGAATTTCCCCCTGCACCGCAGAGTTTTCAAAAGTACCAATTCTTGCAGTAAAAGTTTTCCTCCGGTACTGTGAGTACCGATACTGTATACCTGTACTGACTTGGGTACTGGGATACCGCCCAACCCTCGAGTCAAACAAGATTCATAGTAGTACAACAGTATTAAATTCTTACCCCAAGTTTTGTGCATACCATTTTTTGATAAAGCTCATCATTATCATATGCTCTTGGCTCGTGCATGGCAATGAATACTTGCAGAAGACCTTTCAAAGTTTCATTAATACAATATACTGACTCATAAGGGATTAATTAATGCAGTTTTGCCCCCAGAAGTTTTGCCTAAAAAATGTTGTCCACCTCTGATTTTCTTGATTGAAACACTGTTTTTAGGAGTGGAAAGTATCAACTTGAAGTGAAGAGTTGTTCATATTTAAATATATTTCATGAACACAACATACATCAAATATGGCTCATAAGTAGTAATATAGATAAAGGTTCAATCAAATTTATTCTTTCAGGTCATGCATGCTGTCTGCTGTCTCACCTGCTGTCTATCAAAAAGTAGTGGAAACTTGTACATGTACACACTAAAAAGTGTGTTTAGAAAAATTTCTGACTCCACTTTGTAGTAAATGTTTAGAAAGTTCAAGTTAGGAGACCTTAACTTGGCCAAATTAACTGTTACACCTGTTTCGGAAGCATCAAATCAACACTCACTCATGGCCAGAATTTCTAGTGAGGCCTGGCACAGACACAAATTTTTGATATGCAGACCTTAAATAGCACTTGACAGAAGATCCACTGCAATAAAAGAAAGAGAAAAAGATGTGTAAGTTAAATCTTAATGAATTTATTTTAATTTATTTTCCACTGCATGATTTTACTGGGCGAAAAATCAGGAGCGGAAACGCACGGACCCCATCCATAAGGGAGTAACTGTACTATCTAGAATACCCCACTGCAGTGAAAGACACCTTGTCAAGTCACAGATTAGAACGTTTAAGGCCTACAGTATTTGCTTTTGAGAACCATGCTAAAATGGTGTGTCTTCTGAAAAAATGTACTGTAGTGGATATGTCACATAGAACCTTAAGTACTAGTTGCTTTGAAATAATTCTACTTTTCTCAGGTTTTGTTAATTAGAACTGCTCATATTCACCCACCCCTCCCTCCCTCCTTAATCCTCATTAGTCATTGGGAATTCACTTTTAACTGGAATTTTATGCGAAGTGACTGTGTGAATATGAATCCATTTGCAAGGGGAGTCGTAGTCACCAGGAATCCATTTTTTCACTGGATTCATAGTGGAAGTGGCCGGCTGAGTAGAAATCCATTTGCAGCTGGATTCCTTGTCAGAGTCAAAGTAAGCTAGATCTTTGACAATCACTGGAAATATATTTCTGGCTGTTTTCCTGGTCATAGTCGAAGCACTTGGCTCGACTAGTTAGGAATCTGGATGTGCAGTGTAAATCACTGACTACAACTGGGAATCCGAGATGAGCAGTGGTAATCGACAAATTTGGATTTCAGTGGCTTCGACTAGCTATGTGGATGCACAGTGAATATCATTGAAGCAGGATATTCTATAGTTTTACCCCCGCTGCTGTTGTCCATCAAGTTTGATTATGACTAAATCAAAAGTACAAATGCAATAAGATTACCCATAAAACTGTTTTTAGTGACTTTCAAAGAATGAAACAGCTAAATTTGGCATCGTTCACTCGCTCGAAGGCATGCTAATATGGCATACAGCTGCAGTTTTACATTGAGTTTTGTAAGACAAAATTCATCAGTTTCCTCCTCATAATTCAGTAGAAAGCTTATGCAGAAAGGTGGATTCGGTGCCAGAGGTCGTATATGTAAAGTTAGGTAAAAAACAACTATTTGAGACCATGAGAGGTAACAACCTGGCAAGGGTCGGCTAAATAGATAAATATTTGTGTTTGCTGCACAAGGGATGTTAATGTGCAGTGTAATGAGCATAGGCCATGTACAGTAACATACTGTAATTCACAGCTATGTTCAAAGGCTCAGAGGAGAGCTAGCCTAGCATCACCATATTTTATTTTAAAATTGTCAAAGTTTAGCTTTTATTTGAGCTCATTAATGAAGTTACAGGGAAAAAAACCCTCTTAGCAATACAAATCATCTTTCAGAGGAGATGCCCATAAATATAAAAGCATATTCTCAACAAAATGAGAATGGTCTCACATGGTCATATTCAAGGTCAAAACAGGTCAAAAGGTCATTCTGTCAGAGATACTAAGCTTATTTCGTTATCTTTAAAATGATACCTCACCCTGACCCATTACATATATATGGATGTGTGATGTACTTGTCAAGTTATGTCCATTGATATTTTGATGGTTCAAGTCAATTTTGCAACCTTGAACTGTTTTTGAACAACCATATCTCATGGACCAGGGGTTCAATTTTGCTAAAAATTTTGCATTTGTTTTTCGTTTGGCCATGTAGCAATTCCACACACCAAATTTCATTCAAATCTGAGATGTACTGTACTGTACTGTAGGTGTTTTAAATGTCCAAAAACTTGGTTGATCTGACACGGAATGACTCAGTGCTGTATTTAAGTAATGTAGTGGTATCCATACCTTAAAAATTTTAGCAAAATTCAGGTTAAATTTAAAAGATCTTAAAAAAGTACACATATATGTTTGTAGCAACAATGATGAATCTCTACGTTGCTATAAAGGCAGTAAAAGCATTTATAAAGGCATTTAGCCGTTGCAAGGATTCAAATGCATTACATTATGTATACTGCACAGTAACTTTAATACTGATCTATGGGTAATTACAGTACCTCAGTGGGTACCAAGTTTATGTGAGTTTTGGTGTTCCTTCAGTGGAGAAGCCAATTAAAGTGAACTTACTTGACTTTTTAACGATTTCAGGGTTGGAGTTGTTGGAATGCTTTGTGCTAAAATCTTCAGGAACTTGTCTAAGCTTATTGCAGTAACTGAAAGCTACAGTAACAAGACCAGAGACTTAACAGATACTGATGTACAAAAGTACACCAAAATGTTCACAAAGTAGCCCTTGTAAAAAACAGAAAAACGTTTACATTCAGACATATGGTGGCTCATCCAACCCCTGTTACAGATGAAGTACTTTAAAATCTACCGTAAGTTTTTTTCACAAGACCCATAGAAATTGGTCAATCTATAACAAATGTTTTATGGATCATACAGTACTGCACTGCACTTCATGAGATAAAGCATCATGTGCATCTTGATGGAATTTATTCATGTGACCCTACACCTTAATGTCAACTGGCACTTTCAAAGAACTTGTGGAGTTGTGTACAGCATTCAAGACCTTTTTTACAGTAGCTAAATCAAAATTTAACGTATCTTTTTACTAGTAATGTTACAAAACTTACTGTAGAGTGTGCCAGCTCTGTATGGGTTACAATTTTCAAGGGATTTCTCCCTCACAAATGGCAAACTACCAAGTCGGGTTGTTCACCATGGATACACGTACCATGGAAATCAAGTGAAATGGGGCTGTGTGTGATTACAGTTGCAAAAATACTTGTGCTCATCTACATGAAGAGCTCAGGTACTTTCATTTGTATACAATTACAGTAGCTGACATGCATTCAACAAGCGCTTTTAACATCCATGAAACAAGTCAACAAGTGTTTAAAAATGTGAGCCATTGATTGGATATGGAAGGGCCCCAGATAGCATGTGACAGTATTACATGTTACTGCTTCACGGAAAAAAAAAAGGAAAAAAGACTGTTCACAATCGATGTAATGAACTGTTGTGGGGGGAATCGATCGGATGTTATATGGTGATATCGGAAGACTACAGTTTCTAGGACTAATACCTGAAGAGACATGACGACTTTGAAAAGACGAGGAGACCTAGCACTGACTGATATGATCCACGGTCATTGGTTGCCTTCATGAGTCCATTTGATACCTAAGTTTATGGCATGGAGAAAATGCTACTGCACATGATGACCGAAAAATCAGATTGACATGCAAATGGCTTATGATATTCTGTGAACCTGAATGAAAAAAAGTAGCTTGTGATATTCAGACACTGTAAATGATTTTTTACTTAATTTTGTTTCGTTGACTATCAATATTCTACTAATGATATATTGTGTGAAACAGTATGCTTTGGCTGATTGAAAGCCTTTCTGTCCCTTAAACATTGGAAAGGCTGCACGTAAGTTTTTGTCGTTTTGCTAAATATCGCAAGCATAGTGAGGTACTGATATCCTGTGTAACGAAATAGTCTAATCATGAAAATCGGATTGACACTTACAGTAGTAAATGAGTAAGACTTCCGTATACTTTAGACTTACCAGTGCAGAGCGTTGGACACACAGGAACAGCGGAGACAGGTACCCGCCGTGGGGGGAGGGATGGCGAGTGCAACAAGATGCCCTTTTCCTCAAGAAATATCACCGTTTATATGACAGCACCAGAAATGTCACTTGGTTCTTTCTCTATTTTAGTCTATAAGTGTGAATGTGATGTACTATGGCAATGCCAAGTTTCTGGACACCTTTTAAAATTTATGCATTTTGTTGCTTGATTTGCCATTATGTATGTTTGTCGGAATAAACTTCAGTACTACTGTAGTTCCATTCTGGCACACTGTTAAAACATTTACAGTTTGCTTATGTTATAGTCTCGAAGGTCAGTTTGTCCTAGGAAAATTTTGTGTCCTTTATAAAGTACTACTAGTTGATGGCACTCAGGCGTATTTTCAGCTTACTATGACATTGGCCCTTTTCAAAGGGCTGGTCCTGTCCCTCACAAAAAAAGGCTAGCGCCCATGTCCCAATGTCTATGGGACAGAAAGAGATTAAATCAACCAAAGCATGTAGTTTTACTCTCTGTTTCGCAAAATATCAATAGTTTTGTGGGTTATTGATAATGTATAAAATGAAAGGAAACACGGTCATAGATAGCTATTCCTCCCAATTTCACAGGCTGTTTCATTTTGTTGTATTTTGCAGAATATTATCATCCCATACAAACTAGTGTACTGTACACATATTTACAGTGTAAGTAGCTCCACAGTATGTGTAGTTGGCAGGAATGAATTTGCATGTACACACTACTGTATGCAACATCAGTTTCACTGTGAACTTGAATAAATGCTATAGTAAAGAACTGACTTCACCATCCAATAGGAAAGTCGTAGTGTGGTGATTGAAGAACTTTTCTAGCAGTGAAGAAAAAACCATCATGGCTTGTACAGGTAGTTCTCTTACCAGAGCTCCTTACACCTCAGCTTTAATTTTGAGAAAACAAAAAAGGATAGTTTTATACCTCACACAACAGAAGTTCTGTTTTGTGATTTCATTTGGTGATTTTGATATTTACCAAGAGAAAACTAACATCAGTGCAGTTTCACTGTGGTTTGGAGGAAAAATATCCCAGACTGGTTGTGACATATGGCCTTACACTGTAGACACTATGAAGGCCCACATGTACTGTACAATATGTGAATGGATAGAACCAACATTTTGACCATTCTCCGAAGAAAGTGATGCAGACTTGAGCATTCATTGACTGAATACTGTACCTCGCTAGAAGTGACACAAAAGCAAAATGAGTAAAACTAAAATTATCAGTTCTACATTAGTGCGTTACTCCTGTCATCCAACATTTATAAAAAAAAAAAAAAACTGTAGACTGGAATGATGTAATTGTAGAGTAGTGATCAAATTGAATTTGAGGCTGTTACATTTTTTTTTTTAAAGGAGGCTCATAGTTGACTATGTGTTGTAAAGCTCTTTGCTCTTCTCACGGTCCATAGACTATGGACCTAATACTGATGTAAAGTAAACATTGGATGGTGAAGTCATGGATGATTCATCAGCAATTAGATCTTATGCACGTATATTTACAGAAAATCACTCAAAGCAAATAACTTGCAGTCTGGAGAAATCTTTGCAGTCTACAGTAACAGTAAATGAAGATACCGTAGATCAATGGCCCGGTTTCAGACATATTTGGAGGGGAGAAATACCCTTGGATGTTACTTGATGGTCCTAATTTGTGTCGGCATCCCTCCGAATGGCTGCGGTGTTCTTGCTTTGTACATGAAATGTACTGTTCAGTGGGCTTTCTATTAGCCATGCATATTTGTGGAGGAAATGTTCATGGTTAAAAAGATAGAAAAGTTGGGCTGTCGTATGTCATTCAACATTGCCCCCTTTGCTAAGGTTTATCCCCCTTGCTCATTCCAGTTTGAAAAGGTCACTAAAAGTTTGGTAAATTCACAAAGCAGGACAGATTTTTAGCCAACAAAGAAATTTTGAGACTTAGATCAGTAATAATACCAATGTTCACTGAATGTACAATTTCATTTTAAGGATCCCTGGAAAGTTTGTGAACATAAATTTTAACTGTAGTGAAAAGATCTACATTACAGCTGCTGTGCGTAAATCCATTCTGTCTGCAGTTTCCGTATGTCATGTGCCTTTTATTTTTGTTGACCTGTTTGTATGAACTGAATTATGTGATTTGTGAATGTTTCCTGCTTTTAGTATCTTGTTTGCTCTATAGACATCATATTTTGTGTTATAAAGAACAGTCCAGAAAATACCCAAACTCTCGTCGCAATTGTAGAATAACCAATAACGATCATGTACTCTACAAGGCATTTCCCAGACTTCAGGGTTCTATATTTTCTGGGTGTACCAAAGTTAAAGGAAAACCGTTGTACAGCCTCCTAGATTGTCCTGACACTTCAAATACACTGTACAGTATAGTTTTTTAAACAATAAGACACCATTCGGTGGTACAAAATATGAAGTGTTTATGGATATATGCATTTTATTCATTCTCAAGTTGCCATGTTGTTGCGAAAGAATGACGCTACACATGCACCTGTACATGTCACGTAGTATTGCTGGTGCCTGTGATACCTTATACATTTCCAAAATGGCGATACGCTGTGCAACAACGGCGGGAAGCTGGTATGACATCACACACCACAAAAACGTTGAAAATGCCATTTTTTTACAGTTATAAACGATAAAAACGTTCCAGACAACCTCAGAACACAGTAATCACAACGTGACGACCTTATAAGTTTCACAGTGGTTTCGCTCACCCTTGTGACTGCTTGGTTACCCTTTTTTTTAAATTTTTGGCAGTGACAATCCATATACAGGAAGACTTAGAGCAGGTTGTGAATTGCTGACTTGTTGTTACACATTGTTATGGATTTCAGAAGAGGTGTGAGTTGTTACTGTTTCCAAATGAAAGATACTTCAACTGTTTTAATATTGCATGTTCAGTACTGTACGTACTGTACATGTATGTGATCGACCTAGAGGCTAATTTTTTATTAATCGTTTCTGTATTCCACCTGTTGATTATTAACATGAATTATTAATTTTATCTGTGTGATATCAATCAAAGTGAAAGGCGTCTCTCGACAGCTGCACATTCTGCACCTGTTGTAGGGCAGTGAGGCAAGAAGACCGTTGTACAGATACAGTGCTTTTGCGAGTAAATGATTCTAACAGATGAATATGAAAGTATTGCGCACTACGTTAGTACCTGTTCACTTCACTGTCAAGTATTGATAATATGTAGAACTCAAAGGCATAAACAAATCCCCCCCTCCTCCCATATCCTAGTATTTAAAGTAACTGCAGATAACAAGTGGCAGGGTTTGTCGTACAAAACGGCCAGAAATTTCTGATGAGGGGTACAGTGGATAGGAAAGGGAAGGACAAGCACTGTGATTGCTGTCTGAACATATAGTGCAGTAGTCTACTGCTTTCAAAGACAGACAGTGTCTCCTTGCTGCTTCAAATCTCTTTACCCTTGAGTCTTGACAAAGGAATTCTTGTACTGCAGGCTTGAGACCTGTATTAAAGCTGATACTGTACTTGAGGGATAAATGCCATATAAGGAAAAAGCAAACAAATAAAGGAGGAGGAGGGGGGGGGAGGTGGACGAATGATATTTTTCATTGCTTACTGTATTGTAGTTGAGGGCAACCCTCTTGCTAGCAAGTCCCCCATGCCCCATCCTCTCCTACTCCCCTCCTCCTTGTCATTTGACTTGTCCAAATTTAATCTCTTACATGACTTTCATACAAAGTGGCAGCAATGTTCTTCTTTAGCAATACAGTACTTGCAATGATTTTTCATTGTGTGTTAAGGTACTGACACAAAATCCCCGCAAATTCCCCAGGGAATCATGGCTGAGAATTATGACACCAAATGTGACAGCATGTGCGCAGTACTGTACTTGAATTGCAAGCAAGCAAGATGATGGGCTACTGAAGAGTACATTTATATCTATTTGTGCAGTACTGTCTTAGGCAATCTGAACCACGGAATATTCCCTGACTTTATATCTTATAACTTAACTACCAAATGTATAGGCCTACAGTATGTAACCAGACTCATGAAAGTGGACACGGGTGTTTTGAAGTCCTCTTTGTGAAAGATCATTTGTACAGTGTGCAGTGCATCACAGTAAGATCTTTTAGGCAGTAACTGTCTGCGAAAAGATATAACTTCAATTGCGAAGTGATACTGTACTGTGGGCTATGCTGCAACTAAGGGTAAACTCGGATGCTGCCATATCACACTGGGCAATATTTAAAGCCTTTAATTTGTTATTTCCCTTTTTCAGTTGTTTTTCCTGTCCAGTACACAAAATTGGCCTTAAATTGGTAGTGTCCCTTTTGGGATTTCAAGCCCTTTCAGGTACAGTAGGCTGCTACAGGCTCTTTTTATTGATAACTACTGTGCACCCATGCTTCCCAACCAGGGGAACTAGAGCACCGAGGGGATACCCACAAACACCATCTATAGGAATACCTGGGGGTCCTTTTGATAACCTCAAAAGAAAAAATCGTAGTATTCTATAATAACCAAATGTAGGGAAGTGAGATACATTTTTAAGCACAATTACAGATTACGGTTTTCTCAGTTTACTTATGCTTTGGGACTGGGTAGGAGGAGATAGCAAAATTTACAAATTTGCAGAACACAGTCCAAAAGGGTGGGTACCACTGAACCACACCTGCTGTACCATATTACTGCACATGTACAATATTAAAGGGGACTCACTGAATTTATACATCGATACATTTGGAAGGATTTTGAATGGTACATGTACCAAACCTTACAATCGGCATGAATAAGTCAAATTTAGCATCCACTAGAACTGTGAAAACCCAGAATTTGTTGACTTTTTTACCTTGTTTTGTACTAGTTATTGTGTGTGCGTATCAACTGGTGCAAATGTGAAAAGTGTTTGATCATGAATTTTATGTTCAAACACCAAATTGAATCTTTAATTGCTCTCTCATTAATGTTCATTCGTATGTGACACATATCCTCTCAGTCTGATCATTTGCCATTAATGGAGTATGAAGGGGAAACTCGACAGATTTAGAAAATTTAGTGAATTTCACATAAACAACTTAATGTGCATCTACGGTATCTATCCCAAATTTTCCCACAAGGGAAAGCAGAGATGCCTAAGTATACCATTTTGAAGGTGTGATGGACTAAAAATGTTTGCCAAATGACCTTCAATAATGGCTCAGAAATTGAAGGTATAATCCATTATCAGCTAAAACAAAGGAGGAAACAGACTTTGACTTGTGTACCTACAAAAGCTCACGTAGTCAGCAATTGTTAAATGCAGTTGAAAACAAACATTGAAATCTGTCGATAATTAGACGGTTCAGCCAATACATAGCATCGTGGACTAAGAACATTTCCTTGCCACAAACATGTTTCAATATTTTGGATTTATTCAAAATTTGTTTTCAGAGAGATGTACTTTGTACAGTAATTTGTAATAAGCACATGCTTGTGTTATTTGTGGTCAGATTTAAAGACAGCTTGCTGTATTATCATTGTCACTGAAGAAGTTGTTTAATTCATCAGGATCCACTTACAAGCTAAGAATGTGATTCGCCTAATTCTGGATTTCCTACTGTCTATCAAGGCCATTTCCTTGACTTTTTTTTTTTTTTAATTCTTTCACACTCTTGACCGGTTGATCGGATGCGTGTTGCGTGCTTTAGTGGAGTCTATTGATTATTTCACACTGTTTAGAATGTTTCGAGTCACTGTGCTATCACTGGGATCCGAAGTGTGTTTTTGTAACTGCTGAATACAAGCGGCAACATTGCTTTGTTAAAGAATGATATTACTGATCCAGGAATACCGTCAGTTCAAAAGTGTGTTTGTGACCCTGTACGTATTTGGAATATGAACTTGGCATGGCAAGGGTTTGGCACTTGCCTTCTCATGTTTTGTTTTGGGTTGAAAACAATTTTTGTCCACCGTTTGAGGTATGAAGCTGGACGAGTTATTCATCATGAATCCTCAAGGCAAGCGCTATCTTTTTCAATTTAATAAAAGTTTTTCTTAACACAGTTTTTCTACACAGTAAATCACATTGCCTTGCTCTTGAATATTTAATGTCCTACAATATTTTGCGTGTGTTCTTGTTGTTAAGAAGTTGGTCCCTTGTGCGTGCTTCTGTCAGTTTGTCATGGGTTTTTTATTCTTTTTGTTTCCTGTGTATTTTTCCTGTGTAGAATACAGATTAATCAAAACTGCACAGTATTGCTGTTCGTATTGACAGTGTTCTGCCTTGCTGTACTACTGTAACTATGAATTGCTTTCTATAAATTTAAGTTTCTGTAACATGCTAGGCTGCCCTTGGTAAGTACTATATTTGTATCACAGTTAAACCATGGTTTAAGGTTTAATGGGCCAACAGTGTGTGTCTTTAGGTGCATGCATAAAGATACACTACATGTGCAAGTTTATTGAACAGTGCAAGCGTTTACCGGAGGGTCATGTTCACAGCTGCTTTGCATGCTAGGCATGATTCTGGTGTAGAATTTTTGTAAGCAGTGGAGTCATAAAAGTATTCTGTAGTTTACCAAGCTGTAAGGAATACAGTAGTACTGCCAATGTGCCTTGTGTTCAGTACAGCATGTGCACTTAATACATAGGGTAGTAGTGTACTGTATCAAACATGTCTTGAAGGTTAAACTTAATGCATGAGTAAGCAAGGGGTAAATACAGTCACTTTTGTATACCCACACCAGTGAGTTGTGGGGAATTTGGGAGGGGGAGAACAGAATAGGGAAGCATGGGTTGAAAAGTGGGGAAAAAAAAATCATGGACTCAGAGAGCAGTTTCCATGATTGTTTTGACATTTGCTCAGGTACACACTGTCCAGTACTGTACAGTGCTATAGTACTTAATTCAAGAAAAAATTTGCAACCTTTGGCATTAGCTCTGGTCGCCATTCCGGAAGGCTCACTGCTTTCCCAGTCTGGTGCATGTCCACTAAAGTATCTTCCAGATACAGTCTTCTTGTTTTGGGTTTTGGGGTGTTTTTTTTTTTCTGTCTGTCTGTCTGTAAATTAATCCTTGCTGAAAGTCAAGTAACAGATCTATGCTCTTCAGTGTTTATCTGTATGTGATGCCTTCAGCATGTACAGTACGTAGTACATATGATAAATGGAGAGGACATCTTTATCAATGATCATGTCCATACTTGGATCATGGGTTAACCATGTTGCTGAGTAGTCGAACCCTTTGAAATTGGTGTAGGTCTTATGAATATTGATGAGGTTGCAGTTTCACAAGGTGTTAACTGCAATAATTTGGTGTGATGATACTCTGTGAATACAAATTTTGTGGCAGAACAGTGCACATACAGAATGACAGAAACCAGCATGGTTGTGTAGTACCATGTCCAATACAAAACAGTTCAAAATTTTTCCGGGATGTTCACATGTGGCTTGTAATATGCTAGCAGGCTTGTAATATCACATTGCATGCTTATTGCTTAATAACCTGTACACAGGCACCCAGCAATTTCTAACGCACATCACATTACGACTTCTGAACCCAGCAATTACCCATCCTGACATGTTTTGAACTATTTATTGGTGGAGGTCTGTGGCCAATTTACAATCTGATTCTTGACTTGGTACAGTACATGATGGTATTACAAGACTAAAATTCCAACACTAGAACTCACACAGATTGTCCATTGGATTCCAGTAAAGTACAAGAACGACATACCCCACAATACTGTGCAAACCAGACACCGAGTCACAGAATGTGTTTTATGAATGACAGACATCCTTGGCATCTCTCCAAGCACAGAGGAAAAAGTTTATGACCTTCAGTACATCAAACTGATTTGATGGCAATTTGAATTCATGTTGACTTCTTCACTTCATAAATACTGAATGATTTAGATCAGGGTGTTGCAAGGAACCCGGGGAAATGTGCTCACTATTCTTTTCTTTTTCTTGATACTTGATGTTATTTCTTTCCAAAAAGTTTTATTCAGATGTTTTACAGTGCCCACATGTGCAGGTATACTGTACTCTTTGAAATTGCATAGTTAAGCGCTGTTCTGTTTTTGAAACCACTAGAACTGGGCCGAACCAATTTCATACCTGTATGGAGAGTGTACTGTACGTGTGGTCTACAGTATGGAATGTTTTGACGAGGAGCGTCGCCAGTGCATAATTTATCCAGTGTCGCATCACACTATACACACAAGACACATATACAGCCTCTTCAATTGCGTGGCACTTTTTTTTCTATGCATAGCCCTTACATTTTAATCAATAGCTTTTCAAAAACCCTAAAAAAAACCCACAAACTACTGCACAAAATTTAATCACTTAATTGTTCCCTGGCATCCACGATGCTATAGTTTCCATTTGTCACCCCTCATGTACACCCTATCACATTGTATTATGTGTCACAGTCTTATGTTGTATACAGGGAGCAGCTACTGCGCAGTAACATGCATTCAGAATCTCTGGACATCAGTGATGAACCACTCAGTCATCTACTGTACTCCACTTTGTTGTGATGTAGTAATCTCCATTTGTCACTGTTTTGTGTTACAGTGTACAGTATTTGTGTGACAGTCTTATGTCACACATGTCACAAGAACAGTACTTTGCACAAAGTTGCTCTCAGCATCTGTGGATCTCTGTGATGTAGCCACACAGGCATGTAGTGTGTATAGTACTCCACTGTGTTGTTCTGCCAGGAGTATGTAGTAGCCTACACTGCATTCTACACTGCATTGTTTTACAGTCCGCAAACATGTGGCATCCTGTACTGTACATGTATGACAAGGGAACAGTACTCTACACTTAACATGCTCTGATGATCTATGATGTGACCCTTACCCAGTCATCCACTGTGAAGTTGCATGAAAATTTTTCGCAGTACAGTTCTTACAGACTGCCCCTAATCATTTCATTTGTTTCTCTCTTGTCAGATTGCTTGGTCAGCGATTCACCGATTGAGAACCTTCCTTCTCCGAGTGGGTACCCCTCCTTGATGTGCCCCCAGCCAATCTCTGGCAAACTGGCTGAGAGGGGACAATCGAGTCAGACGCCATCGTTTGATCCTTATGAGGAGGACGTCTTTTCCTCAGATGTGTTCACGGATGAGAATGAAGACGCTCTAACAGGAAATGAAGTCAGTGAAGCGGGAACGCTCACAGGTGGGTGCTGCCAGATCTGTACATGTACCGAAAATGATTTTGGAGATAAGTTTGCATCACTTACTAAAACTCTCTCATCATACCTGTCTCCACATACTGCATCTCATGTTTTCTCAAAAATGCCTGCCCAGTTCACCATGGCAGTTGGTATGGTGTACGGCAGCATTGAGTCAGATGCCTTTTGGTAATGCCTTGCAGTAAGTCCGCCAAAGGAAGTTTACTACTCACTTGTAATTTAAATCCCATACAAGGAAATTGTTATTACTGATCTGTATCCAGCACATCCTGCCCCTCTCCCACCCTAGCCAGAGGGCAAGTTACAGTACAATACCCTTTTTCAGAGATCTACGTATTCAAAATTGGCTTTGCTCTTAACTCACCCGAAAGATTCGATCAGCACATGTGGAGAGTAATTAGATTAAGAGGCGTTATTTCAGATTGGTTATCGGGGGAGACTTCAGGGCAATATAAATGGTTACTATTCATGCCCAGTGCGGTAAACACTGTGCGAGGTTGCAAAAATTGTCAGAGGTACATGAGTTCTTAATTTGTAAACTGTGTGTACAAACCATGTTAGTGTTTGGACATTACCTGCCCTTTTTGGCCTGCTCAAAGACTGTTGCAAAACTTTTTGACACACGGTGAAGAAGTTTAGCAGTAATACTGGCGTGTGGATGTTTAGAATTCAGCTAGTTGATTTTGCGATATGTTTGCCATGTGGACAACCACTCATTTGGGGTGGTAACCACGTTGTGCAGATTGTAGTAATAATATCTGAAACATATCTGGCAATTATTATGCACTGTGAACCAAGTTTATCACTTGCAGTAATGTTCCTTCTGTTGCAGGACAACTTTACATAAGACAGAATGACCACATCTTCCATTTGGTTGCCTGATGGATGACCACTGCAGATAAAATGACTTCAAACTTTTAACACTTACACCTTTATAAAAAAGTAGAGAATTTGGAAATGTGACATCTTTCTTCTAGTTTTGTTTTTCTCTTGTTACAGAAATTCATCAGTAGACATCAAGCATGCAAGGAATTGATGTTACGATTATCGATGTAAATGTGCAGTCCAGTTTTGGCTGACAGAAATTTTTTGTCTTCCCAATTTCAGACCTCCACAATTCCTCCAACATTCCAGAAGTAGAAATCCTCAGCTTGCTCGAAGAGAAGATCCCCTTATACAAGCTGAGAGTCAACACCACTGCCCAGTACTCGTACGACCACAACGACTGGTCCCGTTCTGCCCGTGAGGCCCCCGGGGGCTCTCAGGAGGGCGATGAAGATGACCTGGATCTGTCTCCGGTTATGATGGAGGAGACCCTAAAGTACTTCAGTGAGTATTTGTGTTATTTGCAGACTCTTTCAACTTCAAAGTGCACTGAGTCAAGTAAGGGAGGGAGGAGTTACGCATCAGTGTGCACATCAGTTGTGCAGTAAGAACTTGCTGAAAGATAAATGATACGTCTGTGTGCGTGTTTTTAACTCAAAGCCAGAAAAGAAACTGCAGTTCGTAAAATGTATTCTTTGCGACACTGAAACATTGGTTTGCAAAACACTGATAAGTGATGGCTAATCACTTACTCATGCCTGTATGTTTATGTTGCTTGATAATTTTCAAAGAAATCATCTTGTCGCCAAAATGCAGTCACTGATCGTACAGAATTTGGTAGTTTATTTTGTTCTTGTAGTGTTAAGTTAGTCTAGAATCATTATCCCATTATATGGTTCTACAATCTACACCAAAGGAATGTGACATATGTCACAGATTTTGAATATAAACCATGTTGATAGTAAGAATTATATCAGGGCAACTTTACACAAGGCCGCCCACCTTTCACAGTTAGTTTCTCCACAGTTAATACCGCTTAACTTCATATCGTATCACTTCTTCAACTTCCTCTGAAATTCATACATACTTACACACAAGTTAGCAGATATACAAGCACTAACAAGCTCTAATTTCTGTGTTAGGCACGGCCAGAGTTGTAGAAATACATTTTAACCACATTCTCTACTATAAGCTAAGTGCAACGACCTTACAACTTCATCCAATCTAAAACGACCCTCTCAGTCCAAGCAGTACATAGAAGAAACTTATACACTTACAGGTGACTTTGCTGCCTGTCCAGTTCCACCTGGTTTCTGGTTACGAGGACCAACTCGCCGTGAAAACGTTTCCAGCCTGCTCACACCAAAGGCCAGAACGAATCTGCCTAAGCAGCAAACCCAAATCTGCACCACTCCCGCTAGCTTTCAACCTAACTGCACTAATCGCTCATAGAATGTGTGGAAAAAAACTTTTGAATAGCACTGCCCTTGATAAACAAATTAGGTTATGTAATAGCTTCCATCCCTGACAGCAAGTCCAGCCTGAGGGTAACGTACCCTTTTACAATTCAATGCACTCTGCGACACAGATGCTGCAACGGAAAATCCCTAAAGGCTGTCAGAAGATTGTGGCATATTTAGAAGCAGAGTGTGTTAGTTGTGCTAAGACAGGTAAAGCCATGTAATTCATATTGGAGACATATTTGTACATGTTAGTACTCGCTTACATGTGACATTGTTGAAGTCACCCCTACGAAGATGGTCAGCACCACGCCTATCTGTGGTGGCCATCTTGTGACCTGACATATAATCCAAGTTGGTTCCACCATACAGAGTTTGGCTCAACCCTTGCAGTGAAGACTCACATTGCGCCAACACAACCTTAGTGTTCTCCTCAAATATCTTCTTCCACATGGTTCATTGTAGATGGTTCACTGTTCATTGTTGATGTAAATTTCTCCTTGCAGGCTTTATCGTTCATGCTTTTGCAAATTCCAGTTTGGGGTGGAAAATCAAAACATTCGATAAATATTCACGCGATGGATCTTGTACAGTATTTGATTTATGCAGTGGCTCAACGTTGAGTCTTGTTGTATCTTTAATCCTTTCTGTGATCAATAAAGCTATAGCAACCTTTTCCTCCTCCAGATTTTGCAAGCAAACTTAAAAAATGCATTGTTTTCCTGTCAGTCTGAAAAGGCGTTCATTGACGAGAGTAATTACATATCTTCTGTGAAAAGTCATGTTGACTCTGTTGGGTAGCAGGAATGTCTTGGCTACGAAAGTGCAGATAGCTCAAAGATCAATCACTTTTTATCTTCTTTTGTGATGTTGCAGCATTGTTTCTCTGTCCTGGTGCTAAACGTTGCTCAAAAAAATGTTGTAGTCTGCAAAGTAAATTGTGTTGTAAAATAAGTATATATGATATTTTTGGGGGAAAATTTAGGTATCTCTGAAGTCTTTAAGTTTGAATTGCAGCTATCTGTATTGTCGACAAGTCAGTTGATAGAGCATTTTTATGGGGTAATGAAAACAAACTAGAAAAAACTATCCTTTGTTGTGTTTATTTCTGCTTCAGCAGGCTCTCAAAAAGTGTCCGATGTCTGTTTTCAGATATTGCTTTAATATACAGTAGTATGTTGACTTCACATGCGTCCAGTGTGTCTGTTCCTTCCATCTTTGCCAATTTTTACTAGAAAATTAACTCCCCTATCCTCTTATGTCTTAACATTAAGTTTCTTTAGTACCCCTCATCCGTCAATTAGTTTTTCCTAGTGAGCCAATCAATGCAGGATATATTCAAAATGATCCCATCAAGCAACCTGCTGAAACACAGTATAGATTGCAACCTGACCATCACAAACCACCCTTTGAAAAGTGGAAAATGTGTTCATTTTTTTCATGGATCTCTTAGTCTCCTGGTCTTCCTCCCAGGAAGCCCCTCACCCTGTTGACATTGCAGTGTTGATTTAGTGACAAGTTCCTTGGCGGTTGTGTCTTTTCTTACAGGCATCAACAAAATGTTTTGATTGATTTTTGTGCAAGTCCATCAATTTGGGAACAGTTATTTATCAAAATGTAGCAACTATTATGTACTGCACTAAGGCATCTCACAAGTTTCATGATGTTACAACCGTGCTAAAATGTTCAACAGACCCTCTTTCATGGCGGATTACACATGCATTACCTATGGACATATGACACGTAATACTCCTTGCCAGGCAGCTCAAGAAAGCCTAGACATTGGATTGACACACCTGAATTACTTCATGTTTAATTGTCCATGTGGATTATCCAAGCATGAAGTGATAAAACTGACCTAAGGTGATGAAAATTAGCAAACAGTTGAACCTCAGTAGAACAAAAGAAGAGTGAGGTTGAAGTGAATCCCATTTTAACGTACAAGTAAGGGCATGTTCACAACTCATATGGTTCCTGACCAAATAGTGTATTTAGCATTTTCCAGTACTGCAATGTGGTCACATATTTTGTATAGACATATTTCGTCCTGTAACTGTGGCAATGTAGTTCTCTAACAACGTGCTATTTTACAGTTTGCTGATTTTCAGAACAGCTTATCGTTATCATCTCTTACATCAGTCTTAATGCTGAACTGCGTATGTTTACATAACAGTATGTTGAACACTATTAATATGGCCCCATGAACTTTACGCAGAGTGCATAAATTGCACACCTCCCCACCTTAAAATGGTGACGGGTGTCTCCGTATTGAGATAATGGAAGGTGGCTCCTGAATTCTTGTTCCCTAATCAGTGTTTGCATTCCTCTTGATGTCTGCATGTCAACTTTATTTGTTTGATGAAAAGATAATTATACCAACACAGACTTGTACACTATTACTGTATGTGGTCAGAAAGCATATTGCTTTATAATTAGTTAGACTTTTGTCTCATTCGGAGGTCATTGTGAACGTGTAACCTCGCAGTAGCTGATCATCTCATTGAAAAGTCAAAATAGGTGTTGGAAATACCACAGGTTTGTGGAATGGTACTGCAGCAATGTTTTCTGCACATAACACAGTTTAGATAATTGGACCAGCTACAGTACCCCAAAAAGTGTGAAAATCATAAGGAGATGACCACGAGCAGAAATACCTTAAATGGAGTAAGTGGTTCTATTTGAGATACATTCTAGACTTTTCCAATAAGCAGGGTTTTGTTCAGAGGATGGTGGGGGAGGAGGAAGATTCCATTCGTTTTTACTTTGTGGATTTTTTTTATTCATCCAGTACCATGCCATGTGGATCATTCTATCGTTAAAGTACTGTATAAGTGTGGACTAATACTAACATTATCAAGATGGCAGTATGGTTATCAATGAAAAGAATATTATCAAACAATTGTACATTCCTCTCACACCTTGATTTACCCGTCCCCACATCCCACCGAGTTGCATCCTGCGGTGTTAATGTGCTCTGGTAAAAGTAAGGCACTGTCCTCTCTCCTGATTTATCATTTTGTTCCAATTTCTCCATTCCATGTACAGTAAGTAGAGAACTCAAAGCACATGTAGTCAGTGTATACTGCAAATGTGACACTTTGCTTAAGTCACACAGAACTGTAACTTTGTGTCATTTCCTTTAATTAAAGATTGAAAGCTCATAGTTTTTTTTTTTTTTTGCAGCTTTAATTATCAAAGTATCTAATATCATGGCCTAGAGGTGTAACAATGCCATGTGAGAAGCAGTACAGTTAAGCATATTGTAGGCCTACATGTGTAGTACATTGTCATTTGTCGAACTCATGCATGGATTGATTAACATGCACAGCCTGTACAAATAAACAGTTCATTTTGCACACTGCTTCTGGAGTATAATGCATGTCAAAGTTCTGTAGAATATATCGACTACAAGCAGTGACAACTGTACGGTAGCTCTAAGTTCTGTTTCTACTGGATGCAGTATGTTTTATACAGTTCATGTACACAGCTTGGGCAATTTACTGTATGGCACTTTTGTACATAACGTTAATAATATGCAGATGCAGACCACTCATTAGCTGATGTCCTGTTTCGATTCTCTTCAATTACTGTACAGCGGAAGGTCAGTGAGACGGCATGCACAGTATTTAAAGTTATGTGGGTATTACCAGTTTGCATTAATGCTGTAGGATGAAGGGTGGTATGGAATCAGTTTCCAAGCTGCTTATGTGGGGACATCATTTAAGGGTTATTTGGATGCAAATCTCTAAGAAGTGTCACATGTGCAGCACAGCAGGCCAATCAAAATTTTGGAATTGCAATTTTGACCAATTTACGATTTTACAATAATGCAATACTAGCATGCTGTACATGCAGTACGGCATCAGCCGTACAGTTAATGTCAATAGTTGTGGTCCACTGCGCTTCATCTAGACTATGTGTCTTCAAAGACCTGATGTCAAATTTGCTTTTAGAGATACACAATCAAACGAGGCTTTTCATTTTGAATGTTTTATTTCTAGTTGAGAAATCAGGAGTCAGAAACCTGCTGTAAGGATTGAGTGACTGTAGGTTAGCGATTTGTGTTTCAAAATTAACCACAGGTTATAAAACATGAACTCAGTACATGTAGATACAGTACAGTACAGTGTGTACTGTAGTGTGTACTGTACACAATTGCAGTTAAGAAGAGAGTAATACCAGACCTTTACCAATGGTGCAGTACCTGCTGATTTTTACAGTATGTTTAAACAGATACTATGGGCAATTTGTACTTTTGACATTCTTCATCAAAGTTTCTCTCCAGTAATAATTGCTGTTGGAATATACTCTATGACCAGCCCAAACGTTGCTGTATCTGCAGTGTGGATCTACAGTTTGTACAATATTTCACATGTTTCCTTCTTGATTTCAAACAGGAAATTATCTGCACGTTCTTGGTTAATGACAGAGATTGTTTAGCCAAGATCTAAAGGAGGGAGACACTTCAACAGAATGTCCTTACTCTTTGACAATTTTTTTTGTGCATTTGTAACTTCAAAGAGTTTCCATTTCAGAGGGGGATACACACTGCATAGATCTGTAATTTGTTAAAAAAAAACTTCACAATCTGCTGTAGCGTTGCCATCAGTATGCTGTTTAACACCCAAGACCCGAGTCCTAGAACTGACATCAGCGTGGTGTGTGAAATCCCCTAGACACGCAGTACCACACAAGCAGTAGGCCTGCTATGCCCAAGTCATACAGCACTACATGTGTGCTTGTGTGAAAGAGATACTCCCTGGCCTCAGAATTTCTGTGCACTGCCGCTGAATTTTAATTTGACTTGATGTCATAAGGAGCCCTTGAGAAATCGTACGCTTATTTGACTTCCTACACGCACTTGCATCCATCTAGTCAATCGTCTGCTCCTGTACCGCAATGTATTCATCTCTGGAACGTATTTTATTACTTGTTTATCGCTATTCTTGCATCAAGGTTTGTTTTTTTTTTTTCTTGTTTTTGCCTGTACCCAGTGTGCAGAGTGGAAAGAAGAATGAAGTCTCTCCCTGACTGTCAGGTGAAGAAATTCAATCTGCTAATTTAATATGAATGGGTTCATTGAGACTACAGTACTCTAGTAAGTACTGTACCTACTGTAGTAACCACAAAGATCTATGAGATGTTAGTTTGCTTGGTTATGAGATGCATAAAGAAGTTGTGGAAATGTGGCATGCAGTAGTACAGCATGGCTCATTCCCTTTGCACGTGCTCATCACTGAACTATCCTGCATACCAGAGCTTGAGTCTACAGAGGATAAATCTTTTCAGTCCTATTTATATTTTGAAGGAAGGAATGTCCTCCTTTTCATTTGGACAGTTTACATCTTTCTCCGTCATAATAGACAGATTGGGTAGTGCTCATGAACAGCACTTCAAAGGAATCGACATTAAGCAATGAAACAGGGATTGGGGCTTGCCTGCAGTACAGTAGGTCAATGCTGGAGGAAGTCACAGAGTGGGATTTGGAGTAGGATTGAGAGGGCAGCATGGTGGAAAACCAGAAAAGGGAACTGCTGGACCCAGTTGGTTTCATAATAAACATGGAATGAGGGGGGAAGATCCAGTAGGATGGCTGGGTGTTGTTTTAGAGTGCTTCCTCTCTTAGCGATATTAGCTGTTGTTTATTTGTAATTCATTTCAATACCGACAAAATGAGCAAATGAAGCGAATACATCTTTTTCCCTGAAGGTTACACTTAGGAAAGGCATTAAATATAGCGAAGTATCCTTGATCCATTTTCTGGACATGAGGTGAAGCAGAGGTACAGTAAATTGCTGTGATGGACTGTTTTAATAAACGTCGTTCATGTCACAGTGCAAGCTATTTGCACTGTGACACACAGGACATTTCAGAGATCAAAAAGTGTCACTTGCTTGTAATGAAAGAGAAATTATGTTCTTTTGGGTTTTTTGTATGATTGTACTAACTAACACTGTATGACAAACAAACAACAAAATTTAAAAGGTTGTATTAATTAGTAAATATCTTAATTGTGCACTGTAACTGGGAAAACAAAAAATAAGTTTTTTTTTTTCACTTAAGTGTAAATTATCAAAAATTCTCTGAAAGTTTAAGTCATACAATCATGCTCATACCACTAATGTGTAGTCAAAACACATGTCATATTGAATAATATCAAGTAAAAATCTTACGTGGTTATGGTACAATGGCAAGTTCCGTAAAAAAAAAATCAGGGTGAGGTACCGGAACCGTGACATTTGGGCCAATTTATCCACATAGAGATGTAATGTAAAAAACTGATTTGTTTGAATATCCTTTTTTATGGTGTTTTTCTATCGGAAACAATTTTTCAGACATCCCCCACACATATTCACAATCATCATCGATGAAAATGCGGTGGTCAAAGCAGGGATGAGGGAGGAAGGGGGCGGGGGGAAGATAAGATGGCTGCAAATTATGGCACAAACACAGTTCATGACTTAATGAGCATACATAATTATTCATACTGCAATTACTTTGTTAGCAACAATACTTAAAAGCATCCCCTGTTTTGACCACCATCCCAGCCGCTACAGGGCTACATGTACAATTCTGCCATCAATAACGAGATGAAACTCATCCATGGTTTCAATCTGAAACATAGCTTTGACTTTTACTCTGTCCAAATGGTTTAATGTTGAATAAAAGTTGTGTCTATATTTTAGACTAAAACACTGGAGTTGAAAATTAGGTACTGATCCTGCCTAAATCATGCTGTATATCCCTTGCAAACAAATTTAATGAAGACAAATTTTCTAAGGCATGAACTACAGTGCACTGACCTACTGTAAGTCCAACAGTGGTATGGTGTGTAATAGCATATTTTATGACAAAGGTGGATTTCACATCGTTGAAATCATGTTCACTCGGTGTCACGGGGGGAAGGGTCCAATGACTGCCTGTGAATTAAGAAGTCAATAACTGTACAGAGGTAGCATTTTCACACCACAGTGTATTTTCACTGCCAATATATATTCTTATGTATGAGGGTCACTTAGTGACTGGTTTGGTATCCATTAATTAGACCTTCTGTGAGCAGCCTAATTCTACACTGGGAACGTGACTAAGGAATGGCCCCTGGTGTTTATTCACACTCAGTACAGTTTACCCAACAGTTGTGTTGGTGGCCTGTCAAAAGATCATTTGATGCTAGATTTGTGCTGAATTTGCATGCTCTGCAGCAACTACAAGTAGCATGCACAGTCCATACATCAAAACAATTTATAGGCACTGGATCATCACTGTTGTCCGGTACATCACCTTGTCCCGTACAACACATTTTTTAAATTTGATCGTAAAATTCGTAGTAAATGTCAGAATGTTTTCTCTGGATCTTGTTGAGCAATGTCCTAGATTAGAACTGTACTGAATGTCACAAACAATGATTGTGTTTCTACATAATGTGTCAGAACTTTAGAAATACGTTGAAAATTGAGACGTTCGGGACATAGCTATTTTGGACACCAACTAATTATCATAATTAATCAGTGAACCAAAGAGAATAATATTTCAAATTTATTGGAAGGAAGAATGTCTAAGTTCTCACACAACACACAGTCAATTCATGTTGCTGGCATGGAGATGAAATTTCAAGTGTTTTTCAAATGTTCTCTATGTCACACTGGTATTATCTGAAACAATTAATTTTCTGGATCTTGAAATTCATTAGGCCTTTACTTTTATGCCATTACTGTATTCTACAAGATCTGGATTCTTTAAAGCTCTGCATTATGTGTGCTCTGTACTGTACATCCTCTGAAAATTTTTGAAAATAGAACTTCCAATGTACAAATTATGTGATTGGCCTTACATGTAGGCTCTCCAAAGTATTTTTAGTTGTCCATAAGTAAATTTGGTCATTAAAAACATTCTTTTCTTTTTTGGAATTTAGAGAAAGTTAAAGACAAAAATTTTTTCAACAAGTCCTGTTTTCTTTCCAGATTCACTTATTCCAGCTGCAAATTGCTACTGCACATTCTCTGCCACAGCTTTTATTTTACAGTATGTCCATAGGGAATGAAATGGTTACCTAGATTGTGATGCACATTTCTCTTGCAGAGAAAAAAATTATGATTTTAGATAAAAGAACTATTCTAATATTGAAATATATGAATATGATAATTATAGAGTTGAAAGAGTTGATTGGAAAGACCATGATCTTGAATCTGATAAAACAAGCTTCTTACACAGAACAAACTGGCTGTCCCCAAGACAAACAACTTTAACCTTTGGTTGTCCATGTAGAGTTTTACTTTTCCTGGTCAATTGGACAATCATGAAAATTGAACCCTGTGTTGTATTGTTGTAAGGCCATTCTCTTCAAGGTGGTGTTAAATTTATTGACAAGCATAATACTACAAGTAACAGATTGTGTAATGATATTGAGTAATATTTGGGATTCATGATCTGCTGACATCATTGATACTTGTGTAGCTTTTGAATGTGTTTGATTGGCATAAGGAGCATTTAGCATGCTGTCATCGACAAAGAAGGGGAGAAAAAAACAGTTGAATTATGAATTTCTCCCAAAGAGTGGGACACAGGAATATTTCAAATTTCCGCTAACTGCAAGATTGCCTTAAATGGAACGTTTCTACTAAACTTTCTTTTTACTTTGTCACAGAAAGTCTAGGTGTTACTTCAGTTTGTTGACTTGAGCAAAAATGTTAGACAAACAGAAAAAAGAAAACAAGACAGTGAGCCTCCTTGAGGGTGTGTACGCAGACATTACGAATACTTAAAACTGCACAAAAAAACCGACAAATTTGAGCAGTGCAGAACAAGAAATATTGAATCTACATCATTATTGCTCATTTTTAGGAAGGCTGCACAGAGCATGTTACCATGTAGTTATTTTCACAACAGCAGTACCTAGTATCTCCATTGGAGAAGTGACGGTAATGTATTCCAGAGTGTCCATGCAACAGCAGATTTGCCCATTCTGCAAAATGGTCCCTGTATAGGTCAATTTCCTTAGTGGAAGGGGAGGGACATTGTGCAGTGTAGGATAGTGTCTCAGGGTATAAATGTTCATCATAGAGGGAGCTAATCAGTTGTAGTAAATGTCCTTCTGTCAACTAAAAATCAGTTTATCTGGGCATGATACAGGTGTACTCAATACAGGGGTACAAGCAAAACGATGTTCCATTCGTTGTAGGCATAGTTGTGTAGCCAACTGTACATTAACACACGTGTTTGCACCGAGCATACAAACATGCACAAACTGTTTTACTGGATTTCTTGGCATTTTGTTGTTTAGCGCCACCAGTCCTTGTTTGAAACATTTTTCTCTCTCTAAATTGTAAATGTCGCCCTCTGTAGTAGGTATTCTGAACACTGTTAACCTTTTCCATTGGTTTTCACACTCACATAGTTATTTGGGGAGGGGTGGGGAGGTAGAGGGGTGCTCATACACACAAGTTATGCAGTGTTTCCTGATCATCATGCAATAGGCACTAGCCTACGGCATTTCATATCAATCATGTAAATTTGTGTTAGAAAGCCTAGAAGTGAGTATAAGTTTAGAGAGGTGATGCACCTCCTCCTGTCCCATCTTCTGAAAAGGTTGGAGGGACACGTCACCATTCCACCTGAAGTTCGTTTTAAAATCACCCTAATCACCTTCAGTCTTCCATTTTGAATTTAACTGATTATTTGGCGAAGGAAATTCCTTAGTACTCATACTTTTGCCAGCTAAGTTTCATAAAGTGCACCTACCTGCTGTCACCCCAAACTGAATTAGTATACCCCTCTATGCTAATTTATAAGTGGCTCTCTCTTACTATATGGTATTATTTTAGTTGTTGAATTGCTTACTGTAAGTTTGCAGCACAACACCATGCAGTATAATGGTGATATTCAGCAAGAGCATGAAAAGTACTTGTAAGAGAATGAGAAGAAAATTGCAAGATTTTTTTGTAAATAAATAAATAAAATAGGGACAACTGCTTATTCCCTTTAAGCACACTGTGCCACTGTGTGTGACTGGAGATAATTACACATGTGTGTATCCCACATGATGTGAGAAGCCAAAACCAAATTTCTGCTGATAATGATGCAGTAACTGACACCCCCACAGTCCTTACTGTCCCATAAATTGATGCTGTGTAGGATGTCTTAGCACACTACATTTCCACTTTGTATACTTACTTAGGGAAAAATGGTACCTTATTGCTGCAAAGTGTCTTGGACAAGAATGAACTCCTCTGCTTTGGAACACTGCTTAAATTACAGCAGTTTGCTAATTTTCTCACGTGCTATTTTGGGAGTTGTTGTCATGTGCCTTTGTGGGAGTTGCTGTTGGACTTTGGCTTCAATTTCCGAGTTGTTCATGTTGAAATGCATGGGTACAGTATCTTAAAGGGAAATGGGGCATTGACAATGCACCAACATGGCATAAACCAATGATTGTTTAACCATTTAAGCTCATCGATAAACATCTATAAAAGCTTCATCTCCTCAAAACATTATGCAACAGATGGGTCATGGTAGATGCATTATTTTCATTTTTCAAAGTTTGGGTGAACAAATTATTCTGAGCAATAAATGAATGAATCTCTATCTGTGAGGAACTTATTTCGTGAAAAGATCACTACCCTCCCTTATTTTGACCATGTTATCATTCAGTATCCACAAACATTGGTTTTAAAAGTCCGATTATTTAAATTTCCCTTTTTGTTTGCACTTTTGTAGTGTACTGTATAGCGGAATGAATGTTGTGTGGGATCTAACCTGCCACATTGTATTTATGATTTTCTGTGCACTCCAGTACTTTATGTACAGGCTAAGAGTGCTTACAGTACAGTGTTGCTTTCATGCAAGTTCCAGTTTTGGCATAATTTGTGGAAAGCAGACATTTAGCAACAGATTTTAGCAAGGTAATTTAACTTGAAACATTGTGTAGGCTCACACCATCTGCAAAGGTCAAAGACTAAAACAATTTACAGCTCATACCTCAAAATATACTGCAGAGTTGCACTCTGTGGCTACTGTAGTGTTCTATCGTTTAAGCTGAACTGTACATCGTTTGGTATTTTCTGCAGCAATGGCAGGGTTCATTTATAAACAAAGATCCTTAGAACAATATATATCTTACTTATATATCTGTTACCACTTGATCTGACCCTTCTCTGTGCTCTTTTAAACAAAATTTAAAGACTTATTTTTTTTAGAAAACATTTTCATGATTTCTGCTGACTTTGTTGGTTCTTATATTCAGTTCATTTTTTACTTCATCTTTTAATCTTATGGCGTTCTTGTATTGATTTAAGTTTTTAGTTTTGTTTTAGGCTTTGTTTTTATTTTTATTTGATGTTTCATTGTATTTGTATTTGATATCCTTGTAAAGCACTTAGAGCTTACTTGTAGAATAAGTGCTATAGAAGTGTAATAATAATAATATCCTGCACAGTAGAGGGTGCTTCCAGAGGTGTGCATGTCAAAGTGGAAAACTTTCCTTTTTTTTTTTATTGTTGTAATAAGTTTGCAAGTCTTCAAAGAAATACAGTTTCAATTCAAAGCCATTGTTGTGTACAGCATATCAAACACCTACAGTATCCCATCAATAGTTTATGTAGACATCATGTTGATATAGTTACTGCAATATAACTTACTAAATTTTGATACTGTAGCATTACCTTCAGAATGTTAAGGCAGACCTGCATGCTCTTTACTTAAGATAATTTTACCTCCCACCAGCTCAGAGATAATGTAAATATAAAGAAAAAGAAGCAGAATACAGCAGACTTCCCAAATATCAAATTTTAA
Organism: Stichopus chloronotus; assembly: GCA_021234535.1. NCBI lineage: Eukaryota > Metazoa > Echinodermata > Holothuroidea > Aspidochirotida > Stichopodidae > Stichopus > Stichopus chloronotus. Next base: position 7,809,390 of record CM037848.1, on the reverse strand, counting down.
TTCAAATGCAGTCGTCAACAGTGCTGGTATTACTGTTGAAAAAGCGCAGTTATACTGTACATACGCTAGATTTTAAAAAGCGTACGTAATGGTATGTTTGGGAGAAATCTTTTTTATTTTCTTTAATTACTGGGAAGCTTTTTGTTGCCATGGTAGCAGGTTACAGTACTTGCATTACGTACAGCAGCAACTCTATCTACTGTATGTGCTATTTAAACAATGCACGCATTTAGAAATGAAATGACTATTGTTTTTTTTGGGGGGGGGGGGTGTGTAGACCCAAATTTTCAGTTGCTGTGGTAACAGCTCCTTGAATAGGTTTTAGCTGAAAATCAACCACTTTCTGTTCAGATATCTTTTTCAAACCTTGGAAAAACACCCTTTTTTTGCAGCAGCAGCAGCAGCAGTAGAACCACTTTGGATTTAGTAAGTGAGCAGTTGAACTGATGTGCACTGCTTGTCATCCTGTGGTCAATTACCTATTACTGTACACTGTATGTCACTGCTGTACTGTATTGTTTTAGTCTCTCTCTGTGCTGTTGTATTGACATGTTCGAGTTTGCATTCACCCGGCGTACTGTACGGCTGAGTAGCCACGTCACGCATCGGCACCGAGTTCTGGAAAGATGGGGAGAGTGACTTGATGTCATAGATTTTCCTTCACCAATGTGACTTAAATTTTGAAGATAACAATCTTGCATAAGACTTTCAGAAAGTTCTGACAACCATTTCGGTGCAATGTAGCATTTCCCAAGTACATGCATCGAAAGGAAATGTAACCGGTTCCTGTTTTCACCGTTGTGCGAAGGAGATTTAGCCCTTCTTTGAATGCGGTCTGGAGCGGAAAATGGGAAGTTGTTTAGAAATGACCCTACACAGAGGTATCGTACAATATACTGACATACTATGGTATTTAATTGCTCAATGCTATTCTTTTAAAGGCCTGTATTTGTACAATATTAGTGCATACTCTTGTTTTTAGCATGCACCATACTGTGTTTTCAATACTGTGGATGATTCAGTGAATGCAGTCCTTATTCTTAGTGTCACTTTACGCCTCTTGATTTAATGTTTTTTCTCCACGGAAATGATATACACATACCGTACTTGTACCGATATACAGTGCAATGCACTGTAACTTTAGTTTGAAACCTGAGTTTCATTATCCATGCAAGATGTTTTTCACATTCACAATCTCTCAGTGGGATTTGTACATTATAAATAATGCTGCATGCATTGTTGTAGCCTAAGTTTCATTTTAAGTAATACACAGTAAGTAATCGTATTCTCTAAGGCGGCATACCCAATTACCGTCTGTTTTGGACTACCAGACACTGAATGCAGTTCCCAATTGCCCTCCATCTTTGATTGCTTTGTAAGTGCTGTATTATGCTTACATGAATTCACTGCTACAGAGAATAGCAACATGTTTTCCCCGGAAAATTGTCTTGAAGACGTCACCAGGGATGCCATATTCCTGTGCATGTAGGCTTAGAAACTTGTACAGTATTTCAAGACTTTTGCAAATTGTTATCATACTTTTTGCCACATTTTGCAGTGTATGAGTTCAAGTTTACAGATCTGGGAGAAAAAGAGAGGTTTTTAAAGTGCTACACATTGTTATTACTGTACCGTCGTCATGTTGATCTGCACTGCCAAACATTACACAAGTAGTCCAAAAGTTATGAATATCACAGGTGATAATTTATACCACTGTGCTGAATTGGCAGTCTTTGATATTCTTGCAGTTCTTCCTTGTCTCGTCTGTCACGTAATCACAAAAGAAATTACCTGACCTAATCTGAATGCATATATATCATGAAGTTGTTGTCATTTGGTTGTACACATTTGAGCATGTTTGTTTGTTTTTTGTTTTTTTTTTATTTGGAGGGGGGTTTGTATAGATTGCATCGGCAGTCATTCAAAACTTCTAATATAAAATGGGAGCAAAAAATTTCAAAATCAGTCTCATTGTTTTCGTTTTGCCTCCTTTTCATGATGGGATACCCTCACTGGTAAAATAAACAAACTTTTTGAATGGCTTCTGAATACATTAAGACCCTGAACTAGTGTTACTGTTGACTTAGGTGTCACACTGTATTTATTCCACCAACTTGGAGCAGGGTACGTGGCATTGCACCAGACAGCCTGGTGGAGGTGTGTAATAATGTTTGTGTTGTTATGCTATAATCATGTTCTAAAAAACATTACTTCTCTTTGCTCTCTCTTCTGCGGACTTTGTGCTGTTAGTTATTTGCGCGTCTCTTTGAACAGAAAGTTTGTGAATTTTCAGTTTTGTTTGCTCTCCGCTTTGTTTTTGAGACTTTTGTTGGACCAATTCAGATTAGTGATGATATCTTTTATGGTAAGCCCACAGGGTGAACGACAGTGTAAACGCTTCGTGGAATACAGTTTTATGTGGTACTTGGAGTATGTGCTATATTATTTTTGAAATACAAAAGTGGAGATGAGATAGTGGCATATCAACATGACAAGATTATTTTTTGCTGTACTGTACATCAAGTTTGTTTTTTTTTTTTTTAGCTTGCTTCTCTTGTCATGCTCTGCTCAGTCAGATATACTGTGGAGGCACAATCTATGTATGAATAACTTTAGGGCATGCATGGTATGGTACAGGTATGAATTAGGCTGGGTATGGTAAGGTAGAGTTGGTAATATGGCTTGACTGTCTCATTTCTTCTGGTGCAGTATGTAGTTTGGGTATGATAAGAGTTAAGAAAGATACAGTCTGGCATTATGTGGTACTGTACCATTGGTGGTACACAACAATAATTTTACTCAGTTTATACAGTTGTATGACTAGCACACTACCTTAATTGGCACACAGTTTATGTATTAGACAGTACAGTGACACTGTTGTTGAAACGGCTCAAGTTGAACATTAGAGAAAAAAAATTTTACATGTCAAGGCTTTGGAAGTGCTAATTACAGTTAGGCCTACAGTGCTGTAGCCTTAAAGTATGTAAAGCACTGTGCTCAAACTAATAGGTAGGATTGACTGGACATATGACATTTTTCTTCTTTGGTTACCATGGTTACTACGGTTACCATGGTTACTGTACTTAGGTAAAGTTCTATTATTGCAATATAGCAAGCTGAAAACATTCAACTTTACCGAAAGTATCAAATAATACAATTATCAGAAGGTGAGCAGCAGACATACAGTATGTGGTACTACTGCACATGGTACAGTAATGCAGTCAGATCTATATTTTTTTAGGCACTTGTGAAGATCTAAACCATTTTATGGACCCAATGTTAACACTGTACTGTGTTACCTCAGTGCCATGATGTTGTTTGATGATTGGCTTTTTGTACCGTAATCCTGATAATTACGGGGAGAATAGTTGCGGTAATTCGATAATAACATTACTTAGTCCAAGCAAGTTCATATTATAGGCCAAGCAAGTTCTTTCAACCTAAATTTCATGGTTTACCACCATTTGTAGCTTCAAAAGAAGCAAATCGAATTCTGTTTTGAACTTCTTTGATTTTCTTCTTTTTTTTTCACTTCCAAGCAACCCCATTTCTCTGAAGTTCGGTCGCATTTTTGAGGGTCTGTACAAGGTTAAAAAGTTTAACACTATGGGTTTTGTTCAACTTGCAATCATACAGTATCCTTGCTAGTGGTGAGGTATATACTGGAGAAAATAGGCTAAGCCACTTCAGTGATTGCATAAGTATTCCATCACCAACATGAACAGTCAACTATTGTGAGTACTGTAAATGACATGTTCAGATTATTTAAAGAAAGGCTTAATATGATATTTTGTTGCTTTTTTATCAACCCATGTGACTTAACATGTTCAAAGTCATGCTTTGAATTTTTCAAGATGGCATTGTTGAGGGTTGTAGTAACACTAGGCCTAACATATGTAACATTTACATAACCATTCACTCTCCAGCTTGAGATTTCATGTCTATTTATACCGTGTTCAGTTCTCATTCCCACAATGTGTTGATGCATATTTGATTTGTGTCTTTCAGAATGCTTTAATCTGCTCAATCGTGAAAGTTTTATGGAATTCTGGTAGGACTTTTTGAGAGAAAGTTTTAATGTTTATGTCATACTTTTTCATATTTAGAATTATCGTTATTTCACTAATCTTAACGCTGTCTGACACCATCATGTGATAAAAAATTATCGTGATGCTAATATATCGACCAACAGTATGTGAAGTGCACGTGGCTCTAGCTAAATGTTGTCGAAATGTTGCTTTGTTTTTTTATGCAGTCCATGTACTGTGGGTTTTATTTTCTTGTGGGTTACTGTAGCTTTTAATATTTTCTTGTTACTCTCACAGTTATGGCATACTAGGCACTGAACACCACTGTACATTTGTAAGGGCTTTGCATACATGGTTGGTAAATTTCATTTAACGAAAGAACTATACTGCACTGCACTGCACATACTGTATACTCTACACCAAACAGTTTCACAATCCCACTTTGCTCGATCTGTGTCAATTAAATTTTAAGTTCTGTTAGTGCTGTGACTGTAATTAAATTTTATGGCATTGTTACCTTCCTCATAACATGCTTTCATTACGTAGGTCACATTGTGCCCTGTTTCCATGACAACTGCTTCACTTCTAGTAGTCTAGCAGTGTATAATGACAAAGAAGAGTGCCTCGCCCCAAAAAATCCATAAGAGTGATCCATGTACTGAGCTCTTCTTTTTTTTTCTTTCACTTTTTTGGCCGCATTAGTTGATGTCTCCTTGAGTACGAATTAAATTGAGTAAATTACATGGTATATACTGTATACTGTATTAAGTAATGTATGTAGTAGCAATACAGGTATTGCTCATGTAGAAAAATAGCTGAGTGCTTAAATGCATGTCAGTGTAAGTCCTTGTGACTGTGAGTCTTAAAAGTCAGTGTGTTACTATTTGGAACTGCCTCACTTTCCTGTCTCAGCACCCTAAATGCACTCTTTCCTACGATACCAAGAGTGCTGGTCCCTCCCTCCCCTCCACTTTCCATCTGGCTCCACTTTCATCTTGGAGACATTTTTTTAACGTATATACAATTTTTCTTGTTAACTGCATCGGTCCTTCGCTATTCCGTCCCTTCTTTGGACATGAACTGTCCTAAGGTGGAACATTGATCGATGTAAGAGAGTGCTATCCTCTCCCCCCCCCCCCCTCCCCTTTCATATTTTTCCATGCAATTTTCCAAATTAGATGTAAGTTTACACACATTTGCAAAGAGTTCGCACAGCACTAGTAACAGCACTAGTAAACAACTGACTTGACAGTAGCTATATCTAACAGTAGGGACAGTAGGAAGTCCTTCAATGCAAGACGCAGTTCAAGCCTTAGCTTTGCCATTAAAAATTGGGAACAACAGGGAAAGACAATTTCAAAATGTTCGGACCATACGTTTTGCTGGATGGCTGCCTTTATTTTTTGCTTTGTTGCTGCTTGGTTTGAGTATGGAACAGAGTCCTGCATATGAAAAGCTGTGGGTATGTCAGTTTGCTAAGACCAATAGAGTTTCAATTTATTCTGTCACTCGCCAAGACTTCAACACCGCTATGTAGGATGGTCAGAACGGGAAGGAGGTGTACAGTCTGGTATGGTATTAGACCTGGGTGCCAGTAGTGATAGTAGATTGTTATGGTGAGGCAGGTAAGTGAATCAGTAACACAAGCAGATAAGTCTTTGGAACAATCACATGCGACTGGAATATCATACTATGAATGATCTTATCAATGGGACCTTGTTTCTTTTGGTTGTTTATTCTGTTTGTAGATTGTTTTACTTACAGGTCGCTATTAGCTACTTGTAAGGAGATCCCTTCCTCAGTCCTCACTGATGTACTTGTTTCTTTTGAATTTGACCTGTGTTCACGCCACGGGACGGGATTGCGTGAATCCCGCATTTGTCTCCTGAATCCCGCACAAAGATAAATCTTACTTTTCCGCAGCTTAGATGGTAGCTACAATTATAAATCATGCTAAATTACCCTAGAATCTTTACCAACCTCCCAGGTTCGATTCCTTGCCGCTAACTCTGCTTTTGACAGTGACTTTCCACGTCAAAATTGAAACACATTCAGTGCAAACAGCTGATTAGAATGTTTGGTTCCAGCTGATGTAGAGAAGGAATCAGAAAAATCATTATTTGCGTGAACTTTTCCATCAGATCCATCAGGTCTTACATACTGTGCGACATAACTTTAATAAACATCACCACCCTGTGGCCTTCCTATTGAATTGTCTGTACTTGTGGCATTGTAGAAATCATTGATTTTATTGATTTTATGGGCAGAGTATTTAATTGTTTGCTCCCAGGTAAGGCCAAGTGGCTGTTTACAGTACGTTGCACTGTCACAGCACACTACCAGCCGAATGGTTGTTGTTTCGCACAGGTCTCACATTCGACAGTAAACAAAAATACATTTGTTCTTCAACATGTGTGAATTAAGCAAGGGCTGTTTTTCCCAGACATGGTGCCAAGGGTGGCAGGTATAGCAATGCTGCAGAAAGTGATGACCGTTGAACAGAAATACGCAGTTTGTAAAGCAGTTTCTTTTATATCAGAATTTGTGGGATACTTAAAGTTAGTGCTTCCTGCACTTAACTGTTGGTTCTTGTGCTGACACTGTAATTCAGCTAAGTACTGAAGGTGGGAATGTTGTTTCTTTAAATAGTTTTTTAATAGTTACTGCATTGGATAAATTTTATTCTGGAGTGGAAATAAATTGGTGAAAACTTGTGAACTGTACTGTATGTAGTAAAGGTCAATAAATATACACTGTGAACGACATACAGTACGCAACAGTGTACATATCAAGTTCTAGTCTTCAACATACACAAGGAGGAAATTAACTGTAGATGACTTTAATTGCTCTCCAAGGCTTCCTGTTTTTGTGAAATTCCGCCCAGGTACGTTCGAAAGTTTACTTTTCATGTTTCACGCTGTAAGAGATGAAAGTGTTCATCAGCTGTCTTCACTGTACAGCATAATGAAAGACACTTGGAACAATAGTTTGACATGAATGTTTGTGTTTCATACAGTAGGCCTTTTGTATAATGTAGTGTGTAGGGAAAAGGGACTCATTTTCACGAGTGGGAGTAAAAAGGCACAGTGTTAAAGAAAAGACTGATAGTTCATTAGCCTTCATTGGCAGTCTGTATGATATGGGTTTCATATCATAGACATAAACTTACCCAAACAGAATTGCTGCATGCTCCTGAATAAAGTTCTAGCACCACACCCTCTATTGGCACGTGTGTTACCCTTCCCGGAGGGTTGTGAGGAGATGGAATATTATGCAAACACATGTATGCAATAGGGAGGATAGGATGGAATGAAAAACTTACAAAAGCTGTACAACAGTTTTTCTCCCCCTTGTCTTCAAGACCAAGTGATGTGCACAGTTTTAATGTGTAGGGAGGGGAAATTCATGCACAGTAAGCATGCATTCATGTTAGCATGCATTGGCTCAAAGCTGAAACTTCAAACTGCAGTAAAATTAATTTATTCAACACTTGTAGTGCAGTGCTATTCAATACCAAAACTATTAACATTATAGCTTTGCCCAATTAAAGCAGAATATGCTGTTTGAAAGCAAAAATATAGCTTTTCACGTCAATATTCCATCATGCCCTTCCATTTGATACCAATCCGGAAAATAACAGCTCTCTGCCTTGCTTCGTGGAGGAGAAATTTCATGAAAGCTGGAATATGAGTTGCACTGGCAATAACCTAGTCATCGATCTTTGTCCTTTGTCACTGTCTCAGGGAAGAGAAAGCTGGGGAAAAGATCACCTGGCGCAAAATCAGAAAAAGAACTATCCACTCATCTTCCAGATATTTGAGTATGAAAATTGTCTCAACATTTTTGTCGTCCTACAAAATTCAGACTCTCCAAGAAAGCATAGCCGTCAAACAGTCATTACATGAAATCAAATATACCAGTGGGAATGGATATATGAGTATTCGTTTATGGAAAAACGGGACATGTCTTTTTTTTTTGTGGCAATGACTTATTCCACAAAATTTGACTTTTATTGACAAATTTCCTACTCATGTTCAGCTGTAAGTGTTAATTATGTTAGAAAGAAAAGAGATTGATTTTTTTTTCATCTAAAATGTTAGTGAACTAGACCCTGTGATAAATTTGTGGCCCACTTCCATGCAAGTAGTACAGCAACAAAACTTCTATGCAAAAATATTACATTTTACATGTGGTAATGTCATGGTAATGACCATGGTATGGTAGTTTTTATAGGTTTGTACAACATTAGGAAGTATACCCAATCCATTGGTGTTTTTTTTTTTAAAATGCAGGAATAGCAGCACACTTTTGAGTTGATGTTGATAAATAGTGCTCGCACAGGGGGTTCCGAAGAAATAAATAAATTTGATGTCAGGACCTGGTTTTGACATTGCTACCTACATTGCTGTGGATCAGAATTTTACTGTGTTGTGTGTGTTTTTGTTTCTGTCTTTCTACCGTGTATGACAAAATTCAGCATACACACTATACCAAAGAACACGAGGTGAGTAAGCCTCTAGCGAATTCCCAAACCAGTGAGTTTTGGGGATTATCATGGCTGAAGGTAAGGCACTACATGGCATTTTATTCATGCAGAGCAAATTTCATACTGTATGCCTTTGCAAAGAACTCGTAGCCTAACAGAAGTTGTATTTTCACGTACTTGGGTACCCAGCCAACTGTGTGCCTGTGTGGCCAACAGAGGGCCATTGGAGGTCAGCTGGCTACACAACATCTTGCATGATGCATTGCAGGTTTTTAACCAATCAGCATTGCCACCATTGGCGGACCTCCATTGAACCACGGGACATTCCTTCGGCGGATCACCAAAGTGGTGTCGGAGGTTCGTCATCTGCTCGACCAAATTTTGCCATCAGTTATCAACTACAGTAGCATAATCTTTGCCCATCAGTGAAGGGATGTAGGCAAGTGCCCATGACTATCTCATTCAACAGAGCTAATGTGCAATAATTGCGATTGCAATCGCTAAACGGCTCATTATCTTTTACAAAACCAAATTTTTTCGAAGTGCCTATCGTGCATCGTTCGTGTGATAATTAGCAAACGCTTTGTTTGTGTTTGTTGATAGAGGATGTCAATCATTTTACAACGTCAGTATTCTCTCCTGTTTACTAGGACAGTACAGAACCGTTTGCAATTCTTTGACAACATATTCCCTCAGCTCACTGGTGCTGCAAACTGCCATCTGTCTCTCAAACCCATACATTCTAAAAGAAATGTGCACATATTTCAGTGTTGGCTTTCCAAAACATAGAGTTTACAGTGCAGCATATATATGAGAGGAAAACAACTATTTCACAATTTTATTGGGACTGTAACTGATGGTTTGAGGTATCCTCATTAGCATATCAATGTACAGTAGATTAATGCTTATCTGCAAGACATTACTTCACGTAGGCTTCGGCTTAAAGTGCAACCATAGGCAAACACTTTCAAGTGGCAGGGAGGCACGGAGATCCGGAGATCCAGGCATCTCTACGTCTCTGTTAAAGGATTGTGCAAAGTTTACCTCATTTATCAAAGAAAAGATTAGATAGACATGCTGTTTGTTGTGTACATGTGTTGGCAGAGAGATATAATAGGGAGAAAAGAGATTAAGGATTTTATTTACCTGTACCATTTAAACCCCGCATATAAAATTCATCGAATCACCTCGGGGGGTTTCACTTGCTTACCTAAAAAAGTCTGAGAGACATTTTGTGCATACACATTTGACTACAACACCCTCAGGAAACTCAACTTTGAAGCAGTTTAAGGGAACTGTTGGCATCACTTCCTGTGTGCGTAGTTGATAGTATGGCCGCACAGCTCCTGCTACGCGGATACGTCTGGATTCTGGATTGTGTCGTCAAGTTAACCTGCCCCGAAACCAGAGCGTCGTCTTCCACGGCGATGTGTTAGATGTTCCACATTTTCCTTTCTCGGCGCGGACAAGGACTCTTTGTGGTGGAGGTGTTTGTAATATGAACACACGCATGTACAGGACTCACAGGGTCCTGCAATACTGAATGACTCTTTGGCTTGTTGTCAACTCTAGATTGCTGTTTGACTAGCATTGGTTGGCCAGTCAGTGCTCCGTCCTTGTTGAAGGTTTATATGCTGTACCGTCTGCTGCGTCATAGTGAATGTAAAACACCATTCACGCAGGCATCTGTGACTGTACAATCTAACCTACGTAGTACTTCCTGAACTCTTCGATTAGCGCTGTGTTTCGATTGCCATTCTGTTGTTCTTTTGTAGCTTTAATGTACCATACAGCACTGTAGTTTACTGTAGGTGACAGTGAATCTCCAGTAGAATCAGAAACTGCGCAATTAGAACTTTCAACAAAACATACAAGTTTCACTGTTGGAAAGGTTTAGTGTCTCACAGCTTCTCCTAAATTACAGTATATCTTGGATCTAACTCTTCTTGATTCACCCTAAGATTGATGGAAAAGTATTTTTCAGTTCTCGGGTACTACATATTTGAATCAGGAAGTTGAAAGTTTCGAACTTACCAGCCAGCAGTGGTGACTGGTCAGATATTACTGTATAAAAGTTCTGTGGCGGCTCTTTGGAAAGTTTGAAAGTTCACTGGATGTGAAAGCCAAAACACCCCTTGAGCATGGATGACGGATATTATGAAGGGGGTGACCGGGAGTGGGACTTCATCAGTGAATATTTGTATGAGAGCCTGGCAGTGGAGGACATAGCAGGTAAAATTATCTTGTCCTTGGTCGATAATGTCCTACGGTAGAAGACCCATCTGTTTAGTTTTAAAAGTTGTTAAGTTGTAAAAAGTTTGACCCCATTTAATTCTTATGTGCTGTACAGTATACCCTTAGAACACGAAACTCAAAGTTATGCATAACAGCAAACATAGTTTGCCAAGGAATGCTCCCCATGGCAGTATACTGTATGTACATTACTTGCAGTTCATCATACATCGGCATGCCTTTTCGTTAACTACACTGCTGTAACAGTATGAAAAAGTTACCAAAGAAGTAACTTCATTTTCCAATACAGCTAAGATCAGTGATACCCAATGCCAGGCCCACTTTGTACTTGCAGTTCCTCATGTATTTTACAGTAATTCTTAACACTTAACGAAGAGAAAGTTTGCACAGCATTTGCAAAACCCAAAACTTCTCTAATTCCTCAGTAACACCTGTTGCACAGTATGAATATGTGGGCAATGTCTGTCATCCCTGGGTTGGCTCCATGTTCATTTCTTGTCAACCAGATAAATCCTCTTAGTTCCCCTTTTACAGGACAGTGTATAGTGTGTATGGCAGATAGTCTGCATATGTTGGCACTGCAATTTAAGTGACCCATTCTGGAATAGTTGACCGTACATTACTGCATTCTTTCTTTAGTGTTGCTATGTATAGCATTCGCTCCAACCACAGAAGTATCTCTCAGTCTGCCGTGTCAAAGTTCAAAGTATCGTACTGTCGCATATTACAGTATTCATGTTTCTCTTTCCTTCAGATTTGTGTAATACATTCAGCACGGTTTCTCAGACTTTGTTTTGGGGGGATTTCAAGAGACCATTCTGAACAACCACTTGAGCCTATATTTTGTGACTTAAAGTCCAATGAAACAATGTATATTACAATACTGTATTGTCACTACTTCGTATTCTCACCACTAGACAGGTGGTTGATACTGTTTAACAGGGTTGGTAACCTTTTTTATATCACAATTTGCTTGATTTTTATCAAAAAAAGTCAATTTAAATTGTGATTATTTTCAATTAAAATCACAGTTTTAATCAAGCAACCCTGCTGAGTATTCATCCTGAGTGGTGTGCCTACAGACCTACAGTATCTGTATCCCCACGTGCTTGCCAAAGAACTTCAAGCTGCAATATTTGGTGGCCCTACAAAATTCACTCTCCAAGAAAGCTAGCTGTTATATCACTGTTTCTTCACATGAAATGAACAGACCAGTTGGAATGAATGTGAGTGTTCATGCAAAAATGGCACTTAGGCACCGTGTCAAAAGTTGGCCTCCCAGCCGCTGGCACAGCCGCTGCAGCGGCTGTTAGTCAGTTTGGGAACAAAAGTGCACCTTAGCAACAAGGCCTTGCCAGTCAGTGCAGCCGGCTGCATTACCGTTATGTTTGGTCATGACATGTTTCATTGATTCCAGATGCCACTATTGCTGGGAGGCCGCTGCAGCCACTATTAACAGTGCCTGTGTTGGAAAGTGGCTTCAGCCAGTGCAGCCACATGCTCTTTATCACTGAGTTTACCCTAGAAATGCCCAGCGGCTGCAGCAGCCTTGCCAGCCCCTGCAGCGGCCTTGCCAGCCCCTGCAGCGGCCTTGCCAGCCCCTGCAGCGGCCTTGCTAGCCCCTGCAGCGGCCTTGCCAGCCAACTGTTGACATGGTACCTTACAGTACTGTACTGTAAGCAATCCTTTTTGTTTTTGTAGTGGCTGTAACATATTTCACTTTCAGTTCGCAAAATATGACAAACTATCAGCACATATCCCAGCTTTAAAAACCTTAAGGATGATTCATTGCTCACAGTGGACAGAAGAATCTGTAAAGCCATGATATCGTACAATTAAAATACTTTTTTCAAATCTCAATTGGTCTTGCAACCTTTTTCAGACCAGCTTAAGTCGCATTCACCACCGACAGCCCAAGAGAGGGCATTAACAGCACAGATTTCAGCTGTTGGTGGTGATATTTCACGCCACGAGTTTGCGATGTGAAGTAAACTTTTTCCACTCCTTGATGTTGATGATAACAGTCCAATAGATCCTGGAGTACATTTGTTTTTCAATTTTTTTTTGTCTAAAAGCTCCAGATAAATAGTAAGGACTTCTCGTTTACCTCCCAACTCTCTTTGGGTCCCTCCCTTCCTTCGTCATACTGTACATTTATTAATTTTGCATTGTTTTGTCTTTGTTTCTTTCAGCACTATGTGGTGAAAGGGTAGTCCAAATGACCAAGACGTACAATGACATTGATGCTGTCACCAAACTTCTGGAAGAGGTAAGGCCAGTGCATCATTTTTACATCCACCCCTAACATTGCTCCCCCAGGCATAGTATCATATGCTTTTCTGACTGTTGACCTCAGTCCATCGCTGTTCTTCTTACGTCTAATGTCATCAGATCAGTTGATAGGTACCGAGGTGCTATAGTAGAACCTCACAGAGTCTTGTGAACTCAACAAGGAAATGGTTTGTCAGTTGTTGGATGTACAACGTTTTTCTGGAATAGTTTGTGAACAGCCGGAATTAAAGTCATTCTCACCACAGCTGTCGTGTGCGTTTTTCACACAGCACAGTTCAAGATCCGGATAAAGTAACATTCATATAATGAATACTCTTCAAGCAATATAGGACAGTGGTGGATGTATGTGTTGTGAACCACCCTTAGTTCATAGGCTAAAAGAGCCATTTTCAAGCTTACAAGCTTTTTCAAAGCTAGGTAGTGTGATTACTAATTCTGCATTATATCTTTATCTTAGAAGGTGTGCTCTTGGTTTTCCAGTGACGCATTGACTTTCAAGCTGGATGTCTCAACAAACCATTTCTCATCCAAAGCTATTAGGATAAAAAAGATAAAACTATTAAAAAGAGTCAAAATCTGTCAGGTGGAACAAAAAGTTGCACAGTAGTTTGGCAATGTCTTACCTCTCTCTCCCCATCTCGGCAATCTGTGTAGAAAGAGAAGGATCTGGAACTCGCAGCCAAGATTGGACAAACTCTCCTGGAACAAAACAAAAAGCAGAGCGACAGGATTGAAACGTTGGAAGAACAACTCACTGTCATTGATGATCAGGTATCAACATGTCCTAATCACATAACTCACAATCAGTGATGATCATAGGTGTCAATGTGTCTTTGCAATGCTCAGTTATTGATGATTGAATATCAAGACACAACTGACAGTATCAATATGGCTTCACATTATATCTCCTTGTCATTGATGGTCATTTAGAAACATGTTTTTGTTATTACATTCAATGTAGTTACTGATGATCTAGCATCAGTGTGTTGACCCAGAAGTCACTGTCAATAATGACAGATAACAACGTGTCTTCATTTCCTGAACATCAGATATCAATGTAATCTTACAATGTACGTAAATCACCATCATCATTAGTCAGGTATGTGTCAGCACGTCTTATCAAAACTCATCATCGTCGATAATTAATTGTCAAAGTGTCTAAACATTCATTGTCGAACAAGTATTGTTGGCTGATGCAGGATGTATTCTATATGGCAGCCTGACAATCATTTGTTGCAGTGAAGATCGAACTTAACAACTTTTTCTTTAATATTCATCGTTCCCCGAACAGAACACACAGCTCCGACACGACCTCAAACTCAAGTCCGATCTCCTCAAGATATACACGGACGATCCTGGATACAGTGATTCAGATGAAGATGTTCCAAAGTATGTCATTTATTTCTCTCTCATGAGTTGTCCCATCTTCCCCCCTTTCAAGCCTTTGTTGAGGTGTGTGAACTCAAAATGTTGTTTCTGTCATTATCCCTGTAACCATATGATGATAACAAAATGACAGTGCGTATTGTTACAGTAGGATACTGCTTGCTATCTCATGATCGTATGCTTTGTCAGCGTGTTTCTGGATCCAGGATACAGTGATTCAGACAAAGATGTTCTGTATTTTTCTGCATCTCCTCCGTTTTTGATTCCTTGTTGTAGGCATGGGAATCTATGCAGTCCTGATGTCGTGTGTGTGTCTGTATTTGTGTGTGTGTGTGTGTGTGACGGTTGCTTGTAAACACTCTATCTCAAGAAGGGTAACTCTGAGTTATTTCATTTTTGCCCATATTGCCCATATTGAGTAGATGATCCCTATTGTTTTTGGTGTCCAAATCTTGCATATTAATGAGGTTATGGGGTAAAACATAAAAAATTTTAAAACTGCCATAGTTCCTCATCCATCGGTCAAATTTGTTTTAAACTTGATAAGGTTGTCTGTTATTAACA
This sequence comes from Stichopus chloronotus, assembly GCA_021234535.1. Taxonomy (NCBI): domain Eukaryota; kingdom Metazoa; phylum Echinodermata; class Holothuroidea; order Aspidochirotida; family Stichopodidae; genus Stichopus; species Stichopus chloronotus. Next base: position 7,794,381 of record CM037848.1, on the reverse strand, counting down.
GGTTCACGACCCTGTGAAATTTAATGCTTATCAATAGAGAGGAAGGGATAATTTTCCACTATAAAACAATAATAATAGCCTAAACACCATTGTTGTGGTTATTATAAACTACCGTACAAATATATATTGATCTACATTGTGCAATAGCAAGTGTTTATTCTCTCGCACACAGTCAACTCAATGGGACTGCTCCCTACAGTACTGCATTTGTAACTTACTGAGTAACTTCTAGTGTGGGGGCCTAGTAAGTTGTCCAGAGAGAGAGTCTTGGTATGGGAGGTCATGGGGTCAGATAGAAAAGCATGCAATGGAATGTTAATGGGTTTATGAAAAAAATGAAGAAAATAAAAAAACCATCTGTTCTGTTATTTATTTGGATAATATCAATATCCAGAGGAACAGCTGGTAGCAGAACAAGGTTTCTTAACAATCAAATTGGAGTGCTTTCAATCATATTTCACAATGTTGGAAAAGATGGAGGAAGCAAAAATATTGTGGAGGAATCATAACTTAGGGTCAACTTACCAGGACTTTGAGTGTGTTAAAAGCTACTTGTAGCAAGGAAGAAATTATCCTGGTGGTTTACGAAGAATTTTGAGGTAAATATGGCAGACAAGCTGAGTTCAGATGAGGTAGGGTTGAGTTATTTGATTCAACTAACAACAGGCAAGACTAGAAGCAGCATTGATTACTTGTGTGTTTCTTGGAGCTCAGAGATAATGTTGACTGATTTCATACCGTACTCATACTGTACTTGATGTGCGGGTTGTATGGCCTGGGTAGGTGATCCCTATTGCTTTTGGTGGACATCAAATGTCGCAGTCATTTTAGGTCACCAAAATAAAGGTCATTTTGGGTTAAAGACTTGTGGTGTATCAAGAAAAATAACTGCAGTTGATCTTATACTTGTCATTTGAATAATTCATGTTTGTTGTAATATAACCATGTAGCAAGGAATCACAAAGCCTTTTGGCTTTCTGGTTATTAATGAATGGCATTGGGTCAAGTCCGTCATTGTCGGTAGACTGTCGGTGGTTGTAGCACCTCTCTGACTTGCCTCATTTGTAACAAGAAAAACAAAATAGAAGAAGATCAAGTGTTTTCCATGCTATAGAGAACTCAAAAACTGCTAGAAGCATTGATATATTAGTTGGGTATGGAATGATGTATTTAACAAAGACCTTGAGGACCCCCTTATGTGTTTCAGTGATATCATGTTACTATTTTGTACACATTATTTTAACATTTTCACTCTTGGACATACCTGGAGAAGTCCCCAACCTTTCAACCATTGCATGTCTAATGTCGTTCCAATATTTTTAAATCAAACATGTAGAGATGTCTTTTTTAATGCTACAACAATTTATGTTAATAATTTTACAGGTTATTATCAGTAGAAGTTAATTATTTCTTTTTATTTCAGTGGTACTTAGAGGCTGCAGTTCATGGTTATAATTGACAACACAGTGTCATTCATTAATTTTAAGTGACAAAGCATTGCTTTTAAATTCCATTTTAGCTTGTGAGAAGTGATACGAACGGAATTTTACATCCATGTGTTATATGAAGAATGAGTTTTGTAATAACTTTTTAAAGGTATCGCTTAAGATGATCCTTAGTTTTTTTGGCATGTGTACTGACCATCTTGGTTACATGTAGCACTCCGTAAGCCACCTTGCTGCCTCTGAATGGGTTTTGACTTGGTTTTTGCCATCTTTTGCTTTACATCAAACTTTGTGACTACCCTCCTCACCATCCAACAGGGATAAGAAACAAGGCCAGTTTTCACAGCGGGTGGACATGCTGCAGAAGAAGGTCCGTTCACTGGAAGAAGAAAACCTCAAGATGAGATACGACATGGTGGAGCTGCGGCAGACCACAGACTCCATGGAGGAGAAGGAGGAACAACTTATGCAAGACTGCCTGAAAGAGCTTGGTACGGTTTTGGTTTCCAAAATGATCAGAGGTTCTTGGTTCAGGACACACTCATCCAGATCTCCACTGTACACACAGGAATTGAATGTCAGAAAAGTTCTTGTACAGTGGCAACAGCCACCAATGCATTTTATATCAAATATGGCAGGTGCCATCATGACTCAGTGTTATAGCAGCTAGAGGAAATATCAAAGTAATGTGTAGACTGTTCTATTGGACTAATTGTCAAGCCTGTTAGCTTGTTGAGATTGCCATGTAGGCCATGTACAACATATTATACTGTAATAACCTTACATCTTCAGAAAAGTTGGTATCCTTGTACAAGTGTGTGTCTGTGGGAGTTAGAGCTCTACTGCTACATTTGTTCTCTGTTCCATGCAAGTACAGCATGTGTCAATATAGTTTGCGTTGATATTCCTCTCGTTTCCTAGCCCCCCTTGAGATCAGCTTCAACACGGTTACATGTCTGCATTCTATCAATGTGTACTGCAATAAAATCAACAAAAGTTTCAGTGTTTTACCAATTTCTTTCTCTTTCTTTTTTTCGCTGTTCGTGAGATAAACGTCGATTTGCCGATTTGTAGTAGACACATACATTTCCCCCTTGCTTACGGTAATGCATTGGGAGATGTACTTCCGTTGCTTCGTCGAAGAAGTATCTTCTCCCTGAAAAATAAGCAGAAACAGAATTTACAAACCTGGATTTTTGCTCTGTCTGAAAGAGGTTATCCATGCTCCATTCTCTTAATTCACGTCTTAGACATTTACCCCTTGTCTCCCTAACGTCCTGATTGCTTTTACTATTTGTGCTCACAGGGAGCTCCAAGGCAAAATTTGATGTGATGTCAGAGGAATTGACTAAGAGACTGGAGGACAATTTTCGCCTTCAGGAGGAAGTGACTTCTCTGTTGGCCCAGCTGGTGGACGTGCAACAGAAAGTTAAAAGGGTACGTCGGTTGCAGTAGGTTTGCTAAACGTAACACGGAAGCAGGTGCCAGTTCGATGTGGAGGAAGGTCAACTTCCCTGATGTTGCTTGGGAAATGTTCGGTGATTCTTGGAGTGATCACATTTCTTTCTCAAAGTTTCCCTCTCTCATTTTCTTCATTATGTAGAAATTGGTTAATAAATAGAAGTCTTATGCCAACAGTATCATAATCAACAGTAAAACACTGTTTCGAACTGTTTCTTCAGAGGAAGGGCTATACTTGAGAATTTTTTCAGAGTGTTTTTTTGTCAAACTGTGGATCTTACTGAAGTTTTGACCCTTCGAATAGGTTCTACTAATAGTCTTGCAGAATTTATTTTTTTACTCATATTTTGAGGAAGACATTTCTACAACATTTAGTTCTGTTTATCACAGCATAAACTGTGTAGAATAACAGTTCTTAGTGAAAGAGTTAAATACAAAATTTATAAAAGTTCGTACAAGAAACCCGGGAAAATATAGAACTTTAAAATTTACATAAAATCAAAAACATTTAAAGTGTCATTTTGAATATAAATAGATAACCTGAATACAAACAAGTTTTTAAAAGCTTGCTCTTAATATTTTGTCCTGTTTTCGATGCATTCTTCACAATTCTACTTTGGAGCGCATCCTGCAAAGTTTCTTTGTTTTTTTTTCTCGGCTTTTTAGATGACAATAGAAAACGAGGAATTGAACCAAGACCGGATGGCATCGAAGGAAGCCCAGAGGGAGCTGACAACAGAGGTAGGTTTTCGATTTGGAATCTCCTCAAAGACTTTTAGCTCTCGGTACATCTTAAAAGTTTGTACACATGGCGAGTCGGTAAGATGTTAGACTGCAAAATGGATTTGTTGTATTTCTTCAGTCAATTCAAATTGGTGCATGACAGTTGGTTTTAAAGTTGGGAGAAGGATATGTTCCATGTTAAGTGATAAGTTCCATGGCCAGTGCAAAAATGTGAGTTTGATATACTGACTGAAGGAGCTATTATAAAACTTTTCACAATGAAAGACACAAAGTTTAAAGTAAATTAAGAAATGTGCCACAGATACACATTTTTACAGATTGTGGTAGTAGATACTGGTAGTTATTATAGAGTAGTCATATAATACTTCTAACTAAAAATGAAAATTTGCTAATTAAGAAGTTCTTCTAGATTTGTCAAGTGTATGTAGTATCTATGCAAGTTTGAGTTTTTCTCAGTTACGAAATCACAAATTTTCCTGCATAGATGGTTTTCCAAAATATCGGAGCATTACCTCTCACCCAGAGATTCAGTGGAAGGACTTCACATAGTGGTAGCATCACGCACAATGTCAGAAGAATGCATCGTATCCCTTGTATGGAACTGAAGGAAAAGAATGACACAATTCAGCCACAAAATTTTTCTATTGCATTTGTTTTTGATTTTGTTCCCTGAAGCTCGCTGAACTGCAGGAGAAGTACGAAGAGTGCCTGGATATGTTACAAGAAGCTCAGGCCCTGAGCAGACAGAAGAGACATGAGTCCTTGCCGTCCGTCGGTAGTCTGGGGACAATGAACGTGTTGAACCCCCTCCCAGTCTTTCCAGCAGTAAGTACCATTTTAGATTTGCTTCCATTTGATTCTTAGGTTTAAGCAGACTTTTACAACTTGTGTTTGTCTTTGACGGTTCCTTTTTCCACCTTAACCAGAGAAGAGGAACGCAAAAACCCTCTTCTCTCTGTATCTGCATTTATATCAGCGTTTCAGGCTATTGCTATCGTGGTATCATCTTACCAACTTTTCATTGCATCAGTGTTTTGCAGTATTGAGCACGATATATCTCACAGTAGAATCATATGATATCATTATCCTAGCTGAGAGGTAATTATTAGGACAGACAAATAGGTTTTTATTTTACTCATTCAAGACTTTCAAAACATTCAAGACTTCCCATCATTTTTATGACCCATTGTACGTCCTTGCAATCATTTGCATCCCACTCATGCCAGCACGAGATGACACCCAGTTGTAAGTTGTCAAATCGATCCCTGAAAATGATGTGAGCGGGTCATTGATGGAGAGACTATCCATGCTGTACGTCACCGGCCCAAATGACCCTTCTATCGGTGACCTCAAAGTGACCTGTCTCCATGGCAACTCTGGGTAATTTGTCAACTGCATATTCTCTGGAAAATTTATGAATTTTTGTCTACCACCCCCATGATATTATCCTGAAAAGTCCTTACTTCTGCCCACTCTCAACGATCACACCGGAATATGACATTGAAGTGTCATTCTCACATTGCGATTCAAAAATCTTCCAAGCGTTCTCAGAAGTGTCACGTTTTGCGGCAAATCCTGTCTGCTTCTGAGAGATTGTTTTCTTTTTTTTTCCTTCTCTTTTGCATATCAAACTAAATTATTTTCTTCATATCAGCAATCCCAGTTTTTAATCTGCAATGAATTGCAGCAGCTCATTAGTAGTGCTCTAGCTAAAGAACCAGCTTTAAGTTTCAGACACAGCCGAAGCACTCCAAAGTCTCTTGAAGCTGTTGGTAAACCATGTAGCTATTTAAATCCTCTTCATTTATTCCCACTTACAAATTTTTGGTACGTCACCAGCTTGTAGCCTGGAAAGCCCTATAAATGTTTTTTCTTCTTTTTTTTTAAAAGGATCTTGTCCCCAGGTTGCCTATAAGTACCATTCAAAATTCTTTGGTTGTCAAGTTGGGATGCTGATATAAATAAGTTTTATTCGGAGATAATCGTCGAAGTACAAATCACGTCAAAGTAGTTTCCATGGAAACTTTTGGTCGATAAGACTCAAAGTATTTGAATGATCAAAGCTGCTCTATATTTACCTATTACATCCATGGAAAAAAAAAGTTTCTCCCTATTATCTATGGTGACCCAACCGTTCTTCCAAGTCATTTTTTTACTCAAAGTAACAATTAAACAACAGAAAGTAAAAATGTCAGCAGGAAAAGCTTCAAATCCTTTGTGGCTGATTACAAATGTATCCTTGATTTTTGGTGTGACACAGCAGAAGTATGTCAAACCAGGTGTTTACTCTTTTGTGTAACATTAAATGACAGCATTCAGGGAATGCGTTACTGGGAGAAAAGTGATTGATCTTTTGTCTCTTATGTTACAGTGCGATAAGATAGAGATGATATCTTGTTAGTTACATGCAAGCTGGCTGTCATATTTTAATTTAGACCCAAATGCCTTTCAGGAAATGGTAAAATTCCAACCAATCCAAAACCCTCTCATGGCAAAAACTTTACCAAAATCTTGAGTCCTTTTTAGGTCATACCATTTATGTTGAATTAACTAATATCCCCCCCCCCTTTTTTTTCCACTAGTCCAGGTGAACCCAGACAGCATATCACTCATGCTAAATAACGAAACTGTTGGAAATTAGTCCTTATGTTTTATGTCAAACTTGGGATAATGTTACACAAGGTTAAAGCAAGAAATCTTCTCCACAGAAAGTTTGACCCTGTACTCCATCCTGCAGTTGTTGGTGGTCAAAAAAGTGACAGTGGTTGCTCTTTTCATGATGCCTGAGCAACATGGATATCAGAGCGGCGTTTGTAATTGGTTACAATGTCTAGAACCGTCAGAATGGTTGAGATTGAAGTATGTGCTTCTCTGAGCAAGATCACGCTTAACCTTTCCACAAACCTGGCGTTTGAGCGTGCACGTTCTGAACTGTTATGCGCGTTCAAAATCTTGTGAGTCGGTGTATCGTTTCTTTTCTTTTTTAAGTTAGATGTTTTTTTTTTGTTCTTTATGTGACATTCTCTCTTGCGGCTTTCAGTTTGTTGAAAAACGGTGTTCATTGGACTCACACTGACTTTGAGTCAACATTCTCATGAAAACGGAAGAAAATAAGAGATCTTTGCATCATTTAATTGTTGAAGGAATGCCATTGGTCAATGGTCATTCCAAGATTTTTCAGGTGTCAAGTTAGAAGTTATCATATGTTGAAAAGCATGGGTGGAAAAAGTTGGAAAACCGAGAGGATCATTCCTGGGAAATTTGTGTATTCAGAGGCAAATTTTGGCACATGATGGAAATTTATCCTGTTTTATTTACAGAAATATTTTTAGAAACTGTTGCAAATTTAGACTCCCTTCCCAGGAAAGGAACATTCTTTTCCAGCGCTGCTGAAAAGAATCTCTCTTCCCATTTAACGAAGGACTTTTACATTCACGAAAGTTTTGTCAGTCAGTCGGTCATTTTCAAATCTGTGCCAGGGTGTGAGATCAGCCAAAAGGAATCCACAGTATCCTACAGCCTTGAGTAGTCACTTTGTGTGTAATTTTCCCCCAACACTGTGTCCTCTAGACATCAGCCCCCCTTGTCAAGAAGGTTATTCTGGGTACTCTCACAATGCAGGGCATAGAAGCGCTTTATCTGTCCGATTTGAGGCGTATCTCGTGCGAAAAGATAGAGGTGGAAATATCAGATAAGGGCAATGGCCTTATCGCCCAAAACCCGTTGAAGAACATTCGGATCCTTATCGTTTTTATCACAGCTTTTCAAACATGAATATCACAATATGGTGCTCAATCATCCGTAATCAGATCGAGGATGTGTGACACATTAACTAGATAGATATGACAAGAAGATCCAAAGGAGAGATCTCAATATAAGGTGATAATGGTTTTAAGCTGGCAGACTCCAGCTGATGTCGCTGTTGAATTGATTTTCTCAAAAATTTATTTAAAAAAAAAATACTGATCTTTTCAGAAACATTTGACTGTGTAAGCAGAAGTGCAGTCCCCACCTTTGTGCTTTTCCTAAGCATTGTTTATTGTAGAGCTCAAATGTACGTAGTCAAGGTTCTGGTGTCATAGATAATCCTTGAGAGACATTTTAGAAAGCATTCATCATGTTCAAAATGCAAGAAAAGAATAATTTTTACTACCATAGCTGGTGCCTTTTGTTTCACCCCAAATGGTATCACAGTTGGGATTAAACCAACCTAGTTGAACATTCTGGATGTAACCCTCTCATGGGACAGGAAGGGTCTTTCAAGAATTTATTAAACTCTGGAAGCTGGGAAAATGTGAGGAGACATTAGAGTAGAAACTGACATTTCTTTAATTATGAAAGATTACAGTTGATGGAAACTAAAGACCATGGGATATTTTTTCGTGTTCCTCTCCCCTATCTGGTCCAAATGAGACGACTGCCCACCTGCCTCTGGATTGAATGCAACTTTAATAATCTGGTTAAATTTAGCATAGTTATGCCAATGATCATGGCAGTGTGTAATGTAGGTGGTCATAAAATTCTCTCTACATGTCTGCAAACTCTACAGGTGTCACTCCTAAGTTCAATTTCCTAAGAGCTAAAAAATTATTTCATTTTTAACGGAAGCTGTAAAGCCAAAAAGCAGCTGGACTGAATTGTGTCAATTTTGGTTTTTATTCAAGTGAGGCAATTGCATCTTTCACGAAAGGGTGAAGTTGTGCTATTTGGATTAGGGTCGGCTTTCTTTGATGAGAACTGAACAATCTTTGGCTGCTGTTTACTACCAAGTAGAGGCTGTTCTATTTGACCATGTTTTCCCTTCTCTTTCAAGCTGTTCAGATAGCATGATGTTGTTAACAATGTTCAGCACATGTGGAACAAACCTGAGGACTTTTTTCCAAGTCATCAGTACAGTTTATCCCCAGACCAGATGGAGACAAACATCAAAAACATTTTAGTAAGACTAGCCTTTGCCTGCATTGCTTAACATTAGAGCTTTTGTTCACTGTATTGCCGCTGATCTGGCAGGCACACCTTTTTAGAAGACATAACTGCCTAAACTCCTCGTTCGTATTTGTACCTGTAGGTTGATGAGTTCACGGGTGATTGTTGCTGTGCACTTTCAGGTTGCGACTTTTGTCTCTGGAAGATGACGCAAGATCGGTATCTCCGCAGAAAGATATCAGTCCTCAAAAGAGCACACAGTCCATTTCTCCCAATCATTTCAGAGTTGGATGAGTGCCAACCATTTTAGATATGTTGATACGGTACGGTATTCATATGGTTTAGTCTGATACGAAATGTGATCCAGCACATGAAATAGCTGTACTTTACTTTTTCATGATCAAAACACGAACAAAGCAATCGTGTCATATTACTAGGTAACATTGGCCTTGCAAATTCTGATACCATGAGAAAATGGCGTCACCACCATCTCCTTCAGTTGTTGTTGGAAACTGGCCATTTCATCACTCAAAAACTTGCCAACCTAGCCTAATTGTGATTGGTCGCTTTATTAATATCTCGTGTGACATCATTCACTTCTCGAAAACTCTCTGCAAACGTCACGTGATGGCCACGTGAGGTAACACCATTCGTGGTAACACGTTCCTAGAGTCACCTTGGCCTACCTTGGCTAAACCTTAATGAGGAAACGTCAAAGTCAGGATTGTGATGCCAGCTAACATACATGTACAACAGAGACAACAACAAACTACTAATGTTAGATCAGATTGGTAAAAGTGTATGCGCTTCAAATCTCTCGAATGACTCAAAACCGAGTTCTTTTTGGAAAATTCTTGTTTTGACCCCTAGAGATACCATTATCCACAGTTATAGTGAGCAGATAGCTAGAGGTTAGTCTTCTTTTCAGAGCCCTTTGCCTTGTGATAATTTTCACTCATGGATGGCTTGATGAATTTGTATTGCACTATATGCAGTCAATATTAAATGAGTAATATCTGCAGATAAGCAAGACGTAATGTTCTCATTAGCTGGTTTTTAATGTTGGAAAATATTGACAAGCTGTATGACTGTGCCAACCTTTCATCTGTTTATCTTGTTTTCAATCTAGCTATATATGTGAGTCAATCGTGTTTGTCTCAAGGAGGGACTTAAGCTTTTGTCTTTCCTGGGAATCACGTTTCCGAAAGCGTGTTCCCTCACCGTTATCAGAAACAAACACTTGAGAGTTGCGATATCTTTGTGTATGTTAACTTGAATGCGTGTGTTCCTCCGGGGAGAACTACAGTAGATCCAAGGCTTAATGTATATCACCTGCAAAGTAATTGTTCATGTATGTGTTTTGAGAGCGATACAGTCGGAAGGTCCTGTGTGGAACGTAGTTAACATTGTCACGTTGATTATGTAAGCAGGTGAATTCAATCCCAGGAGGTCATATGTCACCTCTCTGGGTCATATATCTGCCTGTGGACAGTACCAGAAACTCTTCTGAGGTAGTTTGTACAAGTACACTTTCTTTTTTTGTCCAAACTTATGCATTTAAGGCACAACAGTTGTGGGATACAGATATATATGGATACAGTGCACTATGGATATGCTTATGGTGTCTTGCTGCCTAATATGACAGTTAGGAATGATGCCCTCACCAGCTTTGTCAAAATGTTACACCCATTTCTCTGAAGCAGCCCACTCCAATGAAAATGTGTTGTGTAATTTATTAACAATCTGGTAAGGCACATTTCTGTGGAATGCCCCTTTATTTTTTATCCCTTCAAGCATACACGTGCTCACTTAAGACTGCAAAGCAAAGCCTTCATGTGTTACATTTTGTAAAACGTAAAAAGTTCCATCAAGTCAATGTTTCAGTGGAAAAAGATGTGTGGCTAGTGCAAGAACGTACATGTGATGCTTTTGTCGTTATTAAGTTTTATATGTTCTTACTTCTTTGCTTTCATTTGTGCAATTTTCGCAGGATTCATTGGCGGCCGAATTGGTAGATTCAGTGGAACAGCAACTGGGTGGTGATCCGCAGCTGAGCAAACGAGGAAAGAAGTAAGTTCAGTAATGCCTCTTTTTTTGCACAACCTGCAAACCGCCCACCTCTTTGACCCTTGAGATCTTAATGTTTGCCTGATCAGTCTGCACATTTGTGCTCTTTCAGTCTACTTAAACTGGTACTCTGTAATTTTGCACTGCTCCCACGGTTTCACTTCCTTGCTAGTGATGTACCGTATTGGCCACAGAAACCTATCATGCCTGATGAAGGCCATTTGGGCAACAAGGGTGAATTTGTGAAACTATATCTTGACATAACAAGACAGGGAGCACTTGGACATATGCCTGTACTATGCACTTGTGCATGTTGAGACATCCGATAAATATCAGTCATCACGTATCAGATTCAAAAAGGAAATCCTCACATTGAAATCATCAAAACGGCAATGCATTCGCGCATTCTGGTTTATGTAAAAGCATCGGTCAGAATTGTTCAGCGCCAATGAATAAGATCAGTGTCGTCGTCAGCGAACGGCCTCGACGAGCAAGTTTCGGCATGTTTGCAGCAACGTGTCATGGATGATCTCCACACGTAAAACAGAGGTGTCCACCGATAATCAGAAAGTGCTCGTGTGATGTTAGCTAGATTAATGTTGAGCATCTTCAGAAAATGAAGAATAGAACACTTGAACAGTCCACAAATCATGTCAGTCACTCCGGGAGATGGCCATTGCGTTCATCATGAACAACTTGATGAAGGATGGGCATCGTTGACATTCAGTATTGCCGCAGAGAAGATGACCATCAGTGAAAGTCCACTCGGCACTCGCAAGAAATCTGACCTGGTCAGTTTTCTCTGGCTGAGAAACATTTGCTCAAAAGTTTTGTCCGACACAACACTGGCTGAGACTGTGAGTAGATGCGGATGGGTATGAAGTTTGCTGCACCTGACCTGTGAGAATCGTAAATATTGTAAGTCTTGTTCCAAAAAGAAGTTTGGACCAGAGAAAACTTTTGAGCAGTATTTTGTATCAACTATTAAAGGCGTTGAGCTGTTTTTTATCTTTTTTTTTTTCTTTTTTTTTTTTCTTTTTTTTTTTGGTGTAAGACGTAGCTTTAATGGAAAAACTTTCAAAATTTTGACAGAAGTTACAACAAGAACGTGATGAAGACCGTGAAGGCGGTGAACAAGAGATCCTTCAACAGCTTTGCTCCAGGCTACAGCGATGAATTCAAAAGTGCTAGAGTGTCACCGTCCAGTTCAGTCATGTCCATCCCGGGGACTCCCTACAGCGAGCTGTACGAGGGTGACAACGACACAGACAGCATGGCTGGGTGAGTGTGATGTGAAAACGATGGTAGATATTGTGGTTCACGCCACCTTTAGAGACACGGGATTATTAGCATGGCAAGTCTGGTATGTTTACCATAGGACCCAGTTCTGCAAGGTATTGTGTCTAGTTGCAGGGCCCGCCAGAAGTTTGTGAGGGGTTTGGTCAGGGTTACGTGACCTTGTAAATGGGCATTCAACAGCCATTATGTGGGACCTAGAAGCACAGATGCGCTTTGCAATGCTGATGTTGTCCAATAATGCCCACCCTGGAGAAATTATTTCTGTGTGGAGAGATTGAGGGTCAATATGACAGGGTGTCAAAACAACAGTTGGACTGTCTCACTGCTTCTAGGAATGAAAGTGAGGAGATTGATGATAATGTGGCATGAATATACGCAGCAATGAATAGGCTAAGATAGAAAGCCATAGTTACAAATGTTGTAGGGAACGAGGCACTCTGATGATGATGACGGTGATGGTGACTAGCAATTTCATTTTTTTTTTCCATCATTTTCAAACAAATATCTGTCTGTGATCTAAGTCTCTATAACCCCCAACGACATTTTCGAGATCTTCGTGTTCCATGGGATTCTGGTAAGGATTTCTTGTGTTGCAAAATGGAAAATTTTTTAACAAGCAGAAATCAGGTCAAATTATGTAATGAAAGAGAAAATGGATACCGGCATTTTCAACATGGTGTCTTTAGATGGATAATTCTATGTAGTGTGCAGTAAACCTTTGACCCCATCTCCCCACCATCGACTGGTACCCTTTAACCACCCGAGGTTTCAGTGCATTAGCAATGTGTTTGCTTTTGTCACTCAGGTCCGTCAAGGGCAGCAAAGTAGGCATCCCTGGCTCCAACGACCTGGAGACGGCCCTTCGTAGGCTGGAACTGAGGAAGCAGAATATCGAAGCAGAGAGGAAGTACCACGCAGAACACCCGACGGATTCCTCCGAGGCAGGGACCCCCACGTGTCCCACACCGGACAGCTTCATGTCCAGTCTGTCGGGCATATCCACGGGGGGATTCCACGGTGGTTACCGGTCCTTCATGCCTGAGAAGTTACAGATAGTGAAACCGATGGAAGGTGAGTCGGGGAGGATGTAAGGTGCTGAGGTAGAAAAGAAATTCCCGATACTTTGTTTACTGTTAGGTAGTGTGTCCTTAAGACAAATGCTGTTTGGTTCTGTTTGTGTGAGAAAGGAAAGGGTAGAAGCTTTTCTTGATTGTACCAAAGTTAGCTGCACAATCTCATGTGCCATTTCTTCGAAAAGATTATCATTTTGAAGTAGCTCTGGATGATTGTTGGACACCAAGGCTCCCACTGTTGACATCTACAATCAGAGCTTATGGCCCAATGAAGTTTCATTTATAGTTGAAATATGAGTTGTACTGCTTATTGCATGGTCATCTATCATTATTCTTTGTCAGTATTTCAGCGAAGAGAAAGTAGAGGAACAGATCACATGTCACAGACCTAAAAAGAACTGTGCACTCATCTTTCAGATATTTGAGCAGAAAATCGTTTCGACATGTCTGTTGGCCCTACAAAATTCAGACTCTACAAGAAAACATAGCCGTTAATCACCATTACTTGAAATCAAACAGAACAATTGGGAATGGATGTGAATTCATCTATGCAAAAACAGGACTTAAACCATCTTATTTCGAAGTGGCTACGACATGTTTCGCGGGATTTTGCCATTTTAGTGACAGATTCCCAACTCACCTTCTAGCTTTAAACCGTGCGAGAGCAGCGTTGGTAACGTTAGACCTTCATCTCCCTTTGACAGGGTCACTCACATTGCACCACTGGCAGAGGTTGGCCCAACCTCACATGGCAAGCATGCTAGACCAGAGACCGGGCGTGATGGTCAAAGGCTTCAGAGAGATCGACCGGCGAGTTATGTACAATCTGGATGACATCGAGGACGACGGGCAGGTCGTTGGTAAGTCTGAACGGGAACGACCAAATGGTCGTCGTGTTCTGTTTCGTTTTAAAACAGCGAAAGATGTTTCCCATGCATAGTGAACAGGGAAAATGTACTGTCGGTGTATGTGGGCAGTGACAGTTGGATTGAAGGACTGTCAATGAGTCAGATGGGATCAACGAGACAGTGCGTACCAGGGAAATAGTTTATAGTACACAATGATGGGCCAAATGTGTAGCAATTGAAACATGTTCTTTGGCGAACTATTCAGGAATTGTTTGACGGTAGGTGGAGGTGCTCACCGGTTGACGCTGAAGGTGATGCGCTGGTCGTTAGTTCATCGGGGGCTGAATGCCAAATGACCTTAACAGAACAATGGTTTGCGGTTAGGCTTCTAACCGTAGTGTAGGTTGGTTACAAAAGGACTATGCTGCCATGGCACTGCCCACCTTGGCGAAGAAGGATCAGCAGTAAATGTGATAAAAGCACATTGCTTTCAGTTGTGTCATTGACTCATTGCTTTTTAAAGCAGGTCAATTGAGTTTTGGCTCGCAAAATTCACGATAGTTTGTCACATCTGTCAACTATTACTCATATGTTGATAGTGAATGGTCAAACTAAGAGTAAGCAAATCAACTAAGCAAATCTGTGAGCAGACACTTTTTACCATAAGGTAATAACCAAAGGCAACCCCTATCGATAAGGAACCACAATTTTTCACTTTTCAGAACCCTTAGGAATAGATACGTACGTGAATAGATACATACGTGAGGCTAATGAAAAGTACTGGCATGCAATGATTTCTTTTGAACTTGTCAAAAAACAATAATATTAGCTCTATTTGTCCCTGTAAGTGCTGAAAGCTGTTTGTAAGAAATGTTGCAGTCGTTGATTTTTCTTACAGCCATTTTTTTTAATTGTTTTTTATTATTGCTTTTGCAGCTCAGACCGTTCCCAGCAAATGCTTCGTCAACACGAGCTCCACGTACACATTCACCACATGCAACATCGGTCTCCTGGAGCCCACTGTATCATCTAGGTAGGTAAAGGAGGGTGGTGCCAACAGGGAAGTCGGGTGGGGGGTGGCAAGGGGGAAGTATGAGTTTGCAGGTAGATTGGACGCTGTCGAACCGTTGTGATAAATGCGAGACGATCCTGATATTTCAATCCCAGCAGGGATCATCATCATCAGGGATTTGAGAAAACACGGCCAAATGAATGAAGTACATGACATGAAATGGCCCCTTGCATCAACATGCACTCGTAAATTCCTAATATATTGGCCTTTGATCGGGTTTTTGAACTGCAGACAGGAAATGAGAACAATTGATCAGAGCTCTCAAAGAACAAACATTACATGCGTGATTGTACAGTTTCTGTCGAAATCTTTTTGGGATTTTTTTTTTCACATTTAGATCACACAATAGTCACAACATAACACTTCTAAGTGGATGATTTTTTTGGGGGGGAGGGGCATTTTCAGTGTGTATTTCTGTGAACTAACAGTTTTATCATTTGGGTCGCTGTTACAGCATATAGACAATCAGTAAGAATGTTCTGTGCAGCTTTGAAATGGTATGGACCTCCTTGAGAATGTCTTGATACAGTTTTGAATATTGAGATTGTAGTGAGAATATCTTGTTGAAGTTTTGAAACAGTGTGGTTGTAGTGAGAACATCTTGCAGTTTTGCGTCAGTGAGAATGTCTTGGTTCCTTCAGTTTTCAAACGGTGGGACAGCAGTGAGAATGTCTCGCTGCATTTTGAAATGGTGTACCTCTAGAAGAATGTCTTGTTGCAGTTTTGAAGTGGTGTGGCTGTAGTGAGAATGTCTGGGCAGTTTTGAAACTGGTGAGGCTGTAGTTAGAATGCCTTGTTGTAGCTTTGAAAAGGTGTGGCCTAAGTGAGATTGCAGTTTAATGCAGTTTTTAAATGGCTTTTTCTTCTCTGAGAGTGTTTTCTTTCAGTTTTCAAATGGTTTGGCTGTAGTGAGAATTTTCTGTCATAGGTTTGAATTAGTGTTCCCTCATTGAGATCGTGCTGTTGCAGTTTTACAGCTGTTTATTTCATGATTTTATTCTCAGTGCCAAGCCTAGTGTGATGAGTGCCTTCCAGCATCCCACATCTCACCCACAACGAGCCGCTGCGACCCGCACCTTCAGCACCTCCCTTGGCATCGCCCAGGTACTTAACGAGCGGAACGCTGGTGAAAACACGGCGGTGAAGACCAAATCAGAGGTGTCAGGGGGACCCGTCACCAAGAGGCTGACGGAGGGTCTGAACCTTCTCACGGCCAGCCCCGACAATGAGAAGAAGGCGGAGAATCCGGTCTCGGCCCCGTCGGGGGTCCACCAAGTTATGGGAGGGGTCTTCTCGAGGAATGCCTCGCCTGTGGTGTCGCAGCAAGGGAAGATCAAGATAATGGACCAGGCGACGAAAGAGAGGCTCTTGGAGAAAGTGAAGAATATACGAGCCTCCAGGGATGTGAAGGTGACAAAGGCCTTGGCGCTGATGCCATCCGTCGCAGTCATGCCGGCTACCAGGAACCTGGGCATAAGCATGGCAACAGGTGTGTACAGCAGCCCCACACACCGGCCAGCCGGGGGAGGCTCCGGTGGGGTTGTCACCACCCCATCGTACTCTACATCAGCATACAACTCGTATTCAGCAGGAGGAATGGGCCTGGCAGCTCTGTCATCGAGACCAATGGGGTTGTCAGGTGTCAGAGCTCCTGTCCAGCAAAGCTCCTTTAGTACCACCACCACCACTATGATGTCCTCCTTGAGTGCCTCTACCTCCAGCACTCCTTCTGGGCAGGGTCTTAATCTGTTTTCAGGTACAAGCCCAATGTCAGTCATGTCAGGACAGCTGAGGGGCTTGAGCTCTATCCACAAGCCGGGTACGTTGCTGTAGCTCCAACAAATGCCCAGAAAGTGGCTTCAGCTCCGACACTTCCTCACCATCGTGAGTCACCTCTGGCGTGGGGTACTGTTGGGTACCCTGGCATACCACAGGTTCTATTTTCCAGCATCCCTCTCCTTGAATCTTCAGTACATCAAAGAATGAAATACATCTCAAAGCTAAGTAACTCTGATGTAAGCATTTTGGAAAGTCAACAAATCGATTCCAAAAGTTGTTTACATTCTAAAGGTTTTAAGGGTTTTAGTATCTATTTTTTCACAAGGTTAACTGTTTTATTCTCCAACAATTTGCATGTGGGTGTTTGTGTGTGGGTGTGTCTGTGTGCATGCACTGCTTTTATCAAGGTGCTTTATCAGTGTGTTTCTTGAGGTGTCTTATGTTTGTCAAGTTTCTCTCAACATTTTCTTGCCTTTTTGCTTGATAGCTTTAAAACGAAATAAAAGCAGGCAAGGTGCCACCAGCCACGTTCAGGAAAAACTTTTTCATCGTTCCAGATTTTGTCTGGGAAGCTTAATTTTAGCTCAAGGTCTTTGCTAAGGGTGTTTGCAGCAATGACTTACCAAAGGAACAGAATTCTCAGGCATTTAGTGTGAGAGATAGATGTACATTGAAAACAATTGTGAAATGACGTCTACCCCAAGTGAAAATTAATCCCAACCTCCTGAAGTAGCAATCACCATCTAATGAAATCCTGCCGTTTTACAAAACGTTCTCTCTGCCACGAAGGAAAGTTGACAATAGGCCTTTTGCTATTCAGATAGAGAAAGAATTCATCTCTTAATTGTTGCCATTTCTGCAACATTTATCATCTCAGTTGTGTCAAAAGTTTCTGGAAGTGACTTTAACCCTCCCCCTCCCTCCAGAAAAAAAAAGAAACTCCTTCCCTGCAATCATTTTGCAATTGCGTACACATTTCACATGTATGGTACCTTTGTCTTGAAAATCCTCAGAGAACCCTAGAGTTGACATTCCGGTGGTCATGAAATCGGCAATTGCAATTTATGTATACAAGAGTTGCTTTCTTGCCACTGGTAAGAGGAAATAGCAAGATTAACTACTAGGATTGTTCAATGCAATATGTTCATAATGCAAGATTTGCAGACACCTCTCAAGGTCGTTCACAAGATCAAACAAAGCTGCAACATCAGACGAAGTCACATGGTAGACAATTGGTGGTCAGAAAGAGATAACGACCCACGTGGGTCATTCTAGCATGTTTTTTAGGTCACTCAATTACAATCAATCTTTGAAAACTGCTGCAGTCTTGTCTCTGTAGAAAATTTTTCAGCAATTGGATTTGGCTGCAAATTCATCTGGCAAGCTTGACTCACGCAATTGACTTGGTAGCAGAGAAGCCTAACTTACTGGTCTTTCAGGATCTAGTAAGATGGTTGAGATGTCACACGTGTGGTGTGTGGCCATTGGCCAAAAGGACAAGATATTGCAGGTCTGAGTATGTTCCTTTTAAAGAAAATTGAGCTTTTGCTTTACCATTTTTTTGTTCACTTCATTTTGTAAAGTCAGACGAATTTCACTGTTCCAGTATTCTTTTTAAGCTTGCCATAAATCTGGAATGTGTTTTTTTTTTGCTTTTGTCACAAAAGCATTTGATGTGGCTGTCTTTTGTTTTAAACACAGTGAACATGGAGAGCAAGTAGTCCTCATGTACACTGCTTGGTGTTACTCAGTTCTTCTCACTAACTTACATTTCTGCTGGCTCAAAAGTGAGCTTATGCAAGGTCAGATTATGACAGAGCTATTGTCTGCTTTGTGAACTTCAAAGACCATGGTATCCACCCTCCAAGCTGTTGACAGTTTTCTTTAAGATCAAACAGTAAATTAATGGTAGCCAGCATTTATTAGCCAGAGATGTATCTGGCAGATGATGACATGGACTGCTCCTTTAAAACAAGGGGACCTCATTCTATTCTTCATTATTTCATTTTAATCAAAGGCTACTTCCAGTTTCAATCCCGGTTTCAAACATCTTCATCTTTTTCCTGTAACGTTGTTGTGTATCTTATCATATCCTGCTCAATATGTGCCTGGTTTTGTTTCTGTGCATGCCAGTTTTGTTGGGATGTTAAAATTCCTGTTGAAGCTAGTAGCTTAGTAGATCTTGGGAAGTTAAAATTTGTACCAAAGGCAATAAAAAATTTTTGAGGGGGAAGAGCTGGTTAAAGTGGTGGTAGTTAAGTTGGAGTTGTTCTACAGAAATAGTCACTGTTGATTTTCATTTTCCTTGCAGAAGTGAAAAAAAAAAAAAGAAGTAGCAGGCTTGAAACAGTTTGCAATCGATACGTCCAGTCAAGAACTTAACACAGAACACAGCATGACGTTTGCTTCTAACTTTCGAATGGCAGAAGTGGAAAATAAAGAACGGGAGAGTGTTATTTCTGTGTGATCAAAATGTCTGTTAGGTGTCATTAAAGTAGTAGCCACGTGCAAATCGATATTTACAGGCCATGAGGCGTACATCATATCAAGCAGAAAATGTGCATTTTATGTCACAGTGGAAAACTATTTTAGAGGGGGGGTTGAAATTTCAAAATGGAGAGCTTTTCCCTTGCTGTTGCTTTAAAGGACAGGTGCTATTGTGGGATATGTCCTGCTGAGGGTGAGATAACAGGTGCTGGTCCATATCGGTTATTGCCGATGTGATCTGGTTTTAAGGAACGAATGAATAAAACTTCAAGCAGACCTTATGGCTGTTGATAGAGATATATGTACTTTTAGAACTGACAAGAAAAAAAGCAAGTGTGATTCAAACATAAAATATTGATGTAAAAACCATCCTTTGGGACAACATTTTAAAACTGTTTGGAAGTCTAAAAAAAAAAAAAAAATCAGGCGATCTTTGCTGAAGAAAATCTCAATTGTGACTGAGAGCCAGTAGTTATTTTATCTGTGGAGAATAAGGTGTTGCTGTGGCTGACCATGCAGTGAATTGCCTAGCTACTGGGCTGACTGTAACCCAACTTCTGTGCTTAGAGCTTGAATACCATGCATCTGTGGAGGTATTAGATTGTACTTCTGTACAATATGAACTTCATCACTTGGGTAAATTTTGCAAAACTGCTCGCAGATGTTTGAAGGCACCACATCCTCCCATCCTGCCACGAAGCAAAAAAAGAAGGGTGTTAAGTCATTAAGTTTGCATGTATGAGTGTGTACTACTGCTTTTACACCAAAGGCATGCTTCAACAAATGCTGGACATGTTTTGCACCAGTTTGTTTTATTTTATGAAGAAAGCCTATTCTTTTTTGTGTGTCACTCTTTATGATTGTTTCTGTACCAATAATGCCAGAAAAGACCTTCTGAGAGATTAACCTGAATTTACAAGTTTTTAATTTGAATGGCAATGACATTTTATTTTCCAGCTGAATCAATCTGTCACAAAGGGACGACCATGAGGGGGGGATTGGATTTCTTATGTTGCTTTTTTATCCGTCACTTGTTGTATGAAGGATGAGGAATTTGTAAGAAGGATAAATTGTATATTCAAGCTAAGTTGATGGATAGCTCAAGAGCCAAAGTGTAAAGTGTTTCCTATCATGAACATTAGTTGTTTTTTTACATGTGTAATTGAATTAAGTCTAATTGAGAAGGAATCAATAGGGACAAATAGGTCCCCTTCAAGGACCGTGTTGGAAAATTAAAAAAAAAAAAGAGGAATTTTAAGCCAAAGCCATCAAGTTCTGTCCCTCTGTTTGAAGGTCTTGTCTAAGACATTATAGCCCCTTTAGATGACTGAAGAGTACAAGAAATACAAAGTTAGTCCATTATATTCATCAAATACCCTTTGTAGGGACATGAGGGGGGAAGGATTTTTTGATCTGATCAAGATAATTCTACCTATCAGAGAATAGCAAGTATTGTGTATGTGTGTGTGTGTGTCAGATGGTCTGTGTGTGTGTTGGCAGTTTTATCGAGAGGGATTAGTGCAATGCTGTTAAGTTATTGTGATTTTCACACCCATGGCGAAATGTCACGATTTACAACTCGTGGGTGTGTCATTGTTTTTATTTTTCGTAACTGGAATACCAAATTACTCACTCGTATAAAATACATATTTATATATATTCGAATAAAAACGGTAGGGTTATGCCCTGTATTGTACAGTTGTAAGGTTTGAAAATATGCAAGAACATGCTATCTCATGTATCGACCCAATAACCCATGCGTTAGGCACTTCATTTGCTACATGTAAAGAATATGGACACTTGTCTTAAAGACATTCAAACATGCACTTTGCCAGAACTGGACTGCGCATTTGTCTGGTCTCATGGTTTGTCATCAGGAATCATAACATGCAGTGCTTAGCAGCATGAAACATGTCAAAATATTGAAGTTGAAATAGAATTTTTAACATTAAAGTGAAAGGAAGAACCATAATTTTCCGAATTGTTAATGAGAAAGTTATGTATTTTCATTGGTTTCTGCTTTAAAGGCAATAATATTTTATTAGCTTCACATGTTTCTTACTCTTTTATTTCTTTTTTATTTTTTCATTTACTTTCAAAAGTGAGACGTTTGGAAAATAATCTGTTGAATGCAGACAAGTAATACAGAGCTTAAATTAAAACAGTTTCAGTAAAAGTTGTTCGTGATTGTCAGATGTAAAAAAAGAAGCTTTTCTTGTGCATTAAGAACATTATAACAGAATTGAAATGTATAAAAAGTGGAGAAGTTTAAACATACTCAGATATACTGAGTAGTGTAAGGACAGCACTGTGCAAATTTTAATGCATAGGATTGTTATTTCCTCTATGAACTTCAAGGCTAAGTCGTCCAATGAGCACCTACATGTCGGTGGACGGTGACCCAACGGGTCAGTTCGCATCTGACACTACTCAGTAAAACACTTTGTGATTGGTCGATGCAGGACAGAGGGTTAATCATTACCACTTTCCTTCTTAGTTTGGTCTTTGTTCGTCCTCGCTTGTGGTCCCTCTTTAATTCTCCTTTATGACCTGAATAAACTCCACCATAACAGAGTTGCTTAACTTTTGACCTCACCGTCAATTTGTGCACATTCACCTTTGCCACTGTTTCCTCGCCACGGTTAATAAGTGTTAGAGCTAAGCCATCAATCTGTGATCTTGGAATGGTGTTTGCTTAGGAAACTTAGAGGAAAGAAAAAGCCTAAATCTTTTTCCAATTCAAGATTGTAGCATATGACATGAAATAAAATGACAATACTTTTTAACCCGTTTCTTGTTTACATTTGTGTGTTTTTGTAGTATACAGTAGAGTGCACCGATGTCCCATACCCTTGTTTTAACACCCCCATCCACACTTCAAGTGGTACCTCTATGACTGCTGGATCGGGCCATTACGGTGTTCTTGTCGTTTAGTAATAAATACTCATAATCCATCATGTTGATGAGGAAAGAAAAAAATAATAGGTTCTACCGTTTCCTTCTTTCAAGTTGTCTACAAACATGGGACAGAATGATAGACAAGAGCGAAGCCAACCAAGGGAGTGCACAGCGGTAACAAAACTGGCCACCAGTCGGGAGGAACTAAAGGGGGTCTGTCGGTGGAAAGAGTGGCATTTGCAGGAAATATTAGACACTGGCATATTTGCCGTCTCACGCTGAAGTAGATTAGTCCTCAACCCACCAACGCTTGCTTCTGCCGTCGATCGCAATTGAGACGGTGAATTACACTAACAATATAATTTCAATGGCCAACCTCGAGGCACCACGATATGTCAATCTATTCGGCGGGATAGATGAGGAAGGATGAAATGGTCACACGCTGCTTGAAACTGCATTCACAGCAAGCTTTCAAAACTTATCTGCATTATAATGACTAAAAATCGTCCGCAAAGAAGAATGTAGGCCATGATTGTGCTAATATTAACTATGCTATACTAAATTTATGTGGCACGAGCTCCGGTAGCTAGGCTATGTAGCCTATCGTGTATGGCTCAGCACAAATTTTCATTTCTGTATTCTCATTAATCTGTTAGAAGATAATCAGCTCGATGTCTTTGACAGTTTATGAATATGTCATACATTGCCACGTAATGTAATGCACGATGACGCGGTATCCAACTGACAAATACGTCATATGTAAATTAACGCTGATTTCCCGCCTTAAATACTCTGTACTGTCCGCGCGCATTTTCCACGACTGCGTAGGCTACATTCCTCTGTCTTAACTGTTCTCGGTTCCGTTACTTGTTTTACGTTAAGCGTTACACATTCTTCAGTAGGCTCTCAACCTCTTGTGCTCTACTCATAGCCTACCTTATGTAAGGGTTCTCGCTCCAAAGGATATAAGTAGTATCAATCGAACTTGTTGACAAAATTCATGGCATCATCAACGTCGGGTAGTCCTCTTAAGCAATCACTGTCCCTGTCAGATACGCTGCCGCAATGTACCGTTTGTGTATTTGCATCGATCGATACGATGTGGAGGAAGGCTAGAAAAGTAGAATATATTTTGAAACCCTGAATTGTGACTTCCAGAGGATTTTATCCATCGGTGTGCCCCTCCACCCCCCCCCCCCCCCCAAGAAGGACTGACCTATGACAGTATAGTATGATCATGTCCTGAACTCTGCCATAAAACTTTGTAGACTGGGTTTAACTGAAGAGTAAGGTACCGGCAGAATAATATCATGTGACGTCAGTCTCTTATAGGTAAGTCTGTGCCAACGTCACTCGTTTACGGTCACCCCTTTGCAACTCAGGCAGTAACAAAACATCGCTGGCGTTTTTGCGTACAGACCGCTTTGGTACATCGTAACATAAGTCACTGTGTGCGAGTGGCGTGCAAAGAGTGTAACCGTATACAAGTTACTAGAGAGAGCTATCAAGGATTAAGAGACTGACTACGTACGTCACAAAGAGATTTAATGCACGATCAATCCGTCACCTTTAAAGAGAAAACAGGAATTAAATGAATAGACTACACCACTAGAACACTTACCACATAATAAAGAAGAAAATTCGTTGGAAAAAGCATTCTAGCTCTGAAACAAAATCCACTTGACAGCAACAGATACTGTATGCTGGTCCCCGTGCCATAGCATCAAAAATGCATGCTTCCACACTTGTCATAGCATCAATTGGTACAGGTATGCTGATGTACTTTGCAAAGCATTTAAAAGATACTTGGCCCACTTGCTATAGCGTCAATAGATCACGCCACATGTCATCATTGTCATAGCATCAAAGAAACCTATTATATTACCACAGGGACCGTAATTTTATGCCGACCCTGACCTGATCACCCATAGTACCACATTCTTAATGGGTTTGCAAAGTGGTGAAGCACGTGTAATAATTGTCATCGTTATAGATATATGCCGTGAGTGTCATATATATTCATTACAAATGCAGATACTGCTAAAAAGTAACAAGTCTTGGTATCTTTCAGCGTTCTCATAAATAATTAGAAATACATTAAGGAAGAAACAACCTGTGCTTGGCCCGGCGCGCTGCCAGAGAGGCGCGTGACTCTTTCGCGTCCAGGGCAAACCAGATTTGTTGTCATAGGGGAGGCACTGTATGTAAGTGCTTCCTAACTCTACTCCATCTAAGTTCATTACTTTTAATATTCGTGACCGGCTTCATGGAGGTGCCGTCTATGCCAGCCTACCCAACGTGGAAATGCCGTTACTCCCGAGAGAATAATCAATTAGTATGACGGTGATCGTACTTGAAACTTTAAGGCTAGTGTTTCACGGATAACCCACAGCCAGGCTAAGACATATCTCGGATACCACTCAAGGTCATCGAGAGAGTAAAATCTCACGTAGTTTCTATGAGCTTGCACCTTATCTTACATTAAAACCCGGCAGACGACAAGACCCAAATTCCTTCCGGAAGTTAATCCTATTCTATTTAAACAACACAGACACACATATACATGCGTATACATATAGTATTTCTATGGCGGTTTCTATTCCTTCCCATAATTCCCCTCGGTCGTACCCAAAATAAAAGGAGAACCTGAAAACTTTAATCAATCGTCTTCTTTTACTTCCACTCTTTCTTCCTTCACCCACTAACACACGGCTCCCCCATTTGGTTCTGATTGACAAACTTATGTACTTTTGTGGTTGGACGATAACCTCAACAGTCCGTCACAAAATAATGAGCTGTGCGTGGCTGAAAATCCGAGGGGAAAAGGTGACATCCCTCTTCAGAACTTTGATCAACGATCAGCTTTGGCATCGTTGCTTGCACTGTACACCACCATGGCAGACGGCAGCGGGCCGGCTCGAGTTCTCTCCGGCTTTTTCATACTGTGCACACTCCTGGGATCTCCGAGAGGCGGCCGCACGCAGGAGAACCCCGCACCACTCGCAGGTAAGCATCGTTTTCGATCGTTCGCCTCCGTAAAATGTCTCAGTTGAGCGCCCGGAATATCCGCTGAAAGAAGGGTGCAAGATCGAGTGAACCATCGACATGAGTTTTGAGAAGGAATTGTTAACCGAAGGGGAAAAAAAAGTGCATAACGATAGGATGATCTGGCAGGACGGCTACTACACGTAGAATAGATATTTAATAGGTGTTCATTACTCAGACACCCTTCAATTGTCCTCTATTGTTTCCGATTTTTAGATATATCGCATTTGTTATTTGAATATACAGGAGTGGCGCGTCGCTTACGGTAGATAACACAGTAATATAATATACCGGCTGTATCGTTTTGGCTTGGTCAAAGTCAGGTGCAACGATAAAGGCACGTGCATGCATGAGCTCAGCATATGAATCAACAACTATTTTAACGAAACGAATCTCGGCGAGGAGCCATTTCAAACCTCATATAAGATACATTAAAGCCAGCCATGATTATACCACTGATGGTTCTCCAAGGACTAAAAAAATAGCCTTGCTGCCACGTTCACGTGCTGACCTTTGAAAGTTTTGGAAATTGTTTGTTGACACGGCATAAATATTTTGACGTTTGAGTTCGTCATGTGGTATTACGTCATTGCGAGTATAACGACATCTCTCTCAACTGAAAACAGAAAACTGAAAAACAAGAGGAAAACTGAAGGAGTAGGCCTACGTGTATGTAAGCCCTGAGGTTATGGAAAGAATCACAAAATTTAACGAATATGAAGATGCATATATGACGACAAATATCACTTGAACAAACTGCGGCCACCCTAATTGCCACAATGACTTTCCGGTAGTGCGTCTGTATGGCATCTGTCGATACTAATATACATGTTCACCTGTCGCTTTGCCCGTTATAGCTTACTTATATGCCGGGCCAATCTTGAGACATACAGAGGTAGCTAACTTGCATGTATGATGTATATATGTCACACACACAACTAGAGACGGTATTTAAAACAACTGACATATGGTGCACAAACTACTAAAATTCTAATAATAGGCCTAATAATAGTTATTTTTTTTTAGTTTTTATGCCATTTGGAACCGAAGTGGAAGTAAATTTTAGAAGAAAAAAAAAAGAAAACGCAAAACTCAAGAACAATCCTTGCTGGAAAACTTTATTTATTTATTTAGTTGCTATAAATTTATAAGGGGGCTCAGTCTAATAACATGAGAAATCTGTGGCAGTTGTCGTGAGAACTAACCCCATGAACATACTATTACAAATCTGATGGCGTGAACTCCTTCTTTCCCTCTGTCGGAAATTGCTTTTTATAAGGGGGCTTAGAAATCTGTGGCAAATTTCTAATACCAGGCCCAATAATAGTTATTTTACATTTATGCCCCTTGGAACCGAAATGGAAGTAAATGTCAGAAAAAAAGAGCAAAAAAAACAAAACCCCAAAACAATCCTTGCCGAAAAAGTTTGGTTATTTATTTACTTAGTTACTATAAATTTCTAAAGGGGCTTAGTCTAATACGATGAGAAATATGTGGCAACTGTTGGGAGAACTAACCCCATGAACGTACTATTACAAATCTGAGGCGTGAACTCCTTCTTTCCAACTGTCGGAACGCCTATAACAAGTTTATTTCAATCACATCGTACTATAGGTATTCGACATCGTTCCCGAATGAACCAAAACAAACGATGACAATACCAGATTTCTCTTCTTCCACCTACTGAATTAGTTTCATAGCCCGGATGTCCAATGACCAACATTTGTAATTTATTCATCTTTACCTAACCACAGTCTAGACGCTATTATCACAATCTAACGATGGCAAATGTTGTTAGGTTTTATTTGAAGGAAGAGTTATGTATATGTAAACAAAGAATATGTAACTCTTTGTCTTTTTCTCACAACTACCTTTTCTCAATTGACTATATCATACCACAGTAAACAGTTGTACATCTTGGATCTGACAACTTTGCAATGGATGGAAAGCATATGTAATAATATATCGAACATATATCGTAGCTTGAATTTTTAGGCACCACGAAGACTCGAATATTTTAGCCTCGAAATCCTTGAACAGACATTTCTCCCAAAGAGGGGTCACGCAGACAGAAGACCTCGTACTTTTGGGTTTTGTTTCTTTTCCCCCCTTCGTTATCCTTTGGACCATGCACCTGTGAGTTCAAGTGCATTGGTCACTGGGGGGTCCCTAGAAGGCAAGGATCAAAGATCATAAAATCAAAATTGTTGCGTTTTGTAACCCAGGCTAGTCCCAATCGATGTCGTTTCGATTTCCGGTTACAATTGGGGAATTCTTGATCAATTCATTCGGCAAAGTCATAGGGGCGCATTGCCTAACCTGGTCCACAGTTTTATCTGAATTCGGACCATTGTTTGATGGATATAATTAAGATAATCTAGATTCCCCTCTTACACGAAAGCAGATACGTTATTCATGACACCTAAAAATTTCAGGCAAACGTGTTTCGAGCTTTTCTGTCAAAAGGAGGACATCAGCTATTAAGGGGTCTTCCAAGGTCCCCTCCCCTAATAGCTTAAAAGGACATAGAATTTGCAATTGTCTGAATTTTGCCATTTCATTTCGTTAATTTTCAACCTTTCGCCTGCATGAATATTCCACGTAGAATAGAATTCACTCAATTGTTTACTTGCCGAAAGGGCAAATTAGAGGCACCTTGTCTGATCAGGGAGCTGTTATTTAGATAGAGCTGAAAATTTAATCGTCGCTAATACTTTAAGACTCACCAAATCAGCAAAGATGAACCACTCAGTTCACTCAAAGGTGTTGCTTTCCTTTATTCGAAGGTTCCAGTTCAATATCATGCATGGCGCAACATCATCTAAATCAACTAATCTTTAAACAAGTAGCTGCCTGAGAACAATACTTTGATGTGTAGGATGGCACCTCCAACGTTTTAAAAGCGAGTGACATAAAACTCGAAACTTGAAATTCCCAGTTCTGATGTAAGGGTAACAGATCACAAATACCATGTTGCGTTTACTCTCTTTTCGCGTATAAGACTTAAAAGATTTGTTATATATTTATATATGAATGGACATGAGACAAAGACAGGAAGAGAAGACAAGGAGAGAAGACAGGACGATTAGAAGACATGAAGAGAAGCCATGAAGAGAACACACATGAGATGACAGGAGAAACAGGGAGAAAAGCCTGGAAGAGACTGGAGGGAAAAGAAGGAATGGGGAGAAGACAGGGAGAGAAGACAAGAAGGGAATACAGGGAGACAAGACATGGAGAATAGACACAGACAAAAGAATTTAAGAGAACACCGCTGGAGATGACATGAAAAGAGATTACATGCAGAGAGGACATAGGGAGGGATTAGGGAGAGAACACGAGAGAAAACATAGTTTCCACGTGGTGTGCATTTGGCCTACGTGGAGTTTCCCAGGCCCCTAGTTACTCCATTCTTTGCTCAATGTGTGGTTTAACACTGTACGGCCATTTGGACTACGTGGGGAGGGAGAGAAGACACGGGAAGAAGACAGGGACAGGGAGAGTGGACATGGAGAGAAAACACTGAGGGGGAGAAGACATGAAGAGAAGATAGGAAGAGAAAAAGGGATAGAAAAAAAGAGAGAAGATATGAAGAGAACACTGGGAAAGAAGACGTAGAAACATGGCATAGACAGATGAGAGAGAAGGGAGAATAGAAGAGGAGAAGTAGGGAGAATTTATGGAGAGATGATATGGAGAGGTGACACTGAGAGAAGACACGGAGAGAAGAGAGGAAAAAGAAAGAGAGACACAAACACTGAAAGGCAAAAGGAGAAAGAGCTTAACAAATAGAAGGAAAAATAGAAACAATATAAAGTCTAAAGTTTAGATCAGTCTGTAAATACGGATAAGCTAATGGCAAAATCTAATTTTTGCACCACCTGAACGAACTGGGCCCTAGATTTCAGTTTTTCGGAGTGAGAATGTTAGGCTGAACATGTAGGCCTACCTAAGAACTACACCGAGTCTTTGCCATAGCCGTATTGCAGCGATATTTCATAGGGCAGTGATCATGACGTACGATACCATCATATGTAGGCCTAGCTATATAACCCGACAGGATGCGCGTCTAACAAGGTAGTAGCCACATAAGGTAAGTACGTCTGAAGTCGAAAACAGCTGCGAACCATCGCCGAACGAAAAAAGTATGATGATGTAAAATCCTCCCCATTGTAAGTTGACAAAGGAAGTGACGCGGACCGATTATCCTACTTTTTGAAGGCTCACGAGATCATTCATCTATGTGAAACAACATTACTGAAGTAGGATGAGAAGGAAAAGGCGGTTGGCAAAGAAGTCACCATGTCAATGCCATTAGGCTACTTAGAGTGCACGGCCGGCAGTTATTACTTTCTCTTTTTTTTGTTTTTAATCGAAATGTTCGCAAGGAATCGAACAATTGATCGGTCAGGTGATAATACATCATCTTGTGGCGGTAAGGCGGTATGGCGAACACACACTGAACACTGAACAGCATTGACGAAAAGTGAATTGCATAATTAGTTTCACGGCATAGGTGATTCGTTCCAAGTGGATTTTAAGGCTGTTTCTTCTATCGAGATAGCATTCGAGGATGTTGTGAGCCTACATTGTAAGCCTAATAGTTTGTTACATTACTTCGAAAATGAGTTCCTTGAGATGCGAGGGTGATCATAAAACTACATTTGTGTCCCATTGGTGATGCTGAACATAAAATAATTACCCCTATAATGACCCCCTCAAACGCACATCCGCACGCCCACACCCTTTAGTTCTTGCTTATATGTCCATTCACTAAGAACATTAACCCATCCCTCTAACAAAATTTACCAACTACATCACGATTTTTATTGCATAGCGCAAAACACACCTTGCTAATGACCAATCAAACGTTAAGACGAAAAAGTAGGCCAATATATGACGAAGGTTCAATTTGAGTAAATTTGAGGAAAGTTGGACTGAACAAGGTAAAAGGAAATATTGAACTTAAAATGTACCAACATGGCATATACAGAATACAGCTTTAGTCATTGTTTAAACATTCAGGCTAGTATGCACCAAAAAAATAAATAAGTAAATAAAATAAAACACCAACAATAGCTTCATCTCCCCAAAACATTTTGATGAATTGCGGAAGAAATGAATTTTTTGAAGTTTCGGTGAACAAATTATCTTTAATACCAAATATCTTAATTTCTGTTCGTGGGAAATTTATCTCTTTAATAGAAGGCTACCGCCCTGCCTTATTTTAAATAATCTATCATTTTGTGTTCATAAATGTCATGCAGTTTTAAAAATACGATATTTGTTTCTGTGAAACAAACGCAGTATTTCCCGTTAAAGCAGGCAGTAAAGACGTTATACCAGGTCCAGAGATGTGAATTAAATAAAATATTTTGTTTCCAAGTCCAAGAAAACGAGATATTGTATTGCTACGACTCATGGATCCTCTCTGGCCTCAAGGGGGGGGGGGGGGACTCCTTGGACTACGTAACTACCCCCGTCGCCTACGGTTATGCTCGGCATGAACTAAAAGGGACTTCACCTAGATATATGTTATTCTACGTGACTGACATTAGGCCTTACACAGCTTGCTCCGTTTAACCTTGCAAATAGCTTGTTGAGTGTAAATCCGATGACCAGAAAGTGCGAGACTGTTAACAATTTATGATTCGGTCGGTAGGCGCTTGGCGGCAATAAAAAGGTGAACCTTTATCATAACTCATTTCCTTTGCCATTTACGCAGCCAGGGTATGTCATATATGTGAAGACAGTGTAGCCTCGTAGTTGCCAATTGTTGGCTATATGTAGTAACTATATATATACTGAATATTACGATCAATTAAAACAATGAACAATGGCGACACCAGGTGGGAAGGGGGCCGTCGAACAAATGTCCCCACTCAGAACCTTTTTTTTTAAGACTCAGCTAAAGTACGAATACATACATCTGTGTTTATTCCCTTTTTATATATTTAACGTACATATCGATATCACCTTTCGGTTTTAAACAGGTCCAGAGGTTAAAATTTTCACCCACAGATCTGCTAAAAAAATCATTCCTTATTAGTTTTAGTTTTAATGTTTGTTTTCAACTTGGAGGAATAACATAATTTAGTCAAATAATTTCTAATCTTTGCATTGGATGATGCATTATATAAACCAAACTATATCCAACCTAAGTCTTTTTTCAACCACAAATATGCTACAATCGCATATCTTCCTGGTCTTTTCCCCATGAATACGCTAAGGAGTTTGGCCCCTGGACTCCATCATGGGTCTAAGAGGTCAGCTCGAGGCCACTTGCCGAAGCCTGCGCTATACAGTCGATTTCGTTTTATGCGCGAACTCTTTTGTCGCGACAGATTATTTTGCTCCCCCCCCCCCTCCCCACTGACATTTGCCCCACCCCTCCAATTCTAAATTCCCGTTGCTGACGATGAATAATTATCCAAATACTACCATTTATCAACATTACCTGTAAACTCTCTGGTCGTGTTGAGTAAAGACTTTTTGTTGCGATCCCAATGATTTTTTTTAAACCTGCATTTTGACAACCTGCGTTCCATTGATATGACAAACAAAAAAAGAGCAGGGTTTCCTGAAGGAAGGAAAAACCATGTCAATCGTTTTTGTCATGTTCTGGTATACGCCCGTTGAGTCATCAATAAAATTGTTACTTGAGATGTAAAATCGCGAACTATTGGCATGCAACTATCTACATTGCTTAGAGTCAACGTCAGAACTCCCAGCCCCTGCACATACACACCAGCAGATACTTTTCTTTTCTCGAATAAAGTAGTTACCTAACAGTTCTGGGGCATTTTCTGTTTCTCCATTTCTCTTTTTTTTCCTACCGATACAAACTGTAAGTCTACGAAAGTCTGTATGTTTATAGTCTAAACTATTCGGCAGGTACAAGGACAGGTTGACACATTCAGTGGTTTTGCAACATGTAACCTCACACGTATATGGAGCTATACAGGCTAATGTGTAGACTGTGAGCTCAGTTTGCCACCCAGATCATAGCTGAAGTCTAATGTAAATAGTAAAGCTAATTAAATATGAATGTTTTGTCAACGCCATCAATATTGAAAAGTTTTTATTACAATGGACCATCATCCAGCTGGGTTAAAAGATGGGATGCCCAGCACATTTTAATGAAAGGTTATTCCACCCCTCAGTTTCTTTGTATAATTCCACCCCCACCCTCATTCCCTTCCTCCTCACTAGCCAAAAATGTTAGCACAAATGTTACTGGCTGAAATCCCTCACCATACGTAATTCATGTCACAGACCAATTCTGTGATTTCCCGCCTCCCCGACCAGGTGGTGCAGGTCCAGAAGGAGATGCATCTGAAAAATTAATTTTTCTATTATCCTATCAGATATTCTCTGGTGTGATGAGAGTTTTCATGATTCTTGAGGAGTGGGGGGGGGGGGGGTTGAGGGGGGTGATCACAGTTTAGGGCACTTTTTCACTCTTGTGAAGAAGATCCGACCTCTAGTCAGTTTGTAAGTAACACTTTCATTCACACTTGTTTGTACCCTGTGAAAAGAATTACGTAAACCAATGTTTTCATGCCAACGATGCCGTCTACAGTCAAGTCACCACCATTGACTGGCAAAATAAATACGACTGCTTATACCATCGGAGACCAGACAGATAGACCATGGCGCATACACTTTTATCGGTTAATTTTGTGACTCACTTCACTGGATTACATAAAGTCATCATAGGACAGTTTCTCATGTACTGGTATTGAGGAATCCCGAAAGAGAAGTTTCATATTTTAGAGAAATGTGAGAGAATCAATGCGCCTTTAGCGTCAAAAAAAAAATGGCGAATTTTGACCAATCAAATTCACTGTCCGAAGGGCGTTTGTTGGTTTGTTGCACTATCTTTTCTTTTTGCAGCCAGTAATACCTGATATAAATGTTGCTTCATCACAAAATGAAAGGGGAGATTCTGGAGGAAAAAGAAGTTTTTGTCTACATTACTGGGAGTTTCTGGCGATAGAAGATCATTCCAACAGAATACATGGTTGGAATATCTTTATTCAGTTCATGTGTGGAAAGATTTAGTAATTCGGACCGAGATCGTCAGAAGTTTTGTGAAAGAATTCGGTGACGTTTACTGTATATGCGTCTGCTTAAGCAGTTGTGTTATTATAAAACGAAAAATTGTACTTGGAGGTTCGAAGAAATTATTATGCCCTTAAACGTCATTACTTTTTCATGTTTAAAATGTTGGGTGATTTTAGACGATAGGAAGTTAGATGACTTTTTTATCTTTAAAAAAGTAAGGAGCTAACCGCTTTGTATCGCATGAATAATTTAATCGCTCAAATTTGAAATGTTCCAGATGATGACATGTTTTCTCTTGGAATAGGCTATGTAATGTTGCGAGGCATGGATACCTGCTTTAAATGTTTATTGGTGGTAGTGAGTGATCAAATTTGGTGTCGTTCGTCATTTCAATGCCTTTCAAATTCCTTCAACGTAATCTCCATTACATTGATACATAGTGACTGACATTACAGTGAAGACTGCGCTACTAAAGTAACACAATTTTATTATGGGGGAAAGTGTTCATTTCGATTAACCTATTGGTAGATCGACTGCAGAAAATACGACCCTTTGTCATAATATCCACATCCCATTGTCCCCTCTACCCTCCAAAAAGTGTCGCCTGAGCCCCAAGGTGATGATTGGAACTTTGGCATATGGGTCTAGAATGCTGTGGATCCAGAATTTACACTCTGAGCAGACACTTAATGTCAAAATTAACCCCCTACTCCCTCACCATTCACAACATTTTTTTTTTTTTTTCAGATAGCCAACTTAATTTCCAAGTGCATGCCCGAAAGTCGATAAAATCGTTCTTTTTTGTTTTGCGTAGTAGGTCAGTAAGTCTAATTCTTTTCTCCCCTCTTTTCTCTTCTCATGTATTTTTTCCCTCAATTGCTCAGACTCGAAAAGTATTTATTTTACTTCTTGTGGTTCCTCTAATTCCAAATGGAACTTTCCAAACGTTATAGAAATTTCCAACAATTTTCGATAAACTGCCTGTATTTTACTACACATTGACTGAATAGAAGATATTTCAACTATGTATCCTATAGAATTCTTTTACACCACCAGATCCCAGTGATATGGGCAAACAAAAATTAATCGTTTTTCTTCGGAACCTCTCTTTTCATTGTAGACGAAGTAACGTTTACATCAGGTATTATAGTAAGCACTTTCTGATTGGCTGAAAATTTGCAACCTTACCAAAAACCTCTCAGACAGTTTTCGACTGTACGCCCCATAGTGCAACGCTGGCATAGATAGATCTTTTGCCACGTGCAAATGATCACAAGGGTCATAATAAGACTGTAATTTATTATATAAAATTCTATCAATTTCCTCAAACTTTCGCAAATTGCAGAAGATATATCGATGTTCCGTCACCAAGTTACACGAAATCAAATCAAATTGTCCTACTGCGATAGGCACAGGAAAGTGCCGGACGGAAGTTGAAAACTAATTTAAAAGAATTGCGACTGGCAAATGTTATAGCTATCACACTTCACCAGGACAAAATTTTCGGATATAATTTTACTAGTATGAAGTTGCATGCGACATGGACCTTTTCCTGTTCGGCTACTAATACCAGTGGCGGAGCAAGAAGTTTCAGTCAGAGGGGGCAAAAATGGTTTTTAGGGAACAGAAATACCGACTACTCTTTAAAGATGGTAGAGGGAGGGGGATGAGTGCCGACAGGACACTTAGGGCTCGTATATAGAGATGGTTGGGATTTTAAGCGCCTTTTTGTCTGTAAGTGTGTAAACATTATATGTTATGCATGTAGGTTAGTGAAACGGTGATGCATTGTCTTAACTTATTCAGTGAAAAAGAAACATGCAAAACGGCAATTTTATGAAGTACCATGTCTCACAAATGATCAACAAGGTCGTTCAGTATCGAGACAAAATTGGCGTCAAAGAACAAGTTGTTGCAACCATCTTTACATAGGAACGCTAAGGACTATTTAAGCGGCGCGCCACCCTCAGGTAGCGAGGAGCGTAGAAGAAACATTTGGCTTTTCAAACTCCCCAGATGGACGGAAACGGCACTTCCCGGGTGTTACAAGCTGTATATGAAAAGTCGTGAAACAGGAATCTTATGTTTGCAACTTCTCAAGTTGAGAGCAAAGGTAAATCTATGAAAATGCGAATACATATCAGATGGATTGTGTTGATGCAAAAAAAAAATCCTAAATGAAGCATCATATTTCGTATGTTCTCGACAGTGGCGGCGCCAGGATGTCAGACTTGGGGGGGGGGGGGCAAACTGAGGGCAGAGGAAAATATTGGGGGGCAAAGATTTTCGCGCAGCGCGAAACCGAGCACTAACCGAGGCAGTGCGGGTGGGTTCCAGGGTTCCGCCTTAGGGCCCCTGGTGGGGTCCAGGGGCAAAGCCCCCGGAAGCTCTGAGGTTTTAGCATATCTGTGGGTGGAAAATTAAGTCCCAAGAGAGGTATATTATTTATTTTTACATTATTTATCTTTTCGGTTGACCGTACTCCAAGGTTCCCAACTTTTTTTCTTTGGGAACTGGGGGGGGCAACTGGGGGGGGCAACTGGGGGGCAAGGAAACAATCTGGAGGGCAAATGCCCCCTCATGCCAGCCCCCCGTAGCGCCGCCACTGGTTCTCGGAGCACTTGGCAAATATTTGGGTGGGGAAAATATATCTTTAGTCCCACACTTTTTTTTTTCCATTGGTCAGTGGAGTCAAAGTGATTTTTGGAAGGGGCCTCAAGAGTAGGGTTAATATATATTGGAGGGTCCCGGCAATTACTTATTTGACCCCATTTTGCATCCAACTGCATATCATTTTACGCACATGCAAGTGTGTTAGTCAAACACTGGTGCATGATCTCAAATTATTTACTGAAAACAAACATGCACAACTGTAATTTGATGGCTAAGTATGCGTCACAAAGAATCAGTCAGTATTTGAAAGGGTCATAGCGGGGTGGGAAAAGGATGACTGGGGGTGATAAAAGGGACAGAATGGCGTCACAATGATGTCAGAATTCACAAGCGATTTAAATTGGGACCAATAAAAATTAAATCGTAGTTGTTAATATGTAAATAGTGACTGCGCTGGTATTAATTTCCACGGTACCTCGTTGGTGTCGCTGGAAGATCAGTCTACTGGGGTTTGGGAAGGGGGGGGGGGGTTCCAAGGGGAAAATTTGTTAATAGATCTATCGATATTGGAAAAGGGGGATGATTTTCTTGAGTCGCTAAGGATTTTGCGATTACCACAGACCCACTGACATAAATTCCACTACATTTTTACATCCTCAGAATCTGGGGGGGGGGTGTGAAAAATATTTACATATGACATGACCTGGTGGGCCTGTCCATTTCTTCTACCCCCCCCCCCCCCCTTTCACCTCAGGATACTGTCTTGGCTACAGCACCTGAATAACAAGTAGCAGCATATCTACATGTTACGAACGTACACATCACCTTCTGTTCTACTCGCACTACATGCCCCTTTCAAGTAGCCAATTGAAACAACGCGTAACTGAAATGGAGACTCACATAATCCTCCATTATGTTCTTATTGGAAAACATAGATATACAAAACGGAATGGGGCTTCAGCCTCCATTTCTTAACACAAATCACGTCTTTTTTGTTTTAAGTGTGCTTTTTTTATAGGCCCCAATCTGGCTTCCGATTATAAACCAATCAGGAATAGCCGTTATGAATAACGTAGAGAGTACAACTCTGTGTCGACGTTTCAAAATTAGGAGGAGACGGGCTGGAATTTTACTTTTACTCATGACGTGGCTGGGAGTGCAAAATTCCATAGATTTGAAATATATCTTATGAAAATAAAAATTTTCAGGTGTAGATAGGCCTACTATTTCTTCAGAGTTAATTAACCAAAAGGTAATGGACATGCAGCCTCAATCTTCCATTGTGAAAAGCTGCAGTAGCACGCCTATGACAGAGAGGAGGCGAGATACAGATACCAGCATAATACAATACCAGTAAAGGACATTCAAAATGGTATCGAGGGTTGTGACGTGAAAAACAAAGAATTGTTACTTGACCACTGGACAAGTCTTAGGATAACTCCCAGCAGTTTGATCTCTTTCCCTAACCCATGAATACAGACAATTTAGTAAGCCCTCAGCAACCCTAACAGAGAAAGAGTATAAAAAGAGAATCTGTAAAGTATGCTTTGACTGTATTTAAAGACGATGGAAAACTATATAAAAGGCCACCAGCATCGTTAAAAGCGGAGTGTACTAGAAAAAAAAACTGCATACCTCCCTACCCCGGCTTTCAAGCCTCAGCAAGTAAGCTTCAGAAAATTGTACTGTCAGTATTTTTGTGGGTGGATGAAAATACATTTCTGAAATTTTCCACCGAAGAAGTTCTTATCAAATTTGCACATTTCTTGATGAATGCTGTCCTTGCTTGAATCTGATGGTAGAAAATTGGCGACACCATCACCATTTCCTGGATGCGGAGGGTACGGAAGTACTCAAACTTGCATTTTCTTTACCTTCTCTTTCACTTTTTTTCTCGTTCTTATCTTTTTCTTTTAGATTACTTTTATCTTTATGTGAAAATCTGAGAAGGGCGCGGGTCATTCATTTGAGTAGGTCAGATGGGGTGGTGGTTATGGGGGGGGGGGGGGAAGCGGCCACTCCCCTCACCATATGGTAACTCCGCCACTGCCTAATGCCGTTTGAGCCCATTGAATCTGTCAACTGTGGTGAAAAAAAAAAACAGATGCCCATCAACTAGATTGGTACGAAGGAAGGAATTTAGATACATCTCTTTCGAAACTGCAACCTCTCTGTCACGGTCACTGACCCCCCCCCCCCCCTGCCCACCGTCCTCCCGGATGGTGGACACTTTTCAACCAGATTCAAATAGATTATTCGATTTCTTCTTCGATACAAACAAACAAACAAAAAAACGGACCTTATTGAATGAAGGAATAAGAGGCACCACTGTTCAGGCATCATGGCCAATCGGTACTGAGAAGCCGCTATTATATGATTATACCCCCTTGTATAATCTCTCCAATGCTGTTGGTTAATATGCCAGTTCCGCCTATAGGAACTAACGATAGACTACGCGATCTACCACGGTTGAACCGAGTGGTGCTCGGGTAGCCTTTAATTGATTCTACCGTCAAACCCAGGATCTGCTTAACTCATGCACGTTTGCGTCGCCTTCATCTACAGATTGCTTTAACATCATACTTTTTGATTTGGTGCCACCGATCCCTCCAATAAATACGTCGAGAGATCACCAATTGTCATTTTCGGCAGGGTATTCAACGACTATGGATGCTTTGTATATACGTGCGACATCGCACCATCATCGCGGCGAGCGGAAGCCATGGCTTCCTATAAGTTGTTGCTTGTTAAATAAAGGCCCATTCTAGGAACAATGTCATGTTATCCCCTCTTTCGTAAAGAAAAGTCGGAGACCAACACGATGCATTCCAACTGTAGCAGATATATACGCATAAGAGAGTTAATTAAGGGGTACCGTAGTGGAACAGACAAAACCGTTAACTCTCAAATTCCGCTATTGACACACCATAGGTGCAGGTAAGCCTACACGGCAAACCGTATAAGCGAATCAGTATAAGCGTCTCCGATTCCCCTTGATTCTGCTCTTTTTTTCCCGACATGTTAAAGGTGATAGATCATCTTATTATATCTTACCATGACGTCAGTCGTTTTCTTTGGTTCTGCAAACGTTACTAGAATATACGGCATACTCTTTAGATGTACTCATGTATAGATTGCACGTGACGTCAAATTTAGAAACTGTTGTTACGCCGCCATATTGGATGTAATCACTTTTTCGTGTAACTAGTACCAGGCCGCACTGTTTCAGTAGCACTGCGTGGTGCTTACTACGATATTTCCATATTTTTCATTGTTTAACCGGTCATGAAAGGCAAATGGTTCTTTATTACGTAGCCGCAGGCCCTGGCTGACGTTCCCCTATTTCCTGCAAATGGAGAAAGAAGCAGACGCGTTGATACTAAGCAGTTGTATATATTCCACAGTACGGTGCGGGGCGCCGTGGACGTACATAAGCACGTTTCGTCTTCCATCCAATAAGGTGTTTTCATGGGGACGTCACTCCAAGACCTCTATACGCACACGTGCTACCCATGTTTCATTACGACGGCAAAGAGTGTCCCTAAACTAGTGAAGTTTGCAGAGAGTTAATCAAGCATAGATGACGTCACATGAAATATTAATAAAAAAAAAATTCACTTGATTCTAAGGACTATTTTGATATCTATCCCTATCAGTTAGGAATTTTGATGTTCAAATGGGAGGAAAACTTATTACAAACCAAGTTCCCGTCGTGTTTTACTTCTACTCGTCCTCAGTTCAAACAACTACAAGAATCCAATTTACTCTATCAGCATGCCTATTCTAATTTCCCAAATTCCACCCTAAAATATAATGGTCCTAGGCCCTAGTCTAAACTTGACGGATGACTCGTTACTTTAAAATTGTCATTTCAAGTTAAGAGAGAAAGGAAACGTTAGTTAATTTCCAAAACCAAAATTAGCAATTGCTTATTATTCTTTTCGTTGAACTACTGGGAGGGAGCAGAGATTGAACTAGGGGTAGAAAAAGGGGAGGGGGTAGGCTAATGGTCGTATTGTTTTGTTGCCGTTAGTTTACTGGATGTTCTTCGTCGTGTCTTGGTTTTCGTTGGGCTTGATATATTGATAAGCATTGGTCCTCTCCTTTGCGTCTCTTTCACTTCATGTATTTTACCTTGCTAAATTATTTGTCATATACCGTGGAAAAAAAGAATGTCAAACTTAATTTCAAACTTAATTTCACAATTATTGCGTTGAAGAAAAAAAGAAACGTAAAAAAGTGAGGAACGTCGTAAAAAT
Source organism: Stichopus chloronotus (assembly GCA_021234535.1). Classification (NCBI taxonomy): domain Eukaryota; kingdom Metazoa; phylum Echinodermata; class Holothuroidea; order Aspidochirotida; family Stichopodidae; genus Stichopus; species Stichopus chloronotus. The sequence goes on along the minus strand of CM037848.1, from coordinate 7,754,298 downwards.
AGATGGTAATCGTGAGATATGGAAAATGTTCGTGAAATATCGAAAGTAATTGTGGAATATTCACAGTGATAGTGAAATAATCTTGTGAAACATCATTTAAAATTGAAGAGAAATAAAGTGATTGGCAAATGCTGGCTGTCGAGTATTTGCTGGTGTGCCCACGGAGGTTTAGTATATCACTGTGTTGAAAAAAATGAGGTAATAACCATTAAGTATGATTGTTACTACGTATTATTATATATTATTCAAGTATACAGATGTACTTACAAAAGATCGTGAACAGATAGCTAGCTTCTTTTGTATTAAAGGAGGGATCAACTTTGTCTTTATGACCTTTGTTTGAGGAGGGACCAAACTAGTGGTACTGCGATTTGGCGAAGGGACCTCAGGCGTGTCCCCACCCGTTCTGGTCCCATTTTTCCCCTCTGGATCCGTCGGAGTCTGTATCTGCTTCTGCTATTGAATCTTTTCTAACTGTCTCTATATCTTCTATAGTTGGATATATAGCTGTATTTTTATCTGTCTTTACCTGCATCTGTTTCGATAACTCTTTCCTGTTTAACTGTATCTTTATCTCAAATTGTCCTATACCCAGCCTGTATCTGTTTCTGTACATTATCTGTTTCTGCAGCAAGATATGTATCTTAGGATTCTATAGATGTACCTATTTCTATAGCTGTATCTACTGTATCTCTTTGTATAGCCGTATCTGTTTCTGCTTAAATAACTTAATCTTTTCTACCGTTCTGCAATTGTATATTTTCTATATATGCATCTTTATATTTCTATATCTGTATTCGTATCTGTCTCTATATAGCTGTATCCGCAACTGATTTTTTTCCTTCTGTTTGTGTATCTTTCAGTACACCCGACCTGTATCTGTTTATATACCTGTATCAGTTTCTGTAGCTACATTATGTCAGTACCTTACAATTCTATAGTTGTACCTACTCATATAGTTGTATCCGTTTGTATAACTGTATTCTATTTCTGTAGCTATATCTTTTTATCTGGTTTTATATCTGAAGCTGTTTCCATAGGCTACCTATGTGTTTATATAGCTATTATGTATCTGTATATTATCTGCTTCTATAGCTGCATTTCGATCTGTTGCTACAGCTGCATCTGTTTCCATAGCTTTAGACCTATCAACATCTGTTTCTGCATTTGTATCTAAATCCGTGTGTCTGTATCTATACATCATTTCTGTTTTCAATATCTCTTTGTGGATGTTACTGTTATTTGTATTTGTACCCCCCCCACCCACCCCCACCCATATAGAGGCCCATGTGTATTTGTCAGTCTGTCAATCTCGTTCTTCATATCGAGCTTTATATTTATATTTTTGTCTCTATCTGTTGGTATCTGCACGTTGGTCGGTTCATCAGGCCAAACTGATGAAGCGAGTATGTACTACTCCCACAAACAAGCAGAGTGAATACCGCAAAGGGTGTTATTATGGTCAACTTAATCGCTGGTAAAAATATGAAACACATTTACGGTAACAATGCGCTACATGAACTGTTCGAAATCAAGAGAGACAAAGCACATTTGTGTCGCCTGAGGTTGACATAGACGGAATACGTGTTTGCACAAGTAAACTGCACTTGCACCTCAACTTTATATAGGCTTAATTGTGGTTGCTTAGACCTGGGGATTCCCACTATTTCCTCGAAGTAACCTATTTTCTTCCAGATCGTTATCCTGCCAATCGTATTTTTCTTGACGCTGATTAGTAAAGTACCTCAACGCCACGTGAACGTGCGTCGAGGAAATCGCTTGATCTCGCGACCCCAAGTTGGGAAAACCGTGGCCTAGACCGACCGAGGATGCTATGATATGCACACAGTGAGATAGTACCTTTCTAGCCGACCTGGGAAATACCGTATGCAGCTGGTTCCTTGTTTCATCATGTAACGAGTTTTGATAGATATAATTACGTCACCGAACCGTTCGTGCTGGGTTAGACACATTATGAGGGGGGGGGGGGGAGCAAAACGGGAATGGGATTTTTAAAACTTACATGAATTCCACGTTTAATTGTCTTTTTCATAATTTATCTTTTGTCAGAACTGACAGTACTAGCGGTAGACAACCGTCTCGAGTCTGGCTTTGAGCTGAAGGAGGGCGCTAATCACTTAATGCAGTATGACGTCGTGGTCGAGGTCGATCCCGCCAGAACGTCGGAAAGCATCGAAGGCAGTTCTTTATGGAAGATCAGCAAATGGATCAGCGAAAACGAAGACGGGTCCGGTAAAAAGTTATCTTTCGGTGAGAACGTTCTCTCGCCAGAGATGAGTTCGAAAGGATTCGTCAAGGCCAGAGACGGCTCCCTGCAATTCATGAACATAGTGGATATGTTGACCGCGCAGGAGGGTGTGTGTGCAGAGTTCCAATATTTTTGCGTTCGATTCGATCAGGCGGATAATCTGGTACCAGGATATAACCTCACATACACACTTAAAGTCGACGGAGACGAAGAACAGACACTGGTTGATTGTGTACCACTCGGCCAATGTTACGGTAAGTAGAAAGTTTGAACGTGTGTCCCCGCCATTGATTCTCCCGTAAACTCGATCATTTTTAAGTATATATATATATATATCATATTTTCCCAATAAGAGTAAAATAAATAAACACTGCATTGACCAAAAGACCTAGCATTTCGAATTTATCAACAGTTAAAAGCAGTGGCCTACAGGCCTGTAGTAGCAGCTCATCGGCGGTGATTGCGTTACAACTTCTTGTGGTTTACATACTCGAATTCTACATATTTTTTCTTATTTTATATTTAGAACACATTACAGATGCGTTCAAATCTTCTCATAAGTATCTATACATGTTTCATATTACCGATATGATCTGCAACTCTGTTAACCGCAGTAGGACTCAAATAATGCAAAATGACGATTGTGATTGCCCCCGTTGGTTCCCCTCCACCACACCCCTCCCCCCCCCCCCTCATGGATGCACGAGTGTTCTACAGGGTATATTCCAGGTTCACCATCACCGTGTTCACTTTGATTTTCTCCGCTAGGTGTTGCCGCCATAGCCTTCGAATGGTCCATGACCCCTCTTGAACGACCTGCGAAGGGATGTCCAAGACCCGTCGGATTGGACCTGTGGGTGAATTTTACCGAAAACACCAGGGATTTGAAGGGGGACGGACTTTGGCGCCTGGGATTGTACGGCAGTTCTAACATCGACGGAAGCGGGACTCGATACGCCGAAGTCAGACAAGCCCTCGACGGTCCGCAATCCGCGGTTCGATTAACCGACGCACGTCCCATAACCGTCAGGGACATCGTAACCGACTTCGAATTGGGTTCCATCGGTTGTATCAAGGAGTACCCGTACTTTTGCGTGGAATTCGCGAAAGGGGCATCCCCGACGCCTGACTACACGTTTACCAGCGAGTTTGAAGAGACCTCCCTGATATCATGTGTACCGCAGGAATGCAATGCAGGTCAGTTCTCTATAGACCACCTCTTATATTGCGGACACGTGAAAACATGCAAGGACGCCCTTCTTGAGGGCAAACAGACATTAGTGTATGGATAGGCTAGGCGAGTATAGATCTAATGGAAGAGGCGCAAACGTAACGTGGTACATTTAGCGGCTTGATATGGAAGAAGACGTTTTACCGTGTCACTCATGTAGCCTCTCAATAGATGTCGAAGTATTTATTCGTCTTCCCTGGCGAAATTTGTCATTTTGAGGATAACGAAAGGAGAAATGAGATGCCCTCCAATATCTTAAAACAGACTGGAAAGTATATTATATTATCTAACTGATTCCCCGTTGCAAACCAGTGGGTGAATCATTAATAGGCTGGCAATGGATTCAGAGCAGGCTTCTTGTTAAGTCTGATGAAGTACCGCATGTCGAATATGTCGATGTAAAAGTGATGTTTCCAGTGATTGTAGTTCTGGAGAAGGAGTTTAGTTAGCTTCAGCTGAGCCTTTAGTCTTTTCTACTTTGCTTCCAAAGGGTTTAGATGCAAACTCGTGATTTTTTTTTTTTTCACCTCCCAAGCCAAAGTTTTCCACAAAATATCCACCTTTAGGTGACACATAGCAGCTTTGAGGGAACTTTCGAAGTCGGCTAGGATTTTGCAAATTTTCTTCTTTTTTTTTTACAACATCCTTGTAGTTATTTTATTGGCGCTAATCTCGATCAAACCACGTTGAGCGAAATCAAAGTTCACTGACTGATCTAGAGACTCTGTTATAGACTTATCGACGTAGGTCGCCTCCCCCTTTGAAGAAATGTGAAAAGGGAAGAAAATTAAAGATACCCAAGAACGTATGATACTTTTCTAATACTGAAACTGACAAAAGTCAAAAAGAAGTAACGACAGAAAAAAAAGAAACCCACCCCACAACAAAATCCCATCCTAACTTAATGATAATCAGACAGACACTATATGAATATTTATGGCTTAAGTTTATTTTGTAAGGTCGATAAGTGGCAACTTTATAAAAGCTGAACCCTATTTTGTGTAGAATAAAATAAGCGTTTTTTCAACGCTTGGGGTCATATAGTCAGAGATTTCCATGTTTGGATTCCTCTACACTTGTACTACATGGTACTTTTAAGTGCGATGTGTGTGAAATCGATGTGACGTTGGTTCCTGGTGAGAGAAATACAAAAACTTGGATTTGCAACGTGAAAAGAAGAGAATTTATGGTAGACGGCAGTATACCATAAAGACACCTGAAAGTGAAGATCCCTTTTACTTTTGAAATGATAACAAGTAGCAAAATCGTCAAAGCTGGTATCACGATAAAAGCAAGTAGGTAGGTGTCATATTTACCGAATATTTTCCTGTACCGGCCCTCTACATGAGCCGTAAAACATTGGACGTCCGAAGTGTTGACGTGTGTTTGCACTTAAACTACTCATTCAATTGCACAATGCAGTGGTGCTCCATGAGACAGATTTCGGCACACGATGATTTACCAATCTCTCCCTTTGTTTTTTTGAAGGCATTGCAATTCTCGGAATAGACTGGTCGAAAAATGTAACGGAAGCACCCCTGGGTGCCAATACCACCTTAGTGTTCGACGTGCAGGTCAGCGTCGACCCCTGTAGTCCTGACGTCATTGGTGACGACATCTGGAAATTGAGCATGTTCACGAGTACAGTCGCAGACGGCAGCCGGAGAAACGACCATCCGCACTTTCCGCAGATTCTGAGTCCGCAGTCAGCTTCGAGCCCCTACCGAGGGGGCGACCGCTTGACTTTCTCCGGGGTTAGCAGTCTTCCTTTCTGGGTTGAACCTCTCGGGTGTGGCCATTTGAAGTATCTCTGTGTTTCTTTCTCCAAAGGGGATTCTCCTTCGCCGAACTATGACGTCATATTTCCACCGGGGAGGAACGATGTGGTCCTCTGCAGGGAGGAAACTTGCGTAGGTATATAATAATATTCATACAAGACAATATGCCCCGACAGAGTGGGAACTAACTTTACACGAAGTCACATGTCGACACGATAAAGCATAACACCACTACCGACATCGGCAAACACCATGCACTAACCACACCACACCACAGTGTCAATACTACACCGATCGAGTCCACAGAATAATTTCAACAGATTAGATAATATTGAGCTAAATATAATATTCATAGCATAGCAGGGTGGATTGTAACATTTATCCTCATCAAAGGTAACCTTGGATTGTGGTTGATATCTCATCCTTGATACTTTTACTATACTTATACTAGAAACACCAGAGAGATGTGAGTTCAAACAACCTTGTTAGCCGTTTATATTTCAAAGTAACATACCCCAACAAGCATGCATATATAAAAAATGACAAAAGAAGAAAATCAACCTTCAAGGGTCTTCTTTTTCAAAACAAATGCTTGACGTTTAAACGTTTAGTGGAAAAACTTCACGTGCTGCTGTATTCAGGTGATTCAGTAGTGCCACAATGAGACAACTATATGTGCCCTTTAAGTATACCACTTGACTGTGCCATCTACTTAGTATACTGAACAGAGAAATGGATAAACGAGCGTGACGTCATGGAACAATAAGTGAAGCAAAAATCCTCTACGGCAAGTGTCGTTCTCATGAACCGCGTACCTCAAATCCAACGGAAAGTTTAGGATAATATGTCAGCTAAACGTTGGGACGAAATCCTCCCTGCCTGCATATTACAAGGTTATCTAAAAAAAAGATCATACGGTCGCAAGTACATCTGTTTTCTTCCCCAAAGATGTAGCTGATATAGAACAAACAAATTCTCAGGCCGTACGTGCATTTCATATCAAGCAAATCTTGAAGGCAGAGCTGTTCTGCGGTACCGCGTAAGACGCCCTAAACTATTATCCGGTTTCATTTGGTTCAGTGTGTTAGTAGTTAGTGTGACGTCCTTCTAGTTATCCATTTCTATGATATGAACAACAAAAAGCTAGATTTTCCGGACCACACACGAACACACACACGAGAAAAAGAACATGTTAAGAATCAGGAGCAATGAATACAATTGTTATAAGCCACACAGGTCAAAAAGAGTTATCTCATATGGAAATAATGGCAATATATTCCCGTCATTCTTTGTGCCTACAAACTGTCCTGTTTTTCCGTAGTCTTTGTTCCGCACCATACGTCCAGTAACGTACCGTCAATGTTTGTGCCACCAGCATGTTCTCAACATCGCTTATTTTCTCTTTTAATCACCTGTAATTGTTTTCTACTTTCAATATGTTTCTGTTTATGTCTGTGGTATTGGGCCAGCTTTTCTAGCCAGGATTGTTTTTTTTTCTTCGTTTTTTTTTTCTTCACTCAATTATCATATCAATTGATATTAAATATTTTAACCTCTACAATTTCTTCCCTCGCAGATAGTAGGGAAATAACTTTTTCTCACTTTTAGAATCGTATGACTGAAATCACGTGGTTCCGTTCAATGGAATTGCAAGTGTCCAGAAGATAAGCTTATTTATCCTGGTAAGATTAACATCCATGTTGGTCAATTGATCTCAGATTGTAGCATGCTATTACCTAAAAGTTGTTTTCCTTACTTTTGAATAACTAGAACTAATGTGGGCAGGAAGCGTCCTCTTTCCTCAGCCTGATGCACTGCAAAGAGCTTCCTCAAATAGCGGTTTGGGGGGTGGGAACCATATATGTCGTTCGACGTGTTTTGGGATCGCCTCGAAAGTTACTGAAAAATGAAATGCTATTCAGTCTCATAGTCATGGAAATAAATCTCTTCGTTCCACATCGCACATTTTGACAAGTCCAGTAATAATTATTATTTTGATCTCACTAATAAGTACAATAATCGTCAATCAATAAAATGTGACAAAAAAAGAAGAAGAAAGAAAATGGCTCGGAAAAGTGAACAAACATTGCCCAATATTGCAGGTGTTACCCTTATGAAGCACGCGCACACACACAGAAACACACACACACATACACACTCGAAAGATTCAAGGGGTAGACCTAAGTGGAGGGGCATTCCTCGTTATACCCCCATCTCTCTCAGGATGGCCCTTGGCTGGGGCATTACATCAACATAGTTACGCCATATGGCACTACAACCAATTTAATTTAGGAAGATTGTTTAGCTAGCTACGAGGCTTTCTTCATCCACACGTACGCGCCATCAAAATGCTGATTTTCTATGGTCATGGACAATACTCCTCCTCCTCGTATTCACGGTCACGTGATGTTTCTCATAACCACTCGATCGCATCTGAATCACGTACTTCTACTCATTTTCATCGCGTATATCGTACACGTGCAGAAGGTATATTTCTTAATGTCTGATTCGCACTGAGGCACCTTAATTTCACACAGTGGAAAAAAAAATCTTTTTTTAGAGTGCTTAGAATCAGTACTGCTCTAAAACTATGGATTCATCTCCGATTGATGAGTGGTCTCTAACCAGTCGAAACAGCTCTAATGACGGCAAGTAAAAAATTTGAAGATCAATTAACTTGAGATAATTAAGCCAAACTTTTGAAATAATAAGTCAAAGTTTTGAGAAAATAAGTCACGATTTTGAGATCAGAAGTCAAACGTTTGCTATAGTAAGTCAAAAGTCTGTGTTATTACCTTATAATTTTGAGATAGGCTTTTTTTTTTTTTGTTTTATCCCACCTTTGTAGGCCACCGTATCAGTCTGTATTAGTCGTCTGATTTTGCCTTTCGCGTTACGCTTTCATACGTACGCTAATAAAAAGGCCCCGTGTCGCGTGTTGTAAAATAGAATTGCGCCATTTACCTTTCCTCCTGTTGGGAGTTTTTCTGTTTTCTGGCCTTCAGATATTCTCATTTCTTTTGAATGAAGGACTTACATTTAATTGGTTGAAACACATTTTTACTTTCTCCAATGTAGGAAAAGGACAATAGAAAAGGTAGGTGAATTTACAGATGTGCGGGACTATAGATGGTTGTCCAATTATGATGCTGTCATTGTCTATGTCACATACAATGAAAAAGAAACTGGCCAGAGACCGCGTTTATCCAGAAATATCTAGAAGGGTTATAACCGTGTGAAGAAGCGTAAATATCTTGGTTGTAGCTGCAGAGTATGGAAGATAGTGATTTTTTTTTTGTCAAGTGAAATTTTGTACTGTGCTCAGTGGTGTAATAGAAAGCCTAAAAAGAGAAATCCTGTGTGTTTCGTCTCAGACACGTTGTAAAACATTTGATTCCTGAAAAAAATGAAAAATAAGTTTTTTGTTTCTACATTATAGGTGATATTTTTGAATGATTATGCGCCAATGTTTTTATTTTACTTTTTTTTCACCGCAATATCTTTTCATTACTTTTAAAATGTGTCAATTGTGAATAAGCTCGCTGCTTTCGTTCTCAAGGTTCTTTTCCTCATAGGATATAACAGAAGGAAGTTTGGACTGGGTAGGTACGTTGCACTTGAATGTTCAGCGATCATATTAAAGGTCGTACTTTGGGATCATCTCACACGTGGTAAGAAATTACATTAATTTGAAAAGAAAATCCCAGTCATAGCGTAGAAAGTTGAGAATTTTCAAACAACGAGACTTGTCAAAATTAGGTTAGGACAACCTTAGATGGATTTTGTACATCGATATGTATATCTTTATTACTATTATTATTATTATTATTATTATTATCGAGTAAGCAATGAGAAAAACATACAATTGAACATAAATATTCTCCATCCTCCACAAACTTAGAACTGGACCATAATATTTACAAATTATATACATATTAAACATGAAACACGCTTGATCGGGTAAAGCGTTGTGAGGGGAGGACGATTTGATTGACTGTACATTACTAACTCCTAACAGGAAAAGAAACCTTAATAATACAGACAGCTTATAATCGGATGACAGGATATTACGAAAATACTCTGGGCGTAATCAAAATACTATAAGTCGAAATGACCCGAGACGAATACAAAAAAACCCTTAAAAATCAAGGATAAGATCACAGCGACCAAAAGCCTCTTTGAGATCTTTATAGCTCATACAACTTCTCGTCCTTTCTTGGCTATAGATGTAAATATGTTTTTCGACTCGAAGAGCAAACTGAAACTTGTATAAAAACTCAATATAATGCAAAGTCTTACTTTGACGCTTCATACTAAAAATGAAATATTTCAAATGCAAGATAAGAAAATTATATGGATGGCGTATTAACCTTTGATAACCAAAGAAAATGTCGTCTTTTGAAAAATGAAAATTAGAGCCGAACAAAAAATTAACAACATCACTGATATATGAAGCTACATGATTACACTCCACAAAAAGGTGAAGAAGTGTTTCGACCTCAGTATTACAGAAATGACATAAATCGGAGTCCAAAATACCCATTAAATTTAAAAGTCTATTCGTTGGGAGGATTCTGTGGAGAAATCGGAACTGGAAAAAAGAAAGTTTGGTTTACGAGGCAGAGCACCACGGCATACTGAAAATACTATCCCACTCTTCAGTAGTTAAATGAGGGAACTCAACGTTCCATTTTGTAAGAGCTGTGGGATCAACAGCGACTTTATCCAGATACTTAGACCGGTATACAAGTTGAGAAATACAGGTTGATTGCATGATTTTATCGAAGTAATCAATGCATGGGTTATTAAAAATAGTCTCAGAACAGCCAGACTGCTTCCAGTGGACAGGAATGCTCTGAATAAGACCCCAATAGGTTGTAAAAGGGAAATGATTTAGGTGGTACTTCATCCTAAAGGACTGGTAACTTAAGCGATTTCCGTCATTATCGAAAAGGTCAGAAACAAACTTAACTCCTCTGCTATACAAAAAATCATAGTAAAATATTATGTTATTGATGGAGATATAGTGATTGTTCCAAATGACTTGATTACCAACATTTTCTACAGGTAAGTGAAAAGCTGCATCCAGCCATGCTCTCACAGTGTGGTAAACAAAGATATTAGGTATACGAGGGAGGTCATCAGACTTACAATTACAACGAAAGATGAGCTTTCTACCCACAGCTGACAAACTTTCATCAAAGAAAAGTTTCCAAACGCCTTCATTATTATTATCACAATACCGCTTAACCCAAATACATTTAAAGCTTTTTACAAAACTTGGGATGTGAACTACTCTTAAACCACCTTTATTAAAATGATTAATTATACCTCTTTTTATTTTATCTTGATTCCCGGCCCAAATAAAATCGTAAATAATCTTCACCACGTTCTTAATGAAGGAGGTGGGAGGATCCGGTAGTACTATAGAAAGATAAACTAGTTGTGATAATGCATAGGTTTTAACCAGAACGTTACGATCAACCGGGGTTAAGTCTCTCGTCGACCAAACCCGAAGACAACTTTTAAGTCTATTATTATTATTGTTAGTCGGTTTATGGTGAAAACTGATATGCATCGTATGGGGTTTTTCAGCTTGTATACTCACTTTATAGCCTATCTGAAGCTTTCACCAATTTTATTAAGCCTAAACGTCTTAAAACGTTTGACCGTACGATTTAAACGGACCCCCTTCAACAAAAAAGGCGGAAGAAGAAAACAGAATGATATAAGAACGTGCATTTCATTCTGTGTTCTAAGATGTTGTCATATCAAACTAGGCCTGTACTGTCCGTCTTTGAAATTGCTGGGTAAAGTAATCTGTTCCAAAACTTAACGCGGTACGTTGAGCTGAGATCTATAAATTGAGGATCATTTTGAAGGGTATACAATCACATGACAGTGCTGAATGAAACACCCCCTCTTGTTATGAACTCGGAAGGTATTCAACAAAATAGCAACATATTGCATTCTAAAGCTCAAGCTAGCACACTGGTGATTTGGAAATGTATTATGGTATTTTTTTTTTCGTAAGTTCCTGTTGTGGGTTGCAATGAGAACACGACGGTCATGCAAATGATGTACTGATCTTCACAGTACAATGAAAAAAAAGACAAACAAACAAAAACTAATTGTGCATCATTCCATTCCGTACAATGTTTACCACTGACAGGAGCTGCACGATGCACAATACCTCGCTTCTTGACAGAAATATTGAAGTTTTAATAAGCTTTTGCAGCGGATGCACAGGCTCTTTCTTTCTGTTTCCATTCCTGCAAGTATTTCACACACAAAAAAAGATGGTAGATAATTTATTCCTTCATATGACATGTATCTGCCGACAGGTTTATTTTCTGTTTCCCAAACAAGCAAGTCGGTTGTGTTTTTGCATACTGGATAAAGAACGCAGACATAACATCATCAGGTGTGTCCGGAAACTTTGTCTACAGAGATTTGATTTCTCATTGGCGGAAATCGCCTCCGTTTAAGGTTGAGCGTTCGTTCAGGGAATTACAGAATATGAACGCCATGGATTTCGTTGTGACTTTGTGAATTATCAAGAGCTGAGTCAAGTATTGGAAAGCAACTGTCGCTAAATCGCAACGGTAACGTTTTGTTCGAGTTTCTCTTTCTACAGAATCGCCATTGATGTCTCTGGTGATTCTGAAACACGGTTTCACTTCTCAAGTAGCCAGTGTATGTGCCAGCATATATCAACGTAATTACTGACGATCTTTAGGAGATAATTTAGTGAAGAGACAGACCTTATTTTGGCATTGCCAAAGATTTTATTCCTCTCAAAACGTGGAAAATCGAGGTATGTATATCTTTTATTTTTTATATCTTTTATGTATTTCTTTTCGACATGCAATTCTGCATCACCATGTATTTTCTCACTCACTCGCTCCTTCATGAACTTATTTTCTTCTTTCCCCTCACCCAAGCCTCAAACTACAATAAGTTTTTGCTTTCGTTTTCGTTTTCTTCTTTTCTTTTCATTGTAATAATTAACCAATTTAGCGAAGAAAACAGCATTAAAATAGACACCTTGTAAATTGCTTACCATTCTCTGGAAAGGTACTTCAAGCAAGCAAATGAGATCGCTTTGTTTGTTGTTTTTAGATATTGTCATAGCTTTCGCTTAGGATACATGGATGTCATAACTAGTAAAGACGATATAGATTAGGCCTAGTTAAAATGGTGAGATTGTCTTCGATATCCTTCCAAATGGGAGGGGATCATCATGCACTCGAAACTTCTGTCCTTGATTGCGACATTTTTGGTGGCACACAATGTAAATATAGGTTACTGATGCCTTCTACGCTGTATTCAATAGAATACCTACGCTGTCAGATCAAAGGAAAGATGTCTTTTACAGACAATGGATTGATTGGTCCTAACATTAATTGCCACCTTCGTAGTGTTGACCAAGCATTCATATTCCGAAAGTCTGCAGGCACGCATACACTTGCATGCAGCACGTAAGCTGCAAAACTGAATCAGGTACCGCTGAGCCCTACATCCACAGTAGTGGAAGACAGTCATCAGTCACCATTTTGGTCCAGTCACAGCCATTCGGATCTGGCACAGATCCCAGTGGTTTGATAGTTTTCGCTGAGGATGTGCATGTGCTAGTCTGCTAGCAGTCCTTACATGGTGGCAGCTGCGCAGTAAATTCCACCCCTCCCCGATTTGCACAAAAGGGTAGATTGACATCCAAGTTGGTGAATGATGAGGATACAACAGCCGGCAGACATAGTCTTGCATCTTGTCAAATAGGTCTGCAGAGGCAATCCCTCTTTCACCAAGACACCTGTAAGTCTAGACCTCATTCTCCTTAATAAGAAAGCTGTAACTTTGTAAAGGACAAGTTTTGAGACAATGCTCGAGAGTAACAAGCAACAGAGGAGACACAAACAAGAATTAAAATGATGAAGCTGATGAAACTTTTTCAGTTGTAGTGCACCCAGCCTTCCATGGTCAGCTCAGGCACTGATTGTGTCATACCCAGTTAGGGAATGTGGTCCGAAAAGCCGACCAGATATGTGTCGTCATGACTGCGTAGGTAGATCCAACTTTTCTCAATCTGTACCACAATTGCATCGATATCCTTCATGTCCATCTTGATCCTCCGTAGATGCAAATGTGAACGGTTCAGCTGTTGGGAACGGTCGAGGCGACCAATCACATTCCTCAAATGCTTGATTGCGAGATACTGTACTAGGGTGTTAGATAGAATCTACTGATAGTTCCTGGCCTTGGACTGAATCCTTTGGCTCCATCAGAATTATGTCTTTGGTCACTTTACTTCCTCAAAGGTCTGATCCTCAGGGTCTCAACCAATACTGGATTTTGCTGCCAATCTGGACAGGAAAGTCATCTTGCATGAGGGGGTCCTACACTTCAGGGTGTAGCCTGAATATCACAGTATAGCAATGAGATAGCCAACGTGCATAACTCAGATTCATAGGCAAAGCATAATTATTTGACGAAGGTACGTCGAATGCATGATGCAACATTGGGTAACCATCTCTCGAAGCAACGATAAGACCCAGCACCATTCACCCCAAGTCCACGTATGCCTCCCATTCTTTCCTTTAAGGTAGACATCATGCCTTGCCGTTTGTCAATCGTCATTGGAAAGACGACCTGGGACTCATATACATACTGACCTAAATAAGTTGACAATTGAAGTTAATGGACGGTTCTTAAGTTAGGACGTACTATTTCCCTGTGGTGGGTTGAAATTGACCAGGTAAGCAGTCTGAAGCCAGCTTGTGATCCAGCAGCATTTAGAGATATGTCTAAAATCATCAGTTTCAATATAAGTCACATAGAAGCCCCTGGAGGATGCAACTTTGATATACCAGTGGCAAAGTAAGAGAGTTTTGTCATCTTTTTGGGCATTTTGATTCCAAACCAAACGGGAATGGTAGTGGATAGTGTTCCCTGTGTAACAATCAATTATTGCTTTTTTTTGGGGGGGGGGGGGAGGTAGTGTCAAGTACACTCAATTCTGTGAAGACTTTTCGTTTCGAAAGGTGTAAAATAGTACTGAAATTGGTCAAATGCGAATTACATTGGGTTACATTTACAACTGTGAAACAATCTTTCACTATGACCCTTACGTAGATTACACAAAATTAAAAATGATTGTTTTTTCTTTTAAATAAAACAAAGGTCTCAGGTCATTGGAGTGTGGAGTCATGAAGTTAGAAGAGACATGTAAAAGCGCGTGAAGACAGTGCATGATTTAGATTAAGGGTTAATTCATAAATAACTGGGTAACAACTAACACCGATAAGCTACCCATTTGGTAAAGTCTATCACACATGATATTTTAATGTACTCACATGGATTCTACAAACAAAATGGGATCATTAAAATCTTGCTACCTCGAGTGTTACCTGTGCTTGGTGTGTCCTATGGACTAAAGAAATGTCTGTCACTGTTCCCATCATACATTGGGTGACAAAGCTGGACTACACGTCGAATAACCTCCCCTGAATTTGGCAATCAGCGTAGAGTCAAATGAGAAATAGTTGCATAGTGTGTGATTGTGTAAAGGAAGGCGGGGTAAAGGATATGGGGGTGATATAGCAACTACGTTAGACTACAAGTCCAAGCAACTCTACTTTATGTATGTTGAGGAACATCTGTTTTGGCAATTACGTATCATGTGAAAGCCTAGGGAACATTTTTGCCTGCCTTTCTTGATTGTAATTTGGTGTTTCTAGTGTTAATCTCTGAATCTGCCTTTATACTGTCACTACAATGAAAACTCGTTCATGATATGAATTGTTAACCTCCCGGAAGTTGGAAATTTTGTGAAAAAAAAATCAAATGACTTCATTCTTCTTGGTTTCTCGTAAAGGGGACACCGACAACCATACCTCCGACACCCATATAACAGATGTCATTTTGGTCTCTTCTCAACAGCAAAGTATGGGTGCTGCCCCAGTCATCGGCCTGCTCGATAAGCTGACAGAAGACAACGGGCTTGATGAAACAGCACTACAACAAACCAAGGAAAGGATCGATCAACTCTCTGAGTTAATTGAGCTGAAGCTCGGCAAATTTCACGACGACATCGTCATTCAAAGTAGCGGAAAACACCCGAGTCCATCTAACGTTCCCATCTGTAGTGTTGTTCGTAGAGAACAGTCCTTGTATGCGCATTCAAGTGAGACCATCTGCAATAACTTATCCGCGACAATCAAGAAAACTATAGATAACATTTTAGATAGCAAGTGGAAGGATACAATCTCGGATCTCATCCATGGAACTCTTAAGACATTTTTTGGTTCCTCTGAGGTGACCTCAACCGGAGGATTGTCCGAAACTAAATTTTATCACGTCGTGTGGTCGAACAACTGCATGCTTCGTCTCGACGTGTTTGTGACAGCATGCTCTCTGAGTCACATGGCCGGATGGGACAAAACCGAGGAGACGTTCGGAGGATACATGATGGTAGTGTCTGTAGTCGACATGACCAAAATCGACTGGCAAGTGTTTCTCTGGGAGTTTTCGAAATTCTACGAGAAAGTGAAAGAAACGGATCAAGACGTTTGTGAAAGTCTCCTAGAAAGCATCGGTGAAACCAAAAGACTGATGGCGGCGACCGCGGATCTCTTCGAAGAGGCGAAAGATGTGAAATCATCGGCTTCAAGAGATCGACATCTAACGACGTTAGAGACGTTAATAAATTGACTGGAAAAGTGCTCTGCACATGAAGTTTCACAGTCTCAATACGATCTCTTTATCTGTCGTTTTCTGAAACTTATTCTAATATTGTCTCCTTTAAAAGGAGCTTACAATGAAGTAAGCAACATAACAACAACTGGCAAACACACTCTTTTTGAAAATTTAGCAATTTCGCAACTTGCTTTTTCTTTTTTCAAGAAATTTTATTTCTGAGTTGACTACTATTCATTTTAATTTACGAAGCGCCGAAAGTCAGATACTGTAAAGCTTGGAACAATTTTAGCCACTATTCATTTTAGAAAGGCTTAACGTTGTTTACTTAGAAAGTTTTATGAACAAAACCTATATGGGTTCCAACATGGAACCCAAATAGGTGAATTCATATGGGCCCTACGTGATATTGCACCCACGATTCATACGGGACCTATATGGGCCAGCCCAAATAACCATATGAGATAATTGTGGTGTCCATATGGGACAATTGCCACGTGAATCCCAGAACTACCCCATATGGGTCATATGGGATACTTAGACCGACCTATATGAATCCCTTACAAAGCTTAGGGGCCGATATGGCGCCCATGTTGAAATGTTACAATTCTTTCAGTTGTACCATTCAGACAATTTTCAAAAAGAAAAAAAAAACAGTTTCATGGAAAAAATTCCGTCATATTATTTTCTTAAAACACAACCACAAAAAAAAAAAAAAAATGTAAAATACGATGTTGTAGTGGTTGACAGTTGTCATTCAACGTAGCCGTATTTTTCTTTGAATAAGTGGGTGAGTGCATGGTTAGTTTACTATATTCAGCTGTTCGAACCAGTTGAACGCTGACACCGTAGTGATTTGATCAGTTTGTATCTAAAGAAGTCAGAACATCGTTTTAGTGGGTACTGTTTAGTTTCCGGTAGCGATCAAAGAACCACGACTTGAGGATGATGTTTTTGCTACACCATTGAGACCCGGTGTGAGGCATATTCATTACGAAGACCCGAGCTAATTCTTAAATATAAAAATGTTAATTTACGATATGAATTATGTTGATTTTTGTATACTGTTTTATGCTGTTTCCATTGCTTTTCAAAGTAGTCACCATCCACGATTGTACATTTGAAATAAGGAAAAACTTAAGATTAATATAACCTTATCCTTCTAATTTTTCGTACACCCGCGATCACTCTCATAGTTTCAAAATATCTTGAATCACTAAGGATAATCAATCAGGATAATCAATCAGGATAATCAATCAGGATAATCAATCAGGATAATCAATAAGGATAATCAATAAGGATAATCAATAAGGATAATCAATAAGGATAATCAATAAGGATAATCAATAAGGATAATGGAGTGAGGTAGGTTGTGTTCATCATCTTACTTGTTAGATGACGACTAAAAAAATCTATTAAACTATTGTAGCTTTAATTTTAGACAGAACAAATATTCCTGATAAGATCACATCGTTTAAAGTATCGTAAGTCTTGGTTCGATTTGGACTAAAATAAACCCACCGAGGAAATTCGAGAACGAGATCGATTGGAATAATTCACGCTTTCAAATGAAAAGGAAAGTGTCCTATCGGTTCCCTCCTTCAAAAGAAATCGATTTACAGTCTTTTCTCTGTAAATATTGATAACAAGCCCATTCGGTGTGAAGAGTTCAACCTTTAAAATGGTTTGAATTCTGCAAATCCGTGTCGATGAAAATGCTTACCATTAGTGAGATCATTTGAATTATTTCATTGAGGTTTCTTTACTCTACCATATTCCACTACCATTTTTTAAAAAGATGAAATATGATTTTGATTGATGGTTTTGCATGGGACATGATCGAAATATTTTAAGATTTCTGTTTGTCAGTAAGTTACGCCAAATTATATACCTTTAAATCCGTTTTTGCATATCATGTTGGGCACAAGCATTACAACATTACAAAACCATTACACCTGATGAATAACTGATTGCTCGAATCGTAGGTGTTCCCTTTTCCCCAAATTGAGCATTTGGTTTGGAAGAGTCGTTACCTTTCCAAGAACAAGGCTGTTTGTGTTTGCATCCACATACACATAAATAATGTTGTGGAAGAAGAATGTTGTGATCGTACCAGCTGTAACGTTTAACCTAGTGGGACTTTATTTCCTTAGAATGAGGGTTGAGCTTCACATCCTTTAAACTTTGGCCTGGTATCACTTGTCATCTTGTAGCTTGTAACATGAGCAGCTTCTTTTGTTGGAGATAATGTATTATATCAGTGGTCGAACAACCTTCGTCCTATTGCAGAGGAGGGCCCTACCAAATATAAAGTTCAAAGTTTAACCTGTATCGCTTTGAGGGCAGGGGGGGGGGGGTAGCGATGATGCCCCAATTCGGGCAAAAATAGTAGAAATGGGAGCAAATGACAGCTAAAACATGCTTTCCGATTACTCTTCCACAATTCTCATCTCCCTCCCACAATTCTCATCTCTCTAGTCTAAAAATCTTGGGTGTTCCACCGTAATAGAGGGATACTGTACCTCCATACCCCACGATAACTTGACAGCGCCTCCCCCCCCCCCCCTCCCTTGAATACAACCATCGTGACGTGACTTTAGCTACTGAAGCTCAATATTCGGGAACTTAGTCTAAATATCGAATTTCGGGCAAAAATCATCAAATACTCCAGAGACACATTGTTCAAGTGACGATGCAATTTCACTGGCTTATGACAAAAGAGCGTTCAATTTACAAAATGCAATGTTAGTTTACTGGAACACACCCTTTATCTTATCTTCCTTTTTTATTGGCTTATAAAAACTCTCCCTCCCTAATTGAAACAGTTTTGTAATCGTACTTCCCAAACGACGTTTTGCACAACAATACAGTCAAACTTCAACAAAAAAAAAAAAGAGAGAGAGACTAACTTACTTTCAGTTTTTCATGTGCAATACGATTTGTAGCCCAGAATAGTAATCTTGCACGTCTTCTATACTTGTTCATATAATCCTGTCTACAAGGAAATGGTACCTTTATCTCTTAATTAGTGTCTAGGGTATCTTGTCAAACTTCAAATGCCAATCATGCATGCAAATTGTTATTTTCTAACAACAATATAAATATCACATTTCATGTTGTTAAGAGCATTCATGAGAGGACGGTCTAACAGAACTTGTCAGTATCGCGCTAAACACATTTGGTATTTTCGCTAGTACTACGAATGTAAAAGGTAACAGGAATACGACGTGACAGAAAATGCCTCACGTCTGTACACAGTGCGATGTCAGAAAGTTTTCTCCATCCTCAGTGTGCCATCTCGACAGGAAATGTGTCGAGAACAAGAGTCTTTTCACTGTAAGCAAAACTGTCATTGAAATCTGCAGTTAAAATTAGGAAACTTCTTTAATTGTAATATGGAGCTAAATTGTATTCATTTTTAGGATCAACGATAAGAAACTCCCGTGCCTTTTGTAAAGCGTACTCAGAGCCTAGAGCCGATTTTGATTGAAAAAAAAAAAAAACATGGCAGAGAAAGAAAGAGAGAAAGAAAGAGAGGGAGTGGCTGGGGTGGTGGGAGTGGAGAGAGAAACCTGCACTGTTAATTTATCTGTGGTTCCAATAACACATAGCGGTAGAACATATGTTGAGTATTTTACCTTGTCATTGCCAACAGTTAACTTGGTGCCGAGTGATTAACTGCATTCTATGGTAAACGTACACTAACCATACAAAAACAGCAGTTATATTCAAATCTCACAGCAGCAGCGGCCGGAGCTTTTTCTCCGTCGAGCCGTTTTGGTGTGCTAGACACTCACAACATGTACCATGCAGTGCTGTGGGGAGCCGCACACAGGCGACTTGGAAATGTAGGTAACGTTCTGTGTAGGCCCACTAAAGGCTCCCTGCGCATATCAATACTGTCACATGCATAAGGAGTTCCACAAGTGTAAAAGCGGTGGTCGTTAGTTGAAAATGAGTAACATTTTGAAGAAACTTAAAGGCTGTAACGCATCACCCTAAGCTATATTTTTACTTCCCGGAAAGCAAAGTTCTCAACTGGTTCTAAGTTACAGTACTCATAGATTGACAGCAAATTCGAAAGATGCAGAGCAGCTCGTATTAAACAGCGTGCACCTTGATCCATTGTTTTGATTACACATGTGGAGGAATTTAAGACAGGCATAGGGAGGGACTAGAGGTAGGTGTTTGGTGGAATTGAAACTGTCTGGGGTGATGAGTTTTTATCTTTAACCCTGTCGTGGATTGTAGATCTGTCTAAAATCTCCTGAGTTTAATGATAGACGACAGTGTCGTCTATCATTAAACTCAGGAGATTTTAGACAGATTTACAATATAACTATTCCAGTTATATACACTCCGTGCATCTCACAATGAAAGAATTCTAAACAGAACAATATTAGATGAGGGTGTAAGTACAGTGAACGGATATCTGCCTTGCTATTTTCAGGCCTAAATGTCAGGGAGAAAACATGAGCTTATTTCGTCATTTCTTGACCAATTTCTCAGTTTCGTTCTTTCCCTTTTTTCATAGCAAATTGTCCATACAGACTAAAAAATGCAAAATCTGGAGCAAATAATTTCAATCGGCAAAGTTTACGGTACTCTCTCAAAATTTCGTCCCACTTATGACTCACTAACAGAAATGTAACTTGAGACATAACATCATAAGGTGTGTCCGGAAACTTTGTCTACAGAGATTTGATTTCTCATTGGCGGAAATCGCCTCCGTTTAAGGTTGAGCGTTCGTTCAGGGAATTACAGAATATGAACGCTATTGATTTCGTTGTGACTTTGTGAATTATCTAGAGCTGAGTCAAGTATTGGAAAGCAACTGTCGCTAAATCGCAACGGTAACGTTTTGTTCGAGTTTCTCTTTCTACAGAATCGCCATTGATGTCTCTGGTGATTCTGAAACACTGTTTCACTTCTCAAGTAGCCAGTGTATGTGCCAGCATATATCAACGTAATTACTGACGATCTTTAGGAGATAATTTAGTGAAGAGACAGACCTTATTTTGGCATTGCCAAAGATTTTATTCCTCTCAAAACGTGGAAAATCGAGGTATGTATATCTTTTATTTTTTATATCTTTTATGTATTTCTTTTCGACATGCAATTCTGCATCACCATGTATTTTCTCACTCACTCGCTCCTTCATGAACTTATATTCTTTTTTCCCCTCACCCAAGCCTCAAACTGCAATAAGTTTTTTCTTTCGTTTTCGTTTTCTTCTTTTCTTTTCATTGTAATCATTATCCAATTTAGCGAAGAAAACAGCATTAAAATAGACACCTTGTAAAATGTTTACCATGCTCTGAAAAGGTACTTCAAGCAAGCAAAGGAGATCGCTTTGTTTGTTGTTTTTAGATATTGTCATAGCTTTCGCTTGGGATACATGGATATCATAACTAGTAAAGACGATATAGATTAGGCCTAGTTAAAATGGTGAGATTGTCTTCGCTATCCTTCCAAATGGGAGGGGATCATCATGCACTCGAAACTTCTGTCCTTGATTGCGACATTTTTGGTGGCACACAATGTAAATATAGGTTACTGATGCCTTCTACGCTGTATTCAATAGAATACCTACGCTGTCAGATCAAAGGAAAGATGTCTTTTACAGACAATGGATTGATTGGTCCTAACATTAATTGCCACCTTCGTAGTGTTGACCAAGCATTCATATTCCGAAAGTCTGCAGGCACGCATACACTTGCATGCAGCACGTAAGCTGCAAAACTGAATCAGGTACCGCTGAGCCCTACATCCACAGTAATGGAAGACAGTCATCAGTCACCATTTTGGTCCAGTCACAGCCATTCGGATCTGGAACAGATCCCAGTGGTTTGATAGTTTTCGCTGAGGATGTGCATGTGCTAGTCTGCTAGCAGTCCTTACATGGTGGCAGCTACGCAGTAGATTCCACCCCTCCCCGATTTGCACAAAAGGGTAGATTGACATCCAAGTTGGTGAATGATGAGGATCCAACAGCCGGCAGACATAGTCTTGCATCTTGTCAAATAGGTCTGCAGAGGCAATCCCTCTTTCACCAAGACACCTGTAAGTCTAGACCTCATTCTCCTTAATAAGAAAGCTGTAACTTTGTAAAGGGCAAGTTTTGAGACAATGCTCGAGAGCAACAAGCAACAGAGGAGACACAAACAAGAATTAAAATGATGAAGCTGATGAAACTATTTCAGTTGTAGTGCACCCAGCCTTCCATGGTCAGCTCAGGCACTGATTGTGTCATACCCAGTTAGGGAATGTGGTCCGAAAAGCCGACCAGATATGTGTCGTCATGACTGCGTAGGTAGATCCAACCTTTCTCAATCTGTACCACAATTGCATCGATATCCTTCATGTCCATCTTGATCCTCCGTAGATGCAAATGTGAACGGTTCAGCTGTTGGGAACGGTCGAGGCGACCAATCACATTCCTCAAATGCTTGATTGTGAGATACCGTACTAGGATGTTATGTAGCATCTACTGATAGTTTCTGGCCTTGGACTGAATCCTTTGGCTCCATCAGAATTATGTCTTTGCTCACTTTACTTTCTCAAAGATCTGATCCTCAGGGTCTCAACCAATACTGGATTTTGCTGCCAATCTGGACAGGAAAGTCATCTTGCATGAGGGAGTCCTACACTTTAGGGCGTAGCCTAGACATCACAGTATAGCAATGAGATAGCCAACGTGCATAACTCAGACTCATAGGCAAAGCATAATTATTTGACGAAGGTACGTCGAATGCATGATGCAGCATTGGGTAACCATCTCTTGAAGCAAGGATAAGACCCAGCATCATTCACACCAAGTCCACGCATGTCTCCCATTCTTTCCTTTAAGGTAGACATCAAACAGCTGTGCCTTGCCGTTTGTCAATCGTCATTGGAAAGACGACCTGGGACTCATATACATACTGACCTAAACAAGTTGACAATTGAAGTTTAATGGACGGGTCTTCAGTTAGGACGTACTATTTCCCTGTGGTGGGTTGAAATTGACCAGGTTAGCAGTCTGAAGCCAGCTTGTGATCCAGCAGCATTTAGAGATATGTCTAAAATCATCAGTTTCAATATAAGTCACATAGAAGCCCCTGGAGGATGCAACTTTGATATATCAGTGCGTTTCCTGAAAATTTGGCAAAGTAAGAGAGTTTTGTCATCTTTTTGGGCATGTTGATTCCAAACCAAAGGGGAATGGTAGTGGATAGTTTTCCCTGTGTAACAATCAATTATTGTTTTTTTTTTTGGGGGGGGGGGAGGTAGTGTCAAGTACACTCAATTCTGTGAAGACTTTTCGTTTCGAAAGGTGTAAAATAGTACTGAAATTGGTCAAATGCGAATTACATTGGGTTACATTTACAACTGTGAAACAATCTTTCACTATGACCCTTACGTAGATTACACAAAATTAAAAATGATTGTTTTTTCTTTTAAATAAAACAAAGGTCTCAGGTCATTGGAGTGTGGAGTCATGAAGTTAGAAGAGACATGTAAAAGCGCGTGAAGACAGTGCATGATTTAGATTAGGGGTTAATTCATAAATAACTGGGTAACAACTAACACCGATAAGCTACCCATTTGGTAAAGTCTATCACACATGATAGTTTAATGTACTTACATGGATTCCACAAACAAAATGGGATCATTAAAATCTTGCTACCTCGAGTGTTACCTGTGCTTGGTGTTTCCTATGGACTTAAGAAATGTCTGTCACTGTTCCCATCATACATTGGGTGACAAAGCTGGACTACACGTCGAATAACCTCCCCTGAATTTGGCAATCAGCGTAGAGTCAAATGAGAAATAGTTGCATAGTGTGTGATTGTGTAAAGGAAGGCGGGGTAAAGGATATGGGGGTGATACAGCAACTACGTTAGACTACAAGTCCAAGCAACTCTACTTTATGTATGTTGAGGAAAATCTGTTTTGGCAATTACGTATCATGTGAAAGCCTAGGGAACAGGTCTGCCTGCCTTTCTTGATTGTAGTTTGGTGTTTCTAGTGTTAATCTCTGAATCTGCCTTTATACTGTCACTACAATGAAAACTCGTTCATGATATGAATTGTTAACCTCCCGGAAGTTGGAAATTTTGTGAAAAAAAAATCAAATGACTTCATTCTTCTTGGTTTCTCGTAAAGGGGACACCGACAACCATACCTCCGACACCCATATAACTGATGTCATTTTGGTCTCTTCTCGACAGCAAAGTATGGGTGCGGCCCCAGTCATCGGCCTGCTCGATAAGCTGACAGAAGACAACGGGCTTGATGAAACAGCAATACAACAAACCAAGGAAAGGATCGATCAACTCTCTGAGTTAATTGAGCTGAAGCTCGGCAAATTTCACGACGACATCGTCATTCAAAGTAGCGGAAAACACCCGAGTCCATCTAACGTTCCCATCTGTAGTGTTGTTCGTAGAGAACATTCCTTGTATGCGCATTCAAGTGAGACCATCTGCAATAACTTATCCGCGACAATCAAGAAAACTATAGATAACATTTTAGATAGCAAGTGGAAGGATACAATCTCGGATCTCATCCATGGAACTCTTCAGACGTTTTTTTTGGTTCCTCTGAGGTGACCTCAACCGGAGGATTGTCCGAAACTAAATTTTATCACGTCGTGTGGTCGAACAACTGCATGCTTCGTCTCGACGTGTTTGTGACAGCATGCTCTCTGAGTCACATGGCCGGATGGGACAAAACCGAGGAGACGTTCGGAGGATA
This sequence comes from Stichopus chloronotus, assembly GCA_021234535.1. Taxonomy (NCBI): domain Eukaryota; kingdom Metazoa; phylum Echinodermata; class Holothuroidea; order Aspidochirotida; family Stichopodidae; genus Stichopus; species Stichopus chloronotus. The sequence continues at coordinate 7,729,586 of CM037848.1, read as the reverse complement.
CATGATGGTAGTGTCTGTAGTCGACATGACCAAAATCAACTGGCAAGTGTTTCTCTGGGAGTTTTCGAAATTCTACGAGAAAGTGAAAGAAACGGATCAAGACGTTTGTGAAAGTCTCCTGGAAAGCATCGGTGAAACCAAAAGACTGATGGCGGCGACCGCGGATCTCTTCGAAGAGGCGAAAGATGCGAAATCATCGGCTTCAAGAGATCGACATCTAACGACGTTAGAGACGTTAATAAATTGACTGGAAAAGTGATCTGCACATGAAGTTTCACAGTCTCAATACGATCTCTTTATCTGTCGTTTGCTGAAACTTATTCTAATATTGTCTCCTTTAAAAGGAGCTTACAATGAAGTAAGCAACATAACAACAACTGGCAAACACACTCTTTCTGAAAATTTAGCAATTTCGCAACTTGCTTTTTCTTTTTTCAAGAAATCTTATTTCTGAGTTGACTAATATTCATTTTAATTTACGAAGCACCGAAAGTCAGATAGTGTAAAGCTTGGAACAATTTTAGCCACTATTCATTTTAGAAAGGCTTAACGTTGTTTACTTAGAAAGTTTTATGAACAAAACCTATATGGGTTCCAACATGGAACCCAAATAGGTGAATTCATATGGGCCCTACGTGATATTGCACCCACGATTCATACAGGACCTATATGGGTCAGCCCAAATAATCATATGAGATAATTGTGGTGTCCATATGGGACAATTGCCACGTGAAACCCAGAACTACCCCATATGGGTCATATGGGATACTTAGACTGACCTATATGGATCCCTTACAAAGCTTAGGGGCCGATATGGCGCCCATGTTGAAATGTTACAATTCTTTCAGTTGTACCATTCAGACAATTTTCAAAAAGAAAAAAAAAAAAACAGTTTCATGGAAAAAATTCCGTCATATTATTTTCTTCAAACACAACCACAAAAAAGAAGAAAAATGTAAAATACGATGTTGTAGTGGTTGACAGTTGTCATTCAACGTAGCCGTATTTTTCTTTGAATAAGTGGGTGAGTGCATGGTTAGTTTACTATATTCAGCTGTTCGAACCAGTTGAACGCTGACACCGTAGTGATTTGATCAGTTTGTATCTAAAGAAGTCAGAACATCGTTTTAGTGGGTACTGTTTAGTTTCCGGTAGCGATCAAAGAACCACGACTTGAGGATGATGTTTTTGCTACACCATTGAGACCCGGTGTGCCGCATATTCATTACGAAGACCCGAGCTAATTCTTCAATATGAAAAATGTTAATTTACGATATGAATTATGTTGATTTTTGTATACTGTTTTATGCTGTTTCCATTGCTTTTCAAAGTAGTCAACATCCACGATTGTACATTTAAAATAAGGAAAAACTTAAGATTAACATAACCTTATCCTTTTAATGTTTGGTACACCCTCGATCACTCTCATAGTTTCAAAATATCTTGAATCACTAAGAATAATCAATAAGGATAATCAATAAGGATAATCAATAAGGATAATCAATAAGGATAATCAATAAGGATAATCAATAAGGATAATCAATAAGGATAATCAATAAGGATAATCAACAAGGATAATCAATAAGGATAATGGAGTGAGGTAGGTTGTGTTCATCATCTTACTTGTTAGATGACGACTAAAAAAATCTATTAAAGCTTTCGATTTTAGACAGGTCAAATATTTCTAAAAAATCTAAAAAAAACTGTTGTAGCTTTAATTTTAGACAGAACAAATATTCCTGATAAGATCACATCGTTTAAAGTATCGTAAGTCTTGGTTCGATTTGGACTAAAATAAACCCACCGAGGAAATTCGAGAACGAGATCGATTGGAATAATTCACGCTTTCAAATGAAAAGGAAAGTGTCCTACCGGTTCCCTCCTTCAAAAGAAATCGATTTACAGTCTTTTCTCTGTAAATATTGATAACAAGCCCATTCGGTGTGAAGAGTTTAACCTTTAAAATGGTTTGAATTCTGCAAATCCGTGTCGATGAAAATGCTTACCATTAGTGAGATCATTTGAATTATTTCATTGAGGTTTTTTTACTCTACCATATTCCACTACCGTTTTTTAAAAAGATGAAGTATGATTTTGATTGATGGTTTTGCATGGGACATGATCGAAATATTTTGAGATTTCTGTTTGTCAGTAAGTTACGCCAAATTATATACCTTTAAATCCGTTTTTGCATATCATGTTGGGCACAAGCATTACAACATTACAAAACCATTACACCTGATGAATAACTGATTGCTCGAATCGTAAGTGCTCCCTTTTCCCCAAATTGAGCATTTGGTTTGGAAGAGTCGTTACCTTTCCAAGAACAAGGCTGTTTGTGTTTGCATCCACATACACATAAATAATGTTGTGGAAGAAGAATGTTGTGGTCGTACCAGCTGTAACGTTTAACCTAGTGGGACTTTATTTCCTTAGAATGAGGGTTGAGCTTCACATCCTTTAAACTTTGGCCTGGTATCACTAGTCATCTTGTAGCTTGTAACATGAGCATCTTCCTTTGTTGGAGATAATGTATTATATCAGTGGTCGAACAACCTTCGTCCTATTGCAGAGGAGGTGCCCTACCATGTGTAAAGTTCAAAGTTTAACCTGTATCGCTTTGAGGGCAGAGGGGGGGGGGGGTAGCGATGATGCCCCAATTCGGGCAAAAATAGTAGAAATGGGAGCAAATGACAGCTAAAACATGCTTTCCGATTACTCTTCCACAATTCTCATCTCCCTCCCACAATTCTCATCTCTCTAGTCTAAAAATCTTGGGTGTTCCACCGTAATAGAGGGATACTGTGCCTCCATACCCCACAATAACTTGACAGTCCCCCCCCCCCTCCTCCCTTGAATACAACCATCGTGACCTGACTTTAGCTACTGAAGCTCAATATTCGGGAACTTAGTCCAAATATCGAAATTCGGGCAAAAATCATCAAATACTCCAGAGACACATTGTTCAAGTGACGATCCAATTTCACTGGCTTATGACAAAAGAGCGTTCAATTTACAAAATGCAATGTTAGTTTACTGGAACACATCCTTTATCTTATCTTCCTTTTTTATTGGCTTATAAAAACTCTCCCTCCTGAATTTAATTGAAACAGTTTTATAATTATGCCTCCCAAACGACGTTTTGCACAACAATACAGCCAAACTTCAAAAAAAAAAAAAAGAGAGAGACTAACATACTTTCAGTTTCTCATGTGCAATACGATTTGTAGCCCAGAATAGTAATCTTGCACTGTCTTCTATACTTGTTCATATAATCCTGCCTACAAGGAAATGGTACCTTTAAATCTGAAGTAGTGTCTAGGGTATCTTGTCAAACTTCAAATGCCAATCATGCATGCAAATTGTTATTTTCTAAGAACAATATAAATATTCATGTTGTTAATAGCATTCATGAGAGGACGGTCTAACAGAACTCGCTGATCTACATTCTAATGCTAGCTCACATCTTCAATACACAGCCATCTGTGTCCAATTCAATGCCGCATGCTGTTCTGTTCATTTACACCTAATCCCCACTCACACGTTTACGAACCATGCGTTCCATTCCCGTGGAAGAACTATATTCACAGTAATATCAGTATCGCGCTAAACACATTTGGTATTTTCGCTAGTACTATGAAGGTAAACGGTAACAGGAATACGATTTGATAGAAAATGTCTCGCTTCTGTACACAGTGCGATGTTCAGAAAGTTTTCTCCATCCTCAATGTGCCATCTCGACAGGAAATGTGTCGAGAACAAGACTCTTTTTCACTGTATGCAAAACTGTCATTGAAATCTGCAGTTAAAATTAGGAAACTTCTTTAATTGTAATATGGAGCTAAATTGTATTCACTTTTAGGATCAACGATAAGAAACTCCCGTGCCTTTTGTAAAGCGTACTCAGAGCCTAGAGTCGATTTTGATTGAAAAAAAAAACCATGGCAGAGAAAGAAAGAGAGGGAGTGGCGAGGGTGGTAGGGGTGGAGAGAGAAACCTGCGCTGTTAATTTATCAGTGGTTCCAATAACACATAGCGGTAGAACATATGTTGAGTATTTTACCTTGTCATTGCCAACAGTAAACTTGGTGCCGAGTGATTAACTGCATTCCATAGTAAACGTACACTAACCATACAAAAACAGCAGTTATATTCAAATCTCACAGCAGCAGCGGCCGGAGCTTTTTCTCCGTCGAGCCGTTTTGGTGTGCTAGACACTCACAACATGTACCATGCAGTGCTGTGGGGAGCCGCACACAGGCGACTTGGAAATGTAGGTAACTTTCTGTGTAGGCCTACTAAAGGCTCCCTGCGCATATCAATACTGTCACATGCATAAGGAGTTCCACAAGTGTAAAAGCGGTGGTCGTTAGTTGAAAATGAGTAACATTTTGAAGAAACTTAAAGGCTGTAACGCATCACCCTAAGCTATATTTTTACTTCCCGGAAAGCAAAATTCTCAACTGGTTCTAAGTTACAGTACTCTAAGATTGACAGCAAATTCGAAAGATGCAGAGCAGCTCGTATTAAACAGCGTGCACCTTGATCCATTGTTTTGATTACACATGTGGAGGAATTTAAGACAGGCATAGGGAGGGACTAGAGGTAGGTGTTTGGTGGAATTGAAACTGTCTGGGGTAATGAGTTTTTATCTTTAACCCTGTCGTGGATTGTAAATCTGTCTAAAATCTCCTGAGTTTAATGATAGACGACAGTGTCGTCTATCATTAAACTCAGGAGATTTTAGACAGATTTACAATATAACTATTCCAGTTATATATACTGACTCCGTGCATCTCACAATGAAAGAATTCTAAACAGAACAATATTAGATGAGGGTGTAAGTACAGTGAACGGATATCTGCCTTGCTATTTTCAGGCCTAAATGTCAGGGAGAAAACATGAGCTTATTTCGTCATTTCTTGACCAATTTCTCAGTTTCGTTCTTTCCCTTTTTTCATAGCAAATTGTCCACACAGACTAAAAAATGCAAAATCTGGAGCAAATAATTTCAGTCCTCAAAGTTTAAGGTACTCTCTCAAAATTTCGTCCCACTTGTGACTCACTAACAGAAATGTAACTTGACATCCCGGAGCCAACTTCCCGGAGTTTGGGCCAAAACAGATCAGTCAGTTCTGTTACATCAACTTGGCATGTTTACAACCTTGTGTTTGCCAATGATTACTAATAATCGAAAAAACACGAGCTTATTTTGTATAAAGTCGGATCAAGAATCTTTGTGTGCTTTAGAGTTTCTAATAAGTATACAGTCATGTTTTTTTTTTCTTAAGCAGCTGTAAGTATCATCACAACTTTATTTTTGTGATCAAATGGGTTCCATCAGGCAGTTTACTGTACAAGATGCTATCTACAGTTGCCATTGATTTTGCAAAAAGGAGCATTCATGTTCAGGAAGGTAAGGAAGTCAATAATGCTTCAACAATGACCCCCCCCCCAACATACATCATAGTGCATTAAGAAACACATGATTTTGCACAGAAATTTAAAGTTACATGCTGAAGGTAACATTCCTCGTTAGTTAACGACTATTCCGGAGAAGCCTCCAAAATATCTACAGCACAGCAAGAGTAAGCCTGCCCTTCAGGAAAACAACTTACTTACGCATAAATAGAGATAATATTTCACTACGAATACCAGGAATAATTTAATAAAATTTGGTAACGAAATCGGGATTTGGCAATAGCATAATAAAAGCGTGGTCATTCATGATGCAACGTAGAAAATAAAGTTTCTAATTGTCTTTTAAAGAGGTGATTTTTAGGCAGGCCAGCTTGCAAGAAGGAGGAGGGGTGGGAGGAGATAGGTTCGTGTGATGAGAATTGATGATTGCTGAAAAGGGGAATTTAATCTTTCTATGATAACTACCAGGTGCGTATCAAGAAATTGCCATTTTTTAGAGTATTTAGAGTGAGCACTCTTTTGAAGCTAGGCATTTCTCTGATTGATGAGTGCGGCGCTTTGTCGAGTTAGCTCTCATGTTGTTGAGAAGCGACATTCCTTAATCAAAGCAAACGTACACAGATCACCTCTCACTTCTTAATACGGTGACAAAATTAATCTTCGTATGAGGAAGAAGTAACTCTGTACACTTTCGAATATTGAAATTCACATGTTGAAGGTGTTAGTGTAATTGTCTTGTGAAATGATTTTGTTACTATGTACACATTTTAATCTCAGACAAGGGCACTTGAGACTCTTTTTAAATAGGGAAAATACAACAGCGCCATCTATTATTTTTCTTTCGCACTTGCTGCAGGTAGCATGCCATAATTACTCTCTCCAATCGACTTACACACTAAAATACCAACTTCGAAGGGTCCCAGTGCATGCAAGGGACGTCATGTCAGATAGTTCCTACCTACCATTTGATTGGTAATTGCTTGGCCTATCATGGCACTTGAAACTTTCCGTACGTCGACCATTCAGATTTTGAGCTAAGAGGGATAAACATTTTAAGAGGCGCTCCCGCCCCTAAGTGGGGCTAAGCCACCGAAATATCACCGCGACATCTTCGATTTTGTAAAAACAATCTAAATCTCATTCCATCGTCCCAATTTTCACATCATCTGAACTTTAACTGGTACTCTTCAACATCCAAGTAAAAAAATAGTGACGATAACTAAAAACACGAAGAAAAAAAGTCGATCCCCGTAGCTCAATTTAGGCATTTTTTCCGGAGGATTTACAGAACTCGCAGATGCGCAAAATCTAATGGTGGTACGGTGCCTGCATTGTGATAAAGAGGTCATGACACGCAACTGATTTTTTAAATATGTGGGCAAACTGATATTCAAAACTGCCTTTGGTGTCCTTGTGACTTTTTCTAATGTTATGCAATCAAAGTTTTAAATTTCACAGTTGGAAGCTTAATTTCGGAAATGGAACTTAATTTTTATTCTTCAAGGCAGCTTATGACATCGTGTTAGGAATTTATTCGTGCACGAGCTATCGCCCCGCAATAATTCAAAATGCTTCCACGTGTACATGGATTCGTGGATTTGATTCAAACTTCCACACAATCTGTCTCGGGTGCTGGACCACTTAGGATTCTCATGAAGTTTTGGTCTAAGGTCCCATGTGGGCCCTATCAGTGACCAAATTTATGAAATTCTGCAAAATGCGCTTTCTCCTACAGATTACCATGTACATTCTCAATGGTTTGTCCCAAGGATAGGTTGTTAATGCTACCGTCAGCGTGTTCCTGAATGTTTTGTCCAAGGTCCCACATAGGTCCTGTGGCAAAATTGTTGAGTCCAAATGTCAAGCTGTGCCCTAGAGTCTATCTTGTGAAATATTGCGAAATATTCATCTCTTTCCTTTAATTAATGTCAAACAGAGTTGACAGAATCCTGAGATTGTTATGTACAATCTTATCGATTTGTCATAATGTTTATTTGTTAGTGACCTGCTTATGGTATTAAAGAAGTTTTGGCTCATGGTCCAGTGTGAACTCTTTGATCGACCCAATTTACGAGCTGGTGTAAAATGCTTCTCCTCCCACAGATTGTCATACGTGTGTGCAATGTCGATGATTTGTAATTATGATACTCTGTTAGTGGCAAATTATGCATGTCCATAAGTTTTGGGTCGAGAGCTGAAGGTGGGCCCATCTTGGGCTTTGGATCCAGAACCTATGAACTCTTTAAAGGTGTCACTAGCAGAGAACCATTGTGTCAAATCATCAAGATTGTACAAGAGTGTATGAAGGAAAACGTTTCGTGCACAACTTCATAAAATGGGCCATAGGGCTCATTGGACCTTCGATCAAAAATTTATGAACATCCCGAATTTACCAATGACAATTTATCATTGCGACAAACCAAAAAGTTTGTGCATGAAAATCTGTAGGAGGATAAACGATTTCATAAAGATGGCCAAAGGGTCCATATAAGACTGTGTACCAAACATTCCTGAATACCCCAAATGGCCCAATACCTGCGAAAAATTCTGTGCAAGTTCCAAACAAATCCATAAAAGTATGTGCAAGTAGAAGCATTGAAATATATGTGGAGAGATAACTCATGGGTGAATCTGCTCCTAATGTGAAATCATACATCATCATAAAGAACGCAAGATTTTTCAAAGGGGCAATTCCCACTGTGAAACTTGAAACTTTGATTGCATAACATTGGATGACGTCACAAGGTCATCAAAGGCAGTGTTCCGTAGCCTGGTCAATAGGACTCAAAATGTGAGCAATATTTCATACACACGGAATAAAATATCGCTACTTTTGGAGTGACTTTTCACACTGTTCCTGGTAAAATACTACGATTGGGTCATGTTTGAGTGTATTTCACTATTTCATTTTTAGAGAATATTATTTTCCCCCAAATGAAAGAAAGTCGTTGATGGTTAGATGGTATCAACTGCTAACTTTCAGAATTGGAAAATTTGGTGAAAAACAAAGTAGGAAACGAGTACATTAAAACTGTCTCTCGGTAGAGGGGATACCAACCCGTCCTATTCACTTGTCACCCTTATTAAAATGATTACGATTATTGATGTCATTTTGGTTTCTTCTTGACATTGAACGATGGGTACTGCTGCATTCACCGGCCTGGTTAACAAGACTAACGGAGACAACGAACTTGGTGATGATGAAAAACAAACTCAAAACTAAGGAAAGGATCGACCAACTCTCTGAATTGAATGAAACTAGGCAAATTTTATGGAATTGTTATTCAAAACAGCTGAAAACACCCGAGTTCAACTACAACGAGTTCACATCTGAAGAGTCGTACATAAAGAACTGTCCTTGTGTGCTAACACAATTGAGACCATCTCCAGTAACTTATCCGCAACGAACAAGAAACCTACAGATAACATTTTAGATAGCAAGTGGAAGGATACAGTCTCGGATCTCATCCATGGAACTCTTATTGGGCTTCCTTTGAGGTGACCTCATTGGGACGATTGTCCGAAACTAAAGCAAAATACGTCTTTCGGTCGAACAACTGCCTGCTTCGTCTGGACGTGTTTGTGACAGTATGCGCTCTGAGTCACATGGTTGGATGGGACAAAACCGAGAAGTTTGGAGGATACACCTTGGTAGTGTCTGCATTTAATATGACCAAAATTAACTGGCAAGTCTTCCTCGGGGAGATTTCAAAATGCTTCGAGAAAGTGAAAGAAACTGATCGAGACGTTTGTAAGAATCTCTTGGAAAGAGTCGGTGAAACCAATAGACCCGACGGAGGCGACAAGGCTAACCTTCGAAGAATCAAAAGACGTGAAAGAAACTACAGGAGGTGACCGACCTCTAACATCCATAGAGACGTTTATCAATTAAAAGGAAAACGTTCTACACGATGATACTTAATAAATGTCATAGGTATCTTTCATAGTGAGAATACTCTCCCCTGCTATCCCCCCTCCCCCCCCACCCCCCGTCAATCAAATAACGGTATTTTCCAGCACTGCCTCATTACTCTTGAAGGTAGGCTACGGTGCTCACCGAGAAATAACATTTAACCGAAGGGGAGAAGGAACTGTAATGACTTCCGTTAGAATTATATGACATTTAAGATCGTTAACGGAGGAATGTTTGTCGGATTCATGCAACCGTCTTATCTCTGATTACCTGTTTCCTATTTAATAACTAGGGTACCCTTTTGATAAGAAGGTCAGAAATTACTGCATTGTGTTTCGTAATCATGGAATTCACCAAACTAAAATAAAATTATTACACTCATTTTTCTGTCAGTACTTTCTTAGGAAGAACGTATGGCCGTAAGATCCAACACAGAGCTTGGCCTATAATTTGTACAGTAAGTTAGCAAGATTATATACGTAGTATACATTGAGAAGATATTGTGCTCCACTGAGCTGCTTATGTCTCCAAAAACGACATGTAAATGGAAGCCGAATGGATCAAGATTACCAATCAAGGTGGATATAGGAGCGAAAAGGGTGCTAAAATGATCATGAGTGAGGATGTGAATGCGTGTGTGTGTGTGTGAAGTGTGTGCAGCCACACTGTGTAAGGCCTGGCACAGACCGAGGGTTGTACATGTGTGCTGTACCTACGGACACTGCCTTAGTGGGTCACATTTACTGACGATAGCAGACCATCCGTTCCTGCCTTCTCGCTCGCGCGTAGCTCGAAACTATAGCGTAGCTGCCGACATTTCCGTTCTTGCGGGGAGGTCTCTCAAATGAAAACTAAGCAGTGATTTTACAAAACAAATTTCGTACACTGCCAGCCAAATGACGGTGGCGCTCAGCTTAGCTGGTCCGAGTACAATTCCCAGCCCTTTCCCATCTAGTCCAAATACTTGGTGCTTAACTGTGTTAGGGGCATTCTATATTTCCTTAACACATTGTAACTTTGTCTTAAATGATCTGTCATGGCTTCCTCATTTATGTTTCAGGCCCTCCTAGTCGACGAAATTCTACCCACGTACCTGGGTCTCTTGACCCCTTACAACCACCCCTTGTGGCGCCCCCCTAGATCAAAAGAAATCTGCCGAAAAAATCAATAATATTAAGGAGAGCAGTTTTCGATAAAAAAAAAATACTGACCCCTACATTTCCAAAAGCTTACTTGTGGAGTCTGCAAATGGCGATCTCCGGCGATTTAAGAGGTAACTTTTATCCATTTCAGTTATTTTGTACACTCCGCGTCAAGCGCTCTACTTACAATTCCTTCGAACATGCCTTTTTTTTTTCTTATTTCAATAACGCCCCGTTTCCGAAATGTCCTGAATCCCCGCCTGTCATCCCATCTGACATTTATTGCCATTTTTACAGATAATTTTTTCCTCGTCACTTGAAAATTGCAGAGATGAGATCCTTACATCAAGGTTGGACCGTTATCGGCCACCTGGGGGTTTTCTAAGCCAAAACTTTTCTTGTACCCTCCGCCAGCCAATGATGGCGCACCGCTTAGATAGTACTGCCGACACCACCCATCCCTCTAGCCCAATCTTTGCTTTCAAGCATACGTACGGGCCTGAATAACCATGAGATTTTGCTCCCCCTTACTTAGAAGTCTTTGTGATTAAATTTGTTTTGTTGTAATTGGACACTCGAAAAGTAACATTTGCTTCAATAAGGCAAAGTACTTTTCAAAACTTCTCTGGTTTTCTTTACGACAACTGATTGTGGCCCTTCGCTTAGATATTGACAAAGGTATTCTCTTAATCAAGAAGTTTTGGCCCTCTGTAAGTTTCCTCTTGAATGAAATGTTTCCCTCACATCCCCGGATTTTTGTTCCCCTTCAGTCTGTTTCCTCCTTCTACTAGTTGATCAATCACATGTGGACCCCTTTGTTGAAAAATTCTCTCTACCCCAATCAGCAAAACTGAGCTTTTAAAATAAAGCGTCTAGTTTGTAATTTGTTTATAGTTTTGGAAGAGTTGTACATTTACAAAATAAAATTAAAGACCAAATCAACACAAAAATGTTCTCTTAAAACACTATTATATCAGAATGGATCTTGCTATACCCTTTCTGTATTTGATGTGTTTTGATGCATTGCACCTATTGCACCTTTCTATCTAATTGACTAAGAAAATTGTCAAACTTTACATATATTTCTGCACCTGATTGAGGAAGAATTGATTCTCCGAGAAAGTTAGTGATAGCAATGGATTTTAAAGCACATTTTTGTGTCGATTTGCTATTTTATTTGGTTTTATAATCTGTTAAATTATTTATGTGTTCATTTCCTCTATTTAAACGTTCATAACAGTTTTACGCCGTTTCCTCTGTAGTTGGGGTGGGGACCTCATGAAGATGTGATCCTTCCAAAATGTGAAGGGTGCACGTCCAACCGTCCCCAAGATATACGAAGGTGGCCGAATGAATAATTCGCTCAACCTTGAAATTATTAAAAATACGTATGTAATCCCTCCTGTAGTGAACTGATTAATGACAGTATATACGGCGCAATTATTAATAATAATGGTTTTTATTTTCCTTTTCCTGTTTTTTTTTATTCCCTCTCGAATTTTGCCTTCTTATTAATCTATGACACTATTTTTATTTTTTCTAGGACCGGACCAGAAAAGTTATCTGGTTCCAATTTTTCCCAGTGCTTAGTACAGCCTTATTTCACATTCTTTAGTCTAATATATGATGATCCTTCCGATCAGTTCATATATTCTGTTTTTGCTTTTCACGTGTATTATTTGTATAAATGTTTGGCTGGAAGGAATAAACTGAAACTAAAATATAGCGCCTCTTTTGTAATGGGACCGACGAGGAGTGGCTAATATCATATCCACCGAGGCTATTGTAAGACACAAACTTTCTGGAAAAGCCGTAAAATCCGGCAAACACATTTTCTACGTAAAAGATGTCTATATTTAGAGGCGAATTCATTACAAGTGTTATCAGTTGCTGGAATATGAACGCAATGTATAGGCTACTATACTCTAGGCTACTGCATTTCTGATTCTATAGTCCTGTCTACTGCATAACAATACACGTGCACACTGGGATGCGTCTCGTCTCTACACGGAATCATCAACACGGATGAATGCATTGTAAAGGTTTTCAAAGAAGCCTTTGCTGAATTGACATCGCACGGTGACGTGCTTTTTAGGCTTGATCGAAACGATATGGAAATCAAAAGGACTCCGCCGAACGGAACTTAGGAATTTAGTTTCTCTTCGCACAGACTTAGTTGTCAATGATTACTCGGAACCTAATAATACTAATTCAGATCCTGAAGGGCAGTTATTTTACGACGCCAAGCGACTACATAAGTGTGGGGGGAAACCTGTGGCTTATGCATTACTTCACGTCCCGGTGACTATATACCAACTCAACAATTTTTGATCAAATTTGGTATCTTTCTTCACAAGGTCAGTTCAGCAGATCCTGAGCAGAAAAGGAGGTTCACTTGTACCAGAAATACATCGACGTAATTCTTGAAGATCTTTCCCAGCAAAGTAATTGATTTAGTGAACAAACAATTGTTCTTTGTGCGTTGCTAAAGTGTTCATTCACGAAACGAGGGAAATCAAGGTATGGAGCAATTCAGTCGTATGAAATTAAGTTTACTCTTCCTCCATGTAATTCAACATCACCTCTCCTTTTTTCTCCTTTACTCCACTTCTACAACCCCTCCTCCACACACAATTTAAAACTATGTAAATTTTCGTCTTTTTTTCCCTTTCTATTACATTTATTGTCGTAATTATCCAAAATAGAGTATATAGCACATCACTGAAAATTGGGTACCATCTAAAAGAGTCCCCGTTCCCTGTCCTTGAAGGTCCTCGAAGAGAGCAACAAAAATCGCTTCGTTCGTTACCGTTTTAGATGCTATCATTGTTTGTATTGTTAGGCGAATCTTCTAACTAGCGAAGGCGACATTGGTTAGGTTAGTGGCAGGGTTTCAACTTCAAGGAGGAAGGGGAGTGTCAATGGGGACAGAAAAAACTTTTGTGGAACAAAACATTTTCAACATATATATATGTATACCTGTCATGCGACTATACTAGTAATGCAATCGAGTAATTCGACACTGATCTCTGGCGGCATAAATTCTTCACCTTCAGGAAAGGAAGATTTCCAAATGGTATGATACCCCAGGCTGATCGTTGTCGATCAACGTAGACATGTGTATTCTGGCAAGTGTGGGATTCGAGGTCTGGTCTTGCTGGTGTCGTAATTTTATGAGAAATTAGACCTTGTATTCAAAAGTATCACTTTATCAATGGGGGGTGGGGGGGGCATCTCGTGATATTCTAGTGTCCTTTTTAACATCGTTAACTGTTGTGTCATTCTCTGAAACTGCTCTAAGGTGTTCATTAAAATGAAAACAAGTTATCTGTGATGTGAATAATTTTTAACTAGAAGTGAATCGTAAATTTTGTGAAAATCAAAGAATGGAATTAATTTGTTTTCTTTTTGCAAATTTATAAGGAAAGGGGGATAAACGCAATCCTATTCACTCAACATCGATGTAAGGACGATTACCCTAAAGGATGTGATCTTCTTCTTGACAGTCAACTATGGGTGCCGCTGCAGTAACAAGACTGGTCAACAAGGTTATCGGGGACAACGGACTTGGCCATGATGAAACAGAAATACAACAAACTAAGGAAAGGATCAACCAACTCTCTGAAGTGATTGAGCTGAAGCTGGGCAAATTTTTCGACGGAATCGTCATTCAAAGCGGAAAACACTCGAGTCCATCTAACGTTCCCATCTGCAGTGTCAGTGCGTAAAGAACAGTCCTTGTATGCACATACAAGTGAGACGATTTCCAATAACTTATCCACAACCATTGAGAAAACTGTAGATAACATTTTAGACACCAAGTGGAAGGATACAGTCACTGATCTCGTCCATGGAACCCTTCAGACGTTTTTTGGTTCCTCTGAGGTGACCTCAACCGGAGGATTGTCCGAAACTAAATTTTATCACGTCGTGTGGTCGAATAACCGCATGCTTCGTCTCGACGTGTTTGTGACAGCGTGCTCTCTGAGTCACATGGCCGGATGGGACCAAACCGAGGAGATGTTCGGAGGATACATGATGGTAGTGTCTGTAGTCGACATGACCAAAATCAACTGGCAAGTCTTCCTCTACGAGTTTTCAAAATTCTACGACAAAGTGAAAGAGAAAGAAAAAGAAGGTGAAAACGTTTGTGAGAGTCTCCTATTATCCTGTTAAAAGCGAAAATGCTACACACGATGATACTATACAGACAAACGACACACCTGTATCTATTCATCCATCCATCATCCATCTGTGGGCTGTTGAAGTTTTCCTCCAAAATAGGCTATCTAACATGGACCCCCATGGACTCAAAGACACACGACACCAATAGAAAAAAGTATTCTTTAAAAAGTTTGGCAATTTTCACACTCATTTTCCTCTTACAGAGCCGTTTAAGTCCCACCAAGTAATTTTTTTTTGTTTTTGAGTTGAGTATAATTTACGAAGGACAACAAGCCAGACAAGGTACAGTATGAAAAACTTTCGGAGTATGAGACTTGCAAGGCAGCGAGATGTGCTTTCCAGTCAGTGGACAAACGTTTACGATTATTGACAACCAAACTGAAGTGGCGACTGTTACTCGAATTTATTCAAAAGTTTTGCAATGTGAAAACTGAGGAGACGTCTTCTTTGTAATTTCTTTCAGTTGCCAGCATGAAGCAACTTCAGTCTTCTAGTTGACTACTTTCTCAAGCACCAGATACGGACCAGCCATGTTTTAAGTATGTATAACTACCTTAACTTAATAACATTCTCATGATTATTGCCAAAATGTGTCACTAAACAACGTGTGACAATCAGAAAAGTGCATTGCATTATGGGTAGGCAATTATCATTAACCATGATGTTGTATAATCAGATGTTGTATAATCCTGCATTCTTTCTTTTTAATGTTTTATACTATCAGTTCTATACTGTTCAATGTTGCAAATTATTTTCAATCACACCATGGTTACATGGTTACTTATGTTACAGTCTCAATTCCTTCATCCCTTTCACCTGTTACGGTGCACCTTACTGTCGCTTGTTTTCAGAGACAGGACAATGAGTATCCACAAAATCCATGTCAGTGGATATTTTCCTCACAGTAAATGTTAGGAGCAGGGCCGGGGGGAAACTCAGAGACTTATAACAGCAAGGCTAGGTTCACATTACATTTTTAATTTTGGTCTCAATATTGTTTTTCTGCATAGAGCAATTATGTATAGTTCTGAAAATATTGTTTCATGATACTCAACATAAATCAATGCTCTGTGTACAGACTGGAATGAATAATTAGTTGAAGGTCAAATACTGTTTAATACCTGATACTGTCAAGAACAACATATAACTCAGCACATACTCTAAGGAGAAAATGCAGGTTTTAAATTTCAGTTAGGAAGATTTTCATTGCAAAAATTGTGGAATGCAAAGCGGAGGTAACCATGCGTCCATGCTAATAACAGTGTAGGGATCATGAATTTGCTGATGGGCAATTTTATTGGTAGAAATTATCTGAGGACGTTATCCAGTCGCGCAAGAACCATACAATGGACTACAATATAATACTGTATGCTATTTAGCCAAATGTGGAATTTTCTGAAATTTGTCTCCGTGTATCAATGATTGGCATTGTATGTAATCAGTTTTAAATCCTTCATTTGTAAAGCTGATTTTAATAGACAACTAATCACCAGGGCTCTTGAATTCCTCTTTAATCTTTTTTACCGATTTCAGTTTAAAAGGAACGATGCTACTCTAATGTAGAATAAACCGACCACTATGTAGAATATGTGGGGTTTTGGGGGTTTTCAGTCTTGTTATGACTGCCCCAGCGACGGATTGTTGACACAGAGAGAGACGTCAGATTCAGTATTAAGATTTAACGATTAGAGTTCCATTTATTACTGATTGGACTGGCACATAGATTAATTAAGCAAGAATCAAAGATGAGGATGATGAAAGAGAGAAACCGACGGAGAGATAAGATGACGAAGGCCTACATATTGTACAGAGACTGAGAGAGACAGACGATAATTACGGTTGGATGTCCAGAGAGCCAGTACCGGCGGCGTGGCGAGGTCGATGGATTGACCCACGCTAAACTGCTAAGGGTCATGGGATAGATGCCGACACTGACCAATCACAGGTCAAATGGTTTACCTACGTAAACAGAGTAAGGTGGTTGCCATCCGTGATTATCCAATCACGAAAGGATTGCGCAACCTTTCTGAGAACAGGGTCTAAGTTTACTATTTTTAATGTGTTGTCTGATCTGACTGTCTGAGGGAAAATAAAGAAAAAGTTAAACAAATCTGGGGTAAACACCGGAAGACTGAACTTTGTACGACCTTTTGCGTATGGTGGGGTGGAATGACCACCTCTATACAACACTAAGATTTAAAGTGGTTTGATAACATGTCAGTTTGACCAGTTTCACTAACACTTTTATTTTACATACTGCATTCACATTTATATTTTATGTGTATCTTAACATATTTTACTTTATGCCCCGAAGCTTATGAACTACCACAATAACTCGCTGTACTACTTTTCTGGACTTTAAGATAACTGTACGGTGGACAGTACTCGCTACTATGACCCTGTGATATGTTGTGGACATGTGTATACAGGATTGTATAATTTGATTTGATAAAGCTTTGGGTTAAATCATTGGTCATCAAATTGATGACCAATCGATCTATTAGACACACTGGCCCCGACCTTTGGAATTCTTTATCTATGGATATTCGAATGTGCCCTACAAAAATAGCTTTAAGAGACAAATTAAGAGTCTCACCTTGGATAAATATACTATGCAATATTGATTTATTACAAGTGATGAAGAGAACCTTCTTTATCCCTTTTCCCTTTGATTTTCCTACTCAAACGCCTGTGCCACTTTGCCCACAATCAATCATGATCAGTGATCGTGTCTGTGGTACCATCTATTATCCTTCGCCCTTTCAAAGTGTGAGGTTAATGTAGGCCTATGGACCGGCCTATCATAGTTCTACAATATGTTTATCAAGTAGCCTAATTTAGATTTTGACTTAGTGCACTCCAAATAAACAATAAGCAAAGTTTGTGTTAGACTATAGTTACCTGTTCTGTTATGATAACCCTCTCTTAAAATCTAAATACCAAATACCATCCTCTGGAAATAAATGATGAGAAATTTTCCTGAAGTAGAAAAAAGTCACGAGCCTCGGAAAGAAACTCATACTTAATTAGTTCATAGATCGTACTATTAACAGAACTTAATTTTTCAAGTTTGTGTAACCAATGCAGTACTATATTACGATACAGTACGTATAGTGACACTCTGTTGGCTAAACGTTACGTGCAGGCCTACAAATGTTGAAATAATACCAACAGGACTACACAAAATTCTAGGCCAAAGTTGCATTTTGCCTAATTGCCACTCTCTTTAAATGTTAGAAAAGATGATCACTTTTTTTACCATTCTTCATACCTATTGATAGCACAAATTGATCATTTCTTCACTCTAAGTTACAAATGTTGTTATATCTGTGTACCGTAACGCGTTGGCGAAGACTTGAGTTCTAAAATTTCTGGTAAAACTCTATTACTAGTGGCGCGATATTGCTTATTGCGCCACTACGAACTCCACTCATTGAGTTTAGGGACGATGACAACCAGCTAGTACAACAGCAGTTTATAAGATAACGCAGAGCATGTGCGTAGGCTTAATCATAAGTCCGCATTGTACAGATTCGCTTCCGGCCTCTTACCGGCCTAGACACAAATCACGGAGGCCACAGGGCACGGGCCAAGGATGAGACCAAGTCGTTGCCCTCCGAGAGCAAGACCGAGGCCGAGGACTGAAAAATCTGTCTCGTTACCGGCCTCGAGGCCGAGACCGGTTTCGAATCCTACAACACTGTTCATTTCAATTAACTTACTTTTCTGTCTCGGGTCCGAACCTCGAGTCATGACACCCGAGACAGAGACAAAGACCGACTTATTTCTACACGGGACCAAGACCGGACAAACCGTGTCGAACTGGTGAGGGGAGACCAGACCCGCTGACTACAACACTGCTTTGTACAGTCTTATCCCTCATTCTTCAGTTGTTTGTGAGGCTTCCGACCAGTTCATGTCATGCACTGTGTATTATTTACTTGAGGGGAGGAATAAAATGAAACTAAAATATAGCGCCTCTTTTGTCCCGGGACAAGTCATAGTGCAATTCCAACGAGCCTCATTGTTCGAGACAATGCGGTGCAATAGTTGAAAAACCTCCTGGAAAAGCCGCAAATTATGGCAAACATTTTTCTACGAAAATTGATACTTTAGGTAAGCAGTCGTTACAAGTGGTAGTATCGATGTAATATGCACACAATGTACACCGTATTCTCGTTGGATGTCTGATTCGATATCTGTCCTGTCTACTTCACATCACATATATACATCCATACGTAGGTGTGTACTGGCATGCGTCTTACCTGTAAACGGATTCGCTCACGTGGGTGAATATAGCTATAAAAGACAGTTTAAAGGGGAAATCAGGGTTTACTTTTACAATTTATTTCACCACAATTCCCCACCGGAATCGTACAGTGAGTTGTAACTGACAAACATGATCAAGATTATCTCAAATCATGTGGACAATTTCGAGAAACGAATCAAATTCGGTTATGTTTATTCATATAACGTCATCTCAGTCTTGCGCTGTGATTGGTCATCGTATAGAGGAGGCTGTCTTGTCTTGTGCATGAACGTTTATTCTTTGTACCCGACAAATATTAAGAGTTGTCATTCAACAGTAATTAACGCAATAATAACGGTTTCTTCTCCCTTCAAACACCTCCCCAACGTCTCTATCATTCGGTGAACAATCAGTTTAGAAAGTAAAAAAATCAACTAAAGGTGAATTTTCTCGGTCAAACCCTGATTTCCGTCTTTAAGAGAACTGTTGCTGAATTGCTATCGCATCATCATGGTGACGTGTGTTTTTCACATATGACCCGAACAATGGGAACAAAGGGAAGGAGGAATAAAATGAAACTAAAATGTAGTGCCTCTTTTTTCATGGGACCTAAAACAACGGTCACGGCTCAACGGGACTAAGAACAAAAGGTTTCATTCAAGTTTCTCTTCAAACAAAATAAGCCACCATAAGTTCTGGGATCCTGAGCTGAATAAAGGTTCAGTAGAGCATATCAGAATATATCAACAGAATTCTTGACGATCTCCCCCCCCCCCCCCAAAAAAAGAGAAAACATTTACGTAGTGTCAAACAGTTGTTCTTGTTGCGTTGCCAGAGCGTCTTTTTTTTTGGGAGGGGGGTGATTCACGTTTTACAATCTAAGCGGAGACCCACATATACACCTGATTATTGCAATTCAACATCACGTCACCTACTTCCTCCCTCACTCCCCCTTTATACCCCGACACAGCCCTTTTCAAACTGATACAGTTTGATATTTCAAACTGTATCAACTGTGAGAGACAGACGTCTTTTCTTTCATTTTCTGTTCACTTTGTCATTATTCAATTTAGGGTTGCACTCCTCAGTGAAATTGAGTACCATCATATAATATACAGTAGCTCATCGTGGCCTGTCGTGGCAGGTTCTTGGAGAGAGCAGCAGAGATCGTTTTGTTCGTTCTAGATATATATAGGTAAGATGGGGAGTAAGAGTAAGATGGGGGCGGATTTGGAGGTGTAATGATGAATATCTTTCCTCATATTATATGGAAAATACTTTGCTATTGTTGTTGTCACGACAACTGATCACGTGACTACTGTGATCGGATAGAATAATCTACGACTTTACAAAATACTTTCGAAACCTTTCCTGTGTAATTGTTCACAATAAAAAAAAAACAACAGAAAGTGACCATGAGAGAAGACAGAATTAAAAATCCTTCACAATGTAGGTTGAAAAGTGACATGCTCCGACAAAAAAAATCATTATATTGCATTCAGACATGTGTCTTTTGACAGGTGTAGAGGTTTGAAGTCTGATCTTGTTGCTGCCAAAATTATCAGAAATTAGAGACTGTGGTAAAATGTATCATTTTAGTATAATGGAGCCAATTTATGATATTTTGGTGTCCCTTTTCACGTCATTAAGTTTTGGGTTATCCTTTGAATCGAGGTTCTAAACTTTCTGGTGAGAGCAAATTGTTGGTGACATAAATTGTCAATCAAAGTTAAACAATCCCTTTTTTAGCTGCTTGGTTTGTTGTATCACCTGTTTCGTCGTGTCCAAGTTCGTCATCCCTTATCACCTTACCGAGCAGGCCGGTGACTACAGCAGCACACGGTTTACTGACAAGAAGAAACCAAACTCACATCATATTATAGGTAGATCACTTTGATATGGTTGCTGAGTGTATGGGATCTGTGGTGTCCTCCTCTGCCAAGAAATTAGAAGGATCTAATTTGATATGGCAAGTCTTCCTCTAAGAGTTTTCAAAATTCTACCAGAAAGAAACTTTAAAGGAACGATGGAAGGCATCTGTGCGAGTCTCCTGGAAAGCACCAGTAAAACTCCTCCTCGAGGAGACGAAAGATGTGACATCATCATCAGGAGGTGATCGACCTCCAACACCCTGAGCGAGATGTTTATCAGTTGGAAGGATATAAGTGCTCCACGCGATGATACTCGGAGGAATGACGGTACATCTCTGTCCGTCTACTGGTGTCCTAAGGGTCGTTAAACTTTAAACTGAAATTGTCTCGTTTCAAACGGACCTTATCCTTACGGTTGCAAAGACATATGTACCAGTTGCAGGAATGTTTTGATAACATTTGCAATTTTCAAACTTCTTTCCTTTATAGACCAGTCCAAACCGGGATAAGTAATTTTTTTTTTTGGCAGAGCTGAGTATAATTTTATGTAAAACAACAAGCCAAATGAGGTTACAGCGTGAAATATTTTTTAAGTCCCATGAATTATGATTGAAGGTTGTCCACCTATGGAGGTTTTTTAAATGAGTGGGGAGGTTGGTCAGACAATCTAGTCATCTCACCCTTCATAATCTGAATCTCCGAAAAACGTCTAGATCTTACTAGAAAAAAAAATCCCACGGCATGATTTGCAACTACAGACAGGTAAGAGTCTCAACTAAGATTTCTAAGAGGAAGAGCTATTCTTCTTGTCCCCTCTCATTAACGTCGTTTTGAGATATTTCACTGGTTGCCTAATTAGCTATCGTTAGAATTAATTAATTAACATCACGATTAAACAAATTAACTTCGATCACCGTCATTTTGTAGTTTTTTTTTTTTTTTTCTGCATCGATCTGTATTACTATATACATTCCTTGACGTTACGGTAGTGATGTCCAAAGCCTTCTCCAAAACAACATGTCTCGCACAAGTATACGGTGACTCACTTTGATTGAAACCATGATCTATTTTATTAATGGCTCCTTTGCAGAGGGTGAAGTGGTAAATCCTCGTTAATGTATAAAATATTAACATCTCCACTGTAGATAATGCGTGCCCAAAACAGAAAGCCTGTAAAAATAGCTCAATGCTTGAAAGAAAAGTCCTTCAGTAACTTGATGTCATACAGATTCCAAGTTAAGTGGACTACTTTTTCTCATTTTCATTGTTCGACGGTAATGTAATATGTAGTTATTTTCGTGGTAAATATGATATAGAAAATATACCTTACTATGTGACACAGATATTTCTTTTTTAGATAATCATCTTGGAGATATGGTTATTGGTTTCAAGCTTTGTCTCCCTAGTATAAGTGACTCAAATCTAAATGGTATAATCCATTATTGCTTTACTTTTTTCTTTACAAAGGCTCGATAGCCAATACTTTCAAACGCGTAAATATTGTCATATCATGGACATTTCTCCAAGTCTCAGTAGGTAAATGAGTAACAATGAAACGTAACTCTTAACGAATGCACTGTAAACCGAAACAGAAAGTCACTTATAAAAACTAACTCCATGCTCGTAACAACCGTACTTAGTTAAACGACCGCACGTGCAGTATAAGGCCCTGTCCAAGTACAGTGGTGTTTTTGTTTTGCTTTTTGTCTTTGCATTTTATTACACGATTCCACAGTAATACCATAGCTAGATATGTCGTGGTAAAAATGATATTCAGAAGAAAATAACGTCTATCAGATTCTGCTTTCAAGAAACTCATCTCGAAGGCAAAACTCTACATCATGTCAGAGAGTTGTAAATATTGGTTACAAGCTATTTTTTTTTTCGATGTTCTTTTGTGAGATATAGTTTGTGTGTGCTTACTTGTGAACCTCTACAATTGTTTAGCTCAGTTTTTTCTCAAAGTGTCCTCTACCTCACAGAGGGTTTTGAAGTCTCAGCTGTATGTTCCAGAGTTCAGACAACATGGGGAATAAGGGGGGGGGGGTACTGATTTCGGGGTCCGACACGTAACCAGTGCAATTAAGGAAAGCGTTACAAGCTCACGTTTCAGACTGGGTAAACTCCTTTGCTCTTTCTATGCTACTTTCATAGTACAGTATGTCTGCCTTCTGTAGGCTTTTGTTGTTGTTGTGAATAGACAAAGTTAACTGAGGAAAAAATACTGATTATTGTCAGACTATGAGAGGTATGACGAGCAGGCTGAGGGAAGAGGGAATGGTTATAGGGGGCCGGTACAGGAGAGGAGGGGGACTTTAATCTGAAAAAAGTTTGAGCACCACTGGATCAGTGGTTGGAAATCTATTTCATTTACTACTATGACCAGTGATGTTGTACACTGAATTATAGACTAGAGAGTGACGTACGTGGATCTCATGCGTCTGATGCAATGGACGTTCATCTCTGCATTTTAGAAAATGGGTAATCGTGAAACATAAACCCCACTGCAGTGGCATCCATCCGTTGTCCGCGTTGTCATGAAGGACGGCGGGAGGGGGTTGGGTGGAATATGTGTATGAGAAGGTGACGAAGGAGGGTCGTGGGTTACAACCTGTCGTCTTCACTAATGCATTAAAGGAAGCCGCCGGAAATATCTGACCGTAGATCTGTAAAGTCGATCATTATGGTTTGGAGAGGGGACATCTTGAAATGTTTATATTTCATCAAAACATTTCATGAAATTCTTTCGAATCATAACAGCATAATGTGTCTACATGGTGTAAAAATGCGGCGTGTTTCTCAAATAGTTTGAAACGTACTACCATTCCTTTTGACAACCGTTGAATGGTATTTTCCAGCACGACCTCAATATTTGTAAAAATAGACTGCAGTGTCTAGGCCTATACTGAGAAAAAAAAAAGAAGTTCAGCGCAGAGAAAGAAAAAGAAATGTATAGATATCCTTTAGAACTAGATGACATTTGAAACTTCGTCAACCGTGAAATGTTGAGCGGATTCATCAAAAAGTTTTATCTCTGATCGTCTGTTTCCCATTTAATAAGTATTGTTTCCTTAAGATAAAAAATACACATTCATGCTCATAATCATGAACTTTACGAAATCAAAATTCCATCGCTATCTTTCTGACACTTCTTACTTACGAGGAAATCAGCGTTTTGTAGAGCCATTTAATTCCAACACAGTGTTTGGTCTTCATGTTGAAAGTTGCGTATTCAGACCAGGGAGTGACCAGATGGAGTAACAAAGAAATGTAATCCTTGAACTCACCCGTCCTTTGTTAACCATTTTTAAACATATTTTTTTTTTATTTCCATTCAACATTACAAGCCGGTTTGGCCCCTGGCAGTTTCCTCTAGTCCACATGAGTCTTTCTCTTCAGCCAATCCTCACATGATATCATGCATGTTTATACTTTCTCGCGAGGACCCACCCTAACCATTATGGTATGTCTGGATATCACATCACGTTCTGTCACGCAGAAAAGGTCTTCTCGAGAGATGATTTTAGCACATTACAAACATTCTGTGAGGACTAGGTGTTCTGAACTCTTCTTTCTATGCACAAATGGAATATTGGTAGCAGTTTTTGTACATACAACTTCAGAGCTTTCACTTTTCTGACAAAATACGCAAGAAACTGAAAACTGATATGCAAAATTTTAAAACTAAATTATCCCCTGCTCCAGATGGCAGGAAACAGCACCTTCCCGCCTTGAGCTGAGTCATCCTTGAAATATGTATATCATGTATGCAATTCCTCAACCAGACAGACTGGTATTTCATATTTTCTGACTACCGTCGCTTTGACATGTTTACGTATTGTAGCAAGAAAGAAAAAAAAAAACTTACACGCACACTGATTGCACACGCATAAAGACCTATCTTAGGGTCATGAAACACTGTTGAGTAACACAGGGGAAACTTATAAGTAAAGTATGAATTTTTTTTTCGAAAAGTTCTTAATACGCACAACTTTCATCGTATTAGGCAAATTGTGTGTTGGTTAACGCTAGACTAACTTTTGGCTACCGCAGCAAGCGTATAAGTATTATGTGAGCGTATGTGTGCGGACGTATGCCGACGTATACCCAACGTATGAGTAACATGTGCAAACGTATGCAAAACCTATCAAACGTATACTTTGAAGATTCTACAATCAACAGTCATTCTTTTGACTTAGACACTCGTTACTATGACGTTCATGATACGCTATCGATACGGTAGCTTTACCGGCCAACTAAATGCCACCGTAAGGGAAGCGTACTCGACTTATGAGTGACGTAACTTCAGCGTTTTGAGCGTATGCTGGGTGCCGAATAACGTAGCAATCAAATGTCCACATACGTCCAAAACGTTTAGCATAAATAGGTTGGAATATGTAACCTTGCAATCTTCTCGGGTTTATGACTTTCTGCAAGATTTTAATCAACGGGCACAGCAATGACAAGAAAGTGACTTATACGGTATTTCCTCATGCAAACATTTCCTCGTTTGGATTTGCGTTATTTATACTTATACTGTGATTGTGTCAAAGGGCTTTGGAATAACAGAAAATTGCCTTATCTTTATAAAGATATGTTTTTGCTAGCCTGTCCGATTTTTAAAAGCACACTAAGATCAAAGCATCATATGGATTTTAAGATAACTTTTTAATCGATGCTTTATGTCAACAATATGGAAGCGACCAGAAAAAAAAGACAGGTAGCGATGAAACCTTCTTCTTTGTTTCGCAAGAATAAAGTTTAATTTACAGCACATTGTAAAAAAAATGAGTACATTTACAGAAAATAAAACAAAGAAATGTGAAAGGACTACAGAAATGTTTTTGAAAATATTTTGAGAGAAAATGACTGTATTTATCATTTATTTCTTTCTTTTATTTTCTGTAAATCGACAGATATTTGAACAGTGTATTAAATACAAGACAAAGAGAAGGAATAATAAAATTTTAAATAAAGTAAATAATAAAATAAAAGAATAAAAAGGAGGCAGTCCAGGAGTTTTAAATTTAATCACTACCGCTTTCATTGCCTCACATTGACAAACGTGTTATCATGTATGCGAACGCTACTTATACGATACCTGTATTTCCTATCCTCCACTAAACAGAGCGAAATGGCGGACATGGTGTTAACTCTAGTATAGCTTGCCTTCTTAAAGGGCGTTTCACTGTGTCACTGTGACGTCACATGCAAGGAGGTCTATGCATGAAAACACAGATGTGTAATAAGTTATGTCTCAATACCACACCCGAGACGCAGATTAAAGTAATATATTACGTGCAATAATACCAGTGATCTTTGACCTATGTAGTTCATTGGTAATTTGATACATTAGGCCAACTTCGGCATTAGACCAACTTTGAATTTTATTGACAAAACATACCAATTGTTATAATTTGTAACACAGTTTCGCTGATCTGATCTTTCACCAAGTGACGTTTGACCTTTTGCATTCAATTTTGATAATGTTTCGCATCGTTTACATGTATATTTCAATTCTATGTGACATTCAGACTGGATATAATGCTATAGTGAAGGTTTTCCGTTTTCGTGACCTTTGACTTGTAACGTTATCTATAAGATAGATACCAAGTATACCACCAAGTTTACAGAATATCCTGCTTGCCGGCACGTTTTCTCACGATATTTTCGCTCATCGACTTTTGACCTAATTGTGCTGTTTGAAATAAATGGTGAATTTTCTGAAGTAGTTGACCGAGCATATGTGGTATTTTCCAATGTTTAAGACTGACATTTACACATGCAGATTATGCTAAAAAAGACGAATGACCTTTGACCTATGATATCATCGATCGGACTGTCCCTTTAACCTACACTTATAAACGAGTACATGCACTTACATACTAAGTAGTACTATCCTAACACCCCCCCCCCCTCCACAGACCACCACCATAAGTTTTTTTTTTTTTTTATCCCGAATTAGTAAGGTCCTATGAGTACAGTATACTGCAAGCAAAGTACTGAGGCTAAGTCATTTTTGAAATTTCAACTCAATGAAGTACCATATCATGAACTTTTTTTCCATCTGTCATTTCTGTAATTACAGATTATTAATCTGTGCTGTAATTAATTGCATATTTTACAACATATTAATAAGCTGAGATTACAAGATGATTAATATGTACTTACAGATTAATAACCTGTAATAATATACTGAGTAGCCTTACCACAATTCCCCACAAGCATCTGCCCTTTAATTCACCTTACCTGGTCCCTCACCTCCTTGTCTGGATCAGAGAAGGATCTACGATTTTTATTTAAAGGGGGTCCAATACAACAGGGGCACATTTAGTTCAGTCTAGTCCCACCATCGTTTGGCACGGAACGTCACAGACAAGTTTTGTCTTTAAGCCCTGCAGATGATGGCGATTGGCGACCATTTAGGGTAATGCCGTAACCAAGGTCTGCATGGCAATTAATACAAAAAAGTTAGTCTTCGCATCAGATTGGTTGAGATATGACATAAGAATCCTAACGAATAAGCACCTCTTGTCATGCATTCTTTAGTCCCCCCCCCCCCATTTTTTTTTCTATCTGGCCTTAGTCCCAAGGGCCATCTCGAGTTTTTCCTAGGTAATTCGTTTTAGTTCTAGTGGATTCGTAGTGGTGGGAGGCTTAAGTGGCGGCCTTAGTTACTAAAATTCTAGAGCTGTGGCAAGACTATGCGGGGGGCCACCATCAGGTGGCAGAGGGGCCCCACAGAAAATTTATGAATACAAATACCCTCTAGATCGCCTGGAATCGTCTTCCCAGACTCCACAGTCGCCCTTTACAGTCTTGCGACGCCCCTCAAACCCCATTGCTTGAGATCATGACTTCCATGTCCCCCGAACTCAACGCCGGTTGGTGCAACAAAATATACAATTGTGAAATTTGCCTCTGCAAAATACAGCTAATTGTTCAGCGAAACAATACTTTTGGCCCACCTCGGGTATAATCCCGTTCCGCCACCCCCACCCTCACCTTTACGTTGGGCACCATGGGATTCTTCACAAACTTACGTCACGGTCCTCAAGTCACGTGGATCGAACCGCTATTTTCAAGTTCTGATATATTACCGGAAGAGTCTACCGATCGAGCTCGTCACTGAACATTTCGACTGAGCGACGAATTTTGCTTTTTTTTGTTTGCAACAGCCTGCATTCGGTCCGAAGACTCCATGCAGTGACTTGAATTGAAAGAATGCCATTGCGATCTTTGACCTGGTGGTGATTTGGTCCAGTAATTTAAAGTGAAATGACCACCGATTCGTCTATCGTAACTTTTGGTCAACTCTCGGCTGTGGATATAAACTTACAATTGGCTGTTGTTCTCATCACTATGGCAACACTAGAAACGAAGAGAGTAATTTCATTAAAATCATAGCAAATTTTTTTACCTTTATTCTCTCTCTTGTTTTTGTCAAAGGTGTCCTAAATTTAGACCCGATCGTTGTCATAGCGAAATAATACAAAATATAAAAATATAGCTCAATGGAGTTATGTTCACCCCACTAGCATGGTTAGTCCAACTTATTTGGAAATGTATTTCTTTCATCATGCAAATAATCTTCAAATGGGCCTAATCTGATTCCTCGCTAGTAACAGTTCTTAATACTCACTGGGTACCGCGATGACAGGCGGAGGCAATGCATATATCGTGCAACCTTTAATACCGCTTCATCACCGTCAGACAAATCTTACCACAGGCCAGTTGGTTACACACAATAAGCAGCCGACTATTCGCTGATGTAAGGTGTTTTGGAAAAGAGGCTATAGGTTAGGCAAAAACTTTCAAAAGTGTTAAATTCGTCATAGTTTCGGATTATTATGTCATTCCAGCACGCACTTCTAGTGAATACAAACGAGCAAGTACGACTGTCCTGGTTTCTCTCTAAAAAAAATTATGCTCCTCAAAAAGGAAGTCCGGGCCACTTTGCATGTCGTGTTTCGTTCGTCGAAAAGAGGGGGGAGGTGTGACCTCTGGACCTTACCCCTGTCCTATCCGCTCAACTTGAGTTGTGGATTCCCCGGCCCTCGTGGCCTATTTACCGTGTAATCAGTATGAATAACGGGAAACCTTTACACTAAGAAACACCCGTACCGTATTTTAGGAAAATGGGCTTATCAGCTCGTAAGTTCCTTATTTCATTTTCTTCGAGAACGAAGCCATTGGAGTATCTTTATGAAATATGAGGCAGAAGGTTAATTAAAGGTCTCAGTTGAATTATCCGACTTGAGTAAGTGGAACTAAGTGGTGTCACACAACCCTTGATAGCGGAATTTTAACGTATTTCATTGCTTTCCTTAATTTTTATTCTCTATAAATGCATTGAGACACTTTCACATAATTTTTTGATTCAATGGCTGAGGTGTATGATAGTAGGCCTACAATGATCAAATAGATGCATAACTGTTAAAACTGTTCTGTTCTTTCAGGGAGAGAATTTTTTCAATGGCAGGTAAAGACCTCCTTAGTATAATATTTCGTGATCATTCGTTTTTACTGTTCGCTAGCTACAATCGAGTGCGGGAAATTTGTTAACGACGCTCGAAGTTGAAAAGTTCTATCATTTAACGTGCAACATATGCATGACTTAGGCCTATACAGCAGCCTACAGTACAGTAAGTTGAATGTTGAATAACGTGAAAATATGAAGTCTACAGTCCGTAAGTCTGCCACTGTTCCGAATGCTAGATCCAGAAAGAGGTAGCCTCTGGTTTGGTCAGAAGGAACAGGTAACAAAGTAAATATTTTTGATAATCAATGGAACTTCGTTTTCCATAGAACTGACTTAGTTAAAACCTTGGGCCTTTCTAACTTTGCATGTATACTGTAATGTAGGGCTGCTAGACTGCTAGTGGCAATGAGGAGGGGTTTAACTTACAGTAAGCAGAGATGCCAAGGTGGGTGAGTGGCCAGGAGTGTGATAATAATACTGTAGGCCTATGATAGAATTAGAATAGAATGTAGAAAGCAAGTCATGGTGAATGCAAAGCTGTGCGAATTCCCTTTAGCTGGGGGTAGGACCTACAGGCTACAGTGTCTGCCATAGGACCCTGGAAGCTCAGCTTCCAGATGGTCTATAGTGCAATCTGAGTCCTATTTGGTACCCTTTTCGGCTCGAATTTAGAATCCATGACCACATGGTCTCTCACAGTAGACCATCCATTATAATGCTTGGATGAGCACTGGTAGTATTAGTTCATTCCTTTTTTTTCATGCATCCCATATTTTCATGAAATTCATCATACAAAGCTCTTTGTGTCCATAGTAACAGATACCCGCAGAAGACCTTTTAGTATACTGACCCACAACTATTTTCTTCAAACTTACCTAATTTAAGGTGAATACGCTTCACTTGAAACCATGAAATGATACCTTACTTTTAATATATGAGCGTATTCCATTAGTTTTGGTATCACTACAGAATAGGCCTAGCCTGCTGAATGTAATCGTTGTATTTTTCCTCCAAAGTCCTTCCGTCCACAGCCCTATGTTTCGACTATGTACAGTAACAGAAAGGTTCAAGCATACAGTTCTTAGTGTGTGCAGTTCTGAGGCCACTTTGTACTTTTCTGAGTTAAAAAGGCGGCATATCATTAGGGTGCACGAAACTATGGGAACGAACGCACAGTTGACAGGGTGATGAGATGTTGTTAACTTCATCATCCCTTAAACTTTTTAGAATTACTGTACGTGAAAGTTTCAACTCGAACTATGGTAAGAAAAGCTGTCAAAAAGTGTCAGCGTACATGTGCTTTTCCATTGCATTCTATCTTCAACTGGGAAAATACAGGTTATCCAACTTTGTTGCACGAAAGTAGGGGCCTCCATGCCACTGCGAGGAGTAGCGTAGATACTATAGGGTCCTTAGCGTGTCTGGTTGTCGTATATTTACAGGGTTAGGTGATCGGGATGTATTGTATTTATCTTCGAAGACCCATCAACCAAATCCACTCTCGTAACGTAGTGGGTTATAATGCTCATGACTTATGATGTAACTGTTATCTTAATATCCTTGGTTCGAATCTTCTTCTTACCTCTTTGACTTTTCTTTGCAGGTTTAACTTTTCACAGTCGTTCCTTTCACAGAATGTCTATAACTTTGTGAGATTAAGGAGAAAAAAAACTGAATAAAAATCAATAAAAAAGTAGCCACAGAAGTTAGAAATTACCAACTGAGGTTGTCTGATTTCCTTGTTGACGTCACTTCTGGTCACGGATTCTAAATTCATACCCACTTTTCTGCAAAATTTAACTGTCTGCAAAACCAATTAGCACTCTGATTGCCTCGCACTTGTGGCTGACAATTACTGTATTCCAGGCATAAAGTTTACGTTCCCCCAAAAAATTACGGTAAGTATATACATAGGCCACAGTGTGGCATAGGTTTCAGTTTATACTTCCTGGGTGCTTTATTTTGTTAAGGACTTCTATGACTCTTGTAGTTGTTGTCTGGACGACTCATCCTGCGATCCTTCACCATTCTCTTGCTGACTAATGTCAGCATCGACGTCAGCTTCTTTTGCGGGGTAGCCATGTTGATACAACAAGTCTCTCAAATTCCTCCTAAAGATGTGATTATCATTTTCATCACAGTATGACCTACCAACCACTTGATCAGTGATTTGCCAAGCAGAGACGGAGTTTTGTCATGTAAACCCCTCAGCCAAACAAACAGTATGCTGTATCTCCCTTTGACTGTGGCTATTAAACTGTACAGTGGGTCATCCTTTGCCCCCTTTGTCATGACAAAGGGTGCAGTCTTTCTTCCTGATCCCCTCTTTTGCAGTTCTTGTCTCCTACTCCACTGTAGGTGCCCTGGTGGATTTTGTCTGTGGAGCATGTCTAGAGCTGTGCAAAGCCTTGGGGATCACAATCCATTTGCACTTACCTATTACGGTACCTCATCACTCACACTTAATTCAGATCTCACATTCCAATTGTTAATTTTACTACTGTAGCTGGTGAACACTGCCACTTCTCATTTGGCCACCCCTTTTCGGATGTCTTCAATCAATGCCACCATTTTCAGATCCTCCCATGTGATTTGCTTTAGGAGAAGCGTACTTTTTTTTCAGATGAAACTGGTAGGCCTTTCACAAGGAGGTTTACTTAAACAAGAATATCACGTTCCGTTGTACTAGTCGTTTCAGTGATATCTACGGCTCGTGACTGACTCATCGTCTGGATTAATTCTTACCCTGGCATGTGCGATACCTGTTGATCATACTTTTTGCAGCATACTTTTCGTCATCCTCTGAACTCTGAAAGGGCACTCATTCAGTGGTTTCTTCAACAATGCTACAGTATCAGGGCTTTATGATCCGTCTACTTGTACTCCCCGACCATAAATACAGTAACTGTAAACTGCATGGTGGAATCTCTGACAAGCAAAGGAAACACCGAGTAATTCCTTCTCAACATGAATGTAGTTTTACCTCTGCACTCGTGGAGAGATCGAGATGCATACGCCTCTGAAACCCACTCATTCTCACATATTTGGAGAATCACTGCACCAAGATCTGTCTGAGATGCATCAAAGGACATCTTTGTTTCTTTCATTGGGTCATAAAATGCCAACACTTGGGCTCTAACTAATATATTCATGGTTGTGTTTCCATACCGACTCATTCCTTTCACTTAGCAAAATGGTTGCTTTGGCAGAGGGGCCTGACAGGCACAAAGTTACCTAGATAATTTATCATCCCTACTCCCTAAGAACCTTTGTAGAAACAGTTGATAAACTGTGCGATGGTAAACCTCTGGCGCTAAGGAAATGCCTAAGAGGAGCTTACTGAATTGATATATCGACCCTATGGCGTTACAATGTGCATTTCTTTTAGCTGTCATCATCCAGCTGGAGCTGCCGAAATCCACTTGAGGCATCTAACTTACTGAACCATGTGGCATTTGCAAACTGGGCCATGACTTCATCCCTGGATGGTAGTTTTTTTAAGCCTTAACTTCTTCCTCTGAGGCCAGGTTCACCTTCTGGAGTTACAGTTGGTCAGCTGTACAGTATTGCAAGCCAGACGGCCTGAATTTGCCACTGTCGGTCGTATTCATGGCTAGCCTAACCATATTTTTAATTGGATGGGAGAGTGAGAAATGTGGATACCATTTAATCACAGAAATACTGCAGCACCCGATTTGTGCTGAGTAAAATGCCCATACTTTGCCGATGAGTAGCCATGATTTATGCAGCACTGTATCTCATAATGCTTAGTATCTCAGTCTTTTTATCTTTCCAGATATACAGCTTTGTAAACCAGAATCAAAACTCAAAACTATTCGTAAAGGATGGCCAGAAAGAAAACAGATACCAGCACCCAGGTAAGTAATTTAATCATTCCGGTACATGCAGCACAGTACTGTAGAAAATCAAGTGGCGTGCAATACTGTGCAATTGCAAAGAGCAGAGCTCTAGGTGATGAAAAGAAAGTGTGCGTATGAGCTGTACAGTGTATACAATTGTTTGTAAAGTATTCCTGTGCGTTGCAGTTTGCACATTGCTGTCTTTTAGTAAGTGTATGTGACATGAAAAACACATTTTTGAGTATTGACTGAGTTAATCATTAAAACATTGAAATACCGTAGCCACAGACTCTACAGTTTTCATCAAAATCCACCAAATGCTGGATTGATCATTTCATAAACAAAATTCTGTTTTACAGTACAGTGGGATAATGAATACTGTAACCATGTAAGCTAAATATGCAAATTTCTGACATCAATGGAGGAACTCATATGAGATGCCTTAATACAGTATGTCCTTTGTTCACATCTTATTTCAAGGACAAGTGAGAATCACATGGACCAAGGGCTTAAGTTTGAAAAACATTGTATCTGTCTTCTTTTAGTAAAAAATAATGATTTCACTAACCAATGTGAAACCCAGTAATTAGGGGACTGGTAGCAAAAATTGCTGACACTGAGCAACACTCCATGTCATTGGTTTTATTTCATAAAATGGTAGTACCCTGATGATAGAGGTGTCCATCAAACACAATTCCAGCTGATTTTTCATTCAGAGTTTCACGGCGCAACTCCTGAATGAAACAAGCTCTTTTCTACAGTAGATGCATGGCGCTTGGTCTTCGGGCAAACGCTGTAATTATTTTTGTATAAAGCTTCCCTAATGTTATGAGATTTCTGTCTTCCATTAAACCCCTCATAACTCAGCAGTGTCACAGCACTCTAATGTAAATGCGATAAAATGTGGATTGCCATCTGTCAGTAGATTAACATCACTTGATCCTTTTAGTGTTGTTTATCATTCATGAAAATTTGAAGTAAATCATGCAGCAGCCATAAGTAACCGAAGGTTGTGCTTTCCTCTATTCGCAATGAGTCATTGAACCAATTTGTATGTCATCTGTATGCTAGTGGTCATCATATAGTATATTGGGGAGATCTAATAGTTAACACCACTTAATGCATCACATGAAGACACACCTTTCCAAAAATGCCCAGAATATTAGTGTGCCATGTCTCATGTACAGTACTAGTGTATAAATGAACTTACAGTAAATATTACTGAATGAAATTTCCTTTGCCTTTATTTAGAAGTGCAAGCCGGAACAAACTTCAATCTTGAATTTCTTCTCGAAGACAGAGGTACAGTATGCAGTAGTCTTACTGTGTGTTCTCAGAAAATGA
Source organism: Stichopus chloronotus (assembly GCA_021234535.1). Taxonomy (NCBI): domain Eukaryota; kingdom Metazoa; phylum Echinodermata; class Holothuroidea; order Aspidochirotida; family Stichopodidae; genus Stichopus; species Stichopus chloronotus. The sequence continues at coordinate 7,695,119 of CM037848.1, read as the reverse complement.
AAAACTTTCTTAAAGCTGGAATACTCTGTGTTGTGCTGGCATTCACCTGGTCATGTACCAAATTGTTCTTTGTCAGTGTTTCAGGAAAGGGAAAGCAGGGGAAAAGGTCACCTGTCACAAAATCTGAAAGATAACTGTGCACTCATCTGCCAGATATTTGAATATGAAAATTGCCTCAACATTTTTGTTGGCCCTACCAAATCCAACTCTCCAAGAAAGCACAGTAGTCAATCACCGTCAGTTGAAATCATGCAGCAGACCAATGGGAATGGATATGAATATTCATGTATGCAAAAAAAAGACTTAAAATAGCCCCATTTGTAGTGGCTATGCCAATTTCTGCAGAATTTGACTTTCACTGACAAATTTTCAACTTGTATTCCAGCTTTGATTGTCATTGGCCCATTTTATGTCTCTTCTTTGAACGTGTTTTTATGCAAATTTTTGTGATTATACACACTAGGGGGGTGTTTGTATGTTTGTATGCAATCTTGGCATTTTTTTTTTGGTTAAAACAGATCTTCATTGTAGATTTAAATCCTGTTGTTTGTATACGTGTACAGAATACTGTATACTGCTCCATGTTGGCTGTTGTGTTGGTAACAAATTACATTTTAAGAGGCAAACTTCACAAATTACTATTTTTGTGTACTGTACAGTAGTCCTGTTCTCTTGCAAAGTAAACTGCACGCTCCTACAGGTACAACTTTTTTGATGAAACTTCTGAGGTCCAACACAGCAATTGAGAGTGGGCATGAACTTTATATCCTTTAGTGTGTTTTCTTCTTTTAGTGTATTATTTTTTTTTGAGGAGGAGGTTTCTTGCCTACTCTTGCTCTTAGCCTATTTAAGATTTCAAATTTCACAGGGGTAACCTTGTATCTACTGTAACTGTGTCATGCAGAATAGGTGATTGAGTGAAGAAATGCCCTTTGTAACAGCTTATGCTTGTCTATGTTCCTTTTCCATGACAGAAGCAGCAATCGAAATTATTCTCCCATGTAACCAGACCACGAACCCTACCAGGTATCTGCCGTATACAGTATACAAACTTGTCACTTGTACTCACTTGCTTAAGTAATGAAAAAGCACAACCAAGGCACAACTTTCCATTCACAGCACACGTTGTTTGATAACTTTTTATGTATCCTCTCTGTAAAGTAATGATTTTTGTGTATGAAAGTTTACTCTTTTTCTTTCTAAAAAAAAGGGTCTCCTTATAGTATTTTGAATATTAGATAAGGACCATTTATAATGCTGCACTTATAATTATGGTCTGCTCTCATTGATGAGCCATAGTGCAGTGGCTTAAAGAGGGGTCCTGTGCAGTTAAATTCAGTGGTAAAATGAACCTATCAAGTGATCTCTCCATGGGATCTCCATTGTACGTCTTTTGAAGCATCGTCATTAGCGAGCATCGGCGCCATCAAGTCAAAGAAATCGTCACCATCACCAAAAGAAGACAGCAGACGAGACAGAGTTGAGAATCATGCGACGCCAGAAGTTTCAAAGAAGCCACTTAATTCTCCTAGTTGTGAACTGTTGACAGGTTAGTGGTCACAGCGTATCATGTCAATTGCAGTGAACTGTACATCTTGTGTACTGTATATTCTACATGTACAGTAAAGTATTCAAGAGATACTGTACGTTTTTTTTTTTTTTTTCAAGTTATCATTCAGTCAAATAAAAGTCAAATGTTTAAGCTAATGAAATTGGCTCATCAAATAAATACTACAGTTGGATATTACTGGTGGAAATCAAGCCGCAAACTTGCATATTTGTGCAGTTGAGCAGATAATTGTGCACTGTACAGTAGAAGCAAGTGTAGTGCCTTTTCTACAGTTAAAATGTGCCCAAAATTATCAAAATAATCACTTTGCAAATGGGTCTTTGCATTTGCTACCCGCTATTAAAGATTCATCATAATGAAACATTCAAGAGAGAGAAAATGGTCGTAGAAGGTGATTGGGATGAGATTTGTAACTCCTTGGATTGCCTTCCTATTGTATTGTATATTACTATGCAGTGCAGTACCTGTGCCGTTGTTTGTGAGTGATATGTTTAGTCACAAATACAGTACAGTACATGTAGCCAAAAAAGTCAAGACATTTTTCAGTTGAATAGGTCATTTCTCACTATGGTTTCGATTGTAATGGTACCTTTTTGCACAAAAAAAAGAAGAAGAAGAAGGAGAGGCTCTTCCACGTACTGTGATGTGTGTACAAAAGGGTCAGACAAGTGGAAATTTTGGGAAATGGTAGCACTGCCAATGGATTGGTGCTGGAGTATTCATTCATACATTCATCATCCACTGAACAGTTGGTATGATGGTTTCGTTTTCTTCGTTTTGTATCATTTGTTTCTTTTTTTTTACACAATATGTAAAAATTGTGATGTGTGTACAAAAGAGTCAGACAAGTGGAAATTTTGGGAAATGGCAGTGCTGCCAATGGATTGGTGCTGGTGTATTCATTCATACATTCATCGTCCACTGAACAGTTGGTATGATGGTTTCGTTTTCGTTTTGTATCATTTGTTTCTTTTTTTTTTCACACAATATGTAAAAATTGTGATGTGAGTACAAAAGAGTCAGACAAGTGGAAATTTTGGGAAATGGTAGCGTTGCCAATGGATTGGTGCTGGCGTGTTCATACATACATTCATCGTCCACTGAACAGTTGGTATGATGGTTTCGTTTTCTTTGTTTTGTATCATTTGTTTCTTTTTTATTTTTACACAATATGTGATCCAAATATAGTACAGTGTAATGCCAGAGGCATCGACAAGATGTAACGGAAATAAACTAAAAACACTAAAAAAAAAATTGCTAGTTGGTATCATCGTTTCGTTTTCTTCGTTTTGTAACATTTGTTTCTTTTTTTTTAACACAATATGTAAAAATCGTGATGTGTGTACAAAAGAGTCAGACAAGTGGAAATTTTGGGAAATGGTAGCGCTGCCAGTGGATTGGTGCTGGAGTATTCATTCATACATTCATCGTCCACTGAACAGTTGGTATGATGGTTTCGTCGTCGTTTTGTATCATTTGTTTCTTTTTTATTTTTACACAATATGTGATCCAAATATAGTATAGTATAATACCAGAGTCAACAGGATGAAACAAAAAAAAAAACTAAAAACACTAGAAAAAAAAAATTGCTAGGGGATAGAGCTGAGTGCCTACTCCTTAAAGTAACAGACAGAGAAGACAAACACACAATGTTGTAGTTAGGCAAGAGTGAAAAGTTAACTGAGGCACATCCCCTACACCAGGAAAGTCCGTGCCCATGACATACATGTAGGTATATGTAGCATTTGTGAATTAGAATGAAAATACATGAAACTAGCTGATCAGAGGAAGTGCTAATGTACCGTAAGCAGCAGGAATGAGATTCCTGTAAATTGCCCTCTTGAAGATATTTTTCTTGTAATCTACAGTACGTTGCATGTCTGCTCCTCCTGACTCACTTTTGTGAACCTCGTGAATTTTTGGTTTGATGTGATTTCTCCATCGACACTTTCTAATAATGTCAACGTGTCTCTTCTTCCAGTGATACCCGAGACTCCAGAGAGTGTCCTGGGCAATCCTTCACGAAGTCAAAACAGCGACGAGAGAGTATCATTTGCCAGTATTCCAGAAACTCCACCTGGTGTCGCAGAAAAGTTAAGTGTGAGGAAAACCGAATCATCCGGGGAAAAGCCGCCGTCTCGTTTGAAAGATGCCCCTCCACCAAACTGCAGACCGTCTAAATTATCCCGTAGTTATAGTAAACTCAACAAAAAATCAAATTCTGGATTGAGGAAGGTCACAGATGTTAACCAGGGAGAGGAGAATCTGTTGAAACCTTCAAAAATTATTTTGAAAAAGCATAGCTCTAAGAAAAGGTGCACCACAAACTCTAAGAGGTCTCCGGAGAGAGGTTCCTCTCCCTTTGCCAAACGTTCCCAGGTGAACACCTGTGACAGGTCAATCCCTTTGTCGGCAAGGAAGCATCTCTTCATCGAGAGTTTTGAAACCTCTTCGGATGAAAATCGTCATCTTCATCAATTTAAAACCGGAGTCTTTTCATCTGGAAGATCCGATGAGATGTTTCCTGAGTCCAGCAGAGTGGGGACTCACTTTCTCCGTGGCGTGAGAGAGACAGACAACTGTGAAACTGAAAATGGCATCATCAGCAAAAGTAAAACACTGGATGGGAAGACAGGATTCTGAAGCGAGGAGAAAGAGGGGTCCTCACAGATTCAACAAATATGGATACCGCCAGAGGAGACCAGAACGTCACCAGAGATCAAACTTCGTCCGCTGATGTCTCTGTAGAATGGGACGACTTGAACGAATCGCTCCTTGTGTCACTAGACGATGATTATTTGGAAAATGAATTTGCGTTCAATCAAAATGTTAGTATTTTATATTTGTTTGTCCATAATAAAACCAACCTGCTTTCTTATTCAGTTGTTAGAAATATATTGTCAATTTGAAAATTTCAATGAAAAACCTCTGCATGTTTTCTGTGAACATGTTTTCAGGTAATGTCGTTGAAAGGGGAGTAGTAATGGAAAATGGTAATAGTTCTGTTTATTAATAACTTTGAGATTTTGTTGTAATGCTGGCAATGATTTAGCTATTCACAGTTCGCTGAGCAGTCTTTAGCATTTTTAATTTTCTGTACTACACCTTTTGAAAATTCCACATTTTGGCCACAAGTGGACAACATGGATGTGCTCCACGTAGCAGTTTGGACACTGCGTATACCAAAATACAATGTGATGATTCGTATTCCTTGTAAATAAGACATAGATCTGCCAGTCTGAAAAGGTGTTCTTCCGAAACTTTTTTGTCTCATTTTGTTCTTCTCTTTTTTTTCTGCTCCTTTCACTTTATTTCCTAGTGTTTGTACTTCATTTCTCCTTCTTTCATTACCAACTTCTTCCAAAACTACTTTGTTTTCATACGGCAGTCTGATGTGAATCAATTTAAAACAGAAGAAGATGATTTGATCCCTAGATTGGTCAACCTGTCTCCATTTACCAAGGTCAAGGAACAAGAAGCTACCTGCACATTACCCCCGGGCCTGGTCCGGTATACCATCAGATCTACGCAAAGGAAAGAAAATGGGTAAGTGTCCAGACGAGCAAGTGGAAAGCATCGCTCACTGTGAATTTAAAAAATTGGCTTTCATTGCACCAGAGCAGTTTCTTACATGATATGTGTTACTTCTCAAAGGGAAATATTGTGTTTGTTCGACAGGATAAAAAAATGTTTAAAACAATATTTGTTGACATGAATAGTAGACATGGAATGATAAATTGTACAAAATAAGGCAGTACAGTAGCCTCCTTTCCAAGAAATACAGTAACTGTTGCACAGGTAGAAATCCAGTCACTGTTATATTTGTTGCTCAAGAATAATTTGTTCACCCAAACTTTCAGGAATTTAAATGATACAGCTTCTTTAACTCATCTTTATACATACAGTAATATTTTTAAGGGGATGGCACCGTTCGCTGATGTAATCCGTGAGACTGAATGATTTGACAATGGTTAATGCTGTTTCCTTTGTTTGCCATGCTGTTGCAGTTTTATTGCAATATTTCCCCTTAAATTATGTATTTTAAATTATGTATCATGCTTACAAAGTTTTTTGCCCCGCTGCAAGTAACAAGAGGTGACGCCGATCCATTTCTTGAGAATCCTCTCATGGGTTCAGTACATTTCACATGACACGATATTTTACGGTGTAAATTCAATGTACTTTATTTTGTGAAATGAAATTTCTGTTTCTTGCTGCAACAGTGATCAAATCCTTCACGTGAAGAACCTTTCTTCTGGAACTTTTCATACGTGCTTGGTGTCTGGAGTCTGGTAAGGTGTATGCCCGGTCATTGTTGTTTTAATTTAATGACTTGTTAACCACAATGTCATACCAAGTTACTTGAAAATCATAGAAAGGTGTTGATGCGAAATCTCTTTGTCAGTGGAATGTCACTCGAGAATGCAGTCTGCAGTTGTGGCAATGTCTTGCATATTCAGTAGCCACAACAGAAGTCACCTACAATGTTCTGGTGATGGTGGCGTCCGTCTCATCACAAGTGATCTTGGATCTGTACTGTGAGTAGGACCTGAAGTGACTAGTTGCTGGCGCATTGCATGCTATGAGAATTTGTAAGCCGGTACGTGAGTGACGGTTGCTGCCACATCGCCCGTGCTTGGAGGGGGAAGCTAATTATGGGTGGGGCTCCTTTTGGTCTGGCAGAATTCCGTGAAACAATCTGCGTCCTGGCAATGTTGGGCAAACTCGTAAGTTACAACAGAAGTGTCATGCAATTTTCTAAAAGATGGCTAATTTAACTTTGCTGCTGCACTTGAATACAGTTGCTTTTGTAAATATCTTGCATTTCTTCAGAAAAGGTTCACAACCAAAAGTGGCATTAATTAGCACAGTTATGGTGAGAATCCTTCCCAAATAGGAACTTAATGGTGTGAATAGATTCATTGAGATGTTGAATCAAATCTAACAAGACAAAGTACAAGGTCCAACATGGGAAATTCATAGGGTCCCCAAATTCTCATGATCTTTTGCTTTTTGCGAGAGTATAGTACGAACAGAATCCTCCATTTTAGGTATGCACAGAATCCTTCATTTGATCACGACAAGGAATTACTAATTATCAAGGTGGGGATAATTTTTTTAGATCTTACTGCAGATAGATTAGTTACTACTAAAATGGAGTATTATCATTATCTGCTGAAAGAAAAGCGCTCAAAACACTTTCTTTGTAGTGCACAAAACAGCATCTCTGGAAGTGAATTGACAATTTTTTTTTTTTTTTTTGCTGGAATGCTGACAGTGTGAAATGAATTGAAAGAGTACAGCTTGTTTTGTTCTTAATTTTACATGTACATTGTTACTGAATGTAAAGGAACCAGATACCATACTCAGAGGGTGATTTGCTAGCCATTCATGGGACATGGCAAGGAATCCGGAGAATTTAACATCACCCAGGATGAAGGATTTATCATCTATGAACCAGACATATTGCTGACCGGCACAGCCGTGTCTGGAAGCATTCGCTGCATGAGGAGGTGGGTTTTATTACGGATATGAATTGATGTTTGTATGATCATGAATGGTTATCGTAAAATATCGTTTGCACCGGGCGTTTGTCCGACAAAGTCAGGCCCCCCCATATCCAAAGTCTCCCCTAACGTACATTGTACATGTGACCAAAGGACTTCAAATGTTTCCTGGGCTGCTTAACTTAGAACACTCCATTGTCGTACGTGCATGTGAGATACACTTTGTTACACTAACATACAAGTCAAAATGTATCACGACTTCACAGCAAAGGCGTATTAAACTTAATGGAAGATATGTTTCCGGTTACCTGTGTGTTTCCTGTATGTGCGTGTGATGTATGCATAGCATTCATAGCATGGTAGGTATATTATAAAGGTACTGTATGCTATAAATGTTAAGTAGTAAATCATATTTGTCCTTAAAAAGATTTCAGTGGATCGTGTTCAAATTTTGCACGATCATTATGTATTGAAAACTAATTAGTTTTCTTTCTCTATATCCAGGTCTGTGTTTGACCATTTCTTTAAGGTAAGTTGCTCTTATGGTTACTACTGCTGTGCTTTTACATATCTGTGCATCAGATTTCACTCGTAAACTTCAAACCTCTAAGACTTGTGTAACAGCGACTGTGTGTGTATGGTACTGTGCAAGTGTCCCTGGATGGTTTAAGCATACTGTTAAAGGAATTTGCCACCTAAACACAGAATTTCATAAAAACTGGAAAAAATGATCTCCCTCTGTTGGTGAAGAGCACATCTCAGTCTAGTGTCCTTCTTTTGACAGTAGCTTGAATTTTGAAGAAATATGTATTTCGCAGAGGTACAGTATGTACATTGCATGATGGGAAATCTGTCACATAGACACAACTACTTGAGTACTGTACCCTTAGTATTTCTTTATCATCTTGACTGTCTTTGAAGAAACATTGCAATAGTTTCCGAAAGGTGACCTTAATTTCCTCAACATATTTAGGTCAGTATACGATAAAACTAGCATTTTCACTGGTTACCTGCTTACCTGAACGGCATTTAATTACCCAGATCCAAAATTACTACCCTGTTTCTTGGAAAAAGTGAAAAACAACACAACTGCTGTGTGAACAAGATGTGTCAGATTGCCAAATTTTAACTAAGATACACAGCAAATAGCTCAAAATGGAATTTTCTTCCTTTTCTCAAGGAAAATAAGCGGTTCTGATCATGAGGGGGTGTAGTGGAGTGTAAGTGGAAAATAAGTGGTTCTGATCATGAGGGGGTGTAGTGGAGTGTAAGTGGTGTGCTAGTACGATTCCTTCACATGTACAAATGTCATGTACGACACTGTGAAAGTACCAATGTCGAAAATAAAGACGCTGTTTTGGTCAGGTACCCTATTCTCAGTTTTTGGAATTAAAGAAAACACTAGATAAAAACGATCTGAATTTCACTGGTGTCAAACTACAAGATTAAGCAAGCACTTCATCTTCTAACTAGTCCAAAGTCTTATTGCAATCATCAGTTGGTGTGTTGGTGACGCATTTCACATTGTATGAAACCTTGAAGGTTCCTGAGAACTTTCTTCAACAGCAACATGTTGAGCTATGAACAGGATATTGGAGTGGAGTTTATATTGCCTGCAGTGAAAAAAAAAATATTCTTCATTTAAAAGACCATCTCTCATTGTCACTGGAATATTTCTTTTAAGTTTCGCAAATTTTAAGTTCACTAACTTGTACACAATCTTTTCTCAAACAACCAAAATTTACAATGTAATCAGATACTTGACTAATAGCAGTTTTTCTTTTTTAACCTTACTTTCACTGTACTATCTGCTCTTTAAACAAACACATCAAATTATACATTTAGCTGTCTTGTACGTAACTCCCAGACTGATCTGCTTTTCAATGACTACAAAGTAAAGGCACTGTGTGAAAACCTGCATCATTAATCTGATTTTCAAGTCACAAACTCTTCTTCATATTGTACCTGCTATATTATGTCATTTATTATATTTCTCTCTTTGTCTATTTCAGGGGTTTGATGAAGGAAACAAAGCGATGGTCCTCGGCACCATAATTCATGAGGTTTTTGATAAGGTCTGTGTGTAGTTGCATTTTATGATTAGATTTATGTACCGCGGTCTCTAGTGTACAGTAGTATATGAGGAAGTTGGAAACCTAACACTTTTCCAGTGAGGTATATCATCTGCAGTAGTGTCTAGTATGTAGCAGTTATTCAACACACAATAGTAATCTTGTGTGTAGCTATGGTAGTCTGCAATAGCATCTTTCATATTATCTTGTGCATAGCTAGTCAGTTATAGCACCTGTAGTGATATGTAGTGTGCACGTGCGTCGTTGGGGGTGCCTGTAACATTCCAGTGCCTGGTGTGTAGCTGGTAGGCAATAGCTATGTAGTTAGTTGGTGATTGCATAGAATCTGTACTATTATCTGTTGTGTACAGTAGCTGGTTGGTACAGTAATAGTGCTTGTAATGTTACCTGATGTATAACTGATGTTTGATAATCTGTAGTATTGCCTTGTGTGTAACTGGTTGGTAATCGCACCTGTAGTATCATGTACAGTATGTTGTAGCTGGTCAGGGATGGCTCTGTAGCATTATATGTTGTATAGCTGGCCACCAATAGCACCTGTCATATTATCTGTCGTGTAGCTGGTCAGTGATAGCATCTCGAATACAGTTTTATCTGTTGTAGAGTTGGTCAACTATAGCACCTGTCATATTCTGTGGTGTGTAGCTGGTCAGTGACTTATCTGGTGTGTAGCCGGTCAGTAATAGCAGCTGTAGCATTGTATGTTGTACAGTTGGTTGGCAATAGCACATTTCTGAGGTATTAATAGTAGGGTTTGTCCTTGAAAAACTTGAAAGTACTTTCATTCAAACCTTTTATTTTCCAGGCTTTGAAAGTGTATGAAGTTTGTTCTTTTGCTTTAAAAGTTCTTATAAAGTGTGTGAAATTCAGGGATTTGAAACACTATTATACTTCCTTACATTTTGACTTGCTTTTTTATTTGCAACCAATGTTTGGACCTTGGCCAGTTTGTTCCCTGCCAACCTCAAGTATGCTTAAAAATTTTCAAGATATTTTTGGAGACAAATTGAAGTGTCTTTAAAGTGCTTTAATGTCCTTGAACAACAAAAGTCCAACCTTGAAAAGTGCTTGGTTTTTATCAGAAAAAGCATAGGAAATGGAAATCTGGTTTGCTTTTAGCCAAGACTCATTTCGTAACTCAAGACCTTTCATTGAGGTCAGTCTCATGTGGTAGGTTTTGCCATGTTTACCTAGCAGTTCATATGAGTTCCAGGTGACATACATATTGTTCATACAGATTTTGTGTTGGATGCAGTCAATGTGCATCTCTTTGTTAGCTCTACCTTTCTGATATCAAAGTGATGAGAGTAGTGACACCATGATAAGACAAGAGGACACCTGGACTAAAGCAGCGGTTGTTCACCAAAAAAATTGGATGAGATCAAGCTTTGGCGAACTTCGTTGCAAGATCACATTTTCTTTCTGCAGTTTTGTTTCTGATTGTTCCGTTCTTTACATCCATAACAATTTTTATGCTTCATTCCAAAAGGCCACACGCAAACAGCGATTTGACGATGCTTCACTGCGACAGTTTGTGGCTGACTCTTTGAAGATCCCGTCGATAAGAAATAAGATGTGAGTTCAGTGAAAATCAGTCAGCTGTACTTCGTTTTGTCTCTCACACATGGTTATTTAACAGTTTGACTTATCGAGGAGGCTACAGTATATCTCGAACATTATTATTATGTTTTTATCTTCCTCCAAAGGTTGTTGAAAGGAAATCCAGATTGAATGATGATGATGCTGTTTATAATAACAATCTTTCATTAGCAGGAAATTCAATTTCATTTTGTAGTGTGTCTTTGCTCCATTTTATATGTTTTTTTTTTTGTAGAGCTCTGCTTTTTAGTTTCGTTAGCACAGTGGGATTGATCAAATTTGTTCATATAGTAGCAGTGGGTAACGTTAGTTGTAATCCAGACATATTAGCTGCTTTTGATTTATACAGCACAATTGAGCAACTTTCTTCGCAATGTCGTCCTTACAGGAAACCAATTCGGCCAGTGCTTTAACACCTTTTTTTTTCAGAAACTCTGAAACAAAGTCATGAATTTTGGCAAAGAATTTGCATAGTAAACATCACAATACAGGTTTGTTTGTGGTATATATACTGCACCTAGATAGTAATTAGAATTGCATTCACTACATTTCACTTGATGTTGAAAACAACCACCTAAGTTTGCACATTAGCCTGTCCCTCGGACCAGCAGTCAAAGCTGTTGCTTAAACTTCAACAGTGCTGCATTCACATCCAAATGGGTAACAGTTCATGTGCACCTGAAATCATCTTACGAGCCTGTCGTTGATTTCTGATTTTGCAGATACTCAATGAAACTCTCAGAGGCTGAACTAACGAAGGATGCCGAAGAATATTTCAAGCCGATGAACATTTGGGCCAGGAAATATCTGAGGCCATCACCTGCTCCTCAGGGATATGTTGATGTTAAATGGTAAGCCCTCTGTGTAATACAATGAATCAGTCTGGGGGGTTCCTATATGACCGGTGCTGTAGCAAAGTGGATGAAGGTGGTGGCATTTGAGGAGATGAAGCTTAGCGACCGGGAGGTTTGTGGTTAGATCCCTGACACATCTGAACTGACCTCGTGAGAAGAGGTACCGACTTTGATCCAAAGGTTTGAAGTTGGTAATCACCCAACATAACGTTGCAAAGTGTAAACCACAGGCTTCCTTCACACTTGCGTGGTGACATAGCTGTGTAAAATGACTACCCTTCAAGGCTTCTTTTGTTTGAATGTCATTTGTAATAATGATTTCACTGTCAGATCACAATTGTTGATAGTTACAATTCATATCATTGTTGTTAAAGGTTGTGTGACATGCTTCCAGAAAAGAGCTCCCTTCATGTAAACGTTACAAAGTAAAACCCTGAGTGAAAATCTGTTGGAATTTTGTTTGAATCTATTACCGTTTTTGAGATATGACTTTTCAAAGTTTGAAGAAAATGCAAAACAGATGACGTGGAGTGTTGCACAGTGTCAGTTTTTCTTTTGTTAACCCTATATATTTTGCCTCTTAATTACTTAATTACTGAGTTTCACATTGGTAAGTGATATCGATATTTTTGAAGGAGAAAATACATGCTTCCAAAATAAAACCCTCTGGGCATATAAAATTCTCAAATGACCTTGAAATAAAGGTTACATAAACAAAGGATTGACATAAGACATATCCTGGGAGTCCCTCTCCTGACATCACAAATTTGCACATCTAGCCAAAGTTTAGTCATGACACAGAGTTGAGACACTAATTTGCCTGTAAATTTGTCAATTTTTGACGGATTTTGACGCAATTTGTGGCTATTTTCAACATTTTGAATGCCTAATGCACCCAGTACCTCAAAATGTTCATTTTCCTGTCACAAGACCTTTATTGGACAGATCTCATGACCTATGACCTTAACCTACTTAATGGTTACTCAGTGAGGAAATATAGATGATTGTACATATCTTTCTCATTTTTTTGTTTGTTGTATGTTATTTGTTACAATGACTTATACATCAAATCATTTTATTGATGGTGACAGTTCAACGGTTGTCTTCTTTTTCACATCTGTATAACTTTGAAATTATTTTGCAATGAGGAGAATAAGAGGTGTAATTAAATTTGTATGTTATGGACATTGCCCATATAACAAAACACGAACTATGTAAATATATTTCCATTTTCTCGTACATCATTTGTTATAATGATTTCAGTATCAGTTTCCACCTTTGAAAGTACCAATATTCACTTCTACATGTTCCTTGGCAGATCCCTATAACCTCCAAAGTGATTTTCACTATGAGGAAACCTGGAGATTGATAAAACCTGAAAAAAAAAAGTGATAACATGAAAATAGTCCATAACAATGCTTGTTGACTGTACTGTAGGTATCGCACACATGATCTGAGTAATTCAGACATTCGATCTATGCTAAGGTACAGTACGTAACAAGGGAATGTGTAATTTCACATTCGTTATTTTCTCACACAAATTATGGTTTTGTTCACATTCTTCTACTTTGTAAGGCCAGGGATGAAAGCCTCATCAAAGCATCCTCTGTCAATTCCTAGAGTTTGTGATATCGAAGAAAACATCTGGTGTCCAAGATGGGGATTGAAGGGCAAAGTCGATGTGACCGCGGAAGTCAAGGTATGCAGATTTTATTTCAGTCATGATGGTCAAACCAGGCTAAAGAAAACTAGTCCTCTTGCAATCCACTGGATGACGATGTGTTTGCTACTTCATATCATCAATTGAGTTACAATCAATGCCTTGAGGTTTCATCCCTGAGCACAGCTATTTAAATTGACCAACCACTTTATGATTTTAAACACATGTTTATCAATGGCCACCACAATATTCTTTATGCTAAGGCAAATCTGTTTGATCATATTTTGTTTACTGCTTCCTTGTTGAGCATCTCTGCAAATCACGCTGGACATTACAGGTATTTTTGTCTGTCACTCGAGAAATTCAGTGTACTGTGTGCACTGGAGCATACAGTTAGGAGAGCATTTCAAATTCTGGTAGGCATTTAGTCTTCCCCATTTTTAGCCAAAAACAGGGGATTTGGTGGTTTTTGTCCGTCCAGGAGAATTTCATTATGTGGAAGAATGATAGAGCTGATGTGAATCTATCTTCTGATTAGAGTGAAAAACAAAAAAGATTTAAAAAGTTGTAAGCATTTATGTTTAATATTGATTACTTCACTTATTTCCAATGTTGTGGTTCCATGATGGTGAAGAGCCATTCAAACTTCATCACAGTTAAATTTCTCTGGCTGGGGTGTACTTGCTTTGCCTTGCCGAGGATAACTAGGTATTCTGTGGTGTGTTCATTGAAGATAAATTGGCAGATGCTTAACCAGTTGTCCTCAACCTTTTTCAGCTCTATGCGCTCTAGCTTTTACAGAATGGCATTGGGGAAACTGTCCCTCTCCCCACTATGATGTATGTATTGTCAATCACTGTGCAGAGCTTCATTGTTCCTTCTATTTGAATAGTATCACATCATAACATGTTTAATAAATGGCCTATATGTGAAAAATTAGAAAACTAACTTTGTTTTGCTTATAGTTTTAGGGTAAATTTGGTATCTCTTTTTTTTAAAGTCCTCTTCCCTCTCCCATTGTGTTAACCCCCCCCTCGAGTTACTAAAACATCCCCTGGTGGGGGTAGTACCACTCCCATTGGGAACCACTGTGTTAAACTTATTTAAAAAGTGCTGTGTTCAATTCAAAGTTTAAACCTCCAGAATTCATTCACCCTTAGAAAATGATATTTGCATTTTGAAGATAATGGTGACCAACATGATCCTTTTGTTTTACCATTACCATAAAATGCTATATTCTCTACAATCACATGGCACAGAGACAATAATTACATTCCCCCAACTTTGATGGCTGAGAGAAACATAATATGAAATTTGCTTGTTTTTCTAGATACATGTAGCAGATACAAAGTGTATTTTCTGTATTTTATGTTTTAATCACTTTCCACTAGATTCACAGAAATGGCTGCAATACGACAAACACTAAATTGGTGCTTCCGTTGGAGCTGAAGACTGGGCGACAGACCAATTCTATCGAACATCACAGCCAAGTAAATCATTTTTCGTTTTATATCATCATTTTTACACTCAAGTATCTCAACCTGTATTTGTTGGTTCTGGTTCAAATAACAGATCAGTCTTTACACTCACCCCAATCCATCTGCCTGGCTGGCTGTTTAGGATTCAAAAGAAATTTATTAAAATGAATAAATTTATGCTTTTAATGGCTGCATGAAGAAAATGTTGAAGTTTTGGGATACAAATATTGTCAAATGTATGAAAGTTGTAGCTATTTGCTGACAGGCACTGAACGTATGTTTGGTATGGAGGTGTACAACATTTAGTCAAAGGACTCTATTGTTATATGCAGTTCAATTTGTTGTTTAGTACTATTTGGGATCAAATTATGAAATCCAAGATTTCAAGATTCCAAGGTGATATGAGGACATCTGAGGTAAATCGTGAAGAACCTTGCATATAAGCTTTCTTGAATGTAATAGCTTTTAGTACTTTAAAGGGAAATAGGGCGTTTAGAATACACCAACATGACATACAAAAGAAGTAGAGTTAGTCATTGTTAAACCATCCAATCTCATCAATAAACACCTGCAAAAGCTTCATCTCCTCAAAACATTATGCATGTGACAAGTAACGGAAGATGCATCATTTGAATTTTGAAAAGTTTGGGTGAACAAATTAGTGTTGAGTAAGAAATAACTGAATTTCTATTAGTGAAAAGCTTATTTCTTGAAAAGAAGGCTACTGCCCTTCCTTGTTTTGAATAATCTATCATTCTACGTCCACAGACATTGGTTGAAAAAATATGGATGTTTTCTCTAAAACAAACGCCCTATTTCCCTTTAAACCAGTAAGGTAAATAGATCTTGCAAAGTTGGTAATCTTGGTAGCTTTTCATGGAGGTCATAGGTCATTTGTGATAAAAAAATGCCTCATTCTGTGAATCTTGTACCTACGATACCATATCTCAAGAATTAAAAGATTTATGACTGCCAATTGTGGTTGTTTGGTAACCCGGTAACAAGATACTTGATGTTGTTGTGCATGAGCATTAAAGATCTTTTGGCATGTAATGTCAACCACCTCCCAAGTTTGAAAAAAAAAAGCATAAGAAAAGGTAAGTGGTATGATGTTAACAAATTAAAGTGATAGTCACTCTCGTGAGTTTAAAAGTCTAAGAAGTACTTCTTGATTAGATGATACCTTGTGATTTTTACAACGTCAGAGGTTGTCCGAGGCAAGTAGACGGTACTGTGGCAGTCTATTTGGAAGTATAGTTTACACAATGTGCACAATATTCGTTTAATATCCGTAATAGTATTTAAAGAACATGTCAACAACTGTCAGTCAGTTCTAAGTCTTCATTGCATAGATGTTGATCGTTTTCACTCGAAAATTTAACGAGAGTGAACCAAACAATTCTGTGACTATTACGTAGGTCATCGCACTGTTACGGTAAATTATTTGTGAGACTCCCTCAAACATAAATGTATTGTAGAGCACAATACAATTTTGGTATTTTTGTGGACCTAGTCGGTGTTGCTTTTAATGCGATGAAATGCCTTTCTTGATCACTATTGCATCTTCTCTATTTATGACAGAAGTCTTTGTGTGATCTAGACTATTCTCTCATCACATTGAGACTCTACTTTGCTTGATCATTTCTGGTCAGATATGTGGAACGATAGAAAATACGCAATTTTTTTTTTTTTTTGCACTCTCACATGGAATCGCTCACTACTTTGACTGACTGATAAACTGTCTTTCTTTTTTCAGGTCATATTATACTGTCTAATGATGGCTGATTCAGATTCCCACAAAGCTCCACTTGGACTTCTCCTGTATCTGAAAACAGGGCGCTCTCATGTCTGTAACTCCAAGCCACATGGACAAGAGAGGTAGGCTCGTGATTCGATGAAT
This sequence comes from Stichopus chloronotus, assembly GCA_021234535.1. Classification (NCBI taxonomy): domain Eukaryota; kingdom Metazoa; phylum Echinodermata; class Holothuroidea; order Aspidochirotida; family Stichopodidae; genus Stichopus; species Stichopus chloronotus. The sequence continues at coordinate 7,678,458 of CM037848.1, read as the reverse complement.
CAGAAATGAATCGGTCCAGTGGTATCTAATGAGGAGGGAAGGGGGGGTGTTTCATCTCCACTGAGGCAGGCGATGAAGAGATCTGATGAAGTGACCCCGAGCTAGAATTTAAAAAATGCTGTGAATGTCTGCTCGCCTCTGCAGACATCACCGTGCATGTTGTGGAATGTGCAGTAGAAGGTCGAGATTCCACTGCCAAACTGCAATTCTCTGTGCAAACAATCTTGGCTTCATCAGTCTGTGAACAAATAGCAGGACGTAACTGAGGAAGTGCTGTAGATTGTAGATTCTGTAGTTCCAACTCTGTGCATATGTCGTCCATCCTGATTAGGCTGACCAAGGAGCCAGTTGAGCAGGAAAGTGAACACAGATAGAGGTTCCAACTGGGAAACCATGGGGTTTTTTTTTTTTTGCATCTCATGAATTGATGTTCCCCAGCCAGTGGTCATTGTAAGGTCCTCTAAAGCTTTAAAACAAAAATAAACAAATAAACAAACAAATAAGAATAAACACAGACAATCACCAGCTAAAGTATTTAAGGGAATGTCTCACTGGAGGTTTACAACAAAGTGCTCAACAAGGTGTAGCAAACAGTTGATTTTTTTTAAGTTCCTGGAGTGCATGTGATCAGGTATACCACAATAGCTTGTTTTAACCATCCCAGGTAATACCATAGGAGAAGTAACTCTGAAATGCCAACATTTGCAATATTTTACAGAGGCCAAAAAGAAAAAAAATAAAGAAAAAAAGAAGTGAGACAGCTAAAATGTATGTGCTAAAGATCTTGATCTGTAGCAGGCCTAATCAAAAAGGGCTGAATCTGAATTATAGAAATAAAGAACATATTGTCATTTCAAGTTTACCTTTAACGTTTGAACCCAAAACAGAATTGACACCTTTGTTTTGTCTCAAGTGAATTGAGACTGGTCTGACTTTTACAGAGGTGACCGTGACTTTAATCATTTCCCTGATGATTTTCCGCAGTCTGATGGTCTTACAATTTTAGTTTTGGGCATTTGGTTTTGAAATGTTGCCATGACCTGGAAAATATTTCTTTTATCACCTATTGCCTGTTACCATCTTTTCTCTCTGAAGTTTGTCCGTAGAGCGCTTTTGTTTTGATTGAGTGTTTTTCTTTGTTTCTGACTGAACAGAACTTATACACCTGAGAAACCAATTAGCTTTTCATCTCTCTAAGAAGATCGGGAAAAGTCTGCCATGTAACAAATCACAACCGCCAGAGCTGCCTCCTCCCATTGAAGATGACTTCACCTGTAGTAGGTGTTGCCATGCAACAACTTGTTCCATAATGAACAAGTAAGGACAGTTTTGTATATCATATGAGAATAGTTATCACACATTTCTCTTTAATTACATAATGCCTCAAAGCTCTATTTGCGTTCACAGCAAACAAGCTGACCGACCTCACCTTGGCTTTGATAACGTTTCCAGGTCATGAACACTTGGGCAATTAAGCATCGTTCCTGGGCTCCCCCTGCCCTCCCATATGAATGTAACGAGGTGGGAAACATCATCTTCAAGTTGTCAGCTAACTGTGCGAGTTACTTTACATGCGACTGTGTGCAGTTTAATACCTCCCAGTGTGGGAGATGCTGACCAATACCCTGAGGTGACCTTGCTGACATGTAGGCTTGATGTGGCTGGTCAGCTTAATGGTTAAATTTAACTCATTGTTCTGTGAATAACCACATAAGAGCTCCACTTGGTATACCCGAGTATTTCTGTACATAGGTCAGGTGTGTAATGTGCCATTAGAGCTTCTAGACCACTGCTTTACTACCATGAATAGTATTTTTTGTGTGGATTTGTAAATGAAACATTGAACCCACTGAAATGTGCAGTACTCTCTACACTTTATACCTTGACTTTTTCGAATCTTTGCTTTCATTTCCACGTTGGCTTCCACAGGGTGAATCCGGCTACGTTATCTGAAGCTGCACTTGAAAGATTCGCCACACAGATCAACCACCTCAGCGATTCCCACACACGATATTTCGTCCATTGGTATACTCTGTGTATTATGGAATATCAGGAATTGAAGGACAGAAACTCAACAAAGGATGTCTGGAACCTGTCTGCCAAAGAAAGGTGAATGTCTCATCGGTGTTTGAAGCAGGAATTGCTGTTTACTTACGATGCATTTGTTACCAGAATATGTACCTCATTACAATGTGACATTAATGTGACCATGTGGCATAAGTGTGACCGGTGTGGCAATAATGTGACAATAAATAAAGGGACAACATGACAACAATTTGCACTATACTGACATTAAAGTGACAGCATCCATATGACATTAATGTGATAATGCCGTATTAATGTAACAATGTGGGATTAATGTGACCATGTGGCATTACCTGTGACAATGTGGTAATAATGTGAAAGTTCAGACATTTTGGTATAATTTTGTATTTGGGCAGGATCGAATTTGTGTTTCTGTACAACTACCTCGAAGTACCTCAACGTAATGTGGCAATGAGCGACAGGTTCATAATTTGCCGCAAAAATTACTGATAATCTCATGGATACCAAATGACAAAAATGAACTTTTCTTCTACATCATGTACACTATTTCTTGTGTGTACTAGTTCTTCAAAAAGGTTGCCCAACCGTGGCTCAATGCTATCACACAGAGTTATGGTCTAAATTTTCCTCACAGTATGACAATTTATTATGTGAAAGATTTGCGGGGATGAATATATCATAGAGTGAGATGAAAGTCTCTTGCAGGAAGAGAATTCCCCAACATGATTGATAACAGCTTTGTATCCTTGATTCTTCCACTACGTTGGCTTCAATTTTCACCCATAATTTACATTCATCGGAATTACACGGAGCACTCATACGTTGGCTTAAACATCATCCATCTGTAGTGGAATGCACCGTAGCCTATTTTGAATGAAAGATCTGGAGAAGTCACCTTTACTTAAAAAGAGCTTTTCCTTCTCTGTAATAATGCTGAAGCACTGTAGCTAGCTACAGTCCTGGACATAATATGATGGGACACTTTTTGCAATTGTAGCAACACTCAAACAGATTCCTTGATCCTCCAACATCCTTTCTCCCTAGATCGTTGTTTTCCCAACCAAAAGATATTCCCAATTTAAACAATTTCAAGATCGAATGGAACAGTGGTGGTGCTGTCCCATATGTTTTTGTCAAGGACTGTAGGTACGTATTAATGACTGGAATTTGGGAAGGGGGAAACCTCTGCCAAGATTAACAGGACGATATTAACTCCTATATAGAAACACAGAACCACTCATATAGTCCCATGTCACATTTGTTACACCATAGTTCTGAGTTCACTGTATTTTTCAAGCACTTCAACGTTTGTGCTGGAACTGTAAGTCTGTGCAATGTCAAACCCCTCTGTAGGTGTCCTTAACTTCTGATCTCTGACAGACACAAAGCTGATCTGTTTAATCTGTTATATCAAGCAGTGGTCCATTTTCTTGCACGGTGAATTGTCGTTCTCAGGGAGAGGAGAGGAGGTTGCCATAGTGACCTGATCATCAGCCATCGCAAAGCAGACGAATCTGGAGTCTTTCACATCACATTCAAGCAAAAAGAGAGGTATGTCTTTGTGGAAGGTAGATCCATAAAAACCTGTTCATACAGTAAGTAGGTCATGTGTTCAGGAAATCAAAAGGTGATAATCTTACTTTTTTTTAGAATATCCTGAGAGGCGATTTTGTCATATTTAAGCAATTTACATTCTACAGTGAGAGTTAGGAAGTGTAATGAAGGATCGTGAGAAATGTTACATTATGAGCTCAGATTCGCTTGAAACTTGTTAATCGTAAAACAGCTCTTTTTACGAGTGATATTTCTATGAACGTATCAAGAGAACTTCACCTAAGTGGTCATTCAGAGCATATGGTTATTACATCTTTTTCAGATTGTCATCACCAATTAAGTTTGAGGTTGGAGACTGGCTGATTGTCAGTGATGAGGACACCAGCGTGGTCGCTAAGTCGGTGGGAACAGTCAGGTCCGTCACAACTGACAGTGTGACCATATCGACAGACAGGTTCGTTAATCCTGTTTAGTTTGGGGCCAATTTTGCGACATCTCGGTTACCCTTCGTTACTCATCCATCAACCAGAATGATCTCCTGTCTTTAAAATTTTTTTTGGTCTTAAATACCGTTATAAATTTTGCTTCCAATGCAATGTACCCATTGTCATTAAAGTCTGACCAGGAAGCTGTACATGAAAGTCCACCAAGTGATCCAAACGCAGACAGAAAACGGGACTCTGGTGTAATGTGGGTCACCAAAATGTCAGATGTTTGGTCGTGCTTTGAATTTTCCACCGGAGTTTTCCAATGATACGTTGATTCCTGATCAGAAACTGATGGTGAACTGTGAGGTCCTGATTCAAACAATGTGAATGCAGTATTGAGTGTTTTTGTAACTGAGAATTACAAACAATGTTAACCCTGATGTATTAATGTAGGCCTTACGGTTAGTTAATTAACTGACAATTTTCATCATCAGATGCTGTGAGAGAAAATTCGCAGATACAAAACCGTCCAAGAGAGCCAGCCCTCGTGCATCATTGTTTACATCAGTGACTCCCCCTAAAAATAAAAAAGAAAAAAAGAAGAGGGGACACTGTGGTACACTTATATGGCATGGAAAGAAAGATTTTTGTTCTCTAAGAATGAAATAGCATTTTGTCACATTTTGTCCAAATTATGCAAATTCAGTGTAAGAACATATAGTCATAAATTTAATACTTTCAGTCAGGACATAATATGGGAAATGAGAAGCAATTGTTAAGCCATCTTCCAGTGCTGGCCAAGTTAGATCTCATTAAAGGTAGGTACTAAGAAATAGTTTTGTGCACTGCAGTGCGGGAGTGATACTCTGGCCCGTAGCAAGGTAGGGAAGGGGGATAAAAACTTTTAACAGGGAGATGGCAGGCACATAACAATGTATCAAGTCAGTGGCAGACGTCAAACCCCCTGCAGGCCTTGTGATAATGTCATAGGCTGTATACAAAGGAAATATTTCGTTCACTGCAAAAGTCGGATTTGACCAGTAGACAGTCTGATAGGAGTTGAGTGCATAAACACAAATGGCCAAAGTTGGTCATTCCTGTTGCATCTTGTAGTGTCTCGAGGACTATAACTGCTTGTGGTTGGTCTCTTATCCTCAAGTAGAAGGCTGAAAATGATTGTGAACATCGGTACCTTGTTTGGTTGTCCAATGCTTTTGTCACAGTGGAAAAGACATGAATATTAAAATATTGTTAATGGCCTGTGTATTTCTTAGTGTTGACAAAGGTACAATAGAGGTCCTTTGTATGATATTGAAAGGTAGCTGTCAGCACATTGCACTTTAGTAACCTGGATCAGGGTTCAGTCCCCAGTCTGGTTTCAGTGAGATTGGTTTTTCATCCAAAAAGTAATCTACAGTTTTCCCCCTGATCAGAACTGACCTTGTGGAAAGAAACCTTGTTTGATCTTGAGTAAATATAAACAGATATAAATTCTGCTCTTTTTTTTTTTTGTAGTTCTCTAGCAACGTATCCAGCTAATCAACATATATACACGTTAGATAAGAATGAATCCTACGACAGCATGGCAAGCAGCTTTAATAATCTAGCCAACCTTATGTCACCATCAGATGGTAGGTGAGTACCCCGAGACCAAAGGATTAACGAGATCAACTAAACTGTTAATGGGAAACATTCTACTTTGTCTACTCAAGTTTCAAACAAGTCAAATTTGTGATCATATGTGTACTGCCAACTTTCGATCCAAATAGTTATTTTTAAGAACTCACTGTCCTTGTCAACACTTATAAGTTACAGTACCTTCAGTAGAATCTTTTCTAAGGATGACGCAGTTCTCGAAGATTGCTCCAAAATTTTTTGGATGACGGGTTTATCGTTGGAAAGTTTGAAACGGTTCTGTCATTTTGCTTTTTAAAACATTCCTTCTTCTCTTGTGTTAGGTCTATATTGAGGGATATCATCATTGACCTGTGTCCAAATAGTTCAGTCTCATCTTCTCCCTCGGACATTTCGTTATCGTACCAAGGTGAGTTACAACGATGCAGGTTACTCTCAACTGCTTTACACTGTCACAGCAAATTTCCTGACATCATCTTAGAATAAAGCCAAACATTCATGAGTGAGCTTTCCAGCACGTTACGCCTCTGTCATGATAATAATTTCGGTCGGAAGGATTCTCTTTGTTTGTTCTTGAAGTTTGACAAACCTTATAGGTAGCATTTCTCCTTTAAAGGGAAATAGGGCATTTGTTTCACAGAAAACATCCATCTTTTTTAAAGACAATGCTTGTGGATGCAGAATGATAGATTATTCCAAATAAGGAAGGACAGCAGCCTTCTTTTCAAGAAATTAGTTCTCACAGATAGAAACTTATTTGTTGCTCAACACTAATTTGTCCACCGTAAACTTTTCAAAATTCAAATGATGCATCTTCCGTTACTCATCACATGCATGTTGTTTTGAGGAGATGATATTTCGGCAGATCATTAGTTATGGGACTGAATGGTTTAAGCAATGAGTAAAGCTATTTCTTTTGTGTGTCATGTCGATGTATTCTAAACGCCCTATTTCCCTGTAACTCTGAGCAGGGCTTTTGACTTGCCCCGCCAGCATTTCATGTGGCACCTGGCCAACAGATCATTGCTAATTTGGAACCCTGAGCCTTGAAATGTTTAGCAGATTTCAGACTACATATGCCTTGGACAAACAATGTATCATTTTGGACAGTGTATACAAGAATGTTTACTATGTATGCAATGTGTTTACAAGGCAAGTAGATTATAGCTTAATAGACTGCCGTCACAAGAATGGTCAATGATCTCTCAGATTTTAGGGTGTCACTAGGCTTGCTTTGTGTACCCCCAGGAATCATTTTTAGGGAGGCACAGGAACTGTTGATTAACATTTGACTGTACAGGTGGCAATGAATTCTATCTCGTTTTCGGAAGGTGTTTTGTAGTCATTCCCTTAAATATATGAAACTATCTGGCTTGATTCGACCATGTCATAGTGCTGTCATTTGCCACTTTTTCTAGGTGTCAATTACCTGGCTAGCTCTCCTCACCATTACTGCGATAAATCAACGACGTATGTGCCACATTGAACAAGCACAGAAACAAAATCTTTCACTGTCTCCCATGTACATGTTCTCCTACCTTCATTGTTTCCTGCAGATTCTTAAACTAAGTTATTCAAATCATGCTATCCTCACTGTTACTGCAATAACTGAATGATGTATGTGGCATTGAAAAAGCACAGAAACAAAATCTTTTATGAAATGGAGGACATCAGGCATCTTAAATATCTTTGCAATTTTTGTTCAAACATTCTCAATTATAGCCTTCCAAGAATTTTGTTTCACGATTGCTCAGAGTGAACTGTTTAGGCAGCTCAGATAATGTCGAGGTATCCCAATTTAGAGATACTGTACCATTCTATACCATTATAAGTCAGCTTACAAAAGTCCTGACATCAAGTTGTGACTGCTCGTTAAAATGGTGGTGTCATTTTGTGAAATTCCCTTTTGCAACGAGTCAGTGACAGTTACAGTTAAAAAATTCCAACACTTGGTTTGGACGTGATTCATCGGAATGCCAAAGCGTAATCCTGATTGCTGTATCTCTGTGTTGCTCTATCAAGACTTGAATTGCTTGATGTCATGACATTCATGATTTTGCTGTAAGTTTGTAACTTAATATTGTCATGCAGATGGGGTGGCATGCAGATGGGGTGTGTTAAAGTGGCACGAAACGGTCACAAGTACCCTTTGCTCTATCGCAGATCACTGCCGATTTATTTCATCGCTTTTTTTTTTTTCCCCCTATCTACCGATTTTTTCATTTTGTTTTTTGTCATTTTAATGATCAGCGAAGAGGGTCTTATCAGCAATGAATACAGACCAACGATCTGCTGTGAAGAAGGTTCTGGAAAACGATAAGTTTACTCTGATAATGGGTATGCCAGGCACAGGTAAGAACATCACAGGTTGAATTTCTTATTTGTGAGTAGAAGATAACGTAACGTTCTTAACGTAATCTAACGCACACTGTGTTACGTATAATGTGTTCCATGGATGAATGTATCAGTAAGTGCTGTTGTGGCAAAGAAACTCTCAGTAGCCAGATCATAATTATGTGAAGTAGATGTAGATGGATGTTTAAAAAGAGAAAAAAAAATGCACAGGTAAGAATAACAGTGGCCGGCTTTGTTTTCGCAGTCTTCCGACAGAGTTTCCTTACATTCAAATTTGTTCAGTACAGTAATCATTTATTTAAAACCCTGTAAATCTGAAACCTCAATATACATTTTCGTCATAGATGACATCACCATACTACTCTTAAGTGTTGTTGCAATAGGTGACACTGTCGTAGTTGCTACACACACAACTGAAACAGACATGGTTCTTGCTGTCTGGAAAATTCATGAATATTGATTTTCATTCTCCAAGTCTGGAGAAGTCCTGAGATTTTGTAAAAAAGGACAAGAGTTGTGGAGAAATTGTGGAATTTGCAACAGATTGCTATATCTTTATGAGTTAGAAAAAAAAACTGTCTGTCACAATCATTGAGCCGTTTATTCATTGATCAGATTCTCCCGCATGTATTAGCTATGTAGTCCTGACAGAGTGATGTAAAGATCATAAATTTGTTGAAAATCACAAAATTGTCAGGTAAGATGGTGAATTGGTCATGTAAAGATCATGGGATAGTCACAAAAGTTCATTTTCCTTAAAAGCTGCAGGAACCCTGTCACAACAATACTAGTAATGAAGTCTGCTGAACTACGTGGCCTTAATAACAGTCGCTGTAAACACACGTGACTTAAAATTACAATAGTGATCATCTATCAATGTTTCTGTAACATACAAATTCAAAGTGACGCTTTGCCCAATGTTCCTGTCAAACAGCTTTCCATTCTTCATTTTCTTTCCATTTCAGGAAAGACAACAACAGTCGCAGCTTTAGTCCAAATTTTAGTCCTGGAGGGAAAGTCAGTTCTCTTGACCAGTTACACACACTCAGCAGTTGATAATATCCTGCTGAAACTCAAAGAGGTGTCAATCCACTTTATTTTTTTTATCTATTTTTACTACCTTTAAATCTATCTTATTTTCCTTACAATATTTAGTACTTTAACTGTGATGTTTTGATAATGAAATTATGTATTCTTAGAAATGATGTTTCCATAAATGTTTCTTTCATAAGGGAAGAGAATTCATTCAGAGGCCATAAAAGCCAAGGGGCAGAAAAGTGTGAATGAATTGATTAGGGATTTTTGCCAATCTATGTTCGAAATTGCAGTCAACCTATTTTCATTGTTAGGTGTTTAACAAACATCGTTGTAATGCTTATGTAGGTCAACAGTTCAACATTTTATGTAATACTTCCTGCAAAGGTGACGCAGCTGTCAGCGTGCACGTAACGTCAAGTTTGGCATTTTGAACAGTTGCATTTGTAAAGATGTGGCTTTTGCTTCAAACAATTTGAGAGCGAATTCATCTTTTCAGGTAGAACCAAAGCAGATATCAGTCATCAATTTCCACAAAACTGACACGAAATAGAATCACAGCTACGCTTTGCCCTTATGGGTCAAAAGTTGTGTGAAGTTTGATGTGAAGTCTAATTGTTTTGGCTCTTGAGTTTTATTTTTCACTGAGGAATCACACAATGCGGTTGATCCATCTTTTAGTTTCTCTTAAATTTGAACAATTCTAAGGATAAAGGTCAAAGTGGTAAAATGTGAAAAGTATGTCATGATGTCTTCAAACTATGGAACTAGTATGGCTGATGATCCTCAGATTTGATGGATAAGTAAACTGGATATAAGTTGTGATACCTGAATGGCTAATAATGTAGGTCAAAGGTCAAGGTTTTAATGTCACAAAGTCTAAAAGCTGTGCATTTTTCAAATGTCAGATTGTCTAGATAATTTGACTGATGTGGCTTAATTGTATGTCAAGTGAGTGAAACTGGTCATGCTAATTTTCCTTAGTGTGATGAGATCAAAAGCAGGAGCAGATCCAGGATTTTTGTTTGGGGGCAGTATACTAGATTCACCCACAGTGGGAGAGTCTCTTCCAGCGAGAGAATTTACGTAAAAGCAGTACTCTCGATATGGTGTACGAGCTTCTATATCAAAACCGTGGCAAGAAGAGCAACAGTATGATGTCTGATACATAATAATTCAGACACAATTGATCAATGTTTTGGGGGATGTATGTGCACCCATCCTCACAATCCCCTGCCCCCACCCCTTTCACATCAGCACTTGCAAGGGTCAAATAAATCAACAGTGATGCAACCAACTGCCTGACACACCCTGGAGATGCTGAATCTCATTGTTCCCTGGTCGTGAAAAACCTGGAAAAAGTCATAACAATGTGAAAAAAATTATGCCAGAAATGTTTTAAAATTCAGAGAAATTGTGTGAAGTCTCAGAAAAGCCACAATTTTTTTTTTTTTTTTTTCAGTGTTACATTAGTCCTCTCTCTCTGGTAATATCAAAACATAATCTCACTGGTAGTATCAAATTGGTGTCCCACGTGTAATATCAAACTTTGTTATTATGTAGGTACTCTTTACCTCACATTGCTTTAACTTTTCCTGTTATAGTTGAAAACATGTAAGAAATATGGAGGAATGTCATGGAAATTGCTTTTTGGTCTTGTGAAAGTCATGGAAAAGTCATAAAAATTGATTCTCTGGAAAGAGCATGACAACCCTGTCAACCACGTCATATGATGGTCATGTTATCTCACAACTCATTACAAGGTCAAAAGCTGTAGGAGTCAAAGGTTACAAAATATCTTTCCAGCAATATCCTCATGTCAAACTTACATCAAATATTCCATCCAATGGAGAAGATTATTACTATACATGCTTATTCCTCTCCCATTGTCAAAGATTGTGGTAAAGTGCAAATTTAATCAAAAAATGCACAGGATTCAAAACATTGTCCGGGGAATGAGAGAGTGAGAATTTTAATTCCTCATACAACTTTCAATTTTTCTTTCAGGTTTCAGTTTCTTTCCTTCGTCTCGGTTCCACCTATCGGATCCATCGTCAACTTCATCAGTATTCAGAAGAAACGATGCTCAGAGGTTGCTCTGTGGATCAACTGGCAAAAGTGATAGCAACTAAGGTGACTGTTGTGATGCTTACTTCTTGAGTCGTTAACTCTTTTGTTTGAAAGTTGTCAGTGTGAAGTTGAAGTAGCCTGGGTCAAGAAAGTTTTCGATATTCCATTGCTCACACACCAATTAGAATTGAATCATTTTGGTTCTCTCTCATTTTCCTTTTTGGCTCCTTTGTTTTCAGCGAAGGAAACTCCACTGTAAGGTTGGCTTGTATGTGTGTGTGTGTATGCCTGTGTGCGTCAAACACCTGCTTTGGTACGCTGTAACTCAATAGGAGACAGTCGAATAACGGTTTAACTTTTTATGTAGGTTTGCCATATTGAGAAGTTGTGCACTATTCTTTTTGGTGCCCATATCATGCATATTAATGAGGTTATGGGGTCAACCCGAAACTGGTTTGATCGCTATAACTCTACAATCATTTGCTGGAATATATCCAAAGTTAGCATAGATATGCAGATTGAGGATAGGTAAGTCTCCATGTATACTCCAGTAACTCCAATAATATACTTAGTTCTTAAAAGGGGGATGGGGGGGGCTCTCAACCCAATGTTGTTTATATAAAGCCCCCAAAATTCAGCTGTAAACAAAGTGTTGACCGACCTCGGTGCACTTTTGTGTGTGATTTTGCACTGTGCCTAGTACAGTGACAAGGTCACATTCTTACTGTGATGTAGTCAACATTGACAAAATTGACCCACAAATTTTGTGGTCTCCAATTGGTAATATGAAATATACTTACAAAGTTTATAGTTTAAAATTAGGTCTTTTTGCATTGGTTTCTGGTGACACATTTTCATGAACTTTTGCAAAGTCTTAAAGCTTCTTTGGCTCCATAATTATTTGTCAGATTGTATCAAAACAAAGTACTGTTAATGCAATTATTGTACGGTATTTTTTGGCTACGTAGAGAAACAAATTATATGGTCTTTAATAACAGGTGCAGCTATGATTTTAATATTTCTATTGATGGTAGATGCCTGCAGCAAGTTAATTGTGTTAAATTCCTAGGAGTGTATATTGACTCGAAGCTCTCATGGAGCGATCATATTTGTAATATCTCATCTCAAGTTTCCACAGTAGTTGGTATACTTGGACGTCTGAAATATGTACTCCCTAGCAATGCTCTTCGAATTATTTATCTTACTTTAATCTATCCACATCTTAGCTATTGTTCTGTTATTTGGTCTGCTGCCAGTTGTTGCCAACTGAACAGGTTAAATCTTTACAAAAAAGAGCTATTAGGCATATCACCTGTTCCAAACCACATGATCACACAACTGATTTATTCAAGTCACTACACCTTTTGACATTATCTGACATAATAGACGTGGGCATTGCTACTTTTGCTTACCGTTCTCTTAACGGCATCTTACCCGATCATTTTCTAAACTTCTTTACACACAACTTTTCAATCCATAATCACAATACCCGTCAGTCTACATCCCTGCATCAAGACGCTATTAAGACTTCTTCCCAACAAAGTTCTTTCCGTAACCGTGCAATCAAGCTGTGGAATTCTCTTCCACAAACCGTTACTGACAGGCCTAGTATCAAATCTTTTAGGAGAAACTTTTCCCGAATTTTTATTGGAACCTACTAAGTAGACCGACTTAATTAATTGTGTTTCTCGTTCTTGTGCTGCACTGGATTGAATTCATGATATTGTATTCCTTATACGATTGTCCTCAATTCTGTTTTTTCGCTGTTACACAGGTGGGAAGGGAGGGAGGAGGGAGGGGGTTGGCAAGACGGGGTGGGGTAGTTCTCTTCTTTTCGTTTTTCTTCTCTGTATTAGTGGTTAGGTTTCTGGAGGATTGGTCTGTTATTTTCTCTTTTTTATCTGTTGATTTTTGTTGTAATACTTTGTTCGTCGTTCGATTTGTATTGCAGGGGAGTGCATAATCCAAGCCCAACAGGATTTTTCGTGTACTTCCCTTCACCCGATGCCTCTGTTCATCTTGTGTTTGTAATTTTCTGTTAATGCATGAAGTGATAAAACAAATAAACGAAACGAAACGAGATAAAATGTTTGGGGCTTAATGTTTTGGAATGCAAATTTTTTTTTCATTTGTTGCTGTACATTTTGTCTCACAACTTTATATAGGCCCAAATATCCACAGTCTTACTGGACATTTATTTGTCAGATCTCAAACAGACTTGGATGCAATTTGGTTCCCTCTGTGTTGAGTGCTTGATGTTTCCCACTTTGGCGAGGAACTGTAGTGTCCTTGGGTTGTTGTTTGATTTTCTTGCAATTTCCAACATTTTGAGGTTTACAATTTAGGGAATTTAAAGTACTAAATCTCTTGAACAACTTGCCTCAATTTAGCAAAAACTTAACAGAAACAGAGAGTGACGCAAAAGGTGACAGACGTGACAGGGGACACAAAATGTCACAAACTCAGCCCTTTGATAGGAGAGAACAACACGACTGGTAATTTCAGCCGGTAAGGGGGAGGGGAGTGGAAAAGAGTCATTGAGTCATGCATTCAGTAGTGAAATTAAAGCTCTCAAAAGCTAAAAGCTTGAATAGGCTTAGATGTTAGGTTTAGAAGGTCACAGGTGGGACCTTACTTTACCATTATTTAATCATGAGAAGGAGAGTAACCGGCATAGAGAGGCTGACACATGCATTCGGAATGGTGCATGTAAAGTACGGTATATGAATGTCATCCTTCAAGCGGTTCCTTTTACATTTTTTGCAGAACAATTTTTGGGAGATTTGATGTTAGCTGCTCTGCCTGTCCACAAGAATGCTTGTAATTTATTTTTGGTTTGTAGCATCACCACTTAATTTGACTTTTTTTTTTACTTAAACTGAGTTTCAACATTTGATAGGTATCGAACTTTTCTTTTTTATTACTTATTGTATATATTTTTTTTTTATCTATTTGCAGCCAGTTATTGCCGCAACCAGCCTCGGCGTAAAGTCCCCTTTGCTCAGTCAGAAGCACTTTGACTATTGCATTATCGACGAAGCATCCCAGATCAGTCAGCCTGTCTGCCTCGCACCTCTCTTCAAGGCATCCAAGTTTGTACTAGTTGGAGACCATAAGCAACTTCCCCCACTTGTACAGAGTAACCCAGCAAGGTACAGTACGTTACACATTGATGCTGTCCTGTAATGCCACTCCTATCGTTTTTTGCTTTATTTTTTCTTCCTAATGTTATTAAGAATGGCAAGTTTGCATCCTTTGTAAAAGTTGTGGGCCATACAGGCAGTCAAAAATTCAGTCAAACTAACCTTTCATATTCCCATGAAAGATGAAGAAAAAAAAAAAAAAACAAGGAGACAATCTAAGTGTAAAGCCATTGTGTGCTTAAACCGATAGTGATGTTGCAATAAACGATATCGACAAATGATATCAATGTGAAACTTTACTCCTGATGTCGTTTGTGAAATGGCCCAAGCAATATCATCTGTACAGTGATGAAAAAAAAAAAAAAAATTCTTAAAACAGATTCTGATCACTTGTGTTCCATTTGCTATTCTTGTCTTTGCCCAAAATGTCTATTTTTACTCAAGATGCTTGTACAGGTGGGACATAGTCATCGATTTGTCTGACCTATTAAATGTGAGACAATTCCACCAGTCTCAACTAAGTCTCGTCTGTGAAATGTGAATAACTTTACAACACTCTTTGGGAAAATTATCCATGGATGTTTTACCCCCCCCCCCAGGTGTCTCTGACAACACCTCAACTTTCGTTTTTTTTTTCTAATGGTTTGTTTGCAGCTGAGATAGTTGGATTTGTATGTCTGTATTTTCATAGAATTGCCGGGATGGATGAGAGTCTGTTTCAGAGATTGGCTGCCGGCTGTCCTGAATCCGTTTGTAAATTGAGGCTCCAGTACAGAATGCATCCAGCCATAATGGACCTGAATAATGCCCTCACCTATCAAGGTGCCCTGCGATGCGGGAATCAACAAGTGCAGAGCTCCCTGCTAGATTTGCCGCTCTGTAATGCATCGAACGTAAGGTTTTTTTTTTGAAGGTTTATTTGAAGGTTTTTTCAGATTAGCACTATTCTTATGGACAAAACTTTTTTTGGACTCGTGTTCAGTCTTAAAGTCCGTCCAGTTTAATTTATCACTTGTACTACTGCGCATCCTTCCTGTGAAAAGAAGTCATGCTGGGCGTTACTTTGATATCAACTTTTATTCCTATCATGATTTAGAAGGAAAATTGTAAGTTAACATAATTGCAATCAATAACGTTATTATCCTAACCAAGAATTATTTCCAGTGTTGTGTACATTATATTGTAGTTATTATATACTGCCCTCTGTGTTTTTCTCCCCCAGGATTCCTTACCCGCCTGGCTTCAGGTGGCAATCTTACCCGAGACGGTGGTTAGATTCATTAGCACAGAACAGGTATTTTTTTTCCTTTTTTTTTTTTACTCTCCTGCTGATCCATGAATTTGTATTTTTTAAAAGCAGAAGACCATCTGTCAGAAAAAAAAGAAACTTTTATTTTAGGGTCATTATGTGAAGATGGAAAGATGTTTGTTCAATTTGTCAGTCGTGCTGCAAACTGTGTTTAATTTGATGTAATTTCGTGATGATTCTGGTGTCTTGACCACTCTCTCTGAACCAGAAAGACCTTCATTTCCTTAGAGTGAAACAAACTGTTTTGTTTTACAAGAAAAAAAGCTGTAATTTTGAAACCAATATTTTCTGCACATGGAATGATAAATTATTCAAAATGAGAAAGGACGGTAGCCTTCTGTTCAAGCAATAAATTTCCCACGCTCAGAAACCAGTTACTTAATTCTCAAGAATAATTTGTTCTCCCAAAGTTTAAATCTTCAGTTGATGCATCTTCTGTGACCAATCTTACACACGAATAATGTTCTGTAAAGATGAATCTTTGGCGGATGTTCATTGATGAGACTGAATGGTTCAACAACGATAGCTATTTTCTTTGTATGCCATGTTGGGGTGCATTTTAAACACCTAATCTCCCTTTAACTTTTCCTTGTCGACTAATTTACGATTTAATTCTTTTGTTTGCAACAAGTGAATTTTTTCTGTATGTGTGGAATAAATGTTTCATTAACTAAATTGTGTAATTACTGAACCAAAGACATATATAGTTGAGTAGGATTTCAATCATTTGTGTGCTACCGTATTACATCACAGTACAACCCCCTTTATGTAGGAAAATAAGTCTGTTATGGGCGAAAGGCATTCACCAATGTTACAGATTATTCTCTTACTAGCCACTAAATCAACAAGTAAACCGTCTGGTAGATTAACTTTGATAAAAAAAAACAATCTATTGTATATATATTACGATGCTGTCGCCAAGTGGATAAAAGGGTTGGCATTTGAAGAAGTGCAGCTTACCAACCAGACACTTTGGGGTTTGATCCTTTGCCTGGTCACAGTAAGAAGGGGTTTTAACCACAAGCAGTCTAATATAAGATTTTTCCATCTGAATTGACCTTGTTAAAAGGAAAAAAAGAGCCAATTTTCATAAAAGTTGTTCAGTTGGTAGTCACCCTGAAGTTGAATCTATATGTCACAGGCTTTTACAATTGTTTTCTCGTGCATAACTGCCCTTCAAGACCTGAATTATTTTCTGCCAACAAGTAATCACTGCAGCTTGTAACTTCAAAGTTGTACCATACGATGTCTGTTTGTTTATATCTTAATACACTAGCTTCTTTGTAAGGAGACCGAGAATGATATGAACCGTATGGAAGCCGATCTTGTGAAGACAACCGTGCAGTACCTAATCCAGGTTAGCTGTCCTAATACAGGCCTAGGAAATATTGGATTGCCTCGAGCAGTGGGTTCCTTTGCCATTAAACAGCAGTTCCTTCAAACTGAGGAAAATGAGTCTGAAAGAACATTTGCCATAAGATGAGAAACAAAAAGGAAAAAAAAAAATGTTGCAATCGCAATGTTGTAAAGGATCATCTCTTGTCTACTCACGCTATTCCCACTTTGCTTATAAAGACGGTTGATTTCACTGTAAAACTTTTTTTCCAGTTCGTTTGGAATTTGGTTGATTCATATGAAAGAATTACTTATCAGTTTGGGGACGAACCTTCCAATATTATGCAAAAGTTTGTTTATACCATCAATATCATTTTTCTCAGAGCTGCTGCTTGTTCACATTTGCTTATAAAGATAGTTGTTTTCATTTTCAAGCTTCCTCCGGTTCCTTTGTAATTTGGCTGATCCATGTTCTTATGAGGTAATTATTTAGAAGTTCTAGAAATGAACATTCAAAGATAATGATAACAAAAGTTTGTTTATGCCATCAATATCATTTTTCTAAGAAATGCTGCTTGTTCACTTTTTTCCATTTGGATGGTTGGTTTCACTGTAAACCTTTTCCAGTTATTTTGTAGTTTGGTAGATTGATAAGACAGAGAGTAATTTGGGGGATGAACTTTCAAAGATTTTGCGAACAAAGTTCTTCATGCATCAGTCTCATTTTTCTCAGAACTGCTCCTTGTTCACTGCTGCTCATAAAGATGGTTAGTTTCACTGTAAAACTTTTTTCCATTTCTTTTGTAATTTGAGTACCATGACATTGAGCAATTTTGGGGATGATCCATCTGCATAGCAATGGTTCGTTTTTTCCCCATCAACATCGTTTCCTCAAAACTGCTGCCTGTTCATGCTTTGCTTGTACTTATCAAGATGGTTGGTTTCACTGTTAAACTTTTTCCAGTTGTGTTTGTAATTCGATTGATCAATGTGACCTTGCCATTGAGCAATTTGGGAAACGATTCCCTTAAAGATTATGCAAGCAAAGGTTTGCTTATGTTATTAATGTTGTTTTTATTGGAACTTTGCCACTTCTCCTGGTTTACATTGATGTTAACATCAACTCCAGACTCAATAAATTGTGCAATTATGCAATGAGGTAACAGGTGAATTTGTGTTTGGTTTTCCACATTCAAGCTGTTATCGTCAATTCCGATGTGCTTAATGTCTCCAACAATCCATCACTTTCATGCTAGCTTTAGATATGAAGATGTGATTCAGATGTGAGCTACATTTGTATTGTAGTAATAGATATGATGTGGGATTTAAAGAAAAAAAGGAAAAAAAGTGAGGTCTGTGTTAATTGTTCCCAGTGCAAATGCTCCTGATCCAGTCTTGTGGTGTGGTCCCTGTACCCAAATTTGTGGCTTAGGTGTTCCTTACAAGCAGTCAGTCATCACTCCAAGCTACGTTTTTGGCTATCTGTTTGCAAAATTCTCAGTTGATTCTGCTCTTTGATGGATAGCAAATTCAAAAATGCAGAGCAGCTTTTGTTACACAAGGGGGGGGGGGGAAGTGTTTTGATTACACATGTGGTCCTTGTATTCTTACTACGACATGCAGCAATTAAAACTAGGTTTGTGAATACACAGGAGGAATTTAAAACAGGCTGTGGGAGGGGCTAGAAGTAAATGGTTGGGAGAACTGGAAGTGTTTTAAAACGATGAAATTCACTGCTTCTACCTTCTTTCTTCTTTTTTGGTTTTAAAGTTTGGGTGCAAGCCAGAAGAGATTGGTATTATAACTCCGTTCAGGAAGCAGTGTCGTCTGCTACACACCATGATGATGGAAGGTGTCTCAAAGCATGTCGAAGTCAATACCATCGACAAATACCAGGGCCGGGACAAGAACGTCATCATGGTGTCCTTCACACTTCACCAACAGCAGGTAAAACCATAAGGCATTGAAAGTGATGGATTAATAAACGGATGAATGGTGGTTGGGAAGGTGGTTGAGTGGATAGATTGGTGGGTAGATTAAGGATGAGGGTGGGTGAAGGTTGAGTAAGCTGGGTAGATCAGAGATCAGTAGGTGGGTGAGTGGTGGGTGACAGGTGGATAAGTGGATAGATCAATGAGTCAGTGGGTGGATAGATGGGTTGGTGAGTGGATAGATAAGTAGATCGATAGGGGATAGATGGATGTGGCATAATAGATAAGTGGGTGGATGAGTAGGTGTTGGTGGGCTGGATACATGGTGGTAGATTAAATGGAGATGGGCTGGTGGATTGATTGCTCGATGAATGGATGGATCAATATGTTATGACCCTACATATATACCAGTCAGCTATGTGTATTCATCCCTTACAGTAATTTACTGTTGTGCTGGTGATAATTCGGAATCCTACACTCCTACCTGCTATTCTTATGCTAACGAGGAATTCCGCTCTACCATTATGAAGAGATTACTCCCTCACTCTTCCACATGAGAACTACTGCAGTCAGCTTTATTTTTCTTTGTATGTACACTGAGCTCAATTTGTTTTCAGATTGGTAGGTGAGTGGTCGTTGCAAATGAAATAACGATGGATAAATTGATTGATCAGTTAGTATCAATCAATCAGTTAACATCACAAAGACAAGCTCAACGGTTATCATGTATTTCATCACTGTTGAACGGTGCATCGATGAGTCGACGAGTTGATGTCATTCGCTCTTTTCACTTTTTTCCTCCGTTTAGAAAAGGTCCATTCTTGAAGATGCCCGAAGAATCAACGTAGCATTGACAAGGGCAAAGAAGAAACTGATCATGTTTGGCAATGGATCACTGTTACACCCCATGACCTGCTTGTCCAAATTGATGAGTATCTTGGAAGAAAAAGGACTCAAATCAATCATCGCAAACAATTAAAAGAGCAAGAATGAACACCGATGGAAAGAATGTCGTGAAATTGTTCTTTTATGAGGTTTTGTTACTATTGAGAATACCATCAATTATTCCAAAAGATCCTGTTACAACGATGCAAGAAACTTAACAAATCAATGTAATTAATTCAGTCAATGTATCCTTTGATAATATATGTTGCAAGATGAGAACTTGTATGTTTTTTTTCAGTTTGTTAATTACATCATAGATATGACCACTCAGTCTATATGGTCATTGCAAGCCTTGAAAACACAACCTTGTTAGTCATTTGATGACTCTCCGTGAAAGAGAACTGAATTTAAATAACGGCTGTTGTCACGTTATATCCACACTGTAATACACTGTATGCATACTGTGTATAAGGATTGATTTCATGCCTAATGGAGTGACCCATTAAGAACAATGCATGGAATGAACATATTTCCTTCATTTTATTTGCACAAAACTTGGGCATGTGTGTTAGTGCACATTCAATTTTGGTAATCTTGTAATACCTTCAACTAAGCTAGTACAATACTGACACCAAAGAGCAATACCTTAAGTTTATTTACATTGAAGTATTTCTTCATATTTTGTATAGACAACTGATGAAATGATAGCAGAGATGCACTAGAAATTGGCCAGGCGTAGTAGGGCCTATGGGAAATTCAAGATAGAAAAAAGTAATGAATTAAAACTTCTCCATATTGGGAACTTGATCTCGAGAATGCAGAAAAAAGTTTTCTAGTGAAGGAATAGATTATGGATATCCACATCTTGTGAACCTTCTTCTGTTTTGACGAAATTATTACTAATATTTAATCATGTGAATCAATTATTGAAAGTTATAATAGAAAGACAGTGGAATATATGTTCAAGTTAAAACTCTTTGATTCTGATTGTCCTTATGATTCTCATATTTTCATATAATTTTGTTTTAGTCTTTAGTCATCAAATGAACAGTTGGAAAATTTGCGATAATTTGTTTAGATGCAAAGGTTGAGGAGTGATTACAAGAAGTTTTTAAAAGCATATTGGTGTAATCACCCCTAAAAAAATGAGACAAAGCTAAATCAAAATGGGAAAACACAAAAAAGATATGAGCGTCTAAGGAACATCCCCTCGATTTCAGGAAAGATTGAAAACAAAACTGAGGGGTACGCAAATATTGCGAACTGCACTTTGTACTTCACGAGTTAAAGTGCCGTCTGGCCCGGCGACAGAGCTTTTTTAAGATGCAAAATAAATATGAGAATTTTTGTCAGAAGTACAAGGGGGTAATAAACATAAGAGTCAACAATTGGTGACTTGAGATAGGAATCGAAGGTAGCAGAGCAAACAGTGGGGATATTTTGTTGTGTAGTTGTTCCAACACTAATACACTAATAAAGTGATTGTTAAGAACATTACAGACTGCTTCCAAGGATCAGGGACTACATTACCATTGTGGAGAAGTTGATCACTGGAATTTTCATTACTCTGTGGATGTAGAAGATGGTTAACAGAGTTGCCTTTAGAATTGCTGCTTATGAAAAAGATAAGCTGTAGAATCTATTTTTAGCACATCTTTAAAGTAAGGCGGTTGCAAAAGAGCTTCCAATCATTAAGATTTTGTGAGGCACGATACCATAGATATTTCTTGTACGAGCGTTACTTTGTCTTACGCAAATTAAAATAACCTGCTGATATCCACTCATCACTAGAGCAAGTCTTCCGTGTGTTACTTGGGACGAGAGTGTAGCAACTGTCATAGGGATAAGCAAAAATATCATTAAACTTATTAAATGCCACGTCAGGATCAGTAAACTTAAAAGAACGTCTTCCCGGATCTCATTACGTAACAAAATATGGAAAAGATCAAGAGTAGCTGGATTGATCATTCGTTTGTAAATAATAAGTGGAGGCGATCTTGGACTTTTTATCGAGAAAATTCATTTGAGACATTACTGAAAAATAGGTCTGATATGCCATCAAATATTACACACAGAAAGTAAACGTTTTTGACAGTATCGGTGAAGATTACTTCAAGGAGAGTTGCAGAATCAGTGAGTTTCAAGAGATTGAAATCAGTTGAAATCCCATATTACAAAGCAGTCAAGGTTCTGCCTACTCAACATCATAAATACTCATGTGGATGATATGGCGAACAAAAAATCACTTACTCCCTGAGCTTAGGGCAGAAAGTAATCGTCGTAATGAACAGTGGCGGCGCTACGGGGGGGGGGGGGGGCATTTTCCCCCCAGATTGTTTCCTTGGCCCCTCAGTTGCTCTCACCCTTCCCAATCAGATCCTGTACTCATCCAGAATTAATTTAATCACAAAGCTATGTATTGGCATTGGACTGAATAAGAACAGCTTCCGGGGAACCATGATTGATTAAATGCCTAATTTATGTTACACAGGCTACCAGTTTTCATATCATGCCCGTAGTCACTTCAACTGTGGCTACGGGGAGAATTAAACTGTCAAAGAAGAATGGTAAGTACTGCACATTTTTATAGAATAAAGTGACTGGAATGGAAGTGTATGTAGCGTGTGTGCGTGTACTCGGTGGCACCGCGTAAATGTGAAATGGTACTCCCAAAGAAAAAAGTTGGGAACCTTGAAGTACGGTCAACCGAAAATAAGTAATATAAAAATAAATAATATACCTCTCTTGGGACTTAATTCTCCACCCAGAGATATGCTAAAACCTCAGAGCTTCCTGGGCTTCGCCCCCTGGACTCCCACCGGGGCATTGCCCCTGGACCCCACCAGGGGCCCTAAGGCGGGACCCCACCCGCACGGACTCGCGATTCGCGCTCGGTTTCGCGCTGCGCGAGAGAATCTTTGCCCCTTTAACATTTTCCTCTGCCCTCAGTTTGCCTCCCCCCCCAAGTCTGACATTCTGGCGCCGCCACTGGTAATGAAAGAGGCGTTAGCGAGGCTGAAATTTCAACGATTTGACGCTGATGCCCTCAGTAAAAGTGCAAAGATCAAAACGAAGCTTTGTAACCGTATGATGAATTAAAAAAAAAAAGTGTTGCATCACTAACACGACAGTGTCTCGACGGAGTCTCAATGTTATGCCCGGGAATGTCACACGAAGAACGGAGATTATCATGTTAATTTAGCCACATCTCAGTTTCAGCAATAATTAAGAATTTGACGATTCAGTGATTGTAGAGGAACAAGTTATTGATACTACTATCTAGCGATCTAGCATTCAGGTGATAAAGGGTGACATATTGTAATTCCAAGTGCAATTAGAAAACAAATTAAGTTCAGCCGCCCTAAAAAATAAAAAACAGGACAGATATGTCTTAGCAAGTGGAGCTCGTAAGACTTGTGAACAAAACTATGAAGAACTACATCGTTGAAAAGCTTTACCACATAAATAGCTAGGAAGTTTTCTAATGTCGGATGAAATAAGAAAAAAAACAAAACAAAGTCAATCCAAACGGAGAAAAAGAAAGTTGTCAAGGTGTAGGTGACAAAGGTGCAAGTATCGACTGGAACAGTCCACCACAATCAGCAGGTGGTGGAAGAACTGAACATTTCCTGACATTTGAAAGGCTCCATATAAATAATCGATGTCTAATTAAAGTGGCGTTCACTATAGTAACCACATCGTGAGATGAAGATGTCAACATTGTAATTACTACTTTGGATATTATTCCGTTGGAAACATACGGTTTTCCATTTACGGATCGCCGGCATCCCCCCCCCCCCCCCCCGAGAATCTCATTCTGGTACCCTGATTAAAAAGTTGGCTCACTTGTTGCGACTGATAACACAGACGAAACAGTAGACAAGGGTGATAGGTACGTCTCTCTGTATTGCAATTGTTTCACTCTCTTGTGTTGATTGCAATCAATCAATGTACAGCCAAATTAGAACCAGTATAATGTATTGGCTTGCGGCATGTTTACATTTGTCGTAGGATTCCTATCTCTCCTGATGTCAATGAGGTAAAACTGTGCCATTGTACTGAGACATATATCACAGGCTTTAAAATTGGTCCTAGCGTCCCCACCGGGTTTTGTCAATAAAAAGATTGAATACGAATTAAGTTAAAGCCTCCACCCTATAAAACAGAGTTACAATCAGAGCCGTATGCCGTATATATATATATATATATATATATATATATATATATATATATATATATATATATATATATATATATATATATATATATATATATATATATATATATATATATATATATATATATATATATATATATATATTAAAGTTAATAGATGGGGTCCCCACAGTTTTGTAAAACGACTGGCAATGGATGTTTCAAACGGTATGAACAGACGATAGTGATAGTGAGGTTACAGTAAAAAAAATATATCTGTGATAATATATCTACCATCAACATCAGAAAATGTATTGCAAATATAAAAATGGACATTTGGAGTTAATAAAATTGCTACCCTTAGTAACATCTGATCCATGGAAAAAAATAATTTTACCACCCCATTCATTCTTCCAAATACGTTCAACATCTGAGGAACTGTGCGTCTCTTGATCCAACATAAGAACAAACTTATTACGGTGGAAACACGCAAATTGCTGCTTGCGCTTAGGTACTTAGGTTATACAACAACAAATATTGAGGTTACTCATAGGATATTACAGTAAGGCGATGTGAAATGTAAATAAGATAAATGTACATATTACATATAAACAATGAATATGTATAACGTTAACTTGGGCATGTAGAAAGCAAGAAAACGCAATTCTCTGCATGAGATGGGGAAGAAAAGGAACAAAAAAAAAAGAAAGACAAAAAACGAGGAAGAGAGACAGAGAGAGAAAAAACAGTCAAACATAACAAGTTACTGGCGGGTAAGAGGTAAAAGATAACAAACCAAATGTGTATGAAGAGTTCCAACAATGGGAAGAAGAGAACATAGAACGATTAGAACCCGAATGGAAAGATAGGCGATATAAGTAGGTATTGATGAATCCTCAAAAAATCCAACTTGAGTGAGGTAGCCGTATTAATGGAATTTGTATGGCTGTCCATCGTTTCCGTCTCCAAGAACCTGCAGAAAACCTAAGCTTTATTGTCCCTTCGGTAGAGATCTTGGACTTGTTCTTTCCAGCATGGCTTTTCCAGCTTTTGTAAGGTCTTCTACAATGTAATAAGGCTTACTAGATAGCGCCTTTCTGGCATTTCGCAGAACTGCTATCTTATCTTGGTAAAAGGAAAGTTCCACTATATGACGTTCCTGTCTCTATAAGTACCGGTTACTTTTTCACCATCCACGTGCCGGGGCTCTCTGTTTTGCAGTTGGGGACCTCTTCGAGAATTTTGGTAGCCAATTCGATACAGTTTTCGGCCTGTCTTGTGCGCACCCCAACAGCCCTGATGCTCAGTGCTTCTCCTTGAGAACCACTTTAATATCTCTGCATGGGTCTCTCTTGCTCGTGGACTTTGAGAGAGCTTTCCATCGACTTGATTGAAACTACAGTATTTATTCGAACGTGTTTAGAATTTTTCAAGTTTAAGGAAAGTTTCATCAAGTGGGTTTGTACTTTATATTCGAATGCAACGGCAAGTGTATGTAACGATGGCTATCACCTTTCAATAGGGGTCAGACAAGGCTGTCCTTTAAAAACCTATCTATTTATCATCATTTCTTGCAATTTATATCAATACGATGGTTGGGCCTGGGAGAGGGTTTGTAAGGGAAGAGATGTCCCCCGTCCCCCTTCCAGAGCTTTTCCACCCACTAGGTAACCTCAAATGCAAACTGGTGAAATATTTGGAATATTTTTAAGTCATAAAATGTGCTAGACTGAGATATGAAAAATTTGCAACTGGTATTTCACATTTTCCGACTATCCTCTCACCTCCTCTGAAATATAAACAATTCTACCTGGAATTTCGCAGTGTTACTGAGATCTTTTTTTTTCAATTACCAGATAACTCTAAACACAATCTGACGCAATATTTGGCATCTTTTGAAGTCATAAAATGTGCTATAAACTGATATTTCCAAAACTCGAAGTGGTATTTCAATTTTTCCGACTATCAACGCTTCGATCTACACCTCAATATGAGAAATTGCCACTGATATCACATTTACTGAGAAATTTTTCAATTACCAGGTAACCTATAGACACAATCTGGTGCAACAGTAGGCATCTTTCATAAAATGCACTTGGCTGAGATATGAAAAATTCCAACTGGTAGGCCCTATTTCAGATTTCCTAATATTGTAACTGACAGAATTTTTTTTTTTGGGGGGGGGAGGGGGAGGGAGGGGTGGAGACATCCCCACATCTCCCTGTCGCGACGGCCCTGGTGCTCACAAGTAACCACAGAAGATAATGCTCCTGGTTATGTCTGGCGTTGGCCTTAGTTGTACTGTGGTCCATATGAGCCATTATTTTATCATTCATTTATTTGTTAATTCGTCCGCACAATCAAATTACACAAATATAGTTTGGCGGGACAGGGTACTCGAAAAACAAAAGTTTTTCGAGCTAGTGCTCTTGAAAATAAATAATACGAAGGGGAAAGAAAGCAAAAACAAATACAGAAGAGAAAAGAAGAAAGAATGAGGAAGTAAATCAATCAGTGTACTACATGATTAGGTGAGCTTTCACCTTACCCTTGAAAGTAGCATTAGTTCCTACAGTTTCTAACGTCTATCATGATTGTGAGATAACTCCAAATCTTATAGCAATAGTGATTTAATAGCAATTTGCCGTGTTGTATATGGTGTCTACTGGTTCAGAAAAGAGTGTTACTCCTGGTAATGGGTCCCGCATCTGTGAAAAAGCCATGGGCTGACAATATTACTGAAAGCATTAGGTACTGGGTAAAACAACTCATTTTAAGCATATGAATATATGAGGATACCAAGGTCCATGTGCAAGGTGTTTGTATGATAGTTTTGACCTTTGAATGTGACACATTGTAAGATTCTGCTTTGAAGAATTTTCAGGGGCTTGATTATAGTGGGTTTAGCCATACCATAAATTTCTGCACCACACGGTAAGTTGAAGAGAACTAACGAATGGTATAGTCGGATTGCAATTATCATGGGGGATTGAAGCACTGAGACGAAAAAAGATGCCATTAATTTTAATCAAATTGTTACAAAGATCATCAATGTGCTATTTGAGGGATAACTGATCGTCAATCAAAAGACCTATATATTTTGCGCAGTCGGTGCTAGGAGGAGAGTTAGCTTGGTGGTTAGAGTGTCCGTCTTCCAATCAAAGGGTCCCCGGATCAAATCCCGGTGGAACCACTTGGAAAATTTCTGGGGATTCAAATTTGACTTGTTCAGTAAAGCTGTTTACAGTGGTGCTGAGGGGTTATTTGGGTTCCTCAGTGTTGTCCGATTTAGGTCTTGTCCGCTTCAGCTTGCTTGGTACAGCTGATGGGCTGCTGAGCTGGACAGGTTCTCCACCCCTCCCAGCCTTTGGGAAAGTGAATAAATACTGGGGGACACACTCTCGTCCGTCGGATGGGGACGTTAAATGGCGGTCCCGGGAGCAGGTTTGGGTTTGCATAGTTTGCATTGGCGATTGTCTGGTTTCACCCCTGCCTCGATATCCTCTGGACACTTATCGAAAAGAGTAGGCGAATCTCGCCGGTGTACATCCACGATCAACACGGTATAGGGTCCTTGATGAGCCCATATGGGGCTTCCTGATCCTTAACTTTCAAATTCAAATTTTTAACGTTCTTCATAGTAAAGTGGTCTGGGCAAGCATGGGGAATACAGTCTTTAGCATGGAAAATTGAAAAATTGGTTTTCCGCAGATGTAAGGTAAGGTTTGTTTGCATCAAACTAGACCATAAGATTTTCCAGAACAGAATGAGCTTTACTCACAAGGGTAGTGCAATTTGATGAATCATGAAAACAGTGTCATCGGCAAATAGTCTGAGGGACTCATTAGTCACAATAATGTTGATATAATTTACGTATAACAGAAAAAGTAGAGGTCCTAGTGCTAAGAATCCTAAGGGACGCCAACATTTACGTAAGAAAAACGAAGAATAAATACCACTAACATACGTTAGTTGTTTCCTGACTATACATGATGTCAAGGGCTTAACCATCAATGCCATAACAATGTAACTCATAAAGGAGAACATTGTGGTCGACCTAACAGTGTCGAACGCCCTCTTTAGGTCGAGATAAAGCCCCAAGGCACTCTCACTGTTATGAAAGTAAGTATTCATGAGTGCAATTAACGCTCTCTAAAAGAACATGGCTGGTATCGCGGTATTTTCTGAAACCGAACTGAGTGAAAGTTATACAGTATAAGGTATTATCGTTATTTAAAAAAGCCGCCCGAGTCGCTTCACAATAGACCTTTCAAGTAATTTGTTCACGTAGGGGAGCAATCTGATAGGCCGGTAATGTTTCATTGAGTGAAGTTGTGGATTCCCCCTCTCAAAGATAGGAATGACTCAGTGGCCAGAAAGTTCAAAGCTTCGGGATAGGATAGGTACCTGTAGTAAACGCAAGATCAACGAGGCTGCCGGGATGCCAAAATTCTGAGTAACAGAATTAAATAACTCTTCAGGGGAGTGCTAGTCAGTTTAGAGGCGGAAAATAATGAACAAACTTTCCCAGACACATCACATCATAGTGTGCTAATTGGAGGGCGTTGTACTGTTTTATGAAGTTGGAAAAAAATTCAACATTTTTGGAAGGGGGGCACGGCCCCCTCGGCCACTTCTCCCCCCCCATCCACCCATGGTACTTCCTCATATATTTTTCAGTTTTCATTTATTTCATTATTTTTCATTAATTTATTTAGGACTACTTTTTATTTTTCACTCATTCATTTATTTATTTATTGTCGCTTTATATTATGATCTTACTTCTTGTTTAGTGTTTTTTCTTTGTTGCTAGGCTAGTTCTTTTAGATTTTTAACTTACTTTCATTCTCTCTATCGCCTGCATATATTTTGGCGTCTTTATTCAATACATTTTAAACAACTTCTTACATTTACTCTAATCTTAACTTTCTCTCCTGATACTTTGTCATCCATTTACGTGGTGTATTCGTTTAATGTATTCATTGCACTGACTTGCTTTTTACGTGTTTTATGCTGTCAGTTGAAGTGTAGTTTACAGTGCCCAACTTTACCTTCTTTCCTGATATTGCTAATTCCCTCTATATTGTTGTCATTAATTTTGTTATTACAATATTTTTATTGAGAAATTCCGACGGAGCAACCAACACTGTACAGGAGAATGTGAGGGGGGGGGGACAGGGGTTAGTGTCTTAATTCACCAACTGAAATGCAACTGCTACGTAGTTCTAAAATTTTGTTGCAACACTTTTGTTCCAGATTGTACTATAGATGAGAATCGATTGACCAGCAAAGCAGCACGAAGCGCACAGCGGCTGCTTTTACGCCCGTGACCGACCCAACTAGTAGGGATTCCCTGTGTGCCAGTGTGATGTCATACTGATCAATGATGTCATCTTTATTGTGTGACCGTATGGCATTACCTTCTGCTTGAACCGGTCATACCTTTTCAGCGATACATGGAGGAGCACTGAATGTACACAATTGTGTTTGATATTTGTTGTGCACTGAAACCGTACCGGCCGTACGTCGGCCTTGCCTAGCCTGTATATATTGTGACTGTAAGATGGTAAGATGACATGATGGTGGGACTAAAAAGTTAGGTTTGTTATGAAACCGTGTTCCTTTCTCTCACCAAGATGGGTTCTGAGGAGAATTTAAGTGCAATTCCGGGCAATGGTGACAGATCGATTTCTGGTCTTCATGGTAAGCAAGAAATTTGTCTTCATATGAGTTCAATTTGCAATTGCAATGTACTTAGTCACTACCACTACCAGTTTGCCTAACATAAACAGTTCAGGCTAAGCCTACTAGGCAATCACAATGCCTGACTAACCACACACAGCAGCAAGTAAGGAACACTGTGAAATAGTATGAGTAATATCGGCAACGTAGGCTAAGTTAGTAAATGCTGTAACCTCAAGCTGTGAACCTTGTAATTAAGCCAAAAATGGGCTTTATTGGTCTTGATATTGTGGTAGATATGTTGTGAAATTCCCAATGTAGCTTAGGCTTAGCTTTTAATAATGATATCAATCAGATTGGAATGTTTGCAAAATGCACAGTGGATGATTTTTGGCAGTTTGAGAGTGCTCACATAAACCTCTCTTCTCCATGGATTTGCGCTGGGAATACAGTTGGTCAGTTTGGAAATGTATCATCAGCAGGGTCAGCACTCCCTGTAATTTGTAGTCTAGACTATATAAGAAATGTTCATTAGTACTTGCAAGGATGACAAAAGATTTTGTTAAATTTGCACAGATGGTGATAAACAAATTTCTTAGTTTGTGCAGATAGCTATCTTTTCTTATTTGTTCTTCCTTTTATGTCGCCTCCTGAGAAAATATTAATCTTTCCAATCTGTGATATATTGACAAGTTCCTAGCGGAAGTTTATATAAGGTACAGTCACTAGTCAAAGTAAACCTAGGTCTAGATGGTGCCAATATGTGAACTTATAAGTTCTAGGCCCACAGAGTTCACTCTCTGGTGAAATCTAAGGAGTTCTTATTTGTAGAATCGGTGATCATCAAGGTTGTCATCGATGTTTATGGTTAAGTTTTTTGTAAGAATTATGTCATCAAATTGGTTTGAAATTTAAGTCATTAAAGTTAAAATGCAGTCACCCACTGAATTGACATTCCATCCTATACTAATTAATGGATTTTTTTCACATTAAAAGTATGCGATGGATCATTTTTGTTGATGAATTTGCTTAATTGTGCTGCATGATAACTTGCATACTGATATTCAACAACATCATGAAAGGTAAATGTGAAGAGAAGTGCAAGATTTTGATGTATGGGACTATTGCTTATTCCTCATTTCAAGCTATAATATAGACCTAGGCCTAGCCATAACCCAAGTGAGCACAAGTCATGGCTAGAATTGAAATATAGCACAGTGTTTAAATTTAGGGTGACGTTAGGTGAAATCTTACCAGGGTTTGAGGAAGTAGTCACATGTCACTTCTCATCACTGATTCTAAATTTACAGTAACCCAGTTCCTTCTAATGGTCTAAGACTGAAATGCTGTACTGTATTTAAATCAGAATGCCTATAGTAGGCGAACACAGTTTCATGCATAACATACTGTATGTACCAGAACAGTGGTTCCTCTTTTGTACCTCTATGTGTAACCCTTAGCTACAGTAGCCTGTCCATCCAAAAAGAAATAGAAAGATTATTCCATTTCAAATATAGCATGATGAAATGTGGTGTAGGTAAAACAAGACAAAAGTCATTTAAATCAGTGAATGCAATGCTAACATGTAATTTTTTTTTTCTAATATTATTCTTTAATCATTCTGCGGACATCATCCATCATGAATTGCTGTTAAACAAGATGTAGCAAACTTGCGCAATGCTTAGCAATCTAGTACGACACAAAACAGCTGTTCACAGGTGCCATTTAAAATCAGACAATCACAGTTGATACACACCCCCATGTGCATTTTAAACCTGAAATATGAGTTGTACTGACAATCGCCTGGTCATCTACGTTTGTTCTTTGTCAGTGTTCCAGGGAAGAGGAAGTAGAGAAAAAGATCACCTGTCACAAAATCTGAAAGAGAACTATATACTCATCTTCCAGATTTGAGTATGAATTTTCTGGACACTTTTGTGGCCCTCCAAAATTCAAACTCTCCAAGAAAACATAGCAGTCAATCACCATTACCTGAAATCAGACTGACCAGTGGGAATGTATATAAACATTCATGTATACCAAAATGGAGCTGAAACAATATTTTTTTTTGTAGTGGGTATGACTTATTCTGTGGACTTTCACTGACAAATTTTCAACTCATATTCCAGCTTTAAACATGTTTACCGTACATTAAATGTTTTCTCCAATAGTTAATAACTTCAGCAATTGGTCATAAGTACATGTCTGCAGTAGTGCATTTTATTGTAGCTACAGGTTGCTTTGTCAGTTTGCACACACCTTGCTCCTGAGGTTCTTAATGCTTACTGTGTTTGTAGCTGTGGTGCAACATGTACAGTATGGAAATATGGGTCTACTCTACAACAAGGGCAACTTGCACTGTGCATATGTGTATGTGATGATTCTCTCACCATATTGTGTACTGCTTATAATATTTATGTAATTTCTATTTCCAACCTCCCTGTTTTTCCACTAATCTTCTGATATTTTGGCTCTGAAAAATGTACTGTACTATACAGTATATCTCCTGATTTGGGGGTCATATGAAAGATTGCCAGGTTTGCAAATGCTTATTTCATCTGCTTCAACCACAGTATACTTTTATGTGTTGCAACTCCCACGGTCTGTGTTTATTTACGGTAATGGTACACAAGGATGATTTAAAAACTGGAACTGAAATTTCAAAACAAATTATTAAATGTATGGTAGGGCCTGCTACTTCTTTGTTATGATGGCTGGGAAAGGTCATAATACAGCATGTACTTCGTTTGATCATTAGTAATTGGAAGTTACTTAAAAGATGTTATTAACATTGACACTATTAAAACAGACAATTTCCTACCACAGGAAGTAATATGATGGAACTAACATATGTGCAGACACCATGAGAGAGATGTGCTGTCTACATTGTAAAGATTCCAATATTTGTAGATTGGTACTGCTGTATGTAGAAGGGAGCCTAGGAAGGCATAAATGGCAAAAGTTTAAGCATAGTTGATTGGGTGTACATATAGGAGTATTAAAATGATACTTTTATGGTGTCATGAAATATTGTAAAAGTAGTAGAAGGGCTGGAGACTTTCCTCCGTCAAGGTGAAACTGATGTTGAAATGTCTTCTTAAACTTTCAGATTGCTACTGTGTAGTACTAGTTCTGTACTTGAGCAAAAGAATTATTACTCTATGGACATGCTGTGACTAAATTAGAATGTTGACCTTGATAGGACATCTAAAATATTGTCACATGAGTCATTAAGTCTACAGTAGTTACTGTAGCCTAAGTCACAATCTGAACATGTTATCCCAGTGTTATCAACTTACAGTACCACATTGTGCATAATTACAGGAGTGTCTGTTTTCTTTCAAAACTTTGTTAGAAATGAAATGTGCATTTAATTTGCAATAAGTGATGCTGCACAGTATTGTGTGAAAATTACTGTATGCACTGATTTTACTGACCAGACTCCCAAAACTGTCAGTTAATGGTACACATACTGTACTGTTTATGTACACAATTAGGCATCAGTACTGTAACTTGAAAGGGACAGTTAATAAAACATTAGACGGTAATTGAACGACTGGATTCTGTTAGTACAATCATCTCCTTTTTTCTTTTCTCTTGACTGTGAGGTGCTTTTCTTTTATATGCCATTTCTGTGATCTGTTTTTTTTTTTTTTTCATTTCATGGGACTATTACCAATGTTTTCAAATGTTGCCCTTCATTTTAGGGGCCAAGGTCACATACTGTACATGTATCACAGTATCAAAGACAATGAGTACAGTACCAGCTTCTTTACATGATAAGATGCAGTACAAATTATTACTGGTGTCTGATTAAAAGTACATCTGCAATGGGATTGTTAGTGCAAGATGCAGTACTGTATAGAACTGAATGTTATGCACATCACGCTTATGCCCATTTGTTTTGTCCATCCTTCTTAATATTATGTTTCTGAAGAAATATAAAAATTAACGACATTAGCCTTGCCGACATTACCATTAATATTATCACATTATCACATGTGTGCCTTGCCAACATTACCATTAACTTAAACACATACTATGTGTCCCTGGATCTATCAGGCTTAACGTACATCATTCTGAACTTGACCACTTGCTACTCTGTGTATATCCAGAGTGCAAGACTTCTTTGAATCTGAAAGTATAGTATTGCAGGATCCTCACCCAGGTTGCTGCCATTCTCTCTCACCTCAATGAGGAAAATAAGGTCATTTGCTATTTGCCCTTTTCTAACTGAAGAAACAATTGAAGTTGTGGTGGACATTAATGAGACGACGCTCTTCCCCTTTCCAGCCTTTTGTCTCGTTAAAGTTTCCACTCATAGTCTGCAAAAGTCTGCAACCTTTTTCACGCAGCTTTGATACTACTGCACATTTACAGAATCTGCAAAACGGTGTTGTCCTCTCCTGGTGGACATGGCTTGCAGGTTTTGAAAGATTCTGAATGCCCACAGATCTCTTGAATTTTGACATATAAGTACAATAGTTATTTTTGAGCCTGTGTAAATGTTTAATACAGTACAATAAATAATATCGATGTGAAAAAAAAGTATCTTTTATTTTCAATAGTAATAACAAGCACTCTGCTGTAATTCTTTCATACCACAGTTTTGTTCAAGAAAGTATTTTTGTGAGAGTCTCAGACTTCTTTTGTTTAAAAGTTTTGTTATCTCGTTAAGAATTTAATGTTTTCACATTTGGTTGTGTTTGCAGTTGTCACTCAAACAGATTCCTGCTCGAGGGAGATACCCAGGGCAAAAAATATGCTGCCTCTCCTCCGTGAACAGATCGCGATCTTGTCAGGTGAGTACTGTATGTGAGAAGCTTTGGGATAATTTGCATTTTGGGTTTGATGAAACGTAAAATATGCTGTACGTGCTTGTGATTGTAGAAATGATGACTCAAGTGTGGAAAGCTTGTACCCATTTCATACTCCTTGTAGGAAAGCCTCTTTTAGTGGAAGAAAACTGTTGTTTTTGATTAATGAAAGTCATTTTGGGTCGCAGGAATGGTGTTGGAGATTCGTTGGTACCGTAGGGTGTATTGAAGAACCATGTTGAGAACAAAATGTCTGGTATCTTTCTTGGAGGTCAAAGGTCGTACGAGATCAGTAGGGATCAAATTCTAAAGTCTAGACAGGAAGCTTGTGCTGATGTCACACTTGTTGGCGAACCACTACTGTAGTCTTGGTCAAGACGTTTAATATTCGTTGTCTTTAGTATAAATGCAATGCTGTTAACAAACGTATCCAGCTGCTGCCCTTACTGCACCCTATTTGTGAGATGTTTACACGTGAGCTCTAGGAGTGTGTATCCAACTGGGCTATGCATATCAAGGATCTGTTTGTTACAAACGTCTTGTCAGAATTGGGGCATAGCCATGCGTGTAAAACACTTGTAACACAGTTACAGTGCTTACTGTATGTTAGGAGTGCTCACACTGTCACAACGCAGTGTATGTTCTCTGTTCACCCGGATCTGTTGGTCTCCTCATAGAAATTTTGAATAAGCAAGTACTTATGAGAGTGTGAACTAAATGATCAAACCTGATTGCTTTCTTCATATTTTCGAAGGGAATTGCCCATAAAATAAAGAAAAAGCTAAGATAATTGGGAACCAATGCACAAGGCCCTAGTATTGATCAAGCAAAAATCGTCAAAGAGCGTCAGCCATCGCAGTCTTACAGTAGCTCTTTGCAAAGAAGCATGGTACATTGCTAGGGTCTTAGCAAGACAAGTAAACTTACTTGACGAAAAAGGCTTTAGACTTTTGATGGACGTTAAAAATCTTGTCAGATCCCATCCTGGTCAATTGCACCCAAACATTGGAACAATACATGATAACAAGGCTGATCTCATATTGTATTTGCTATGGACAATTGGGTATATAAGATTGAGTGAAATAAGCTTATATTGTGTGTGACAGAGGTCAAAGTCAATGAAATGGACTGCAGTCTGCAACCTAAAAATACCAACTGGTAATTCACGGAGCGAGAGCAGAGGATATGGTTTACTATTTAGTGTTAACGGGTACTGAAGAACCCAAATTGATTTTGGTTGAGGTCAGTGTTGGGTCAAATAATACCAAAACCCTCAAATGTGACATTTCAAGAAGGGAAATTTGGACAAGGAGTGTACAGGACATTCAGTCCATACAGACTGAGAGGGTGTAGCATATATTTCCCTTTTGGTCATTGGTCACATGTCATGTAAAGTCAGCAGGCCGAAATTATATATGATGACATGTTCTGTACCAAACTGTGTAACAAATCTGTCAGTGATCAGGTTTGACCAGCAGCTTTAATTAGACTGTGCCATCTTCTCTTAATGTATCGCAAAGTAACGCACAGTATATTGTCCACAGTCTGAACAAAAACGTACAGGTAATGCAAATTTTCACTTGGTGTGATAGAGTTCATGAAATTTCATGCACAATGGCAATTGAAAGATGGTCAGTTATCTGTGGTGATTAACAAAGGGGGGAAGGACAACAGGTCTTCGTGAGGCGTCTACAGTATGTGAAAAAAAAGAGAAAATTCTTCTCGTATTACAACCATTGCAAGAGATATTGTGCTGTCGATTTTGATTACTTTTTGTGTGGGAGTCAGAAAACTGAAATATGATGTATCGGACCGAATCATTTCTTTTGGCCTGCAGCTATTATTTTTAAAAAAGGCTCATTAAGTTGATATTGTTTCGTTTGTGACAAGTTTGAAGAAAACCATTGCATGCCAATATATTCTTTCTATAGCCTTATTAGCCATGTATCAACAGTACCTTTTACGGTTACTGAAAATTTTAGAAATTTTAGTTTTTTTTTCGTGAACAGGGGTTGCTGATGCTTATAGTAAGACCACGGTAAACAATGTGTGGTCACAGATTTGCAATAGATGATTGATTGTTGTATGCAGCACAGCACCTTATCATCGTTTCTTCAGTTGTGTGTCAGATCTTCAGAATCTCTTAGTTTGACTATTTACTGTGAACATTATGAGTAATCCTCAACAGGTATGAAGGCAATAAGATGGATAGAGACAAAAGTTACAATACATGGACAGTATCATAAAGGACAAGAAGACGATAGCATAAAGGACAATGAGATGGCTAGGATTTTGGCTTTTTCTTTTTGATTCCTTGCCGAAGGCAGAGGAATCTATGCGATGGTGATGTCGTGTGTGTGCGTGTGTTTGTATGTATGTGCGTGTGTGACGCCTACTTGTAAACATGATATCTAAAGAAGCGTAACTCTGAGTGATCTCATACTTGGCATGTAGATTGCCCTTATTGAGTATATGATCCCTATTGTTTTTGGTGGAGGTCAAAGGTCATTTGGGGTCACTAGAGGTCAAATGGTAAATATCTTGAAAATTGCTTGTAAACATGATATCTCCAGAAGTGTAACTCAGAGTGATCTCATACTTAGCATGAAGGTTGCCCTTATTGAGTAGATGATCCCTATTGTTTTTGGTGGAGGTCAAAGGTCATTTGGGGTCAACAGGGGTCAAATTGTGGAAACCTTGTAAACACGATATCTCAAGGAAGGAAGCTTGTAGAAATCTCATGTTTATTATGTAGTTGTACCATGTTGAGTAGAGGAACCCTATCGTTTTCAGTGGAGGTCAAAGGTCATTTGGGGTCAACAGGGGTCAAATTGTGAAAACCATGTAAACACGATATCTCAAGAAGAGAAGCTTGAGCAGATGTCATACGAAGTGTGTAGGTGTATCTTATTGAGTACAAGGGTCACCAGAGGTCAGAAGGTAAATACCTTGAAAATCGCTTGTAAACACGATATCTCCAGAACGATAAATGTGAGAGATCTCATAGTTAGGGTGTGGATTGCCCATATCGAGTAGATGATCCCTATTTTTTTTGGCAGAGGTGAAAATGGGAGGTCAAAATGTGAAAATCTACAATATTTAAAGAACAGTCTTTCTAGTGAATTTTATACTTGTAATGTAGAATCCTCTTGTTGATTTGAGAACTTCTTTTAGTACATACCAACATTGTCTCTTCGATAACCATAAAGAAAAGATGAAGACAACGTTAAATTTGGTATCAAAGATTATTATTTGGCAAACCTTATGCCACTGTCCATATAAGGACATGTGAGCATGCATGAATTGTAAATTGGAATTGATTAAATATACCACGGGTTACTAGCTTTATAAAAAGAACTAAATTACTGATAATTTGGATCAAATACCCTTGAGCTTGCATGAACTGTGATTGCTTAATTGAATGAATCAAATTGTAACTGACCCACCTCTGTTCAAATTGGCCACTGTTATCTGACATAATTTATCACAGTTGACTGCCAGTAGAAACCACAATGTCCAGAATAAATCATACAGTCTGTTGAGCCAGGTGCACAATGGACTTAACCATTTACTGTATAAACAGTGTCTCTGTTTAGCCCTTAAAGGGAAATAGGGCGTTTGTTTTACAGAAAACAACCATACAGTATTTTTAAAACCATTATTTGTGGACATAAAATGATAGATTATTCAGAATAACCAATTACAGTAGCCTTATTTTCAAGAAATAAGATTCTCACAGATCAGAAATTTACTTATTTGTTGCTCAACAATAATTTGTGCACCCAAACTTTTTAAAATTCAAATGATGCATCCGTTACTCATCACATGCATAATGTTTTGAGGAGATGAAGCTTTGACTGATATTTATTGATGAGACTGAATGGTTTAACAATGGTTAAAGCGAATTTCTTTGTACGCCATGTTGGTGTATTCTAAATGCCCTATTTCACTTTACAGTAGTTCAGCTAAGCTTTAAACAAATGACTATTGTGTATCAAACCAAGGAAACTTGTACTGTGTGTTGAGACATGCTAGATTCTGGTTAATAGGGTTATCAGTTTTAGCTAATTTTCAAGGACCTCATAGCCATTGGGAAGGGCATCACGCCAAAAAATCAAATACGAAAGAGCTGCCACCAATAGCTGTAACTCGACAAAATAAGGTGCTATAATTTTGATTTAACAAACATGTTTACCTTTTTATCAAGTTATTAGACACGACAAAATATAATTTGTTCCCCTGCAGCATCATATCCGTTTTGGACTTTTCTCATGTTTGTGTAGGTCAAAGGTTATTTGGGTGACAAAAGGTCAAAACCTTGTATACATGATATTTTAAGGGTGATAAATGTGAGTTATCTTATACTTAGTTTGTGAATTGTTCATATTTAGCGTGTTGATGGCCATGTAGGGTAGGTGATCCCTATTGTTTTAAGTGGAGGTGAAAGGTCATTTTGGGTCACGAGAATTCAAAAGGTTTTGACCTTACTAAGATGGTATCTCAAGTAGGATAACTGTGTGGGATCTCATGCTTGTCATGTGGGCGATTCATGTTTGTTACAATATATATCATGAGGCAAGGAATCACTAAGCCTTTTGGCTTTCTAGTTTAAACATTGCTTGTTGTTTGCATTTTATCAATCAGGTGGAAGGGACAAGAGAGGAGGACCAATACTCACTTTTCCAGCTGGCTCTCCCCTCGACAAGATAGATTCCTCAAATTTAATTCAGCTTGTGGTGTATCTCACCAGTATTCCAAAGTAAGTAACCGCTTCCCCTGACTTTAAAACTGCCGTGAGGTAAGTTCAGAGTTTAGGGACGAGGGAGTATCCTTTAAGGATGGTGAAATGTCATAACGTTAATGTACTGTACAAATACAGTACTGTACTGTGTCTGTACCTTTTGGTTACAGTACTTGCTAAAGGCCATATGCCGATAGATGCAATGTTGAGACATGAAATAGCACTCAAGAGGGGGAACAAGGGGAAGGAGAAAGGACTGGTAGAGGGGGGAGGGGCTTGTTTACCCAAACCTTCTAAACACCACACATTTTAAGGGAACTTGGTGGTACATGTAGTTGTTGAAATCTACCACAACTTAAATGACTGGTTAAGGTCAAAGATCATACGTTTGTCTTATGTGACCGGCACCCTGGAAGCAGTAGACTGTAAGGACAAGTCCATATTGTTGGAGTCAATGCTGTGAATGTTTTGTATGATAAATATTACATAACGCTGTGCTTTGCTTCATTACACGATCAGAAGTAATGTCACATTGTAATTAAGTGTGCATGTCACATCATTAAAACCACACTGCATCCAGGTCTCTGGAGGACTACAGTCAATGTCCGTGCCACTCCACAAGAGCACAAGGGCAGAGATGTCTTAATACATGATAAATATTGCATACATGGGTACTGCATGTCTACTTAAAAGGCTAAACTTAATGAGTGAATGTCACACTCTTGTAAGTACACGTTATTGTCCATCATTTCACAATGTTTAGCTAATGGAAAGTGAATGCACAGTTAGTATACAGAGTTGTCATATGTCACTCACTGAGTTGTCTTCCTATTGGATGTCCTATTTTATTTTTTTTTCTTGTGTGAACTGGTGGTTTCGCCTACCTGTTTCCAATACTGGTATCAGACTAATCGGTGTTGTGCTTTTAAGAAAATTGGTAAGAAAATTATTGAAATATTCTGGTAACATTCAAAGTGACACAAAGCAACATGTCCGCAAAGTGTCTCAATCCGCTCTGAGTTGTACATATTACGGATCATTTGAAACTGCCAGGGAACTTTTTTAATAGACTGATCAGGTCTTTGATGCAGAATTTGCACAGTGACGAAAGGGAGATTGTTAACAGAGGCAGGACGCTGTCTTGAATGTCATTCACTGTACAATTTTAACGTTTTTCGGACCAAGTGGGTGTTATTTTTACAGGAAAATACCTTGTGTGCTTGTTATTGATCAGTCCTCATTTGAACCGGGAGTTTGGGTGTTCTCTGGACTATTCTGTTAATCCACAGATAATCCCTAGGTTTCTGTCAAGCGTCATTTACATAAACATCTCCATCTGGTGGCAGTGTATGTGGTTGAGTGGTGTTTGCATTAAAGCACAATGACTTGGATTCATGACCAAGTTTATAACTTCCTAAAATTGTGGTTGCTGTTTCTTTGAGGGTTCTCACCAAATACCCTACAACAAATGGATAAAATGCTCATGAAAGTGTGTCTTGGTTCTCTTTGCAGTGAGGAGGTTATTCAGCATGGCTTCACAGTTATTATAGATATCAGAAAATCAACTTGGCAACAAGCCAAATGTGCATTGAAGTCTCTTCAGGTGAGTCTTTTTTCTTAGTGAAGGTGCCTGTCTGAATCACCCACAACCTACAATTCTTGTTGGATTCTTAGAGAGTACAGCGCATGTGCACAAATTTAATTGGAAACCGTCTTGTCCTGTACAAATTCCATTAGTGCATCTCTTTTGGTTGTTCAAGTTGAGGTCTGACACTATTCAACCTATCTGGTATCATGCAATTTGTTCCATCATGTGCAGCTCACCATAGAATATCCAAAGTTCCACATTCTACTCGATACACGTAACAGTCACAACTTACTTGATGTTTGTCACACATTCAGTAATGCAACATACCGCTTTTCAGACTTTTAGGGAACTTCATACTGTAGTCAATATTCTGTGGTACGTGCCATATCAGTAAATTTGGTTTTCATGAAATAAATAGCGCTTGCTGTGACTCAAATTTGGTTGAAGCCGGTCATGATAGTAGATGTGGTATCATGGAATGATCGTGTGCCTATTTTCTCCAAGACTTTTATCCCTCTACCAGTTGTTGGCAGGATTTGTGTCAGTCAGGCCTAATTTGGAAGGTGTCTGTTTGTGATTCTGCTGACACTGAGGTGACCCTGGGGTACTCAATGTGTGCTACATGGTAGGGTATATGATGGAAGCAATAAAGGATTTACTGTATGTTAGCCAACCAAATCCACGGATATGATGAAGGACTTTCCTTTACTTGATACTGGTATAGTCTCATTGATAGAGTGGCAGTCCACCATTTTTGCTTCCCTGTTTATGTGCCATTCATTTGCTCTTCTCTCTCTCACCCACTCCCCCCACCACCAAACATAGGCCTACAGTTGTACATGCTGACATTGTAGCTTTATACTGATTGTGTTTTATGAATCTTTTGTGATCTATTTTATGTATTATAATCTTTTTGTTGCATCAGCTGCATACATTGTCTACTATTTCATCTACTACGTAGTCTTTTGAACTACTACTGTACATAGTCTGTTGTTACACCTGCGTAATGTGAACTACAGTATGTAATACTGTATTTGTTTCATCTACTTTACTATGCAGCCCTTTGCTATATCCACCATGCAATCTGTTGATATATCTACCGCATAATCTTTTTTTTTAAAAGGACTTTGTACGGCAGTCTGTTGTTAACTCTGCTTTGTAGTCTGCTGTTTTATCTACTGTGTAGTCTGTTATTGTATCTTCTATGTAATCTGTTGATCTACTACATACTCTGTTTATCTACTATGTAGTTTTACATGTTACATCTACAGTACTATACTCTTTTGCCATACAATAGTTACTATGTAATCTGGTGTTATACCTTCAGTATTACAAAGTCTGTCATTAGCACTGTAAATTTTGACTCATCCTGTATCCTTTTTTTTTTTCTAAAGGAGTGTGTGGCAGATATCATTCACATTGCATTTATTATTAAACCAGAAAAGTTTTGGCAAAAGCATCGGACAAGCATGGGTACTTCAAAGTTGAAGTTTGAGGTAAGTTTCCCTGATCTGTCAAATAGTTTGTCAGTGTGATGTACATACATAAACTTATCTTTGAAAAGCATCAAAGTGTAGCAAAATGAAATATGTAGCTTTTAACAGCCTAGTCATTATACTTTCCATACAGGACAAGTTTTTATGATGAATGCTTAAAATGGTGTTACATGCTTTTGTACAGCATATTAAGTAAGAGCACAATCATCAGTTTGGCACTGGCATTCCTGCTGCAGTAGCTCTTAGGCTAGCTTCTGTGAACTGCATAAATGAAAGAATCGTCAGCAGTGTTTCCAAAGGTTTGTGAGAAACGCACTTAATGAAGTAAGGGTGAAATGTCTGATTAGTAATGTAACAGCATCCACTTTATTTTGAGGTTTAGTGTGCATTCTAAAACAAACAGTTAACAGCTGAAATTCTGTTTGCAACCCCCAAGTAAGATTGTAGACAAGTGAATACCGTTATGTTGTATGAGGTATTTACAATCTTAACACATAGCAGTCAAGACGGAAAGGGAATGTGAAAGAAAAACTCGCTTTATACTTCAGTATTTGAGATTGTATAGCAAGGGAATGTGAGATCTAACTTTCTACTGGGAGAAAGGCTGCATATGATCACATTATAACCTTTTCCAGTTATTGCTTTTTTCTTCTTTTTCAGACGTCTATGATATCTGCAGGAGAGCTTGCAGAAATTTGTCGATAGTTCGCAATTAACAGGAGACCTGGATGGTTCTTTGGTTTATGATCATGACGAGTGGATTCAAATGAGGCTGGTATGTTCTGTGCATTGGCATGCTTCATTTTCAGGAGGTTTCCCAGAAATTTGCTGAAATTTATTGGTTTTTATGATAATCACGACCTTTTTCAATCGTGAATGTTGGTGGTTTTCATGCGTGTATGTACAGTGTGTGAGTGTCTGTCTGTGACACCCTGCATATATGTATGGTATCTCGAGAAAGGGCAGCATTTGGGTTCTGAGTGCAAGAATTGTATTGTTTTGGTGATGATGATGATGAATAGGTTCAGCATAACGAAAACTTTGCCTAAATTTGTTCAAAGCTTCATCCTACATCCTTATAACGACATTTGTGAACAAATGTGTGATCATGTGGATGGGCTGGGCTTCCCAGCAATGTTGAACAACATCTAACATGCACAGTGTGATCTTGCACTATTGTTTTGATGCATATTTAATTTTTACAACAAATGTTCAAAACATTTGAAAACTTCCATTTCTTCTTTATCATGGGCTCACTATGTCTGGTCCTGATAAGAGAGATTGTCACCTTAACTTAGGCACAACTCCAGGGCATCTCAAGTCTGAGAATTTTGAGACAATGTTTGTTAATAGATGAGCATGAACATTGTATGGTTTCTTGGTGCTGCATGTGCCAAGCAGATCCAGTAAAACAATGCCGAATGTATGATTGTGTAGTTTGTGCTGTACAACCCGTGAAATGCACCAATGTGAGCGGTTGTCCATCAGTTTTGTTGTTGTTGTTGTTGATGCAATATGTAGGTCAAAAGGCTAAAGAAATCGTAACAAAAGATGGTCACTATCTGTGCAAAGGCAAAGCATAATACCTCTACTGTCTCGTTTGCTGATTGCATACAACAGTGAACCTATGTAAAGTATATTTTCTGGGAAAAACTTGTAGTCATATTAACTGACAACTGAAGGAATTCTTAAATGGAAAGTAAATTGTTTTTGCACTGTAGGCATTTCAAACCCCATGTCGGTATCTTGTTCCTATCACAAGGTATTGCTGTCTGGAGAATGACTTCTCTGGTCAAGACGAGAAAGATTTCCAGTTGTTTCAAGGTTACCAAAGTGACTTGCAACATTGGACAGTTATTGCAACAAGTCTTTGCTTTTCTTTTAAATTGAAGTCCCCCCATTTAAGGTTGAAATTTGAACACTAGTGAAAATGTAAACTGGATATACTGTAGATTTACACCAAAAGTTTGTAGAAATTAAAGTCACATTTCTTAAACTGTTAGTTTTTTTAGGACAGTCAAGATCATTAAGAAAGACATTCAAGAAGTTGTACCTAAATGACATCACAGGTTTCCAAAAGTGCAATTAACCATTTATAAATAGATATTTCTTTAGAAATCCATAACTTCGGAACAAAACATGATATCGAGATATGGATTTTACCATCAAAGAGAGAAAAACATTTCTAATTTTTATGGAATACAATTGTCTTCAGGTGGCCAATACCTTTAAATAGCGAGATGACTTTCACTACATCAGCAAAATTATCTTGGCCAACAGCCAGCTATTCTGATCTATTCATTTAGACAATCACTTTTGGAAAGTTTCTGCCTCTATCTTGTCCAAGTTAAGTGTTAACATTAATTGCCACATAATCTTGACCGCACAGTGGGTCTTACAGAGTCCCGTTTAATCCCAATATTTTGCAGGCCCTGGAAGAATTTTTCAACATCGCCGGAAATCTGATGCAACACGAAGACCAACTGCAACAAGAGATGAAGCACGTGGAATATCCGTCAGGCATCGAGGAAGCCAAGATTGCAATAGAGGAACACAACGTAGCGAAACAAGAGATTGCCAGACTGCCCCTGGAGCAGATCCAGGAGGAAGGTCAACAAATGTTGTCAAGGTAAACATGACAAGAGTTAAAATTTAAATATATTGAGGTCAATCATAAACTGAACACAATGTTATACCTTGATTTGTGCTTTTGTTCCTGCACTTGGGAATTATGCAGAGCAGACCGACAAGACTGTCGTCTGCTGAAACTGTG
Source organism: Stichopus chloronotus (assembly GCA_021234535.1). Classification (NCBI taxonomy): domain Eukaryota; kingdom Metazoa; phylum Echinodermata; class Holothuroidea; order Aspidochirotida; family Stichopodidae; genus Stichopus; species Stichopus chloronotus. The sequence goes on along the minus strand of CM037848.1, from coordinate 7,633,480 downwards.
AGGAATTTTATTCGCAGAGGTGGGTTGGGGTTGTTCTTTCTGAGCACTGGCTACTTTTCTTTATTGACACTCTTTGACAGGATCTGTGGAGACGCCAGCACCGTCGACAGCGGTTACTCTAGCAGAGGAGGTAGCATAGCCAGCAACTCCAATTCGATGGTCAACGCGGATTTCCAGAACGCAGGACCGCACATCCTTCATCTGTTGGATAGCATCGGTGGCAGCAGACAGAGGTTACTGAAACTTTGGCAGAGGAAGAGTGCGACTTTAGAGCAGTGCTTGCAACTCAGATTGTTTGAACAAGACACCAAGAAGGTAATTAAGTACTTAAGTGTCATAATTTCATTTCACTTGTTTTCTTCACAAATTCAAATTAGAAGAGGTATGTTACGGTAACAAATTTACATGTTCAAAGAAAATGTGAAAGTACTCTAAAAGAAGCCCACTAGAACTTGTCAAGTATAGTGCTCCTCAAGAAAACTAAAATAGAGAGAATAACTCAAAAACTGTTACAGTTAAATCCATTAATGCACTCTACTCAAACTCTCTGCGACGCAATCCCATTTTTACCCAGCCCCACGTAACCAGCGAAAGATAAGGCAATGACAAAGAACGCTATTCATATGTGGTAATCTGTGTGACATAGAAGGCACAACACCATTAGAAATTGAAATTAATATTTACATTTCAGAAAATTTTTACTTTTGGGGCTATTGTCTGTGCATTTGTTACACATTTTCACATCTGCTGACCTCAGAGACGTTTGACACCCCACAAAAACATTTCACCATTGATCTACTTAATAAAGGGTACATACATACCAAACTTGAAGTTCACTCATTGAGATGTAGTGTTTATCCTTTGCATGTTATTATACTATTTATGGACACATGACACACATACACACACACACATACAGACTCATACATCATCCCCATCTCTGTGGTTCCACTGCTTTTAGTAAGAAACAAAAGACAGTGTGGAAAATATTAACTGTAGTTCTTACCCCAACCACCACCAACAAAACATGCACTTGCATTCCAGGATGAGAACCTGTCAAAAGAAAACATTTACATGTTTGATTCCTTGCCTGAAGGCATCAAGAATAACTGGTGATGCCATTTGCCAGTGTCTGACTGTCAAACTTGGTCTGTAGGTATGCCTCAGTGCGTTTGGTAGCACTATTGTATTTTGAAGAGGTGAAAATTCACCTGAAGCGAACATCATTCAAAATCTCTAAAGCTGGTATTTGAATGAGTAAATGTTGGGTGAAATTAAACTGAGTGCATAGGTAGCTAACTGTAAGTAGGTGATCCAGGTTAATTCCATGGAGGTCAAATGTCAACTGAGAACAAAGTTTGACGTAATCTTTAAGACATATTTCCATTCATTGAAACAGCCAAGACAAACTTGATGTAAAGTACGTTGTTTGCCATTGGTGAATAGATGATGCGTAATGGTCAAAGTTCACTTGAGGTCAACAGAGACAGTAAGCTACATGTCAATTATTGCAAGATTCAAACTTGGTGGAAGTTCAGCCCAGTACACTTGTGTTCAGGCACACATTTGTAAGTTTTACAAAATCCATTTATGTGTGGCTTAGAATTTTCTCCATGGTAGAAAGCCATCCTTCCAAATCTTCACAACAAAAGAATGCCCACTGTGAGATGTAAAGGTATCATGCATACTTATTCGTAAAGCTCGGATATGGTTATTGTTTAAGTGTGGAAGCACCATCCCCTTTCTCGTGGTTTTACCAACTTTTTGAGTCCGAGCTCCTCATAAAGTAAAAAGTGGCTTCTTTTCGATGCCATCAGTTGGAAGACTTTCCTTCTTTGATTAAAAATCTGCCATCTTTGACCCCCCAGGTCTTGAATTTGTCAGAATGCCGATTCAGTCGGACGTCAGGAATCTCATGCACGCTCCAAAAGTCAAGGCGTGCCAAGCTTCGTGGTGTCGTGACTTTAAACATTTCTTTGACAGAAAAAGATTCTGTTTCCTTGCTTAGTGCTTCACCATGTTTTTTTTTAAATAGATGTTTGAATGGCTGGACCATCAACGGGATCTTTTTCTCATGAATCACACCAACCTCGGAAGTAATAGACAAGTTGCTGTTGAGTTGCAGGACGAACACAACCAGTTTGTCACCCAGTCAATGGTAAGCGTCTCACTACGGTCAACTTGTGCGAATGTTGGAAGCATGTACGTGGTATTCAAGCTGCACAAAACTTTGTTTCGGTCTTCATCAACTGCTGAAAAACTTTCCTGTCATATGAAATTTTGTGAAAGTTGTTCACATGCAAAGTGTCTTCAAGGATTGTTTCAACAGATCTGAGTGTGAAAAAAAGATGTGGAGTTGATGTTTTAAGTGACTTCAGCATGATGAAAAGGTGCTTTGAAATAGCTGCCAGTGGGCTTTTAGACTTTTTGTCCTCTTATGAAAAGAAAAAGTAGCATTTGCAATCTGGCCTCTACATGGATAAATTTGTATGTGTGTGTGTTATGAGGGTGTGCATGTGTATGACTAACTACACATTTTTTAACTTCGACAGTGAAGATCAAATGGTGTGGTGCACATGTCAGTCACTTAAACTAACCAAAAGGAGATTAAACACATCTGTACCTACATAAATTTCTCTCACTCTCACACTGCTGGGGTGATTTATGCTAGCTATTTGGCCAGGTGTTTTACTTTACCTTTTCTCCTCCACTGAATTCTGAAAGAGTTTTGTATTGACCAGTGTGTGGTAATAAGACACTGACCATCGCAGAATGATTCTACAATGGCATAAAGGAGTACACATTTCAGTGTTTTCTGCTTTCTTGGGGGAAAAATTCCACTTCAGTTAAAATACACACCAGCCTAAGCAGTGAAGTGAATTGGCATGTCTGCATGTTTGCTTGTTGAACTACACATGTGTGCATGTGATGCGATATGTTATCCTTAACAACAGCTGAACAACAGCTGACATTAGGTAATATTTACATTTTGTAATCATTGGCAAGTAGCATCCCCATATTAGTTGAAGAGCCCCCTCCTTTGTGGTGGAGTAGGAAACAAGTTCTGGCCCGTAAAAGAGGGCTTGGAGAAAGGGTGATAGGGGGTGTGAATTATGTAATATCACTTTGGAACTATTGGTCATGTGCAAGTTGGTGTAAGCACATTTAACTTGATATGTTAGTATCTTCCAATAGAAACCTTGTCACATGTTATATTTCAGTCAACTTTGCTCTGTAAGAAGAGAAAAATGAATAGAAATTGACTTCCAGTAATCTGGGTATTTCATAGGCACAGGTACATCAAGTGCCAGATATTGGTGGTATTTTCTAAAGAATAGAACCTTGACATGATCCAAACCATCAGCATGTGGAGATGCATTTTTCAAAGCATACATTCCATCAGATTTTCCCATAAGAAACAAACATACCTCGAAACTAGGCAGCTGTTTTTCTGCACCCTCATTTGGAATTGTGACTGAATTTTGTCTTTTTTTCTCGACTTTTTTCCATAGAACTACATGGCATTGCATTTTATTTCATCCAATATGGACCGTTCGGTCTGTGTTCTACGAACACCCTCGTTGTCTTTTTTTTTTTTCCACAGACCATGTATGAACACATCCGCCTCATTTTGGATGCAGCCAAAAGCTTGCTGAAGAGCGGCCATTTTGCATCTGATGACATCGATACCCTCTCACATCAGTTGAATCAAGAATGGCAGGGATTTGCTTTAGCTATGGATGAGCGTAGTAACCTTCTGGCGATGTCAGTGGTGTTTCATGAGAAAGCTGAAGAGGTAAGAGTCAGTTATCTTTGTGGTAGAATATCCCCAAGAGATTTTTTTTTTGTTGGTAAAGTGATCAAAGTTTGTTCCTATCGTGAAGATTCACAGTCAAGGATATCATACACTGTGCATTGATATTTTCGGATGCCAACCACACTACCAGAAGTTGTTCCTCTTCGCCATGTGTTAGCTGTCAGTTCCAAGGATTTAAAGCCCTAAAGAACATAATTGTATAAGTACTGACTGTTGTAAAAATTGTGGAGAAACACTTGAGAGACTTTCCTGTTAAACAATGTATCTCCTGTGTTATGGATTGTAGGGTATTGCATACCAAGGGGCCTCGCAGTGGATTAGTACTGTTTTCATATTATGCAACCTCACCTAGCTTCACACAGGTGTGATTTCATCTGGATTCGACATATCTTGTTGATTTTCAATTTTCCTACAAAGAAAGGTATTAATCTTTCCCAGATTGTAAAGGCTCTTAAGTGTGTACATTCTTTTTTATGGGTGGAACAATAATCATCAGGACTATACAGTACCATCTGGTACCACTGTGGTATTATGTCCTGGATAAGCACTCCATTTTCTGTCTGAAAGATATATAACGTAAAATCAGAACAGGTACGTTTTGCTATGTTGTCCATGTCTTTGCTTCTCTTGGTAGTATCTTGCCAGAGTGTATGATTGGGAGGACCAGTGTGTAGCAATGGGTGGAAGTCAGTTACCCGAACAAATCGTAGAATTGCAAAACAGACTTCATCAACAGCACAAGATCAAGGAGGACTTCACGTCATGTTATGTTGAGGTACTGTCAACATTTTGTTTTTGTTGAAATAATATACAGTGCAAAACTTTCAAGGATAATTCTTCTACATGTTTTCGCAAAGCACATGAAATGTTTCCACTTGAATACCATTTTAAATGCCCCCTGTAGTATTATTTATTTGAATTACGTAGCAAAGTTTTCTCAGTTCCCATACCACGAATCTACCCATACTGTTGCCTTTAGTGGTTGTCATAATCTTTGAAGGTGTATATATGATGCCAAAGCTACATTAACACAAGGATCAAACTTGCACTCTTGCACATGTCCGCCCAATAATTTGTACATACCTTGTGTGTTTCCATTCAGTGACAATTTTTCACCCAAATTCCATTTAACTGCAGGTCTGCGGCGACGGCAAGACACTTTTAGCCGCTCTCCAGCAACCTGTCAGTCCAGAGTCGTTCAACTCCGTAATCGCTCAGACTGATTACTCCACCTCGGCGGGTCACATCCTGGATCTCATCCATGAAATTCTGCAGAGACACCGGCACCTAGAACAGCTTTGGAAGCAGAACTGGCAAGTCTCAAGTCATGGAATACAGCTCTGTGTCTTCCAGCAGGATGCCAAGAAGGTAATTGGCATGACCATACTAGAATTTTTTTTTCTGCTAAAGGACATTCAGTAATCGGTGTAGTAGTATCATAGTCTAGAAAAGATTTGTCAAAGTGGTAATCCCAGGCTTCTTTTCAAATCGATAAGGCTTTGTCGTATGAACCGATTGACGGAACCGACGGTGACCATTGTTGGTTTCGCGAAGCTAAATTACACAGAAGAAAATTGTGCAGACTTTATGATTTTTTATATTTTCAGGTCCTTACTTGGTTGGAGAGGCATGGGGAAGAGTTTTTGAACAAACACACAGGAATTGGAAAATCTCTGCATAAAGCCAGGGCAATGCAACAAAAGCATGAAGAATTTGTGACTATCGCTCAGGTAGGACACTGCGTAGTTAAAAGAGGGTGACACTTTTCCAGTGTTGATGAGATAACTTGGCAGATGATAATGTAGATGAAGATGAAAATGTCTTTCAGGTAGTGGAGTGTTTTCTTACCTCTTATCGTTACTTCCATAGCCGCACTGTCCTAGAACTTTTAGAAAATCTGATAGAATGGTTCGGAGTCTGTTCAATTCTGTCCCAGTGGAAGGCGATGTGAACGGCTCAACTCATCTAATCATTGCCTAACCCCCCCACTGTGTATCAATGTCATGTCTCGAGAAAGAATTTTGTTGCATGATACAAGATAACGTGAAAATCAGACCTATTGTCATCGTTTGGGTTGTGTCCTCTGGAGATGGTATGAGCATGTATGATGGCATGTGAGGATTGGCCCCATTAACGTCTGTGACTTAGGAATATTCCCCTTCAGGCCACACTCACACTCCCGAAGTCAATAGAGCTAGCCATTTCATCAGCTTTCATTTCATGGTGGCATTCCCTTATCAATTGCCCCACTACTGACTTACACAGTAAATGGTAAAAGTAAATTAGTCTCTTGGATGCTTTACCATGTATGAACTAAAACCCTCTGACAGGGAACCATTGACCCTCCATGGCCTTTTAAAGTTTAAGTACTGTTAGGTGGTTACGTCGTCAGCCAGATATCAACAAAGTTTCGTGATGTTTTCCGTAGTGAGTATAAAGACCAAAAACAATTTTTGCTGCTCTGAAAACATATGAGGCAATAACATTTTCAAGATGTCATCAGTTGCCTTCATTTCCACTATCTATCCATTTCAGCTTGCCTATTTCAAGATCCAGTTCCCAAAGATTCCAAATTATACATGGTAAAATATGGGAAAAAATGTTGCAAACAGTTCAATTCACATGGATTTTTCTGATTTAAGACATCACTGGAGACATTCCTAAGTGCTGTGTAAGGCATGTCACCCTACATTCAACTCATGATTTGGCCGGAGTGAAAATCCTTAAGCTTGGTATGGGTTGAAGACCATTCTGTTGAGAGTTCAACATGGATAAATCAGTATAGTCACTCAAAGTAACTGTCGGAGACCATCTCTACTGAAGTTGTGATGGTCTAATGGTTCACCAGTTAACAATCCCAAAGTGTTGGTACCTTTGAAAAGTGAAACTTTGGCACAGGTTGAGTTAACCATCAAAGGGAAATACGATGTTTGTTTTACAGAAAAAGGGTCATACCTTTAAAGCCACTATTTATGGACATAGAAAGATAGATTATTGAAAATACAGGAACATCTTCTCAAGAAATAAGTTTCTCATAGATATAAGTGTAATTATTTGTTGCTCGAGAGTAATTATGTGTTGCTCAAGAATAATATGTTCTCCCAAACTTTCACAAATTCAAATAATGCTTCTCCTTTAACACATCTTATGTGGAATGTTTTGAGGAGACGAAGCTATTGTAGATGTTTATCATGAGACTGAATGGTTTGACATTGATTATACTTAGTTTTGTTTATTTGTCATGTCAGTGCATTTGAAATGCCCTATTTTCCTTTTAAGGGGTACAGGAGATCAAATATGGTAGCTGGATAGTGCATCACTAGAAAATGTGCAATACTGTGTAGTGTGTTGTAGCATGTGTTATGAAGATGAGGATCTTAGCACAGTGGCTGACAGCCAACATTTGGAAGAGGACCTGTAAATACAATGTAATCTCTTTATCGACAGCAATATCGCTGTGAGCATTGGTTAACTTATTGGGGACATTAGGTAACTGTGAACCCCAAATACTGAACAAGACCCCAAAGTAAGAAGGTTACTGATTTAGAAATATAGCTTCATTTACCAAACTCCATGTTGTCTTCCGTACGAAAGTTCACCACTTCCCCTTAGCTACTAATTGTGTAGGTTTCTAACTTTCCTTTAAGTACGATCCTCTTAGTGAGGAGATATTTTTTGTGAATTTGGACTGTAAAAATCCACAAATATTTTATTGAAAAAAAGCCTCCGATGAGTTGTAATAAGATTAGGTGTTACCATAAAGTTAATGTGTGCATTTGTTGCAAATTGCATGCCTTGGAATAAGACTAGACCAAAGTGAAGGGCTATAACACTGCATAGCCTTTGCATACAACACTGCAGACTTAATTGTCCATTTAACTGTTCCAGTAGTGCCATTACAGGCTTGGCCATTACAAGCTTGCTTCAGGCTTGCTTATACTTTAGGCCTTCATGTGAAAAGTAAAGCGTAGACCAGAGGCTAGACTAAGCTTGGCTTTAATGTAGATATTCAGTATACCTAGGCAATGTTTATGTGTAGCAAACTATTGCTTGTGGTTGTGTTTCATTTCTTCCTTTGAGGAGAACTAAAACTTAACTCATACCATACAGAAACCAGTATGAGTAAATGTTTGTCAGTTCTTGATGAATAATACGCAAATCCCTTCTGAGACAGGGCCAGTATTGTACGGTAGTGGTTTTGCCCATCCTTGTCTCAAAATTTACCCCATTGACATTAGTTTTCCTAAGAAACTTATTCTTCTTTCCTGTTGCAATTAAAACCAGAATACAAAGCAGGTCTAGAATATTAGAATGAACGTCATTCCTGCATTTTCGCTCGGTAACTTCTGCCGTTGTTGATTGGTTTGAGAATTCCTGATGATAGGAATGATGGTGCCTGAAGTTTGACAATAATGGCCAGAGGCCAGTTACCCCGGCTAGACTGGTATCTATTCTGTGGAGACTGATGTCAGTGCTTCAAATCCTCGCACTACATGATGCAGGATTGCCTCCATTGCTTTCTTGAAAATTTTTCTAGACTTTTATTAGAATGGTTGTGTGTATGTCACGTGGTATTTCAATCATCCACATCTTGCTCTGCAGTAATTCTTCCTGGTCTTTTCTTAACTTTCACAAATGTTATACACTCAGTTTGCACAAGTCCTTTTGTGATCACCAGTGGTCAACATCGGCAAACCTTGCAAATTGATCAACTCAATCAGGAAGCAATTTGGTATCAATAAATGAGATGTGTGGTACCATAGAGAGACTAGGACTTACCTTCCATCTGTGATGTGTCCATTGAAGTTGAAAGCATCGCTGGGAGTCGCATTAGAAGTGGCACACTGCGAAAATTATGCACAGTCATACTCGATCAGCATGTAATGTTTAAATGGTTTATGCCAAGGAAGGATGCAGCAGGTGTTTCTTTCTCCATCAGCCCTTCATGGGAATGGCTGCATGGATGTTGTGGTTTCTTATGTAGGCCCTCCCATTGATGGAACTATCAAAGTGAGCATTTTTAAGGTACAATATGTTACATAGTGTGCATGCAATAAGCAGACAATTAGCCTTTATTTCTAACAGTTTTGACAGCTGAGTACCTTGTCACAATGCAATGCATGTTGTGTGACGATGTCGGCCAGATTCATAATTTTGCTACAAAAGTTGCCGATAATCTTCTACGACATGAAGAGGAACTGTAGTGGGTGTTTCAGTTTCAACCTACACTTAATGCACATCTATTTACAAACAGTCATGACAGTATTGGTGTTATTTTTGTAATTACTTCCAAATAAAACTTCAAAGTTCCCGCCATTGTTGTACAGCGTATCGCCATTTTGGAAATGTATGTCGTATCACACACACCGACAATACTACGTGACATGTACAAGTGCATGTGCGATGTTAGAAATCCTGTAATTTTGCTACAACATGGCGACTTGCGAGTGAATAAAATGTATATTCATAAAAACTTCATATCTTCTTGGACGTGAATTTATTTCACTACCAAATGGTGTCATATTTTTTGAAAAACGATATTTGAAGTATTAGGACTATTTTGGAAGCTGTACAATGGTTTTCCTTTATAAAAAAGGATAAAATGAACCTTACCATGTACCATTGCTTACATGTACCAGTAGTGCAAAAGAGTTTGGGAAACATTCAACGCGATTGCCGTTACAGTCTGAATTCTCCCAGGTTTGATTTGATTTGCAAAGCAAAAAGCTTTTTACAAAAGCAAGTTTGTCAGAAAATAAGGATACAGCAGATGAGATAAATCTCATTCGAGTGTCTGGTGTAATGGCTATGATAAGAGTTGTTTGGGGGGGGGGGAGTGAATCAAATACAGGTGGCAGTTATGAAAGAATTTATAAATAAATATTCCAATTTGCAGTTTGTGTATCAGAGATCGTAGGAATTTGATGTTTTCTGAAAATGGGATTAGTTTGACTAAGTGATGCGATTTTCGTGAAGGAAGAGTCAGTTATCCTGATTACGTCTTTAAAGGGTGTCATTGAGTCGATATCGTTTATTTTGTGACAAGTTTGAAGAAAGCCATTGCATGCCAATACCTCGAATTAGCCCTATTGGTCATGGAACCTACTACCTACAGTGACTAAAAATGTGAGAAATTGTAGGTTTTATGGACAGGGGTCGCCTATGGTTATCATTTCATGGTAAATAGTGTTTGGGTGCAGATTTGCAATATCAGTGATTTGAATTGTTAATTCAGTTATCATCGTTGCTTTCAGCTGTGTGCCAGATTTTCATAATCTCTTATTTAACTGATCTACCAATGCCATAAGAGTAATACTCAACAGGTTGTCCGTGAATAACGAAGATCCTCACCACACGGCTGCACTAACCTCACACGACCTCTCTTGTTTTGCTGCCAGTTTGCACTTTTATTGGATCAGTCACTGCAATATTCCGAACTCCAAGATAGTGACATACTGTAAATCAACTTCCACAAATCGTTCTTGGAATGCACATCAACACAGCCTACGTAGCATTCTCAATCTTAACTGTGTAGCACTGCATTCACTGCGAAAACGTGAGAAGGAAGCTGATGCAAATTTTAAGCCTAATTTGCATCAGACCCCCCTCATTGAAGACATTCTTCCCATTTTGACATCGTGATCAACTAGCATCAAAGAAGAACAAACTATGAGGTGAGATGTGTGTTTGAGGGGATGTCTAATCCTTTTTAATCAAGGGGCCACATTGCCACCTTTGAACTTTGCGGCAGACTGCACAGGTTGCAAGCCCCACCCTCTATTATACTTCCCTTCATACAGTACTAGCCCTCTAGTCTATTGGTGTGGACAGAAGCAAACATTTGCCAACGTATTAGTTATCACAGGCTTTTACATCGCTTTTTTTCCCCTTTTTGTTCATTGATCATTCTTACTCTTTTTGATTTTTATTCCTATTGGAAAGTGGGTTTGGGGCTGAGTGATGCCTCTCTGGGATGCAGGTTGGCCACCCTTGGTGTATGTTCTGATTGATATGCAAATAAATTCTTCCTGGAGTCTAATATCTCTACACAATGCAAGGCAAAGACAGTGTTCCCAATTTGGGTTTGGTATGTACTCACTGAATTGAGAGTATTGCCTAGTACTTTGGCTCGTCACCCGATTGTTTACATCATAGAGTCCTGTATTGTCATTTTGGATTATGGAAATAGCTCTGCTTCCTATCTGTCATTTTGGTGGTATAAAAGTTTGCCTCGGTGGGTCTCTTGTTGAATATTGTTGACCACAACAAAAGGAATAGCTCTATTTCAACATAGGAGATTACCATTGTATGCTTTCACCCTCTGCATGCCCACCTGCCTCCCTCTGTCTGTCTCTCTGTCTGTCTGTCTGTCTGTCTGTCTGTCTGTCTGTCTGTGTGTCTCCCTACCCATGTGTCTCTCTGCCTGTCTGTCTCTGGCTGTATTGCCTTAGTCTGTGTCCCTGTTAGTATTGTCTGGCAATGTCTTTGTGTCAGTCTGCCTGCCAAAAATTTCCTCAGTACTTGCAAGTGAGTTATCTCTTCAATCGTTCTTACATGCATTACTTTTTGTGGGTTGAGACACAACATCCCTGTTTCTCAGGGGAATTAAAATGCTCAACATTTTATGCAGGTATTCAGCTCTCTGAGCCTTTTGTCCATTTGGTAAATTTAAAATGTATATTCTTAATCATCTGAACTTTTCATGGAAGAGAGCCATTCCTCCTACGTTGTACTGTCCATCATTGGATCATTTATTCTAAAGATGTTTTGTAGACACTATACTTAAGACAACACAACCAAGCGAAAGCATAGAATGGACAGAGGCAAAGATATAGTTCAGTGAAATTTCAATCAAGAAGCAAAGTAAATAGAAGAACATATAAAAGTAGAGATTATGGATATGACATTAGCAAAGGCTCACAGGAATTGAACACCCTTCTTTCCAAAACCTTTAGACCGCAAGGCGCAACAAAATTGTGCCTAGTTGAGTCAATGCAGTGTTGCTGGGGCTGCTTGTGAGAAAATGAATGCATTAAAGCCATGTACCAACAGAATTCTTGCCTGCTTCATATTTTATTGTTAAAATCCATGCAGTGCTGTGATTGCAGGCATGACATAAATTTTTTTTTGTTTTTTTAGTGATTTTTTTAAGAAGAAGAAACGGCAGTTATTTTGCTGTAGTTAATTAAAATTTAGTGTATTGCTCAAAATACACATACTGTTGCTGTATACTGCCTTTTATGATGTTATGTCATTTTTGCAGTTAAATGACAAACTCAATGAAAAATGCAAGAGAGTTGTAAAATTATCAAAACTTGTTAAGTACCATTTCCCAGGCCATGAATTTTGGGGCATGGGAATGCAATTGGACGCCATCACTCGCCTCAAGTCACCGTGAGAGTGTGATTTTTATGCACACCTACTGTGGTAAAGAATGGGAAATCAGGTACATTCATTAATTAAGTAAAGTAGCACACCTGCAGTACTGTATCACACTCCATAGTTTCCTGAGGAGTGGAATTTCCATACCTGTAAAACTCCAAAACTCAAGGCCTAATTTTGCTATGGCATGCTGCAAGGTTGTCACCAGACCATTTGGAGAGCAGGGTAATATGTGATCGCCGTCCTGGGTTAGGGGTCTAAGGGGACCTCCCCTTTGAAAAATTTTTGCGGGTTGGAGAGTGTTTAGATGTAAAATGGTGCACTCTAGATTATAAATTATGAATTCGGTACTTTGGTTTCGACCAGTGCGGAAATGTTAAGCTTACTTTGCGGTTTTGTGGTAAAAAAAGGAATAGTCACTCAGAATTCTAAAGAAATCTAACCATTTTATTCAGTTAAGGTACAAAATTTGTGCCCGGGGGGTGATGCTGAAATTGACGGCGAGTGCCGGGTGGAGATTTTGAGAGCTGGGTAGCACCACCCAGCACCGCCCGACGTGGTGACAACCCTGTCATGTTGTATATATCCCTTTTTGAGATGATTGCCAATGAACTTGTTTTATCTATGCTGGCATGACCACGTTTACCGTAGAAAAGATTTACTTTAATAAGAGAGTGAGACAACCCGTGAACCGTCAGTGCTGTACACGAAAAGTTGCAGCAAGCTCAGCGGGACATCTTCCCGTCACATGTACTGTACAGCAGCTGTATTAATGGTTTGCCATACACACAGTGTGGGCAGGAAAGAAACATTGACTTTTCAGTTTCTTTTAAACAATACTTTTTATTAAAGACAGAACATTGAATATAAGAATCTTGTTGTTTTTCGTGAAGGTTAAAGGTCATTTGAGGTCAATGACTGCTGGAAGATCATCAGAAGGTTTCATTGAAGTATCTTATACATTAGGCTCACTGTGTAAATATGCATTTTGAAAAGTTTATTTAAATAGAAAACAAAAGCAAAAAAAAAAAACATGGATTCTCGCATTAATAATGAAACATTTAGGGAGCAGAAACAGATACCAGATCTCAGATTTTTTTTTATCTGTGTGTATCTTATCAATGTACTGTATGTCAAAGCCCAGAACAGCCATCAGCAGTAGGCTTCTGTATGGTTACGTCACTGAAACAACAATGCATGTATGCATTTGCTTTTTTTTTTTGCGTGGAATTTTGCCTGTGGGCTTTGTGGCTGACCCAATTTATTACAGACTGACGCCAAAACAAGCGAGGCCGTGAAAGTTTTCTTGGACATGTACCAAGAATCCTTGTCATTCAGCTGGACTGGCGGGGGTCTGCTAGTAGTGAACAGTATGTTTCACGGCAGTTCTCGATAGTCACATTGATTGGAATACATAAACGTAACTCGAGCAAGGTAACACAGGGGGAAATGTTTATTGCCGTATGGAGAAGTAGCTTAATTATCCAGGCTGCACTTTTCCATTTGTTTCTGTGTAAGAAATCTTGTTCAATTCCATAGTAAACATCATGGAAAGAAGAGATGTGTTGATCTATATGTGTCCATGTACAGATCTTCTTAAAGTGAGTGCATGTGTACTGAAAAACCAGAAGGATAAGATTACTCTTGATGTTAAGTTTTTCCAATTTTGAAATGTACACGTGAGGTTGTTCGTGGATGGAATACGTCATGCAATGATCGAAAATGACGGTTACCACACTGTAAAGCCAGCCAAAAGGGCGTAAAAACACTTGAAAATAAAAATCACTATTTGAAAATTCGTGGTTCTGTATGATCGCATATGCAACACTACAGGCCTCACTGGTGTTATAACAACATGCTGTACGCAATTAAGTCATCGCTTATTGATCGGTGTCAGGAATTGTAGTACCTCGTGAAAGGTACCAATGTATTCACAAATATGAACTGCTTATTTCATTACAGCATCAGTGATCAGCTGTTTTAAACAACTGAATATTAGACTGCTATCTGCTTTGGATTGAGGTAGTCAGGTACTGCATTGCGTTTAGCTTGTTATCACTTAACAAGTAGTGACATGTGTTTTGTGGTAACTACTGTAACATTGAGACAAGAAAGACTTGGCCTCTGTGTCAATGTAAGCCATAGCATGTGTGATCATTACCAATGAAAGGCCGATCCTATGTTTTACAACGTTGTCGTACACGAGCTGGTAACGAATAAACAAACCATGGTGTTGCTGTGAGGAGTAATTCCATACAATCCCTTCTCCAATCTACTGTACATTGTTTTGGCCTCATACTGTGTGTCAACGATGGATGTAAAATGTCATAGGGATACAATTTACAAGCTTAGTGCAGTCCCTTGCCTCTCCTGTCCTACCACTTCATAATGGCTGTTACAGTTGTGAATGCTTGACTTTGGGACTTCTGAAGAGGGCCTAAGATTTTCATGGGAAACTGAAGTTAGGTAGGATGGCATTTCCTTTCAAAGTTTATAAACTCTACGTAGACAATGTTGTTAATGTTTTAGTTACTTTTTGTGTAAGTTGGTACCTTGGGTTCTACTAAACCAGTCTCTGAAAAAAAGTTAAGATGATCAGTATCAGCTGCTTTGTTGTTGTTTGTAATTAAACAATGATTGGGTCTATCATTGCAACCATCAAGAATTAACCTCACAGGATTGCAAATGGAATGGCGCAAGTCAGTCTTTTACGATGGAACCAGTCAATTTTTTTTCTGATCAGACATTGTTTTATTTTTGTTTGTGGGGAGAGAGGAGGGGGGGACAAAGGTTTAATTTGGTCAAATATATGTTGCTTTTAATGAATTCCTCATCAGTGGTGTGTTCTGTGAAGACTGCTCCTCTGTCACTTTCCCAATTCTGAGCCCCTGATATATGTGAACGTGTTAATTTCTCCAAACCTGATGCATGTTTTGCACTATATGAAGGATACTGGTCCAGACTGTTTGTTAAATCATAGAGGAATATAAAACAGTTGAAAAAGTGATAGCAACTGATGCTGAGATTTTACTAATACCCTCAGGCACATATGTACTGTACAGTAAAGTTGTGTGGCGAAAATTATGGTTAAAACTGGCCATCTATCTTTATTCTTCATCAAGTGTTTCAGGGAAGAGAAAGTAGGGGGAAAAGATAACATGTCACAAAATCGGAACGAGATCTATGTATTCATCTTTCAGATATTTGAATATGAAAATTGTCTGGACACTTTTGTTGGCTCTATAAGATTCAGACTCTCCAAGAAAGCACAGCCATCAGTTGCTGCTATTCGAAATCAAAAAGACCAATGGCAATGGATATGGATATTCATACATGCAAAAAAGAGATTTGAGAATATTTTTCTTTCTTATAGTGGGCTAAAATATTTGGCTTTCAGTGGCAAAATGCATCAATTTTAGACTCATATCCGAGCTGTAAAATTGAAGCACTATCATTAGGTGTCGGATTACACTGGTTACCCTTTTTTTGAAATGACATGAAAGCTTCATTTCAGCTATGGTGTGGTGACTCCTGCCTCGATGCAAAGAAAAGATACTTGAAATGTCTTACGTAATGCCTTAAGAAAGTGATTAATACCTCAGTGGGTTGGATATGTGACTCAAATCTTGATAAGAGGTGTGTAATCTCTATCTTGTTCTTATAGCTGATTAGAGCTCAGTAAGTGTCTGCACTTTGATCCTCTGAACTGTTGGCATTTTCTTTTTATTGCCCCTAAAAAAAGTGAGGTAATAGTGTTCAGGCACTTTGGCTGTCAGCTTGATGCAAACTTGTAATTACATGATCACTGTGGAATGCTCTTTGTTTTATTTTTCATGTGAAAAGAAAGACAGTTTGATCCCTTCAAATGATATTTGTACTACTAAAACCAGCTGATTAAAAACAGTCATCACTTTTTCATCTTGAAGTTGTCATGTACCAGAAAGTTTAAATTAGTTTGCTACAAGCAGGCATTCTTTCAGACATTCTTGTGGTATGTGTTTTGCCTTGTGGGATGACTAGTGGGTAATCTCTTCATCCCCGCAGTCTGAATGGACTAATCTGGGCACTGAAGAGTCCAAAGAAGCAGCAGACATTGTAGGGGGATTATGGTAGCCTTGTAGTCCGATGAGTCGGAGGCCATGTAGTGCTTTCAGCTGTGATTTCAAACTGAGCTGGTGGGAGATAATTCGGAACCTTTTTTTTTTCCGCGCTCGGAAATAGATTGCCTGGTTCGATGCCTTGTTATCGAGAAGCTGTTAATTTCCTCAAAGAATAAGAAGTTTTCTCACTTGTAGAAGGTATGTTGAAGCATTCTTTTTTTTTTTCTTTTATGCTACTCTTCTTTGCTACCATTGAAGGCAGACAGTGATACATAGTGAAATGTGTTTGAGATTCTTCAACCACTTTTATGAACATTGATGCTAATCAGATATTACTCTACATGGAAAGTTGAATCTTCAATTGGATGAAGGGAGTAAAGCAGGGAATGATCTCAACCGTAAAGCCATATCGCCTTTTCACTCTGCGTAAATTCGACAGATGGGACTCGCACTCGTAACTTTGAAATAAATACAGTTTGTTGCTGTCTTCACGGGTATCCCGGCTACCCGCAGAGTGCTTCACTATCCGGATAATTACTACCTGATTCCTTCATATTAAAGTGAAAAACTAGTCTTCTTCTTTGTGAACACATTGTGTTCAGTTTGCTGAATTTTGCCTACCTTACACAGTAAACAGTTCAAAACAGAACTTTCTCATGGAAAATTGGTGATCCTGTCAATGTAGTATGGTAGGTTTAAGTGGGTGTATGTCTTAGACTAGTAAGATATCTTCACACAATGTGATGTACAATACTGTGGAAATGTCAGTGAGAATGATGCAACCAACATGCTGGTCGGGTACCTAAGTGGGTATGAGAAAAGATTGCCCAGTTCCGATGTTAGGGATGGATGAGAACACAATAAAATGCATGTACTAGTGATTGTGATATGGCTGCCAAAGCACTCTCTGTGTAATTTTTCTCCTTCAGAGAAATTTAAAGTCTTTCTTGATTCATTCTATTCATAGTGTAGATTATAGCTGTCCTGTTAATTTATTCAAGTATTCTCAGCAAATAAGTCAAACGAGAGAGCAAGTTTTCAAAGTGGTCATTTTGATCAAAGATCACAGTGTTGTACAGTAAGCCACATTGACAAAAGTTGAGGAAAAAGTTTGTTACGGTATCCTTGGAGTAAATCTGTAACTTAAACCTAAGTACTGTAGTAAGTACCCCTCCATTTGCCCAAGCTAAGCATTCATTTTGTGTGTGTGTGTGTGTTTTTTTTTTTGGGGGGGGTTTCTGTGCTTAAGCGCAAATAGGAAAGTGAGATATGTGAGAGGGAGGCATGCAGAGATGACAGAGCTTGCAGCGTAGCTGGTATCGTCACATCTCATAAACATATCAATGGCAAAGAATTAATGTTTGGCCAGAGTACTGTAATGCTGTAGAGCTACTGTTTGCACATCATAGGTGGCAGTAGTGTGCAGACGTGTATATTTCCTCAAACTTTGCCGGAATCCAATCAAGCTTTAATGCCGTAGTACACCTGTACTTAAATTTACCATCTGATGTACAGGCTGTATGACATATTTCAATGTACACAAATATGTATGCTGTGTCTGAGCAGGGGACTTTGCTACACTAGTATTCGGATAGTAACTCCCTGATATGATTGGAAAGGTTAAAAAGCCTGTTTTCCATATGCCAATAGTGAAACTTTTACTCAGCATACTATATGTCAGAGTTGTAATGACATATATCTTCTATTTCTAAGAAGAAATTAGTCACCCACATTTACACATGCTTTGTGGAGATCGTAAATGGCAGCATGCCTGAATTGATGATACATGTAGATGTGGGTAAGGGATTATACCTCAATGTGCACATGTCTTCTCTCACACATCCAAGTAAAAAATGTTCTTTCATCGGTGACAGTATGTCTTAACTCAACATACATGGTGTGAAAATTCAACATTTTCTATATCTACAGCTAGGAACTAGTCTGAATCATGTACAACTCAGTACAAGATACTGCAGTACACTCATACCTCCCAAGTGACCCGCATTTCGCAGGTTTGACCCACATTTGAACCCCCAAACTCGCTGACCCACCTAGCCCTCTGAAAAACCTGCATTTCAAATCTTTCCAGTCTTGGGAGTGCCACGCACAAATATCACGCACTGTAAACTTAACAGGAAAATTCCAACTCTACACACAAACTCAACTATTTCATATTAGGCCTACAGTCACTAGTTGCGCTGCAGTGCATCCATCAAGTGCTACGTCTGCTGTCGCAACTGCATGTACTGCACCAGAAATTACGAATTATAATCATCGATGATAATTAACAGTTGGAGAAGTTTAAATTTCGCGAGTTCGTGAGTACTGTACAGATATTTTTGACTGAGACCCAAAGAAATTGTGGTTACTGATATGCTAAAAAAGTGCCACCAAATTGCATTTAGACACTTCTAAAAATCAAAATTTTTGAAAAAGGGAGGGGGATACCCCTCCCCTTATACCCCACCCCCAGGCCGACGGTCCACCGACGGACAGGTCAAACTCAGAGGTGGATGGTATCTAACCTCTCGGAAACTTGGGAGCTATGCACACTAACAAGTAGCTAGGAATGACAAGTGTGACTGAAGACTGTGTAGGTACAGGTATTAGGTAATAAATAGCAGGGTCAGTCTGAGTAGCAGACCGCTGGTAATAGGCCTTTTGCACATTGTGCATGTACCATAGGATTGCAAAATTCAGACCAGGAAATGGTAGTAGTACAGCCTGCTTGGGTGTTCTTCACATTCACAGTATACAGTATATTTATACAGTAGTGTTTGTGTGAATAAGGATGAATGTGAAGAGAGGTTGTGATTACGAAAGCTATGAGGATGAGACTTGCCACAGTTTGGATTGCCACGCTGCCTCTATCGTTTCTCGTAAAGGCTTAAGGTCATTTTAGGTCGTCAGATGTCACAGTTTTTAAATCCCTCACACAAGAGGCAAAATGAGTTGCCAACTTCCCATGGACGTCAGCATGATCTTCAGTTGTGGCCTGTAATTACAACATTTGAGTAGTCGTTTATTGTCCCCATGTCTCATGTACTGCAGTTCACTAAGAAATTGATAGGATCAATAGGATCACAGTAAGATAATATCATGTACAGCACCATTTCAAGGTGCAGACTAATGACAAACTCAAGCTGTGGATACATTATGTGGCAAAGGACTCAGGTATAATGACCAGCATTTGCTATGACTGAAGGACTTTCTCCTCCCCTGGGAAGTAATGAAGAACTCTGCACATGTCCGGTGGCCTATTAGTCCGTGACCTCATTTACAGTTGAACTGTAGGCATACTGTATACCCTTCAGTCAAATGTTTTCATTTGCTCAAATGTGCCAGCATGATTAATTCATGAAAGGCCGCCCAACGTCCTGCAGTTTCAATTTGTTACATTGCCCCTCAGTAGTCGCCCAAGGAGTGTACTGCATAATCTGTTACCTATCGGTTATAGGTGGAAGTAAGTTGCCAGGAAAGTGCAGAGAGGTACAGTGCCCATCTTGGATCATGAGTTTTGCAGGGCCGTCATATTTAGGCGAGCCATCACGAAAGTTGGAAAGTCTTTTTTCGCAATTGTATCAGACTAGAATTTCACCAAGTCCCTTGGTTTCCTAGATTGGTACTGTATGTGGTTGATAATGTTCTACTTGTCCTTGTAAATAATCTTTCATTACTTTGTCAAGTGCTTTCCCCCTCCCAGCCAAACTTTTTGATTTGCTGGCTCAGATTGCTGCAATCTTCGTTCTCATTGTCAATGTTTATAGCTGGTTAATACTCCCTGAAAAAAAAAAAAATCAATCTTATTTTCATAATTGTTAACCTCCTTTTTCATCTGACAGATAGATGTCAGTCATAACCAAAGTTGGTCAGTAAAAACTCAGCCATTGTCCCATAAACATTTTGCGCCTTCTCTGGCTAATCAATTTACCAGAGCTACAACCTTGAGTGATCTGTCATGTAGTGAATGTATAGTACTTAATAGCTCAGATTGGATCATAGTGAAGCATACCTCTAGCATTGTAATCTGGGCATTATAGCTCATAATGTTTGCCATGAAATCATTGCATTTTCTGTTACCACAGTGTGTGATACAAGGAAGTCTTTTGCTCTGGTGGAAAAGGCTTTTTGATCAAATCTACTGAGGTTATCCTGAAAATGTAGCCAGATATCTGTCTTAAGTACAAGTAGCCTATGAGGTGTCATTTTTAGGCTAATTAGCTATTGTTTTCAAATTTTGTATAATGTTAGGCATGTTGCTGTCCTTTATTTACCCTTGAGACAAAGGAAAAAATGTACAGGTCTACACTGTAGGGCACTGTCGTAAAATCTTATACTCATGCATCATTGAAACTATAATGCTTTTGAACTTTCCCAGAATCAAGATTTTTGCACATGTTATCTTTGTCCCTAAATCCTGTGCAGTATGCCAGACTCACAAAATATGTACACCAATATGAGTCCTATACTGTATGTGTCATAAAAACTGAATGTCACTTCTAAATGAGTGTACATTTAGAAAAAATCCTCGACTAAGTTTCGTTTTATAGGAGATGAATTACTCCATTCTTTTGAGTTCATGCCAAGTTTAAAATCTGTGCTTCAGATGTTAACATATATGCTGAATCAACATCACTACTTCATCTTCAAACTTTCAAAGAGAATGTTGACACGAGTGTTGGCCCTAGCCCTGGATACCCGCTTAAGGGCCTACCAAATGTCACACCCATTCGTACAGTATGCATGAAGGATCGGGCATATAATGACTTTTCCTTTCAAAAAACTCTTAAAGTTACCAAAAGTTTTAAGGTGGAGGGTTAGTCCTCAAGTATTATGTTTTATCACATGCTGTGGTTACAGTAGGCCAAGGGCCTACCAAATGTCACACCCATTCATACAGTAAGCATGAAGGATCGGGCATATAATGACTTTTCCTTTCAAAAAAACTCTTAAAGTTACCAAAAGTTGTAAGGTGGAGGGTTAGTCGTCAAGTATTATGTTTTATCACATGCTGTGGTTACAGTAGGCCATGCAGTAGTAATAAGCTGGTCCACATTCTCTCTATTTGTATCATGCACAGTTGCACACTATCGAGTACATTATCTGGGGCTTAAATATTGCCTTTTTCTATTTTATAATACATTTGACCGCAGTATTTCAAATTGTGTCACTTGACTACTCTCTTGAAAACATAACCCTTCAAAGAGGGAAGGTTTGCAATTTTCCACGTTTCAAAGTATTCTTGTGATCTATTTAGCCCATTTCACTCCACCGCAGAAGGGGGGGAGGGTTCATTTTATTGATTCTCCGACTGGTTCTGTCTCTGAGCTGTCTCTTGTCCAAAGTGTTCATTCCATTTTTGTCACAAGTGTCATCCATCCAATATCTGCTTTGTCTACAGTACCTCTCCTAATATGGCCTGGGTGTCTCATATTTAGCTTTGTGGGTCGAGTGGTACATACAGTAGCATCTATCGTCCCACGTTCATTGCAGCGTCCGTAGGTCCTTCTCCATATCTTTCTGTCATAGTATATTTTGCACCAGTGTTGACCTCCTTAAATCATGTAAATCTGTGAGATTTATTTCTGTAAATGCCAAATATATTCAATTGAGGAATAAAAGTGCATTGCTTGCAGTTGATTACAATAAACAAAAGTATGTGACATACATTCAGTCATCCCGCAGGTCACATCATCAAAACCACAATGCACATTTGCACTTTCTTCCTTTTTGCCGTCACCAAAAAAAACTTTGGCTGAAAAATATATCTAGTTTTTCTTTATCTTGTTTACAGTACCACATGAATGCAATGTCCGGCTGGTGGTACTATAAACCCTAAAAGGAGTATAGCAAAGTGTGGAAAAATTCTTATCTGAGTCCTTGTGGTCAAGGTACCAATTACTACCAAACTTCCATAGATTAGGGTTGGCTTTCGGCTGTAGGGAATGCTTGGAATATTTAGTATCAACACATGCTGACAAAAAATGAGGAGGTTATTACTTGATGCTATTTGGTGGTGAGTTATCTTATTGCTCATCAGGAGTAAAATTGAGTAATTACAACTGATGGAGCCCTCCTTTCCTCACCTACTTTATCAAAAGGCTTTTGTTGTGTGCGAGAACTTAAGGCAGGGGAAGACGGGGTCGAGGACTCGCAAGGAAATTCTTCTCCTCCGAATTTTAATTAAAGATTGTTGAAACCTGAACTCCGTTCCCCTAATGATGTTAGTTCATGTGCTAATAAACTGTATAGTACCGTGCGATAGAATCAGATGGAAGCCTTATTATTTATATACTAGTTTTATTTTATGTGAGGGCTACATATGTAGGCAATTATCCGATACTAGGTTTGGATGACAAATCGTATCTGTTGCAGTTATTGTGGCATGTGCATACTGTATGTGTGTCTGTATGCACAGTAGGTACTTAATTGCTCAAAGATTAAGAAGTGTGCAGGTATACAACACTGAGCAAAAGAATACTGTTGCCCTTGTTCAATGGTAGCAATCAAGGCCAACAGAGGTCAGTTTGGGGAATCTTGAATAAAGGGGAGCATTTACAGATTTTGTTCATGTTTCACACCTGTAGGGGAATCAGAAATACCTGTGGAAGTAAAATCTTTTAACAGTTTTTGATTCAGTTAAAAGGTCATTTGAGGTTAATTGGGTATAATTGCAAAAACCTTTTAAACATGATTTAAAGAATGGATGTTTGGGTTTATCTCATATTTGGTGTGTGGGTGGGAGGTATTTAATCTGGTGTAGTGTGATATTTTGCTAAAACTAGAAAAATGCAAGGAGTTTGAAAGCAAGTAAGTACTCAGTTGTCTTTAAACGTGCATTGCAAACTGTGAAGTAGAATTTTCCTGAGTGCATACTACGTTTAGTCAAAATTGTTTTGAGTGTAGGTCAAACATCGCTTGATGTCAACAGGGATCAAATTATTATTGAAGTCTTGTAAACACATTATATGCAGCTGAACAAGCTGGTACCTATCATTTTAGAACAATAATTGTTATTGTGAGTGATTTCATTGAGATGTTTCTACTTTTTGATGACCTGAGCACTACACAGTGAGCCAGAAAATGCTCACTTTTAGAATCATTAAAACCCATAGTATCCACAATATATCACCAAATTCAAGCTCACAACCTAGCTGTGAGCTTGAACTTTTTTTTCTTCTGTTGAAGACAGATACCATGTAAGTGATGAGAATGAAGTAGTACTGTAGGATGTGTCATCTGCTCGATGTCCCGTGAAGAAGTGATTAAGGGTTGCTACTTAACAGCGTTTCATCAAATTTGCAAAATGAAACAAATTAAAAAAAAAAACAAAAACAAAAGGAGGAACATTTCAAATTTGGTTGTTCTTTTGAAAGATGAAGTTGTCCTTTCAATCGTATTGTGTCATTCATAGAGTTAAAAAACTTATTCTTTAGGATGCTGTTTGCTGCACAATGGATATGTAAATAATTTAGGTATTTGGAATGCCTAGCTATAGAAGGACTACAGGGACCAGGAAGTTAATCGTAACTCCATGGAGAGGACTAGCTTTATAAAATTACATCGCTGATCCTCATGGACAGTAAACGAATTTCAGAGTATTGCTGTGGTGATATGTTGTTCAATGTGCAGTGACTGGATATACAGCACTGAAGGGCAAAGAAAGTGCTTCTCTTCTGCAGAGCTTGAGGAGATTATGTACGGTGATCTGACTCACTGTGCAGCAGCTAAAGTTTTTAAAACAAAAAGATGCTTTGAATGCCATTCATGTAGGAGCAATTACAATCATGGCCGTCATGAGGTATTTGATCAAAGCTGTTTCCTGATCGTAATGTTGTAAATCAAGAAACTTAAAGTGGGAACGGTGTTTATTTTTGAAATATGTTCACTGGTAGCATATATGTCATCACCACCAGGCAATGTTTAAAGCAAGTGTGACATGCATCTAAAAAAAGAACGGAAAAAAAAAAAGCATCTTAAAAAAAATGCATCTAAAAAATGCACTTGTACCGATACAGGTACTAGTACTGGTATAGTTCTTCATGCACACGTAGATTTCTAAAATGTTAACTTGGAAGTAAGTCATAAATTGATCCACTCAAACATGTATTCAAAATCACCCAATTTCACCTTCAATCTTTAGCGTAAGTTTAAGTAAAGTTGTTCAATTGTTGTTAAACTTGGACTTATTTCTTATGCACGCTCGATATTTTTTAAGTTATAAGAGAAGAAATGTTAACATGTTTGGACCAAGACTCTTTGTTCCACCTATCCTACATTCAATATCAATGGGGAAAAAATATAAGCTTAGGCCTGCAAATACAATCTGCCTGCAAAGTGATTTTAGATCGTGTAAGTCTTAGTAAGTACTCTTCCTTGCATTCCTACAATTACTGTAAGTGTTTACTCATAAAAGCCAAGAAATCCTAAGAAACCAATTCAAAAATAAAAAACACAAAAGAGTTCCTGAGAATGCAAAATATTGATGTACAGCATGTATCAAGCTTTTATGGGAAAAGTTGACAAAATTATGTAGGCGTCATACTTCATTTCCAAGCTTTATTCCTAAAACGCTATACTAACACTATGCACCTTGCCAGTATAATATTACTGTGCTACAGTAAATGAATCGGCTTCAGAACAGTGTCGTAAATTATACCCCAAAACACGGTTGATACAGAGTAATCCTGACACCTAAAAACACAGTAGCTTGCAACTTACTGCTTCACATAATTATACTGCCTATTTGTGATTATAAATAATTTGGTAAAACTCTGGCACTCTTCATCGGCCTGTCGTAGACTAGGCCCTATTGAATCTTACCCGGCAACAAACCTATGGCAGCTTAGAGCCATAGAAATCAATACACCAGAATGACATTGAGCCGGGAGTAGCAAGTAGAGGACACACTGGGTACGTGTGCATGGGAAGGAGCGGGACTGTGCATGGACAGTGCCAAGTTGTGTTCCTTTTCATAAGTGTGTGAATATCTACAGAAGCTTCTAGTGTATCTATTTCTATGTGCGGTTGAAGTACCGTAGTTTGTGCGGATATTACTATTTTATTTTTAACGTGCACATCACCAAATTAACTCTAGACTGTTCGGGCCAAAAAGTATTTGTTGGACGCATACCAGTGGTTTTTCTGACACATGTAATATTACCAGTCGTATCCTGTAGGAAGACATTGTTTTTGTTTACATCGAGTCTTTAGTTTTATCAACGAAATGGCCTACTGCTAAGATTTTTTAGCTGAAGTTTTTTTGTTAGGCTCAGAGAATGGTTGAAGGCTACATTGATGTCTTTTAGGATTTTTTAGTACTTGTTGGCAGCATCATATGTTAAGACAATTTTGAGATTAGAAGTGTTATTATTTACAGCACATTTCAAGGATAATTTTTGTTAATTTTTTTAATATGGTACCGGTTCCCACAAATTAAGTTGATACCAGACGGATTTGTAAAGGTACGGGGCAGTACCAATGGTAGTACTTTGAAAATTTAAATTGGTACCCAGTGGAACCAGTTCCCAAAATACCAGTACCAACTTGAGTACAGGAATACAGCCCAACTGTAATAAGATTGTTCATGTACCTACCAGTTCTGCCAAATTGTTTCGCGACTGTATTTTCTGTTGTCTACTAGCACAGTTACATGGTCTTAAAACAGAACAGTTCATCTTGCAAAACATTTGGAGAGATGTGTTGTAACATCTAACAAGACAATTGCGATTTAGTAATGTCTAAGTTTGAGGAAAATAGAGTAATGCAGAAGTGCTTCCTCCCCCCAACCCCCCCTTCGCCTCTCCCATGAACTCTGATAACCGCTTTAACGATAACACAGAGGAGCACTTTGGTTTATGAACTGGAGGGATGGAATTTGTGGAGTAGAGATGATTAATTTATTTACCCATACAGAACAGCTCATTCAGAGTCCGCTGTTTATGCGGTTGCCCGACCAAGACAATAATTCCTCACTTCTCTATGTATGTAAACAACTTGTAAGAAGTGCCATCAAAACACTATATCATACAAACTTCACTTGTGCAGATAAATCATGGATTTTTTTTCGTCTTTGGATACTACAGTCTTTAAATCTGAGGAAGTTATTCATTGATTTTCATCACACAGCTACAGACTGTCCAAAGGGATTGTGACGTCTGTCAGTCACAACTTTTGTACATACCACATTTGTCATTAATACAGTGCTGTACCATTCTGCAGAGCCTTGAGGTACAGTATCAGAGTGGTACACAGATCCATGTACAGTAGTCAGTAGACAAACCCTATTTGTGTGTTGGTGGGGATGTTTTGCATAGTAATGAGTGGGTGGGGCTTGATGTATAATCTAGAAATGTGCTTTTGCTGTCAATTTTGCTGTGATCTATTGCAGTGCACAGTAGTGGTGAGCTGGATTCCTCTGTAATTTTCTTGTTACGTTAAAAACATAAATAAATTTTACATTGGTACATCAGGTAGGTCTACTTTTCAGTATGATATGCTTTGTATGCACACATCACAGCAATCATAAATATTGTCATACATTTTGATTGTAGTTAGTCATCATTTTGTGTCATCAAACCCTCATAATGCATGCATTCCTCCATTCTGGTGGTGATTTCTGTTAAATCCTGAAAATTTTAAGGTGCGTACTGTGATGTTTTTAGTTCCTGTAAGCTGGTGGTGCACTTGCTCACATTTTGCCTGTTTTACCTCAGCGTTCAGCTGATGTAAATGTAAAACTGTTTGCATCCACACGTCACATCATATATCTTTTCTGAGACAGAAGTGTTAAGTTCCCTATTACTTTTTTCAAGACTGTCAAAGGCATTCATATATTGTATTTTAATGAACCCATCCAGTCAGTAAAAAAAAAGTAATTGGGATTAACAGTGATGTAAGATTTGAATTGAAGGGGTTTACCCTCTCTTTCTTGAGGATAGAACCAGTCAGAAATTTAGGACATTTTGTACTCACCATATGTAACAAGTGTCACCCAATTTCATCAGTAGCAGCTTGCTTACACTGAGTAAACTTCTTAATGGCTCAAAGCTGGAATATCTACTGGCAATCGCCTCCAGGTCATCTACCTTGGGTCTTTGTCATTGTTTCAGGGAAGAGAAAGTTGGGGAAAAGGTCACCAGCTGTCATAAAATCTGTAGAACTATCCACTCATCTTCCAGATATTTGAACAGGAAAATTGTCTCAACATTTATGTTGGCCCTTCAAAATTCAGACTCTCCAAGAAAGCATAGCAATCGATCACCATTACTTGAAATCAAACAGACCAGTGGGAATGTCTATGAATATTCATTTATTTACTAATAGGGCTCAAACAATGTTTTTTTATTTGTAGTTGCTACGTGACATAGTCCTTGGAATTTGACTTTTGCTGACAAAGGTTCAGCTCATTTATGCTTTAATTACAGTAACAAGATTTTTAGTGCATAAATGAACATGATTGACTGTATTCTGTCAATTCTGTTTTGGAATGCACTGCCTGAATGTGTGTCCTCTTGACATACAGTATCGCAGTGCTGCTATCCTTCGCACTGCCCATAATGTTCATCCATTCTTATCCGTACATTTCATTCGAATGTCCGCCAGTTTGTTCGTTGTCATGGACTGTAGTGACGTACAGTGTAATTACTCATTCAGGGGTCTTTCATCAGTAGACACCTGTTTATTTGCATAGCGCAACCTACTTTCAAGTGCTAGATGAGATGCGCTGAAGGAATGTTAAGTCGCAAATGCTGCTATAAAGGGAAATGGAACAACATGTCACATGCAGCACCCCTCACAAATGGCCTGAAGATTGTTAGCTTTCGTGAAAGAAGGTTCATTAGGTGAAAAATATGAATTCACTACCCAGGTGACTGTTGTAAGGTCATCGTAGAAAATCTGATTTTGGAATTTTGGATTTTAGTCCTTCGTATTGGCACTTGTACAGTATATGAAAGAGACTAAGAATTGAAAAAAAGTTCAAGTACTCCAGTATTTTTTTCCTTTATTCTAGTTGATGGCAAAGCAGGAATACTGTACCTCTGAAATGAGTTAAACCAATCAGTGAGACCACAAGTTTCAAGTTACTGTGCAACTTGCATACGTAATTCACACAGCAAAGTCTTCAGTGTACAGTACATGTGAGTTACAGTAGCAATCCTCCAAGTATCAAGAAAGATTGTTCAGGGAAATGAAGGGTTCCCAAGCAACTTTTCTTCCCCCCCACAAAATTGCCCCTGTTGAACAATTTTCAGCAGAAATCTCCCACCCTGACAACTTCCACTTGGACAATCCCCACCTAGACAATTCTCCAGTAGGACAATTTGCCCTTGGACATTTTTCACCCGCCCTAAACTTGACTCTAACCCTATTTATGGAGGAATTGTTGGGGGGTGTTGCCCGATGGGGAATTTTCTTGGTTTGAACTTGTCCAGGTCCTAATTTTCTGGGAGAGGTTGTCCAAGGGGGAATTGTCCAGGGGGAATTTTCTGGGTGAGAATTGTCGTGGGAGGAAGTTGTCTGGTCACAAACTGAAGATGAGAGTAACCCTTTTTGGCCCCCCCCTGAAAAGTCTGTTTGTTGTAATTCAGACAGAAATTTACAAGATTCAAGTTTTTTCCAAAATAGAGAGTACAGTTTTTAAAATTCCTTTTTCTATAAAGCTGCAATATTTATTCAATCAGAAAAGTATACTTCTTGTACTGCTTTATATTTCCTCTATCAAATAACCAATTTATTGGGGTGTTTTATGCTTCAGTGTATACAGTATTTACTATTTTTGTATTTTTTTATGCATGGCTCTATTTTACATTTTAAATATTTATACTGGACAGCCTGTGACTTTGACCTGTGGGTATATGGTGACCGTCTTCATTGGCACTGTCAGTCAAAGGTTATTTAACTTTATCGCAGGCCCAGCCTTTGACAACCTCTCCTTGAATTTGCAACACCGTAAAATGCTCTCACATTTCAAATTGAGATTTCATACCGGGTGACCTACAGAAATATTCTCTAAAGACATTTTTCTCACAGTGCCTTCAAAATATAACAAGTGTCAGAATAACCACAAAATGTCTATCCAAAAAGCGAGCATACATGCAGTTGGCTCACTGTGGGATTTTGCATTGTATTAAAAATAGGTAACATACAGTGTGAACATAATGGTGCAAACGGTTTAATCAGAAATATCAAAGACCTTGACTGTCACAGCATACATGACAAGCCGAAGAGTCTCATTTTTTCCATTTTGCTGAATGGTGCACTTATAATCTGCTAATGCAACCTGTCATTATATGAAGGGGGTCAGAAACTTCATGGAATAGTTTTGACATACTGTAGTAATAAAGTGGTACCCTCTTGCATGTTACCTATAGATGTGATATAGTGAGCAATGAAATGAACTCATGACTGAGTGCAAATTTAAGTAACTATGGCTCAGGTGAAACATTCCATCTACTGCATGAAACTGTTCTATTTTTGGTTAGCTTTTTTATGTAGCTATTTTTTTTTCCACATAGAATACCATTACCAATGCAAGACGTTTGCTGAAGGATGCCGAAGAACTCGCAGACAGTGGACAGTGCGATGCAGAGGACGTGACCAACGTGGCGCGACAACTTGATGGACGTGTTAGAAACTTCATCTTCAGAGTTGAGAGAAGGAGACAGTTACTAGAACTTTCAGTGTCTTTTCATACTAACGCAAAGGAGGTAAGCACCATTCATTTATTTTTAAAGCCGTTAGAACAGATCCCTGTTGACGGGGGATGGAGTTGTTGGGGTAGAGAGGGGAGGGCAATGGGTGAAAAGTGGTTGCTTGTTTTGTTATCTTTACATTCCACTGACCTGACCTTGGCAGTCTCGCTTTCGTCAGGTCTTACTTCACCTAATGTCAAAATCTAAATCTGATTGTCGTAATTATCCATTCATGTCTTAAGATTATCCATCAGAGGAATGGTAAAGATGTATTGTCATAATTTCAACTCTGCACAATTTCAATTAAAGTCACTGATAAAAGGTTATTTTTTTTCTATGTTATTGGGAGTCTTGATCATAGCTGTCCCCCACCTGCTTGACCATATTCTGAATCCTTCATGAACTTTCACTGTTCCGCAAAAGAAAGTGATATTTCCTACATTCACATTGTAGACAAATACCCCTTGCCTCACTAATGCAAATATTTGCTTTAGTGAGGCAAGGTGGTAAGTATAGTCACTTGTGAATACCCACACCAGGAAGTTGTGAGGAGTCCACTTCGGCACTGAGTCTTTTCGATATGGCTCCGTATACACCACAGTGTTGAGAATCATTATGAACGTTGAGAGCTAGATGCCATACGTTTTCCCTTGACGAAAAAAGGGTCCCTTGATGGTGGCCTCCGCCCTTACTTCATAATACCATAGCCTACATGAATTCCACAGGCCACTTCATTTGACCTCACTGATCACGCTTTTATCGCTCGCTTGAACATAACGGGCCACAGTCCTTCGGCAAGCTCGTATTCAGGTTGCTATGTTTTTGCTAATGACATGGGAATTACTGCAACATTCCCACGCCGATCGCAAGATTACCGTTAAAGATCGCTGAGAACGAGGGAAGCACTGTAGTTTTGACATCTATGTGCCTTAGACTTTGGGTCTGAGATGCCTTTAGAGGACCTCCAGATGTTTGTTTCATATTTTGTTTAAAAAATGTCTGAAAGTCTCCTGTAGACATTCAAGTCACTAAACTTGCAACTTAGTGTAATGTTTCATCTCCGAAGACTCCCATCTGAGGACAGGTTATAAGACTTGTGAATCAACTTTGCATTCTAAGCAGCACAATTTAAGTGTGTTCATGGTACCACAGCCACAGAAATAAAGTCCAAACAAAATAACATTCAAGAGGCAGGTTGTAGTGTTTCATGAAATCCACTAAATTTTCCAAAGACTGTCAAGTATCCTTTGCGTACAAGTAGTAAACAATGGTCGAACTAAGAGGCCCCCCCACATGTCACATACAAAGAAACAGTAGTGAGCAAGGAACCAATGAATCAATTTGGTTTGGAAAATTCATGACCAGACACTTTTTACATTAGTACTAGAAATTATAAGCACACAGCCAGTACAAGTTTGTCCACGGATAGCTTTAACATTTTCAGCTTTCGGTGCATTCCATCGCCTACAGTACCACAGTTGACCAATTTTAACATTGTGCAACCTGCCGAACATTATGGGTACTGTACAGGTTCTGCAACTTGATTGGGACATTTTGGGGAAGTAGACAAAATGCCATCCGTAAACTATAGTGGTATGCCCTTTTTAATCATTTGCATATCAAAACACTATGCCCCTATATTACTGTACACCTATCATGAGTGTATCTTGATTTGGAAGAGAAAATCAGCCGTTTTGATAATTTGTGAGACAGTGGTCCTGACGTGACTATTGTTATTATCATCATTAGCACCAAAGTGTTGTTGTATGCCATCATTTTCATACCTTAAGCAGGTGTGAAGCTGGTTCCATGGATACCTACTAGAAATCAGATGTTTTCACACAAAAGTAAAGAGTGCCCTAAGCCATTCTCATTGGTAATGAAATTAAATTGTGAAAAAAAATTCAAATTGTGAAAAAAATAATTTGAATTGTGGAAACCTTGTAAACGTTTGAATTGGGAACTTGGGCAAATCTCATATGTACAGTGGTATGTGCTTGTACAACATTGAGAACCCTATGTCCTCTCTAGCATTCTGAAAATGCCATAAAGAATGATGTTTCATGAAGAGGAAAAAAAACTTTGTAGATTTTGTGAATGGATGTTCAGTGTACCACATTGAATGAATAGAGCCTATTCAGGTAGGCCCCTTTTTTGTAGAAGTCTAATTTTGTTTGAAATCAGCAAGAGCCATATTGTGGAAAGTTTAAAGACCAAGTGGCAAGCATCTAGAAAATAATTTTTAGCTTCATTCAGAAGTTGCAGAGTGAAATCCTGAGTGATAATACGTTGGTGTTGTGTTTCTATCTGTTACTGTTTTTGAGATACGGCTTTTCAAAATTTGATGATGTAGGGTGTTGCACAGTGTCTGTGTTTCTTTTGGTAGGCCTTTATGTTTTATCTCTTAATTACTTACTTACTGGGTTCACATTGGTAAGTGATATCAATATTTCTAAAGATGGCAATATGTAAGTTTCCAAAATAAAACCCTCAGGGCATGCAAAATTCTCAGTTGTCCTTGAAATAAGGTAAACAAAGGATAACATACAGTAAGGCATATTGAGTGAGTCACTCCCTGGACGTCACAAATTTGCATATTTGGCCTACAGTATGTTTATTCATGATGCAACTGTAAAAGAGAAATTCATCTTTAAAATGGTCCATGTTTGATGAATTTTCATGAAAATTGTGACTGTTTTCAACATTTTTAATAATGAATTCAGTCAATACTCCAAAATGTGTTTTTAATGTCACATGTCCTTCAATAAATACAGCCTGTCCAGTAAAAGGAAGCTAGGTTTATTTTTAATTTTTTTTTTTTAAATTTGGTTATTTTAATTGAATGAAAGTGTACCACCATGTTGAATAGCATAGGAAGTCTTGTTTCTTATGAAGAAAAGAATTGTTTGAGAACAAAACTGTATTGCAAATGGATTATGCTGAGTTATGGTATGTTACTTTTATTTAATTGCAAGAACCCTTTCACTGTATCAGCTCAGTTATAATTGTGACTTGTGAGTGCATTGTTTGACATAATTTCTCACAGGGCTGGCAATAGGATAAGAAGAGAACATGTCAGAAATATTCCAGAAAAAGGACACTGACAGCGTATTGTTCCACAAAATACCGCTGATTGATTTTACCATAGACACTCAAAAATCAAACAACAACCCCTGAATATACTGTAGTTTGAAATCTTGTGTCTTGGAATAGAGGAATAATTCAAAGATAAAATTTAAGCAGGATTGTAGCTCTTCAAAGCAAAAAATAGTGATTGTATTTATCTCAAGTCTACCATCAGTACAGAGAAGGTCACTGACGTGCAATGGAGCTGTATTTCCATGGCCGTCTTGGCAAACACTGTGACATGAGGCTTTTCTCTTTGCCGTCCGTACAGTCACTTATTTTGTTGTTGTTATCTAACATTTAAATTAGACGTAAATTGTACTGCCACTGTCCTGTTCATGTCAGAAAATGTGTTACTTACCACGTAGGTAACTTTGAAGGTATGTTTACGCTAAATCATTCAGCAGTCTGGTTGGTAAAGCGTTGTCGTCTCTGTGCCTTCCGCTTTAACTCAAGTGGAAAGAAAGAGAGGAATGTGTCGAAATATGCGACGCGAATTCCCCTTTATACTTTCAGCTCAGTTCATGGTTCAAGGAATTGGAAGCGGAGTTGAACATAGGAACCGAGGTGGCAGTCTCCGTGGAGCAAGCCGAAGATGAAGTCGTGAAATTTGATCACCAACGAGACATCACGCTGGATGCGTCAGTCAACACTGTTAGCGAAGGACAGAGCATCATAGATCAATTGGGGTAAGACAGCTCTCACTATTCCAAATTACAGTCAACAGGTTCATCGTCAGCTCTTCCGTAAATTTGCATGCTCGGATGTCAAGGAATTCTATTCACAGCCCTTTTTTTTTTAGACCAGCAGCTGTTGATGCAATTTCTGGTTGCTTGATGCATAGCAATGTGTGTTTGTGTGTGTGTTTGTTTTTAGAGTCCTTGAGTTGAGGATGTTCTAACAACCTCACCATATGTACACTGTAGTTATTTCAAATTTCAGAGTGCTTGTCTTACTCCGCATTGCGTTTCTGTACTCTGGTTGGTAAGTTGTTTCCTTTATAAGGCAAGTTACAGTACCTATAGATGCAGGCGAGGTTTGCTGGTGTGTTGAATATTTACTCCATTCCCCATTAACCTGTCTGAACAGAAACAACGGCACTGCGATATACCATGCCGAGAGTGCTGGCGATCTTCAGCACCACCTTTGGCACCATCTGGTGCAAAAACGGACTAGTGCTTCCTACCCATACTGTCATCATATGTGCAAGGAGTGTGGAGTTCTTGACCAAACTCTGTCTCAGAGTACAGTGGATTTTGACTTCATCTGCATTTTCTTGGCTTGCTGTTATATGTGGTCACAGGTGGTGGGATGTTTGTGACCCGTAGAAGTTATAAAAAGGAAAGGCATCTTGTGCAGTTGTCATGAGTTTCATGCAGCTTTCCTATATTTATTACAGGCACTTCTTTGCTTTGGTTGGGGTCAAATGTCATTAAGTTCAGCAGAACCTGGCCGTCAAAGAGTTCGCATACATGTCCTGTGCAGTGTAGTGCAGGTCAGATTTCATAAGTGCGATCAATACCCACCAAAAAGAACGTTATATTTTTGGGGTGGTGTACCCCAAATAAGTGCAATAATCCTGATTATCCTTTGGATCAAGGATGCGGTATGTATTCAGTGTCATCATCTGACATTCAAAGGGGGTCTTAAATTTCTGAGCCCCCTAGATTATTGTCATGAATGTCTTCGCCTGCGTTTTTCTGCTCTCTGAATGTGGTCCGTTTCGCTTGTTTTTTGGGGGGATTTTTTTGTACTCAGCAAAACTGCTGGTCACTTTTACTCCTCAAAATACTTATAATACAAAGAAAAAAAAACATGATGTTTAAATTGCAAACTTGAAATTGAATAATTGGGAACTATTAAAGGTATGTTTACACTAACACTGCAGTAAGTTCTGTAAACATGTCATCGCAAGGTGATCAACTGTCAGTAGTATTATTTTTCCTCGAAATTTTTTTGTAGTTTCTTGCTTTCTGTCTTTCTTACAAATCAGCATTTTCTGCATTGTTCTCTGAAATTGCCTGAATTAAGCAATTTTTGCAAAATTTCGGCAAAGTAGAATGCGGTGTATTCTTGAAGCTACCCTAGATGTTAAATTCCTACTTCTTGTAGACGCATGACCCCACTCCCATATGTGTGGAATCTATCTTCATACACTTTGATTGTATGCCACCACATTGATATTCCAGAGGCCACAGTCTGGATTGGTGGCACTTGTATTTGTAGTTTGTGTATCTACCACAGGAGGGGGTTAAAATAACATTTAAATTCATGCCTGTTAAGTTTCAATGCAACATGTATTATGTTGAGTGTATCTGTCAATGTTACTCATCACTTCAGCTTCCAGGAATTTCTCGTCACCGAGATACAGATATTGATTAAAGGAGAAGGAAACCCCAGGAATATACAAATCAAAATGAAGCAAGTGTTTAACAAACATCTCTCCAAAGTTTTATACAGAGATATTGCTTCCTATCCAAGTTACACACTTTTGAAATTCAGAGAAGGGTGCTGCCATTTTTACCTGAGTTGAATGTAAACCAACTTTAGTAAATCGAATAATGATGTCATATAACCACTGATAGCAGGAATTTATAGTATTTCTTTGTTTTTCTTACACCTATTATTTCCATAAATCTGCACACACTTGTACACATTTTGTGTTGAATTACTGACGTTTATCATGGAATAATCAAATCATTAATACTCAATTTGAATCTATGCATAACTGTTGAAAATATGTAGTGACCATTGAAATATAATGAAAAACAAAAGCTTTTCAATCACAGTGGTACTGTGATGTCATCACAATCTCAAAATGGCAGCTTCCTTGTGATGAACATTCAAATTCCAATATTTTGGAAAGTGAACAACATATTTAAATGAAATGTGCTGTGTGGGTGTTCACCAAAACTTAGTCTCTCATTCAACATTGTCAAAAGTCTTGACTTTCCTCCTCCTTGAAATTTTTTGCGATTAGAAAATGAGTGAAGACTGTAGCCTACAGAATGTTTTCATCTTAACACACTAGGGACTCTCTTGTTGTATCACCTGTTGTAAAGTGAGAATGATGTTTGCTTTTTTTAGGAAATATCAAAGCTTTTTCCTGGAAAGGTTGGTTGCAAACTTTCATGAGTATTAGCAGACAATTTTGTCACTAAGTCATTGTAAGGGACCACCAACAAATCTGATCGCTGTCCACCATGGCAGTGTGCACTCTAGCCATTGCTTGCTGTCCACCATGGCAGTGTGCACTCTAGCCATTGCTCACATCATCAGCTCTTTTCAGTTGATGAGGCAACTACAGTATGACTGATCAGATTCAATAAATAAGGGGGCCTGGCTGTGACATAGGCAAGGATCAGGGACTACCTTTTGTTGGTAACTTCATGACAAGTGTTCATTGGAAATGTGAAATCGATCAACTTCATATCGTTACCTCATGTGGTGAACTACACGCAATTGTGTGTTGGCTAGCCAGTTTGCAGCAATATCTTGCATAGGCTAGAAGTGGTCATGCTGTACTTTTGGAATTCTTGTGAACCACTGACTTGTCCATTCTTAAAGATTAATAACAGAATATTCTGGGTTTCTTAAATCCTTGCTTGCATTTGGACAAGCAGAGGTTTCATGTGACCTCGTGCAGAACTTCGAGACATCGCAGTACAGTGACATGCACATACCAATCACTGTAGCTTTAAAAGCCAAGCTCGCTACTGAAGGAATATTTTCCCTGCTTGTTAAGAGGCAAATGTTTACCACAAAGTCCCCTCGAAATACCTGCAAATTTATTTTGATCAAGTTAGTGGTTATTGCATTCATCTTTATTGTTACTATATATCATTTTGTTCTGCTTCATAATATCAACTTCTCCAGTAGACTCTATCCAGCAACTTCCATAAATTCCTTGTTTACAAACATAAATGGTTCATATAGACAAGGTCTCTCTCTTGAACAATAGCTTGTGGAAGGAAATGCTTTGGGTTATTTTAGACTTACTCCAAGTTGACTTTCTTGGGTAGCCAAGCTAAGGTCTGTCAATAGTAAAAACACTTCTTACTCAAGACATATGCAGGATTCATATGTTTGTGGTTCATCCAGAGGTAAAAAGAAATCTGTATGTAGTTGAATCTTTCCTGTCTTTTCTGTGCAGGAGTATGCCTATTTAATTCTGAGTGCTGGGTAATTTTAACTAACCCAGGTGAATCTCTCTCCCCTTTGGAAAGTTTTGGTTAAACCCAGCTGGCCCCTGAGATACAAAATGGTGTAGTAACTTTGCAAACGGGCTGAGGATTTTGAGAGAGCGCAGTTCTTCATTTTTCTTCAAGTTAGTGTTGAAGTCTTACAATGTGAAATTAAATGTCACCATTTCGTAAAAGGAAGTCCATAAATGTTTTTGAAAGAAGGCCAGCCTAAACCTTCAGTCTCCCACAAATTAGTTCTCATGAAAAAATATGCTACTGGGTCGAAAAATCTGAAGACATTGCCAGCCATTTTTAGACGAGGGCCAGGTGATACCTGTATCTGTGATTGCTGGGTAGAAACACCGTCTGGCTCGGTCACATTCGTGTCTGTGATACACATCCAAATTATTGAACCAATCAATCAGTATTACTAGCTTCATCAACTTTTAAATTACTGTCAACTGCTATCAGTGTCTACCATCTAATTTAGAGGTTTGGATGAATCCCAGGTTACTTCTAAGAATGCAACCCGTCGTAATTAGTCGCTTCGCTGCCGTTCACCCTGCATGTGCGTCTGCCGATGCCGAACCGAGGCTCACCAGTGGAAAGTTACTTCCTTGCTGTCTCACTGAGGATTAGTGAGTAGTGTCCCTCTTCGATTGCCACCTTTTGTGCCCCTCCAGACAGACCTGTGTTTACCCAATCGTTACACTTAGCTTGTCTCTCCTCAGTCACTTTGGGAGGGATTGGAATGCTAAACAGTTTATTGCTTGGGAAGAGTTTTGTTCGGACTGTTTGTTGTGGTTTCGAAGAAACATCGGTTTCGTCAAAAAGGAGTGTACACAGTGATGATGCAATCTGCATCCTTTAACCACCATGCAGCTATGATACAGGGTAAATATATTTGGACTGGCTTTTGCCTCTCACAGGAGAGAACAGCTGACATAACAACCAGAAGAAAACCGACTGTGTAAAAGATAAAGTAATTTGTTCAAATGGATGCTTAAATAGGTGAGTTCACATTGCTTCAGCGACAGGCTTTTTGTTTCCTCGTATATGTGAAATTCAGCTTTCAAGACTCAGCAATTTGGACATTTAATTCAGGAGAGAATTACTGGATATTTCCCACCTATGCTCTCAGGGTGAACATGCATGGACCAGACAGACTAGATCTAGAAGAGTACTCTGAAGTTAGACGAAACCTGCACTGATAGATGTATTTGCACTGTATGCTTCTTGTGGCTAGGATGTAACGTGTCTGTTCTGACGGAGTTAATTAGGAAAGTCTTGAGTACAAAATCATACGGTATCATGTGTAGCCTAATGCTGACTGGGCATTGATTTATTAAGTAGGTTTTAAATCATTTTAATTTTTTTTTTCATTGCAGATTTTGATTTCTTAAGAATGTAAACTGAAAGCAAAGACTCAATTAGAGGTGAACACAAGGTCATCTGCATTTTTCTGTTTGTCGCCTGAAAGCTGTAGTAAGCCGTTAATTAGCTTTTCCAACCTTTGTCTAATTACCCTGTCATCGGCCAAGGACATTATGGGACATAAGACTGAAAACCGAGGAGATAGTTCCTGTTATTGAACCCTTAAAGATAAAAAAAAACAGCCACCTGTGTTACCTTGAGAAATTTTTTTAATTTTTTTTTACGGTATGCAAAATCTTCCAAATGCTAACATCTGATGGTTTGAAGTTAGTCGTAGCAGTGACCACAGATTTACGTCATTTAGAAAAAGTATTTCGAGTCACATTAGCGTCATTTGTGGGCACTATGTTTACTGCTTCCTGGTGGGGAACCTGGCGCCACCTGCTCACTGTACTTACACCCTTGTCGCACGTACCGCCATATCCACCGTTTTTCCACAACAAGACCACTGTACCCGAATTTGCAAAGGTAACCCTGAGGAAGGCAGGGCTTTTCAGCGTATCATTGTCACAGTTGTCGATCACTGAAGAAGCCAAGCCTTGCGTTCTGTATGCAGGCTGCCCACACTCATCAATTCTTCCAAATCCTTGTGTTTTTTATTTCTTTTGGTCAGTGTATATCTCTAATTACCCATAATTATTTCTCACATGGCAAGGATTATTCAAATTCGTTGACTGTTAAGTTTTGAGCAATGCTTAAATGCTAATGTGAAAAATAAAACTGCATGGTAAGATACAGAAGGTTTCAGAAACACAGTAAGCCTTCTGGGTTACAACCATTTGAGACAGTGGAGGCACATATCTGTGGAATGAGCTATGCAATATTTATGTTACAAATTGATGTTCTACATCAAAGAACAGAGATGTACCAATACAATCTGTTAGTATGAACCTATGAAAAGTTTAAGCATCAGCCTAATTTAATTTGCCAGTCCCCAATTACAGTAGTAGTGCGCATGTATGTACTTTAAGAACACATTTAAGATACGAGGGTCATGTAGAAGATAGGCGGACGTACAGTTGTCGGAGGTATCCCCCTCTTAAGTTCATTGCAGGGTTAGATGAAATTGTACCTTTTCCTTTGTATAGGAATAAGAGCAGAAGTGCTAGGATCTATGGAAAATCTTGTCTTTGTTTTTCCTTTGCTGTGTGGCAGTCTTACATGCAAGTCGTAATTGAAGTCCTCTATGTACACTGTAGACCTCCCGCATACCACATCAGGGGTTTGCTCCATCTGTGTACATGTCATTCAGGGAATAGGTTTTATTGCTCTGTGGACCACCTGCAGTTTGTACAAACATCATGTGTAAAACTGCAGAACCCTCCTGGCAGTGGGATGAAAGTATAAACACTGACCAAGCATGGATCTCCATGATTTAAAGCAGGATGTGCTCTTACTCCTGAGTTTTCAAAAGCACACCAAAGCACTGGCTATGCATCTAACAATTGTAAAAAGCTGTATAAACTACCATACCAAGATCTGTATGTCCAAGCCTACACTCTAAAAGAAAGTCGTTTGCATAGGAGTTTTGTTGTACGGTAGGTTATTTTCAGTGTGGTACGTCCATCACACAGCCCAGTTCCACTAATTTTTCAGCCGGAAAAAACTAAATCACTCCTCTTTCTACCGTAGTTAATACCTGTACTCCAGTGGATGAAATTTCTCCAGAAAGAAATGTGGCGTAGTTGCTGCTTTCCAGCCTGGTATCAGATGGAAGAGAATGAGAGAAGAGTAAAGACAAAGCCTATTTTTCACATTCAAACAGCACATCCTGCTTTAACCAACTTGTCTCACTTTACCTGGGGCATGAAGTATTAACAGGGTGTTACCTTACCAGGTAGGGTGGGGTGTATGCAAGGCCAGAGTGCATATGTCCTCTACCGGTCATGGTAGCGTTTGATGTCAGTTGCAATTTGATAACTGCATTTGTCTAGAACAGGGAATTTGCCAGTGTGCTAAGACCATGCAATAGCTGTATTAAAGGGAAATAGGGCGTTTGTTTTAAAGAAAACATCCATATTTTTTAAACCAATGTTTGTGGACGTAGAATGATAGACTATTCAAAATAAGGAAGAACAGTAGCCTTCTTTTCAAGAAATAAGCTCCTCACAGATAGAATTCAGTTATTTGTTATTCAACAGTAATTTGTTCACCCAAACTTATCAAAATTCAAATGATGCATCTTCCATTACTCATCATATGCATAATGTTTTGAGAAGTTGAAACTTTGGTAGATGTTTGTTGATGAAACTGAATGGCTTAACAATGATTACCGCTATTTTCTTTTGAATGTCATGTTGGTGTATTCTAAACGCCCTATTTCCCTTTAACTTTCTTATTCAGAATAATGGAAAAACCATGGTCAGACTAATTTGCATAATTAAACCAAGGAACTGTCACCTTGGTAACTGGTTAAACCTTGCTAGTGTTGTGAGGCATGCAAGAGGAGAGATTAATATATAATAACATGACAGACAGCACATTGAATGTGTCGACTCTAATTTTGTTTTGTACTGCTACTGTATCATGAAGTGTTTTTTTTTTGTACCCTTAAATTTTTGGACAGATTGCCTCAGTTTGAAGCAAAAATAAATCAACAGAAATAAATCAGTCAGCATGACCACATTTTTGAAAATATTGGAGGCCGGCCCGCAGGATCAAAGACAATTGCATGCATACATGTGTTTCCCACATTAGAAAAAGAATAAAAATTCATAAAATTTCATAAACCTGCAGTACGGTTCATCATTCAGCTCACATTCAGAAGGGACCCTTCCTCAGGTTTTCACGGTCAGGGACCAGTAGCTTCTCTGAGATTTCAAGGCCACGTTCTCCGTGTTTCGTGTCTCTTCTACGATGCTTTTCATTTTGTTTCCTCTCTGCAGTCAGCTCAGTATGGAGTCATCAAATGTCAACTACAGTGATGCTTGCCATCACATAGAGGGCATCCTCCAGAGCCTAGAGGAAGGAAGACGGAAGCTCGAAGGGCTGTGGGCCTCGCGAAGAATGAGGCTGGAGCTTAGCCTCCAACTTAAACAGTTTGAAAGAGAGGCATTAGAAGTAAGTCATTAGCATACAATTTCTAACCTCAGTTTTTCGGACTGCAGTGAAATGGTAAAAAAAATGTTTTTTATAATGTTTTGTATGCAGGTAGGCTTCTGTTTAAGTGTTTGATGTATTGTATATCAACTTTCAAGTTGTCATGATGGGAAGCTAGGACAGACTTTGTATTTGGTATGTAGATG
The DNA here is from genome assembly GCA_021234535.1 of Stichopus chloronotus. Classification (NCBI taxonomy): domain Eukaryota; kingdom Metazoa; phylum Echinodermata; class Holothuroidea; order Aspidochirotida; family Stichopodidae; genus Stichopus; species Stichopus chloronotus. Next base: position 7,591,498 of record CM037848.1, on the reverse strand, counting down.
CTCCACATTGATATTTAAAGGCTCTTGTGTGTGATTTGCACATGCAGCAAGAGGAATGTATGTTATGGTGATAGTATGTGGTGGTAAATGGATGTATGTGTTGGTGGTGTATGTATATTCGCTTGGTTTTGTAAATACAGCATCTCAGATTCTGAAGTTACCAGCACTTGAACGTCATAGCACTTACTGAACAGATGGCTTCTGTTGTAGGTCAAAGATTAAATATGAGGTCACCAGTGGTGAAATTGGAATACCTCACAAAAGTAACACTTCCATGAAAAAAAACCTGGTATGTGAGTTAGCCAGCCATTGGTAAAATGCATGAACCCTATTGGAAGTCTTGACATGCAGTGTTCACTTCAGGTCGAGCAGAGGTCGCAATTCTGCTTCAGGTTCTATACCGAAAATGTCATACTCGGTTTTTGAACTTTGAACCTTCCGTGCATTTGCACACATATGTCACTGCTGCAAGTCTCCCTCCGTGTCTGGTAATTTGTGTTCGGTAATGAGGGAATCAGAGAGTGGCTTATCATCCACTGTTGCGTTCACATGGCAACAAAATCACAAATTTCTTTGCCTTGGTCTGTGGCATGGCACAAGAGGGATCAAATCGTCAAAATGTTATATATACACAGTATGTGTCATGGAAGAGACCTTCGTAGGAGTTGATTACTGGTAAATTGGTCAACTACTGTTATATCCCAGTGCCTGACGTCTAAGTCTAGAAAGAGCTTTGCTGTTACGAGATCTACAGTACCTGGTTCTTCAAAGAGTTTTAATGCTTTTTTTTTCCCCGTTTAATCAGAATTGCCATTAAATGAAAAAAATGCAAACATAGTCTTTGACACTTTTAAGTTTCTGGGATACATAAAAAAAATACTAAATTTGCCTGATATGGTCAGATCATGGAATTGCTATTTGATAACAAGTCCCTGATGAAAAAGACCCATAGCAATGTCTTGCCCCCCCATCCCTCTACTTTTTTCCCAAATATCTGGTTTGTTTGCTTTTTTTAATCGCTGCTGTTTTGAAAGTTCCAAAAAGTAGATCCATTGTTAAAATTTGAGCAATTGCATCTGGTAAGTTCAACGAACACCTAGCAACTGCAAAATGCGTAACTCTTTTGAAAAGTAGGTCATTTTCCCAAACTCAATGTTAGTGTAAGTACATTAATGAAGTGAACTTGGTTGTCATACCAAGAACGTTCTACTGCTTCACTGTTTAAAATGCAAACATTGTTTGAGATGTTTTCAACAATATCTAAATTTTGAAGTTCAAGCACTATAGAACTGATTTGACTGTCTGAGACACAACAGAAACTTGGGTTGTAGAGATTTTATCCGTCTGGGATGCCAGGAGTACCGGTAAACATCATCACTGTGATCATTTTGCCTCTTCTCTTTCACATTCAAAGCTCTCCTCCCAGTTACCAGAGTGGACTGAGCAAATGAGAGGCAGTAGTTACGAGCTGGATCTGGACACTGCCGACATCTTACTGAAAGACCACATGGAAATGTTTGATAGCATACAGGACAGAACAGTGCAAGTTATACAAAAGGTAAGTAAAAATCAAGAGTTGATGTAGCAAAGGTATCAGTGTGGTATCAAAGGTCTCAAATTTTGGGACTGTTTTCAATGTTTTGTGGTAATTTTGTAACTTTGCTTCCCAGCTAAGTTTGTTTGTTTAAGGGAGTGTAACTTTAATGTACCTGCCAAATATTAAAAGGAAGATAGGACATTCTGGAGTTACCATATCGCTTTGGCACGTCTTGATTGTATTTTTACTGTGCAGAGATTGGAAAAAAAGTGCCCATCAAAAGCATTTAACCCCACAATCAGTCGTTGGAGTCGTGATTTATCAGTTTTGGGATATTAAGTAAAACAGATGCAAGACTTGCTTGAATATTCCAGTCCAATGTCCAGCAGTTAACAGCAGGTTGCATTTGGAATAGGGCATGCATACTGTGTCGTGCACATCTTAACAAAATGAAACATCATTCATGATCATTTCCAAGCATTGTGTGGAAAGTTTCATGAATCCTACTGGTGGTTCTGGCTTGACAGAGGATTTAAGACTCTTGCACAAACTAATATGTCACAGTTGAAGTAAGCACACATGTGACTTTCACCAGTTACCTCTGTTGTGATGTCTATTTTGTCTGCAAACGATGAAAATCGTATGACATAAAATGACACCAGGCAAAACAGCTCCTTGAACTGGTCCAATAGCCGTGTACAAAAGGCTCAAACTCTATGTTTTACTTTGTTGACTAGAGTACATAAATGGTCAGTTTTTCACTCCATCCATTAATGTACAACTTTTGTAACATGGAGAGATAAAACTGTGTGCACCTAAGTCAAAAACCTTGGAATTTCTATCTGCTGGAAACTCAAAAGTTCAAAACGTAAGTTTTCATATAATATGCCCAAATCTGGAAGGAATCGTACCTTAAAGTCTGTTATTTTAACCAATACCTGCTTGAGTTAATGACATATGATGTAAATCTGCCAGACTTTGCATACCTTAAGACATTAGAATGACAGTCATTACACGAGGAGTTTACTTCGCACGAAATCCTGTACGTAGACCTTCAGCAACTATCTGTGAACAAGTTAGCAAGAAAAATGGTCATGAACAAGTCCAAGTCAAAATCATGATTTAGAAATCTTCGAAGGTGAACGTCATTTGAGAATACAGCGGTTTAGCCCCCCCTCCTGTGCACATCCAATACCATACACTAATCAGGCTAAGACGATGAAGTTAACAGTGTGTCACATTTTTTTTAAGTCATTGCAAGGTATGATAGTCCCAACTTTGCTAAGTTCATTGTATTTTCAGGCAAATTTTTTAGAGGTGCACAAAGTCTGTCAGTATGTGAAGTAAGTTTGGTGCATGTACTTTGCATACACACCTCTACTTTGACAGACATGTTTCCAACTATATATTTCATTTTTATTACAAAGGCCCAAAAAAGAAAAAAAGAAGAAGAAAGAACTGCTTTACGCATCTACTTGCAATTAATTAATAAAATGACTGCATGGCTAGAAAAAAATGGCAAATTTGCTCTGCACTGGCAGAATTTTGTAGGTTATCCAGTCATGTTCACCGAGTGTTTTGTGCAATGGTGCTGTGACTTCCTTCCTTGCATATCACAGTGAAATAATTGAAAGTAATCACCAAGTACTCTCCACAGTGACTGTTCATCCATGTTGGAGTTCCACCAGTCTCCATCACCAGTCAAGAACATGTTTCTAAAATACTCTTTCGATCAGGTCATGCTGCCGATGCTGTTTTTTCGCAAACTACTTTTAAGTCCAAAGGTGGGCATATTTCTAGTGTTCAAAGAAGGAGATTGGCACACTGTTCTTTACCGAGGGCAAAGGTTATTCTGCCATGTCAAAAGAAGCAAAGGGTGAAAACATTGTGAACATGAAACCTCAAAGAAGAAAGTTTATTTGCTTGAACTTTAAAGTTTTTAAAAGTGGCTTGAACTAAACAGTGGATATAAAGATAGTCCATTGTGAAGTTATTATCACCATGAGTTGCAATCAAGATCAAACTACATTTGAGGTCAGTATTTACTGTGCTTATCATTTACCAGAAAGGTGTGAATGTCTGAGTAACATTTTTCAGATTTGTCAGTGTGAATGTTTTACTTTCTTTTCTGTGAGGGAGAGGGGTGGGAAGAAAGGGGACTGATGCTCACTGTAACACCGAAGGCATTTAATCATTTTGAAACAAAATGCACATTTCGGAGATAATGAAGGAAAAACATTTAAATGTTCTAAGACATTTTCATGCTCTTTGCTGTAAGTTGTTGTCGGCTCAGAGCGGTGGAGGCAGCATCATAGTGCATGCATTCTCCGCCAAGAATTACTGAAGGTCCCTAATAAACATTTCAACTTCTTTTTCAGAAGACTCTCACTTGCTTGATACTAAATTCATAGTTTGCTGGTATCCCTCACTTGCTACCACAATGTTTAGAAACTTTTTCAACGTGTTCATAGTATTACTATAGGCATATTGCTTGGTTCATCTTGGGTGAGATAAGTTAGGAACGTCAGATAGTCAGACACGATTACAAAATCATCCAGGCACTTGAACTTAACATTTGGTACAGTCCAGATCAAGTTTTGTCAGGACTTGCTTCATACTGTAAGAACAGAATGCATATAATGTATTCATTTCTAATGTAATTTATTTTTGTTGCTCTTCTTCCAAAGAAAGCAGCTTTGAAATTATCTCGTTCTAAGGTATTTGTGTGCAGAATAGTTAATTATTGGAGGGTGACACAAATTAATATGAACCCACTATCAAGAGGATATTGAATGTCAATAAATTTTCAATTTGCAATCATCGTTCGGTGGTTGATGTTTGTGATGGAGGAGTATTTTGTATGTCTACTCTGTCTAGGGTCGAGACCTGCTGCAGTTACTGGACAACTCCACCATGGGCTTGGTCGCTAATGATCAACCCTCCCCGAGCTCGAGGGTGAGCGTCTTGATGGACGACGTCAGGGATGGCTACCTTGAACTGGAAGATGTCGCTGAGATAAGAAGACGACATTTGGAGCAATTCCGGGACCTCAAGCAATTTGAATCAGAAGCAGAACAGGTGAGAACCTGCAAAAAAAAAAAATGGATCTCGTTCTTTGTGGATCTTAGAGTACGTGTCATCATACAGTGTGATATAAGTTGAGGGTGCATCTGACTGCTCTCTATGTATAAGGAAGTTCTAAGTATGAATGGAATCACTTGGATTGTCAAGCTTTTGTTCATTTTTGGTCAAAGTCAAGAATAAGTTAATCTCCACCTTTAACTGTTTAAAACCGCATCCTATTATCCCTCTCCTCCCATGTACCTCCACACACCCATCCTCCCATGTATCTCCCCACACCCATTCTCCATCTTCCACAATTACAGCCCCTCCTTCCTCCCACCTCCCACCTAGCTACCTTCACACTTTCATCCTGCCATCCTTCTGCATGGCACTGCACCTCCTGTCTAACCCCCCCATCCACACTTTCATCCTCCCCTCCTCCCACCTCTCTTCACACTTCTCTCCTCTTCCCTCATACCCCCACAAATCCACCCCCCTTCCCACATACTGTATGTGTGTACCTGTGCCATCCTCCCTTCCTCCCACCTGCACCCCCTCTTCTTACCTACTTCCAAATCTTGTTTCCCCACCTACCTCTTCCATCATGTACACTCAGTGACTGAAGGACATATTTCTTTGAAGTTCATACTTGGTAGGTAGGTAGATTCAGCTTTCCTTTGATTTTGGAACAATATCCTTTTGTGTGAAATCCTAATGGGATTTGCAGAAGATGACAGGTCAAACTGCAGCATTATCCATTTTATGACAGGTCAGACTACAAAGTTATCCATTTTATCACCAGCAAGCAAAGAGGTAATGTTGATGGTGAGGGAATAGGGCCATTTTGTGTTTACACAACTGTGGCAGTTTTGTAAGTTATGTAAACATGGCTGACCCCAAGATGGTAACGAAAAATGTTGCTAAGGTCCATTACTTAGTACCACAATACCCTAATTCTCAGACATTCTACAGCCATTCCAGAAGTTTTTTTTTTTTGATTCAGAAGTGGAGGTGAATGGAAATTTGTCATTCTTGTGACTCAACCTCTCTGCAAACTTCACTGTTATTGGAAGAGTTCAGATGAGGTTGTGTTATGTAAATTTTGTGATTTTGGTTGATAGAAGAGCCACTAAACCTCTGAATGGCTTGGTTTCAGACACTCTGCAGTAACCCTGAGGTGATATTACTTGGCTGGAAGAAGGAACAAATTTACATTCACTCTTTGATTTCAATAGGTTTGCCCTTCCCCAAGACAGATGTTGCCTTCAGAGCAACCTTTAAATAAGTTTTTTGAATTCTAAGCTTGTGTCGGTTTGTCAATTTTCAGTTTACATGGAATCCTGTTGTAGCCAATTGTAAAGACCAAAGACACCATCAGATTTTACCCATGCAATTGTTTGGATCATGAATATGGGAACCAACTGTTGTTTTGTGTACTGTCATACTTATGGTAAAAAAGATCCTTGTACATCAGAAAGACCATGAGCTGTGAAAAGTGAACTGCTTAGACATTCACATTGATTTTCAAGCAAAAATGTTGTGAATCATGTTACTGCACTTAATAGTGGGGAAGTAGGTACTAATAAAATGTTGTTGCTGTGACTGGTTAGGTGTGCAATATTTCTTGTTTAAATGATAGCCTACCAACAATCCAAGCCTCTATGAACACATAAGTTAGTTGTGGTAGGACTCTTGTACTATTGGTCAATTTTCTTCAGAAGTATGGAATATTAAGGAATATTGTATCTAAGGGTTTGCATTAGTGGCATAAAGTGTAACTGTTTGATGTGTTCTTTCTGTTGAATCTTAGGGAGCGCTGTGCAAAACAAACCCTTTGGGGCTTTTGTTAGTGTGCTTCCTTTTACAGTTCCATTAAACTAAATTATATCTCATTGCATCTAAACTTGCCATCTTGATTGTATTTGAATTGCGAAGAAATGAATGAAGTGAAATGAAGTGTGCATTCCATTTTGGTGAAGGATCACAAAATTGGTAATTTTTTGATATGTGCATATGCACTGTCTCCACAGGAAAGTTGACATTCTCGGGCGATCAATGGTATTGCCCTATATTTTCTGTTTATCTATCAAAAGAATGCTCTGCTGCAACATCTGAAAATAGACATCCAAATATGAAGTTTTCAGAAACTTTTATCGGTGGTCTTATTCTGTTGCACCTCAGAAGTCCATCATTAAGATCTAACCAAGGCAAAATAATCATGAAAGTCTAGTTTGCATATCCATTTAATACTCCTCAGCCATTTTATTTTCCTTCAATTCCTCTTCAAGAAAAAAGGCTGTTGAATTTGCAGACTATGGTCATAGTGTAGATTGAACAGCAAATGTCTTTGCCTACTGATATCCAAGATGAGTCACAAGAAAATATGATCTGATGATGATGATAATAATGATGATAGTAGTAGTGATGATGATGATTATTAAGATAGTGATGGTGGCAGTGGCTGTGGTGATGATCAAGGTGAGGATAATTTTGGTGGTTGTTATGATGATGTGGTAGTGATTGATGATGATGATGATGATGATCAAGATAATTGTAATGTGATGATAGTGATGATGATACTGATGATGGGACTGGTGGCAGTGATGATGAAGATGATGATGCTGGTGGTAATGAAGATGATCAAGATGAAGATAATTTTGGTGGTAGTGATGATGGTGGTGATGACGCTGGTGGTGGCAATTGTGTTGATGATCAAGATGATGATGGTGGAGATAATGATGATGATGATGATTGTCATGATGATGATACTGGTAGTGGTGCTGATGGTGATGATGATAACAATAGAGAAGTTAATGATGTCGAAGATGGTAATGATGATGATCAAGATAATGATGATAACTAATCTGTTTATATCCTCAGGTTCAAGGATGGATCAGTGCTTCGGAAAAAATATTAACCGTTGCCCCTGCGATACCAAACTCACTCCAGGAAGCAGAAACAATGCAACAGGATCACCAACAATTTGAAACAGCTCTGGAGGTGAGCATCTTCAAATCCCCTCTGATATGAATGTTTGTGAAAGTAGTTCATACGTTCCTAAACTGAAATTATACACAAAAGGTCTGCTAATGCAAAAAGACAGCATGATTTACATGTGGTGATAATTACTCTCTAACAAGTGCTTACCAGCAAAATGGTAGAAGTTACAGTTCACAATAACAAAAGGTAAGATAGCACTCATATAGAGTGACTTTATGTTGAGGCATTTGCTTAGGATGCACACCAAATGACATATTAAATCTCTTTAGTCCTCTCCAAGGAGGATTTTGCTGTTGCAACATTTTCAAATCATAAATTTTGTTTAACTTAGTGTTCAGAACAGAGTATTCAAATCCAGCAATTGCAAACTGTTTTTGAATATCACCATCTTGACTGACACTGTATGATTGTGTCAGTTTAGATGTCTTTCAGGAATCTAGGAGGATGAAATGGGATGGAGTTTGTAAGTTAACTGTTTCACTTTTTTTTTTGCAAACAGAAAACTCAAGAAAGTGCAATTCGACTACACGACAAGGGCTACAAGCTTGTCGAGTCCAATCATTTTGACGCTCCACGAATTCAAAATATTACAACTGAACTCGAAACTCGGTGGTCACAACTCATTATGCAGTCGGAAGATAGGAGGAAGTTGTTCCAGTATGCCTGCAGCTTCTACAAAGTTTCTTCACAGGTGAGTAGATAGGAACTTGTCCAGAGGAATGAAGGATAAAAGAAGCAGAATGTACTCCCAAGTCAATGCCATATCAAACGTTGGTTTCATGTGATGATACCTGCATGTATGATTACAATAGCCCATGGTGCTTGATTGTAAACTTGAAGTGTAGCACTAAAGTGGAAGAAAGTGGATGAGTTATTGAAGCAATGAAGTGAAGGAATTTGTTCTTGACCTTGAGTCTTTATTTTCTTTCTTTTAAACATCAAATCTTTAAAAGTGAACCCTGCTTATCCTTCTTTTGACTAGTTCTATTTTTTTAAATTCTTAATTAATGCAACACAGCCACTATTTTAGGGTGAAGTAAGTTAAGAAAAATGATGGAAAAATGGAGGAAAAGGCTTTTACCTCCATGATGCAACGATGTGGTCAAATAGTGGTAGATGTTTTGTGCGGGATATTTTCAACAAGACTAGAAATGCAGAATTCAGTTTTGGACATTCGATTGGTCAAAAATGACATCGTGAGCACGTCACATGGAGGTCAGGTCTAGTTATGTAGTTAGACGTGAATGTGAGCCAAATGCTTGATATGCATGACATATGTGGCACATGAGGCACATACTATATGGCATGTATGGAAACATGTGGCACATGATTCTATACCTTTGTGTTGCCTTCGTGTCAAGACTGGGGCAATGCAAAAAGGGAAAATCTCATCCCCACATCGTGACACTACTATTAAAAATACAAGATACATCACAGTAATGGCACTGTGTGTTTCGTCGTCTGCCGTGGAATGGCATTCATGCCCAAGAACGTTAATATAACCGAATGTAACCGTGTATTGTTTACTGCTGCCATCCTCGACACAGGTGCAATCAGTCCTGGAGGACTTAGAGAGAGAGTACACGAGAGAGGATGACTGGTGCGGCGGCCAAGAGAGGCAGCCCATCAGCGAGACGGAGATGTTGCAGATGATCAACAGGCATCAGGACCAGAAGGAGAGCTTCCTGAAAGCCTGTACGATGGCTCGCAGAAGTACAGAGAACTTCATGAAGTATCTGAAAAAGTGCAATGGACCAAGTCCGCAACTAAGTGCAATGGCAGAACACCCCAGAGGCCCCGAGGCATATAGCAAAAGTAGGTTATTTTGTCAAGAAGCGATTATGTCGTTGCGCCTCATGTTGGAAATCCAGGTGCTACATCCTGGTCAACATGATAATTGTACTCCATCTTTTGTTTTTTTTTGTTTTCGTTTTCTTTTTCTTGTCTGTTTCTTTTATTTTTGAGGATCATCTCCCACCGTTTTCATCTAAGCCGTCACAGTAAACTAATTGTTGTACCAAAACTGTCTTCCCTTTCTTGCTCAACCAGCTCTCTGGTCAGCTCAGTCAAGATAAACATGCACATAGGAAGAGCTGAAGCTATTTCTGCTGGAGTATCTCGTTTACATCCTGTTCTTTCGATAAAAACTGATTGTGTACGCAGGAATTTGTAGTTTTGTAGAACATGGCAGCCAAATCCTGATCTTCTAACAAACTTCATCGAGATTTGCAGTGCCTAAGGGCCATCGCAATCTTCACAGCATGTCTGTTCGTCTAATGGAAAAACTAATTGATTTAGTTGTGGTTGTCCTCAATTTCAAAATGAAGTCATCCTGCCAAACATCATATCATCGAGACAAGTAATTCGCTCTTTCTTGGTTGCTCTACCATGGGCACAGTTGTATCACATTGTCTGCAATGGAAATTTAGTCTTTCATTCTACTGTTTCAGGCATTTAAGAGAAAATGTGAAATTGACGTAAACACCAACTAGTTTGGTTGCGTGAAGGACAACCTCACCACAAACTTTCTTCTATGCAAAGTTAAGCCATTGAACAGAACTGCCCATTATTTTTAATGGATCTTTATGATTACGTTTGAATGTCCCCTATAAAACTTTTGTAGAACCCTCAACAGAAAGACTGATAAAAACCGTTAATTGTTTAACCATTATATTAATTGAATATTCTCTTCGTCGTTTTCATAGGGACATTAGAGGAGCTTTTGCAACAAGAAGATAAAGTTTTGGAAAGTTGGACAACTAAGAAAAAGAGACTTGATCAGTGTCTGCAGTATGTACTCTTTGAAAGGAGTGCAAGGCAGGTGTGTAAAACTGAGATTTACCGCTATTTACGTTTTTTATCCTGTGCATCTAAACGACACAGTTTATGGCAGTGTTCTCCATATCTTTTCGAGAGGGGAGGGCCGCAGCACGTAAGATACACTCGCAATCATAAATCGTGTACTTGACTGCCGGGGGCAGCTTTTTTCCTTGGGGGGGGAGGGTTCAATCTCACATCCAGAAATTTATGATAATTTTAGATGCTAAGTGATGCAACATGGTTGCACTTTGGGACACTCTCTTGCTATATTTGATAGACTGTACGTAGCCTTTTGTTGACCTGTTTTGGGCCGAGTGGAGCTTTTCTAGAAGGCGGAATCTTTTTAAGGGAGACTGTTCCCATTTCAGGGAAGATCGCAATTTTCACAGTAAACTTTGCACCTCCTAAACTCCCACCCATTTAGAACACTATGTAGGGAAATGTTTCATTAATAGATTGCCAAAGATTGTATCATAATAGTTTCAGCATATGTCCTGTAACTTTATGAGAGGGAGCACTTTTGATAAAGGGCAAAAAAGTTGTTTATGTTTTGAAAATTTTATGTGTGCTGTGGTTTTTTTGGAATCACTTTGGTTTCTGGATCATTAAAATATTGAATAGCAAGCTAACTTTTCTTTTGGTATGCCTTAATCTTGTCACATGTCGTTGTAATTGTTATGTCAGGCTGGCCAATTGTGGTTTTACTTTGTGAGGCACTCACCTGTCTCCACTAGTCAAATGCAACTCATACCACTGATCTGGAAACGGCTGGTAACCTTTAGCACCGCCCATAGTAGAACCCCTGGTCTGAATTGAGTCCAGCTTCCCCTTCCTATACCTCCACCCAAACATGTGATTTCATTTTCCCATGTGTGGCTATTTACTCACACGCACGTGATATCTATTGCATATTTTTTTTTTTTTCGTCAGTGTAACAGTCTCTTTGTCACCCTTTCAATCGTTAAAATTTCCTTTTTAAGTTATTGTCCATCAGTGAAGAAAACAGAAGTCGTATCTATTACAAACTGGTGTAATGTCGTCTCCTATGAGGAGATGTACCAGAAGCAAAGTGCATTGAAACCGACAATTTTGGCATCACTTCCATTCCATCGTCATTGTTATCCCAGGGTTGATGGTCATGTATGAACGCTGACGTGCCACGTCTTGTTAGAGTAACAACATCCTTAGTTTCTGCTTCTTCCCACAGGCATTGGAATGGATCCACGACACAGGAGAGTTCTACCTGTCTACCCACACAAATCTGGGAAAGAACGCAGAGGAGACTTTAGAGCTGCTGAAAGAACATAACGATTTCAAGGGAACGGCAAAGGTGCACCGAAAATTTCCTTTTCTCCCTCGCACCCTCAGAATTTATCTTCTTTGTATTAATCGATGTCATAAGTGAAAACGCAAGTCAACTAAAATTCTGAAACATTTTTGGTTTTGCATGTTTAGTCGCCAGTGTAAAGTTTGTTTTTACCTCTATGTTGACAACACTTCATGGTTTCTTGCCACAGGAGACCAAAGAAAAAGTGAAACTGTTGAGGCAGCTCGCCGACAGTCTGGTGGAGAGGGGTCATTCTCACGCATCCAGCATCAAGAAATGGGTTGCCGCAGTAGACGAACGGTACAGGGACTTCTCCCTCCGCATGGACAAGTACCGGAATCAGCTACAATCAAAACTTGGACTGAATCAAGAGGTCTGTAGCTGATGAGAATTTTTTCCTCGGAAACGGTTTCTGCTAATAGATATGGTCTAAAACATACGGATAGTTACTGGCCCTCGGGGCACACGGGCATGGACCCTTTGAGTTGGTTTGAATGCCACATATTTTCCCCACTCATGCTCACCTTACCAAGTCTCTCTTTTCACTTATACACACTTTGTGATTTTAGCCTTTTCCAAAGGTTGGAAGTTGCAGCAATAATATCAAGGCAGTGTTCTCCATGGAAGGTTTGTGGAGGGGGGAGAGACAGCCAGTCTCCTTAGTAAAAGCCTCTTTGCCCTCCTGCAATGGCAGCCCCCCTAAAATTAGTCCTCCCCCCACAAAAGCTACATTTGCTCCTGAAGAAAGTTGACCATAGGCTACTGCCATTTCAAACAGCAAAAAAAATTATCTTAAAGTGGCACCGTTTTGCGCTCAATCATCAAAAATTTCCGGAGGTGAGATTGAACCTCCTTCCCACAGAAATGTCCCTGGTGATGGTATACATGCCTCATGCTCGGCTAACCCTCTCTTGAAAATCTGTGGAGAGCAATACAAGGGGGGGTATGCTCATAGCCGTCAGAGTCAAGAATGAGGCACCATGTCCCCATCTCAATGTCTTTAATTATAACCCAGTGTTAGTAAAACTGTTACCAGGAAGCCAAAATACCATTTGGCTGCATCCTAAACAATGTGAGGGAGTCGGCTTTTTTCTCCCTTCCCTCCCCCTTGCCTTCACTAGCATGCCATCACTCGGTTCCCCTGAGACAGGTCTCATGGCCACGCACCAAAGAGGGAGCACGTGGGGTAGCCGCAGAGTTTGGATAGTCCCGTGAAAAAGTTATCCGCACTGCTTGTGTGTCAAGACACGTGATTATGTCTTTTACTGTCTTGTCACATTCAACAACTTATGTGACTATTTTGCTGAAAGAGAAATAATTGATTTAGTAGAATATCATAAATCGTAGTCTAGAGTAGTTTTGGTTTTCACACACTGTACAATCACGTTGGTGACATGTGGTATATGTATGTCTACATGTGTCCATGCCTGTGAAACTTATTTTATGAACATGTTTGACATCACAAGAATAGGAAACGTGAGACCTTGTAGGTTGCAAAATGTGAAAGATGTTGTTTAGGTTGTTTATGTCAAAGGTGTGATAAGGCCAGATGGGAAACCTGAAAAAGTGGTCTCAAAAAGTGGAAATAGATCTCACCTTCTTTTTGAGTGGTGCAAAAAACTTATTCATGAAGGTCAAAGGTCATTTGGAATGAACTGTGGCGATCCCTTGGATATAGGTCATATTCGGTAAATTTATCCTATCAGGTTTGCAGCTGTCATCAAGTGGCTCTGTTCTAGCCTTGTACCGTCTCATGTGTTATGTTCGTGTGACACCATTACAATCTGAGTATGATACATGCTGTCAGACTGAATTTAACACAGCTGAGGTACCTTAATGTAGCCCTCAATGTTACAAAAGTACTCAAAAATGCTGTACAATAAAATAAGTAGAAATTAAGAGAGAAAGATGGATGCAAGCAAGGCAAAGTGAGTGACGACCTTATTTTAGAGATATGTGTCATGATGAATTTCACCTGTTTGTTGAAAGACTGTTTCTGTTGATTGATTCATGTGACAGTTGCACAAGTGTTTTGCTATCATCTCTATCAGCAAAATAAATTCTTCCTCATTTACTTTTACTATCCTCATTGACAAGGATGACTTCAAGGAACCCACGTCGGAGAATCGCATGTCAGATACGAGTCTGGAACTGAAGCTGAGAGACGCGGCCAAAGGCCTCAGCGACGAAAAGCGAAAATCTGCGAGGAAGCGAGACTACATAATGACGGAACTGCTAGAAACGGAGAAGACGTACGTGAGGGATTTGGAATGTTGTATCAAGGTAAGCTGTTGTCGAATGCTCATTTAGCCAGTTTGTATGACGTGAACAATACAACTTGCCAGAAATTGCATAAATGTGTTTGATCTAATCACAGAAATGGCTTTTGAGTTTGAAGCTTGTTGGTTGTGGCCTCACGGCATCTTTCTCTGATAGCTTGAGGTTGTGAGAATGAACCGAATTGCGCGGTACATTTTCAGTGATAGTGATACATATCAACTAGTGACCTTACCCTGCATCAAGCCAGCAGATTGGCATAGAAGGTATATGTCTAGAGTCAACTTTTGGTGTTGTCATTATTTTGTCATTAATTATTCTTTGCTCACAAAAGCTGGAAAATGGCAAATGATTTTGAAATTCAAATCAGTCAAATGTATCAATATATATAGTGTAGTGTATCAATATATATAGTGTAGTGTATCAATATATATAGTGTAGTGTATCAATATATATAGTGTAGTGTATCAATATATATGGTGTAGTAACGGTATGCTGGCTGGTTTTAGTGATGTTGGCCATATTGAATGGTATCAGATCGTTACGTTTGGACCTTGGTAGGTACGCCCATCTCTCACTGGTATTTGACTGGGTGATTTAATGCTCTTTTGTTCCAGAACTATCTGTGTGAAATGTTAGCCTCAGTGGAAGATGTGCCTCCAGGGATAGTGAACAAGCAACATATCATCTTTGGTAATATTGAAGAAATCTATGACTTTCATAAAAAGTGAGCTTACAATATTATTTATGTGCTGGCAGCATTTTTTTCCATTCTTTTAATTGAAAAATTCATCATATTGAGAAGTCGCATCAAAGGTATAATACAGGAGCACTGTCATGGTAAATGGCCGAACAGAAAACTCTGAGCTAATTAACTTATGCGATTTTGCGGACTGCTGCTTATCGCTACACATGCATGTGATACACTAGAATGTGTTGGGTGCTGAAGTTGTTGCTTAGCACCCAACACATAATCACAACAAGTTCAAATCACGATGTGCCACTTTCAGTGACTGTTGCTCAGACTTCACATCAATAACTCAATTCCTGGCAAGTTTATTTATGATACTGAAAAATCCTCAGGCCATCTGGAATGTTCAACCCCAGCCATGCATGTATCTGGATCAACCTTGGTAACACAAAATTTACACGATTCTCTGTGTTTTCCTGTTAATCTCTGATCGTAGAATCACCTACCATTGACCATCTGCATAGTGAAAATCCTGGTGTGTTACTTACAGAAGTTTTGACTGCAACCAGTCGGAGACTCAGAGGATATTTATGACTCGGCACACATGCTCAGTTAATACGAATGTGTAACTGTAAACATTCCTGCTACAAGTCTGTGATACTTGTCAGACGGATGAAGTCAAACATATCCAGCACATACCACATCAAGCTACAGAAAGAATTTGATAAGGCTGAAGATAAAAGCAAAAAGATATCAAGATGTGGACACCTTATTAATATAATTATCTAGATGGGGGGGGGGGGGGGGGAACAGCTTTCATGAGACTTTTACCATCATTTGTTTACTCACATATCATACTGAGTACAAGATCACCAACATTAATTGGTCACTTAAAGTCTACAGCAGGCTTCATTGTGAAGGCAAACATTTATGTATGTCATAAGTCACATCAACAATCACCAAACTCAAAAATACACATTGTGCATCCTGGTTACAGTTAAAACCACAGTGCGTTTTTTCAATCTGTTTAAAAGTAAGGTATCACAATGCATTGCATTTTGTTGTAACAACAACAAGAATGTAAGAATAGGAATGCTTTTTTCTGTTCTGGTGATGACTACAGTGCATTTTGCATCTTCATAACAGTGAGAACTGCAGTGCACTTTTGCACTCTGGTTGAAATAATAAATTGGGAGACTTGTTTACATTCTGGTTAGAGTAAGATTTTAGTAACACTGGCAAGCACTGAGGTTTTTCTCTCTGTCTGTCTGTTTATCTGTCTGTCTGTCTGAAATTACTTTAAGTTTCTATATTTTCATCGTTTTCTTTTATCTTTTTTGAAAATGCACTACAGTATATATAGTTATGTTTCTGGTGAAATGCCGTTATTCGTACGTTAAAATGGGATTGGCTTCAACCTCAGTCTTCTTTTGTTCTACTGAGGTTCAACTTCTTGCAAATTGTCACGGCCTTAGGTCAGTTTTATCACCCCGTGCTGTGATAATCCACATGGTCAATTAAACATCGATCTCCTAAAGTAATTCAGGTGTGTCAATCCAATGTCTAGGCTTTCTTGAGCTGCCTGGCAAGGGGGTATTAGGTGTCATGTTCATCGTAATACATGGGTAATCGGGCATGAAAGAGGGTCTGTTGAACGCTTCAGCATGGTTTTAGCATGATTATAACGTCATGAAATGCAATGATGGAACATAGAACTCTGAAACTTGGAAATGAAAAGCAATTTGACACCAAGAGCAATGGTTTCAGTATTATTTTCCTATAAAATAAAGCAGTATTCAAAAAACGAAAAAGTCATGAGCCTTTCTGTTTCCATATTTGATACTTTTTTTTGTGGATGTACCATGAAATTTAGGACACAATCAAAGCTTCTAAGCAATGCCATTTCTGAGAAAGACCCGCAAATTAGATTTCTACTGTCATCAAATTTGTATGCAGATCTACTTTGCAGTTTATTTTGGATGTTCATGTATTATTTGCAGTACTTTTCTGAAGGAGCTTGAGAAGTATGAGGCCATGCCAGAGAATGTAGGCCATTGCTTTGTCACTTGGGTAAGTTTTAATTCCTTTTTCAGGATGATAGTTTTCAATCAAAGTCTGTCCTTTGTTGATGTTTATGTTAGTATGTTTGTATGTGAATCATGTTGTGTATGTCAGTCATGTTTGTAAATGCCTTAGCATGTAAAGGATAACTAAGGCTATTGCTTAAGTTTGGTCAAATGTCATTGTGAGGTCAACAAAAGAAGAAGTCTCATTGGGTTTAATCACTTTTAAAGTCAAAACCTGATTCGAATTCAGCTTAGTGTTTCCGAGAACACATCAAAGAATTCAGCAATCTTGACCGATGTATTTCTGGTCAGCAAAGGTTTACCCAAAGGCCACTGAAAATGTAACTTCACCAATTGGAAAATGAGTGAGCTTTGAGATTTGTCTTCAAAGTGAGTAGCCACCTTGAGTCCCTAATGGTCTCTAATGTCATAAGTTAGGAGTGAATCTAACAGCTCATCAAGTGGTCCATTTTGTAATCCTGTAAATCTAATTTCATCTTTACTTGATAGCGAGCTTTCCACAACCCTGATCTTTCTTTAATTTTTCACAGGCTGATAAGTTTGAGTCTTATGTGAGTTACTGCCGGAACAAGCCAGACTCAAACACCTTACTTGTTGAGCATGCAAGCACATTCTTTGAAGTAAGTAGTTTCATTTCCCTTCCCACCCAGATTAAGATGATTGCATACATTGATCCGATAAATCTTGCATGGAGAAAAAAAAAACATGGTTTTCCAGCACCGCATTTTTTAAATGTCATCTGTGTTATCTTTCTATGCGACTTCAGACTTTGCAGAAGAAGCAGAAACTTGCCTTATCTGTCCAAGCTTACATAATCAAGCCGGTCCAACGTATCACGAAATACCAGCTGTTGCTGAAGGTAAGATTCTGGTCTTCTAAATTTGCTGTTGTAAGTGAGACACGTTTTCCTCTTTCTCTTATACTCTTTTGTTCTAAGTTGTGAATAGGTTATCAGGAAGGTATATAACATGTGCATTTATTTTTTCACATTTTGTACGTGAAATTGGGTCACATTTGCGTGTCGCTACCAGTGCCCAAGTTTTGATGTGACTACTGGCAGTGATTAATTCTATACTTCAAGCGGAATCCAAGTGAAAAGTAACTCCTGATACGCGAAGGTTAGCAGAGGCTGGTGGGATCGTATTGCAAAGTGTTTCATCGGCAACATAAATTAGAAAATACTTTGTTTTATATGAATTCAACATATTGCATCGTCCAAGGCATTCTTGAAATTTAAAAAAAAATTGTTTCATGAAAAGACTTACCCTGTAGTACCAATAAATTATTGCATGAGCCATATGTTAACTTCATATACTATTGCTAGTATCAATTTGGTTAGATAGAAAAAACATACTCAGACCATATTTGGCCTCCCCTCACCTCAAGGAAAAGAGTCTGCATTGCCTATATTAAATGTTAAGTCAAGGGGTGGGGGAGGGGAGATGCTGCTATAGTGCTTCAATCTAAATTCCTACATCTGTGTTTTTGGCTGAATAGCATCTTGCGCTTGGAAGCAAACCAGAGAGACCATGTTCACATCACAGTGTACGCTTTTGTGAATGTTACACTACGGCCTTTTTTTGATATGTGTGCAATCTTATCACTAGAGGGGCACTGCAGCAGTCTTTTGAGGGTGTGCTCCTTTGATCTATCACTGCATGCAGCAACCTACCATGGCTGCTGGCACACATGTTGTGCCAAGCAGGGGCTACACATGGCCTGCTGATAACATGGCCAGCTAATGACACAAAATCATCATTGTGGCAGTGTTTAACAAAATGAATTAAACATAGAATGGTGTCACTTCAGGATGTTTGAAGGTACAATTTGTTTCTTGTTTTGCGTAGGATTTGTTAGCCTGTTGCGAAGAAGGTACTGGCGAGATACAGGAAGCGCTGGATGTAATGTTGATGGTGCCTAAGAAAGCCAACGATGCCATGCACCTTAGCATGTTAGATGGTTTTGAGGTAAGTCAACACACAGCTGTTGTAAAACGAAGAGCATTTGGTCTTGAACATATTAATATAGTAAAATCAAGCAAGGTTTGTGATATATTATCTCAACACTTCTGTCATATGAAGCAGTAATACCTTTTTTGCTGTGCAGTGACTGTATGCAGAATTTTGATGTCGTTGTAAATTGCCTTTAATTCTTTCAAATTTGGATTTGGTTTGGATAATTGACATCAACTAGAAAGGTGAGCAATGGATAGCAATCATTGCCCAGAAATATTCACCATTTTTTATGTAGCTCAGCAGTAATCCATCATTACATTGAGTTGCGTTGAGTCAATGTGCTTGTGATAGATATTGTAATAAGCCACAGGGACAGATATTGTAATAAGCCTGCATGTGTTTGTTATCCATTCAAAGAAAGTTGAAGAAGCCTTTTGCTTTCTGTGTTGTTGATCAGTTTGAGTCAAAAGGCTAAAATTATTTGATTGGGTATCAAACTGAACTGAATTATATGTAGCACTCGTCCTTCAACATGTCGTTTATAACAAAAATATTTTTTGCTTCTCTACTTCCTCTGTAAATCCAAGTACATTATTCACAAATTACTATCTACAGTTGGCAGACCTATCCATAGTTTAAAAAAAAAAAATGTTAGTGATTTCACATATTTCCATTCACGATGTATTCACGTCCTCTTTTTTTCTGTGCAGGGAAATTTAGAAGCCCAAGGAGAAGTTCTCCTTCAGGACAGTTTTCAAGTGTGGGACACGAAGCAAATCTTCCGGAAAGGAAGGGAGAGGCACATATTTCTTTTTGACATGTTTCTGGTCTTCAGCAAAGAGTCCAAAGACAGTACGGGAAGGACCCGCTACTTGCACAAAAGTAAAATGGCAGTAAGTAGAAATCAGTCCTCTTTAAAGGAAAACAGTTGTACAGCCTCCCGGATCGTCCTGACACTTCAAGCATAGTTTTTCAAACGATAATACACCATTCGGTTGTACAGTAAATGCACGTCCAAGAGTATGCAAAGTTTTTATGAATATACACTTTATTCACTGGCAAGTCGCCATGTTGTTGCAAAAGTAACTGATGCGGGATGTCACACATGCACCTGTACATGTCGAGTAGTATTGCCGTTGCATGTGATACATCATACATTTCCAAAACGACGATACACTGTGCAGCAACGACGGGAAGTTCGAAGTTTTATTTGGAAAGAATTTTATTACGAAAATAAAACCAAGACTGTCGTGACAGTTTGTAAATAGATGTGCACTAAGTGTAGGTTGAAATTGAAACACCCACTATGGTTCCCCTTTAATTGAGGGTTCCCACTGCCTTGAAAAGTCATAAAATTGTATTTTAACTCTTCAGAAAGTTTGTAAAACTGACAGAATTCATGGAAAAGTCGTGACATTTAGAAGAGACTGCTAAGTTTGTACAAGTAACAAAATAAATCACTTGTTTTTTACGATGATTGTGCCATTATTCATTGATCAAATTGTTGAGTGTTTGGTCGTGAAAAGCTCATGAGAGTTCATTTTCCTTAGGATGCATCAGCCCTGTTGATACAAACAAATTAGGTGATGAGATAATTTTTCCTCTAGTTCCCAAGTACCAAAATATTGAATTGAGTGTAACAGGTCGACAAATTTGCAACTTTCGTCAAATGAGGTGTGTGTGGCATTTCCAGGAGAGGTCATGTTAAATGTTATGCAGTTGTGAATGGGGGCTTAATCTTAATGATGTACATCACTTTGAAGCTTCAGGATTTCAGTATTTTTACCACCTCAGCTGTCTGGATTAAACAAATCCAGCTCGACAAGTCAAAGTGTATCACACCTGAAGATAAAGGTGCACAGCATGTTGATCAGACTGGTGTGTAAGTTGCTGTGTTGGTATTTATCATTCTCCATCGATGTAGCCTCCAGTGGTTGATGTGTTTTTTTATACATCGACATGGTGCCTAAGTGAACCAGTTTGTTGAAATTAAATCTACCAGACTTACAGGGCCACTTGGAGTTTACTGTTTTATGAAATTTCATTTCTTTCCAAACCTGTCAAGTTTCTTTCACACACTAATTACAAATGGTCAAACTAAGATGGATCCCCATGTGTTACGTACAAAGGTACGTTAACAAAGGAGTGATGAACGATTCAATTCGGTTTTTGAAAATTTGTGACCAGATACTTTTGACAATTCATAATCTCAAAGCCAATACAAAACAGGGTCTAAAATTCAAAAATTTTGACAGTTTTTATAACCGTTGGATGTGAAACTTGACTAAATATGCTGCTAATTAGAAGGATTGTTGTATAGTTTCACCCTTCAAAATCCTGACAAATTTATTGGTAACAGTGAATGTCTGCTTCAACACCTTCTGTTATTTGTTTCCTACGTCATTCTGCATCATTTTGAATGAAACCCCTGTGTTTAATACCTGTCCTTCGTGAACAGTTCAAAGATGTTGCGTCTCCACATGAAATAAAATCATCGGTATGCCTAGTAATCACCCTCTCTGCTAGATTCTTTACCAATACTGATAAAAATTGTAGCCCGTCCTTGGTGTAGTACTCATGCTCAGAAATTGCATCAATTCACATTTTCATTGGTTTTTTGCGGTTTTAGACAACGGATGTTGGCATCACAGAGCACGTGGAGGGAGATCCTTGTAAGTTTGCCCTGTGGACAGGCCACACACCATCATCTGACAATCGTATCATTCTGAAGGTGAGTCACAAAAAATTCTCCGTCTCTTTCTAATTATTGTTCGGCTTTTTTCGGCTTTACCCCACGTCCAGCACTTCACTTTCTCGTCCGATACCCATCTGATAAGTGTGTCATCTCTACATTCTGTTATGGAGGAGGCAAAGGTCATTCGCGGTCAACGTTAGTCACGGTTTAGAAACTTAGCAAACACTCTTTTTCAAAAGCACAAAAAGTGAATGCAATTGTAAATGTGAAATAGAGGAATAGTTTGCTAAGTAGAGTATGCCTGTATTTTTTTTGTCATACGTTACGGTGCTTATGTTATTTCCATCTTTTCACAGGCGTCTTCCTTGGAGGTCAAACAGGAATGGGTGAGAAAACTCCGTGAGATCGTTCAAGGAAGACAGCTTCATCTCCGTGCAGGTAAGTGACCTTTCTCTGTGTGACTGTTTGTACTCCAGACTTACGGGAGCATCTTGCAAGTTTCTCCTGAGTCACTTTCTTTTTGTCGTTTTGGGTATTATCTAGCCTCAAATCTCAAATCATGAGCTATGTTTACGAAACATTTGACTTTGTTCTTCTTTCTATGACAGCTTCGTAATCCTCATGTGGGTAAATAAGAGCAAAGAGGTACAAGAATGACACACTTTACAAATATCCAAAAAGAGCAATTTTCAGTTAGGTCCTTGAACTTGTGACAGAGCTAAGCAATACACACAAAAAATATGATAAATAAATGAAGTTGTGACATACCTCATCATTACAACAATCATAATTCTAAATTTGCTCTTTTCATGGAATTTGTTCCAAATTGTTTGTATTTTGTGCTCCACAGGCCTTGCTGATACGATTAAAATATCTAAATCCACCCTCGGCAAGAAGACACCATCAACAGTCAGTTCTTTCAGTCAGAAGTCCAGCAGGTACAGTCAGTCTTGTTTTTTATTTGTGGATGAATTTCAATCTTTGCAGTCTTGCATGTGTGTGTGTATGTTGGAGTGCATGTGTGAGATGCCATGTTCAAAAAGTTCATTATTTCAGGAGGCCTCTCATTGATGTGTAAGTGTGCCACATCAAGTACAAGAAGTCCATCGCTCTTTGTAGAGGTCGAAGGATATCTAGAGTCAGGTCAAAGGTCAGATTTTCAGGAGATGAGATGTTTGCACATTTTTGAGAAAGAAATGCTTGGAGATCTCGTAGTTGGTGTTTGCATATGTATCATACTGGCTGTAAGAATCCTGTTGTCTAAGGTGGAGGCTAAAGAGCATTTGAGTGAGCAAGAACTGAAATTGCAAAATCCTTGTTAACAAAAACTGTTAAGATTAAACTTAATTTCTTTGAACTTTGAACGTAAAGGAGTAGTTGCTTGAACTCGCAGTCAACCTAAATGTTTTTTAATTGATAATGACAGTCAGTTGAGATGAATGTCTCCTGAGGATTAAAAATTGGAGATAAATTATCTCAAGGAGGTAAATCTAGTGAAATATTGACCACAGTCAGTAGAAGATTGGAGTCAGTAGACGTTTTCAGCTAAAGATCATGCCATGTCAACAAATGTCTTAGTGTAAAATACGTCTGATACATTCAGCAGTACTCTTGCAGATTTGTTCAGCATTCTTCAATCTTGTAAAATATTGTGTGAAACGTTGTTCTCAGTCGAGTGAAACCAAAGGCCACTTGGCATTGTCGTTTAATAAAGGTGTTCAGTGTCTTGCTCATCAGCAAGGGCATGTCCATTTTTACTTAGAGTGTTACTATAGTAGAAACTTGTAATAGACGGTCAACATATTTGTCACACCTTTAGATCGCTAATAAAAGTTTTTTCTTAAAAAAAATATCAGAAATGGTTTGCTGCTTTTTTAGTAATGCTTTTAACATTGAGTATCTTTTAACTAGCATAGTGAATATCTTTTAATTAGCAATATGTATTCACAACATTTTAGTCATGAATTGTGGCAATGCATCAAGCAAGCATTGCTGCAGTGTTCCCAGTGAGAACAGCATCTGTTTACCACTAAAAGCTATGGTGACTGTGCAACTACACTATATCTGGCATGCCAAACTATTGATGTAACCATCAGAATTGAGAATATTAATCTCAAGAGGGGGGGGAGGGCATTGCATTCATTCTTGGGAAGGACAAACAGGGAACATACCCAAATGAGTTTCTCTTGACTGCAGACATAGCAATGTGTCTCATCATGGTGATATGTCCTTCAGACATGAGAATGTCAGTCTCAAGGGGGAGAGGGGTGGGATGTTGCATTAATTCTTGTAAAGGTTGGATAAACAGGGAACAGACCCAAATGAGTCTCTCTCTTGACTGCAGACATAGCAATCTGTCTCATCGTGGTGATATGTCCTTCAGACATGAGAATGTCAATCTCAAGGGGGAGAGAGGTGGGATGTTGCATTGATTCTTGTGAAGGTTGGATAAACAGGGAACAGACCCAAATGAGTCTCTCTCTTGACTGCAGACATAGCAATGTGTCTCATTATGGTGATATGTCCTTCAGACATGAGAATGTCAATCACAAGGGGGAGAGGGGTGGGGTGTTGCATTTATTCTTGTGAAGGTTGGATAAACAGGGAACAGACCCAAATGAGTCTCTCTCTTGACTGCACATAGCAATGTGTCTCATTATGGTGATATGTCCTTCAGACATGAGAATGTCAATCTCGAGGGGGGGTGGGGTGTTGCATTTATTCTTGTGAAGGTTGGATAAACAGGGAACAGACCCAAGTGAGTATCTCTCTTTGCTGCAGACATAGCAATGTGTCTCATCATGGCGATGTGCCCAGTGAGTTTTTTTCGGTTGTTCATTACCTGTGTCGGGCCAGTTAAAATTGTAATATGTTTACAATGATTTTAATGTCTCTCTCCAGGAGTGCTCATTCAGAGGAGAGCCTTGTTGATGAACCGTACTGTGACCAGCAGGACGGTATGCCCACAACAGCTTCAGCTACAAGCTTCCCAGAAAGTGACAAGGTCGGTACCAATAACCATCTTTGTCATTTGAAGATGAGGAGGTGGTGTAGTGAAACCTTCATTCTATGAAACATAAAATCTATTTCTTACAATCTACCTCTGTGATCTACCTCTAGAATCCACCTCTACAATCTGCTTGCAAAGTCTATCTGGATGATCTACTTCCACAATTAACATCACAGCTGCAGTCTGCCTTTGTGATCTCTGCAATCTATTTTGACTTATCTACCTCAACAAAACTATTTTTGCAATCTTCCTCCATAATCTGCCTCTTCAATCTACCTGTGCAATCTACCATTACAATCTAAGTTTAAAATCTGTGTACTTTCGCAGCATGCCAAATGTTTGCAATCTGGACTCAAATGTTATGTAATGCATCTCTTGCTTGGTGGGTTCGGTTGATGTGGCCTGGAACCATAAAGTGTTATGCCCGATAACTTGTCTTCATTTTGCAAAGTTTGTTACGTTGATGTTCAGCAAGATGAACATTCCTTGTGTAGTTAGCAAATGTTTCCATTTTTCGGAAATTGTCAGGAGACCCAGAGGGAAAAGCAAAAAGGGTATCAATCGAACATATTTTGAGCCTTGTTAGCATCTCTTCAATATGCATTGTAACATTTTAAAATCACCATTGTGCTTCCTTTCTTTGCACATTTTAGGGAATGTTTTTCACCTGTAATTTGTTGCATTAATGTAAAAGTTGTTCTTTACTAGTGTTTGCAACAGGTACAAATTTGGACCCAAATCCTCGCAGTCAATAGTCGTTCAGATTTCAGTTTAGATTTCGTTCAGATTTTGTCCAGATTTCGTTCGAATTTTGTTCAGATTTCACCCCAGAAACAATTTCTGTGAGACTACAACTTTGCTGTGAAGTCATAATACAACATTTTGCTTTGCACGGTAATATAGGGCCATGTATCTCAGTGTGGGCAAAACAGTG
The DNA here is from genome assembly GCA_021234535.1 of Stichopus chloronotus. Taxonomy (NCBI): domain Eukaryota; kingdom Metazoa; phylum Echinodermata; class Holothuroidea; order Aspidochirotida; family Stichopodidae; genus Stichopus; species Stichopus chloronotus. The sequence continues at coordinate 7,566,102 of CM037848.1, read as the reverse complement.
AAGTGTCCTTAGTTAGGCATACATGCTGAATTTGTTTAGTGAGCAATGCAATGTCTGCTAATGTAAAACCATCCTGGGAAGGAAAGTTACATTTTAAGTTTTTCATCCCTCATACAGTGTACATGAAAGGAGAAGCAGAACTTTGGGAATGTTAAATGAGAGGCTCACATATGGTGAAGGCCATTACCATATTTCATTGAAATATGTTTACTTTCCAAGATACTGTTATTTAAATGTTCCTAAAAATTAATCAGGAAACTGATTCAACACAAAGTGTGTGTGGATTTATGGAAATTATAGGTAAAAGAAAACAAAGAAATACATTAAAATTCCTGCTATCAGTGGATGTGTGACGTCATAATTAGACTTACTCAAGTGGGCTTATATTCAACTTAGGCAAAACTGGCAGCACCATTCTATGAATTTCAAAAGTGTGTAACTTGGATAGGAAACAATAGTTCTGGATGAAACTTTGGGAAGATGTTTGTCAAACATGTCTGCTTCAATTTCATTTACATATTCCCTGGGTTTCCTTCTTCTTTAAGGTGAAATTTGGAATCCTGATAGCAGTTTCAGAAATAGGTCCTGATACGGTCAGTCAGTTACCCAGGTACTTGGTGCAAACACTGTCGCATTATCTGCTAACTTGTCGTTATCTTGCAGGATGTCAGATGCAGCAGTGAATATGCAACTGTCCTGGAGGACTTTGAAGCGCTGACGGAGGATCAGATATCCGTGTCGCAGGGGCAGATCGTCGAAATACTGGCCGCGTACTCCATGGATCCGGACAGATTCTGCTTGATACGAACCTGCACCAATGACTATCAGGAGGTCCAGGAAGGCATCGTTCCTATCTACTGCTTGAGAGCCAATTTTGAACAGTTTGGTGTAACATGTGGTGAGTATGTCAGTAAGTCCGCCCTGTTTTAAGATTTACCCTTTCACTCCGACAACAGTTGGCACATCATTACTCCCTGATGGATGTAAGTCAAGAATATTGCTACTGACTAATCAAGGTATAACTGCAATCACTTTTTTGGATGTTACAAGGATAATTACATATGAATCTTTCAGATGCCTGTCAAAGCCATGAAATATTGTTTTCACTTCCTAGGCTGGGGAAGTCATGAAATCATGTTAGAATGGCAGAATTTATGAAAAAGACAAGACATTTAAAGTGGGCCCTCTAAGTTTCCTCAAGTTAGAAAATTTACTGTTCATCACAATCATTGCACCAGTATTCCTTAATCAAAATTTTATCATGAAGCGGTCATTTAAAAGACACGAGATAGCCAAGAAAGGCCATGAAATTTGCATTTTCTGTAAGGTGCAGGAACCCTGGTAAGTGCAATTTTGTAGAGATTAGCTTGTCCCTTGCAAACAGTGATTTCAAGCGGTACAAGTTTTGTATTTTTGGAACACTGGAGATCACACAGATCAGAGTTTAAGATAACATCTCCTTTGTAATGCTTACAACGATTAGAAATTTATACAGGTTCACATATTTTGCACTTTTAAGCTCACATTTTGTTCAACTTTTCGTGACAAATAGACTAAGGTGGTCAATGAGGCAATGCCAACGTTCGGTTTCGAGATTGCGAATGGATATGCATGAGCATGGCACTGTTTTGTTTCATGTAAGAGTTTGTTTTCAGGTACTACTCAATGCTTCATTCAAAGATGTAATTCAGTTCCTACTTCATATTTAGAGTATTGATTGATGTGACTAGAGTAGGTACCTGCTTGCAATGCTGGAAGTACATTTATAAGTCCTTGTCAGTCCCAGTATTGGTTGTGAAGTTCATATAGTCCTGGCATACGATTTTGCGTAGTCGTTTTGTGGTGCTCTCAATTTTTCAATTAGATATTAACTGTCATCTGATAAAAGCACCTTGTAAAAGTTAAGTAAAGACGTACCCAAAGGACGATCAGAAAACAAACTCTGTTGTCATCTAATGAGAGACTGTTGGCTTTTTGTAACTTATATCTTGCCCTAGTTGCCCAACAACAGTAGCAGAAAGAAAACCACAAGAACAGCATCTCATCAGACAACAAAATAGTAGTTGACTTTCAAAGCAGTCACAACAGATGGCAACAAACAACGTTTTTAAATTAGGCAACGACAGACAGGTTTGCCAATTAAAGATGCATTAGATCTTTTCGTGAGGTCGATCTTCCTTTTCAGATTCTTCTCCAAATTTGACGGAGTATTCCTGTGTACATGTTCAAAGTATCCCAATCATATATCCTTTCTTTCCTGCCACGCACTACTATATCTCTGCAAATTGTATGGTGAACAGTGGCTTGGTTTTGGGGCATGTCTGTGCCAAGTTCCAGGACATATGTTACTTCACTAGGCATTTGTAGCTCCGAGATGTCGACATTGTGTAAACAGGCCAGTTTCAGTATGTATGACTTGCAGCCAAAGGTGCATGTTAGGCCTGCTTGTCAATAGCTGATCTACTGTGTTTGTGTTGTGCAATGTATGCTATTTATCCTAACAAAGATTCAGCATGGACGATGGTGTCCATAAGTATGAAGTCTGCATTTTGCAGGACCTCCGCAAGAAAATGATAGCAACAATTATAGGCCTCAATTATAGATCTAATGCACCTTTAGGCATAACAGCATGATGGAAGAGCCACAATAAACTAAAATTAAGACAGCAATGGAATGATTGTAATATTGTTGTTCCATAGTTAACAAAAAAAAAATGAGGTTGCCAACACTGGACAATAGTTGGCTCTCTAAGCTATATTTCCCTTTAAGGTATTCGGTGCCTAGTTATTATGCTCAATTCTGGGACAGCTGCCCTTTTGTGAGTTCATTTTGGGTGGCTTTGATGCTGTCGTGAGCTTAGACCTCATCTGTTGACATAAGGAACTGTCTCACAAGAAGATGATCCACCTTGCAAAACTCTGCAAAGATTCATGTGATTCCAAGTTCATCCAAATGCCAAGGTAAGTATCTTTGCAAAGTTCCTTTTGTGCCTTTGGTGTATCCTATTGGTATTTCCCAGCATGCCATCCATATTGCATTCTTCGGACTGTGACCAGAAAGAACTTAGTATTTTGGAGATCCTATCATTTTGAGAGAGCCTCTTTTGTAGCCCTGAGGACCCTTTACGTCGGCAAGCTGAATTCCTTTTCGACATCATCAGTAATCTCAGAGCTTAATCGAAGGAGATTTCTTGCTATCGAGATCGTATGTGTATGCATATTTTGTTGTTTGTGATTTGGTAGGTTGTAAATGCAATACCTAAACAATGAAAGCTTTTACGTCTTTCATATTTGAAGCAAGGATCCAGTAGGATAAGACCACATGTTTTTCAGTATTCATGCTCAAAATTTAGTGTATTGCTCTGCTGTTGAATTTAGGTCATTGAAAGCTTTGTTGTCCTCTTCCATGTAAATAAAAAGTAACTTTCCAAATTCAAGATTGGCATTGAGAACAATTCCTGGTTGTCATGCCTTTCTTGAATTTTTTTCTTATAATTTTGTCCTTTCTTCAAACTAAAGCCTACATTGCAAGTAGTGTGATTACTTTATTCTAATACATGGGATTCAGATGTAAGGAAGATCTTGGATGCTTATAAGGAGAAAACAGCTTTAAATTGACACAAAAAAGCTACTGCAGACTGCATGATGAACGACCCTGCTGCTCCGCCTAAAGTTTTTGGTCATTTGATTAAGGGTAGAGGGCAGAGTGTATCAGCTGCTGCCTGCATGTCATGATCAGAGGATCATGTGATGTGTTCCAGGGTTTACTTGAATGATATACCTCTTTGTTAGTTGAGGTGCTGTACCACTTCTCAGACACATAAAGCTTAGTCTGGGAAGTGCCGTAGTCAAAATCGTTTATTTTGTCAAACATTTGTACATCACAAACTCTTTACATGAAATTGATAAGCAAAATGTTGGTCTATACTGATCAACTTTACACTACCCATCTTCAATAAAGTGTGCGTGAATAGAAACTGTTCAGTTTGTTTTTCAAGCAAGCCTAGCCATGTCAAGGAATAGTGTGAGTCACAGGCATCATGTTATCTAGCCTAAGGTTACTCAGTGAACATTGAGCTATCATGTTAGGCTACAGAACATTACTTAACTGGTGGAAGTCTGCTTCTTAAAAACTTACTATACATTTATATAATAGTTGGTTTGAACTATGCAGAGACAATGAGCATTATGTGAGAGAACGAAGTGCTGGATTAGTTTTCAATGAATGCTACCGGTGTCAAAGAATAATATTAGACTTGTATCAGTATAACACGTATGATCTAGCCTAATGTTGGTCAATGAACATTCAGCTGTTATGATAGGCTACAGGAAAGGTGTTGCCATGTAACAGGGTTATGTCTACTTCTTGAAACTTCCAAACACATTTATGTAACAGTTGGTCTAGCTGCACAGACAGTGAGTATTGCATGAGAGCATGAAATATCTAAGTTTTTAAAGAATGCTTGTGGTAACTAGAAGTAATTAGTTTAGTGTGACCACATAACACACATTATCTACTAATGTTGGTCAATAAACATGCAACTATCATGCTAGACTTCAAAGATGTTACTGTTTGCTAAAAAGTGTAGTTTGCTTCTTGAAAACTTACCCATTGATTTACATAGTAGTTGGTTTACCATTGCAGAGACGATGAGCAAAGTGATGTAATGGTAACCCATGTCAGACATTAGATGACCTATCGCACATAGTACTTGCATGCAACTCTCTCATGAGACATCCAGATTTATCAGATTTGTCTTGCTTGGTGTCTTCTTCCACGATTCTTGTTTCCTTGGGCTAAAACATGTCGTTATTCTTGTACATGAAAAACTGTGCAATTTCCATGAAGCAACCTTTGTCCCAAGTGTACATCAGTCAGTGCAAAGACCCTGTCACATCCACGCATTCAGCCACGGTTGAAGTTACCAAGCCTTGTATCATTCCTTTCGCTCTGACAAGGAACCTTAAAAGCCCCTCTTGTGTTCTACATTGCTTTTCTCAAAGATTGTCTCAACTGTATAGTATACCTCCGAGAATAATCTTGCAACTGCCAACACCCTCCCCAAAACCAGCCATCATTTATGTCGGTTGAAATAATGTAAACCATTGAAGGAGCTGGTTGTTGACAGGTTCAGTGTCACCTGTTTTACCTACCGTATGACAGCCTGAGAAACTTACTTTGCTCTGAAAAATAATTCATTTTACTACTCACTCAGCAGTAGATGACAGTTGATTTCAAAACTGCAAGTGAATCAATTTTCAATGACTGCAATACCAACTTCAAACATATCCTGAAAGTAAGTGCATTCAGTCACTGCCCTTTGCACCAAAGTCCTGAGCAAGATCCAGTAACAGGTGGGTCGCCCTTTTCCAACAAAGTCACTGTTCCTTGGCAATTTCAAATTTTTTTACTATTTGCAGCTAGCTACTTCTTTGTGGGTAAGGAAGCCTCATATGTCCAGCATAATCTCCCAGTTGCTCTGTATGGAGAAATTTTGAACCATTTATGACTTCTTATCGTAAGGGTACCTCGGAGATTCGTGCCATAGTCCAAGTCAATGCTGGAGATCACAAACCAAGTTTAGAAGCTCAAAAGGTGAACTCTGGCACACTGATGCACCATCGCTAACCTTTCACAAATTGTGAGATTCAAACATTATTGTTAACAATGGCGAGTGCAAGTCGTCAGTATGTATATGATTTGGAAAGTTTCTGAGAAGTCAACGCAACCTTTCCAACAAGTTCCATAATTGTATGTGGCTGACTTTTTTCCTGGAAACGTTCTCGTCATTCTATTACCAAAGTGACAAAATTAAAGATGGCGGACTTGGCCTTGGACATTTGGTAGATTAAGGGAGTTCCTCGAAGTCTCTTCACAATTTCCATCAGAGAGACCATGTACATGACCTATTTGGTGTGAAAATGAGAAAATCCTAGTAATCGCCTCAGGAAAGAGTGCAGAAGATTATTCGTAAGTGGGAAAGGCTCAACAGAGCAGAACTATTAACAACAAAAAGGTAGAGATCTTTGCTGCTTCTGCGAGGCAATCATAGTGGTCTATTACAAGTAACTCTACCTGTCAGGACAGTAGCTTTGGTAGACTTAACCCAACAACTTTGCAAGACAGACATATGAGAAAGTTGCAGCGACTAAAAGTCAATCCATACCTAATGCTTTTTTGTATAAACATTGTGCTTTTTGGGCTGTGAGGTCATGTGGCAGAAAAGTTTGCAATATTCCTACCAGCTGATGTTTTCATGTTTAGGCTTACCATCTGTCTCGATCAATCGGGACCGTCCTGTCTTTGAAAGGAAAAGTGAATGTACCGGTCATTAAGACAAATCCTCCCGATTTTCTCAAAAATGAACGTAGGCTTTTCTTTAATATGGCCCCTGCACTAGCTAGACCCCACAAAATTTTTTAATAGGAACTTGGGATATGCCGACCTCCCCATGTGAGTTTCAAAAAGTTATGTTCCACTTTCAGCTTAGAGAATTATGCTAATCCTGTTCATGTTAGTGATAAGAAACATTATGCTGTCTTATTATTATTATTATTATCTAAAAGTACTGTGTGTCAGTTTCGCTACTTCAAAGTAGCGAAACCTATCTCCTCTAACTTTACGTAAAGGAGAAGGAAAGTCAGGACTTTTGACAACTTTAAATGAGAGACTAACATTTGGTGAACACCATCACCAAATTTTATTTAAGTATGTTGTTTACTTTGCAAGATATTGCTATTGGAATGTTCATAAAAAAAATTAATAGGGACACTGCCATTTTGAGGTTGTGATGACATCACTGGACCACATGTGATTGAAAAGCTTTCGTTTTTTTTGCATTTCATTGTCAATGTATTTAAATGGTTATGCATGGATTCAAATCAGAGTATTAATTATTTGATTATTTATACATGACATAATTCATTATTTCAACACCTAATTTGTACAAGTGTGTGCAGATTTATAGAAATTATAGGTAAAGAACACAAAGAAGTACGTTAAAATTCCTACTGTCAGTGGTTATATGACATCATTATTCCACTTATTCTTACAGTAGTTTAGATTCAGCTCAGACAAAAATGGCAGCACCCTTCACTGAATCTCAAAAGTTTGTAACTCTGATAGGGAACAATATCTCTGAATGAAACTTTGGAAAGATGTTTGCCAAACAGTTCTGCTTCATTTTGGTAAATATTTTCCCAGGGTTTCCTTCTTCTTTAAAAGGTTAAATACGTGTCACTACAGGTGCATGCAACAAGCCCATGTTTACCCCAGTGTTTCCTCTGAAAAAATTTCAGTCAGATTCTGCATTGCTTCATTATTTTAGGTGATGTTCAACTGCCTACTTCCAATTTTCATACATGAGATAGTGTTCAACCTCCTATAGGTGTACCTCCAGATTTCAAAGTTGGCTTTGCTTTTTGCTATTTCATGCATACTTCTTATGGTTATTTTCAGTGTGATGAGTCAGATTTTGATAGCGTCACCAATGTTATCAGGAGAGGAAAGAGAAGGAGCAGTTAGTTTTTTTTTTTTTTTGGCAGATTACATAGACACGGCAGTTGAAATAAGAAACGTGACCCTATAAAAATGGAAACACTAGACACTTTCATTCTCAGCACTAAAACGCTTTCATTTTCAGCGGCTGAATGCTCCCAATGATGGGACCACGGTACCTCTAGCACACTCGCTTGGCTATCGTTAGTCGGCTCAACGTCAGAGGGACGACTTGCTCAGCAGTCTAGGCTTCTTTAAATGCAAAATGTGCAGTTTGCGTCCACATGATGTCAATCTAAATGTGTCCATATTAAGCATGTTGCTAAATCCGTAAATGGTTGCCCCTGGTTTTAAAATTCCTTGGGGGGGGGGGGTTGTTCTTCCAATGAGTATAATCCCTCTCCCAGTTCCTGGGATGCATCTGTATCAGTGTCAGCTCATGTGCTAGTTGTTAAGTGATGGTTGTGGATGATTCTTCTTGTTGTTGTTGTTTTTATGTTTAACCTGTGACATGCTCACTACCAGATATATCATTAGGGTGGCTGCCAGATACTTTGTTGGCGCTAGACTGCAGACTACGTCCTTGAGGAGCACAAAATCAGAGTGCAGTCGCAAAGTCCACTTGTTTGATTTTGGCATCCTCCAGTCTGTCAATTACGTTGTGTGCAAACAAGTCATCACTTTTGAAATTGGCTACACTACTTAGTATTTGCATACACCGAATTTTTGATATCAGTGCATCCAGTTACTTTCGAATGCTTTCCAGCCACCATTCCTTTGGAGCGAGGACTTGCAAAGAAGATGTGAGCAATCTCATTAACCACTGTTGCACATTCAGTTTGAAATGGTTTGTTTCATTAACTAGCTTAAAGAGTCTCATTGAGTTGATATCAATAAGTTTATGGTAATTTTGAAGGGTATAAACACATGACAATACTTATAATTAGCATAATTAGTCAAGATTCATATCCAATAGTTATGGAAACTGTCAAATTTTTTTAAAATTTTTTACCCTTTTTTGTACTGGTTGTGTGCATGTGAATAAGTGCTAATGTAAAAAGTGTCTGGTCACAAATTTTCAAAAACCAAACTAAGTCATTAGTCACTCATTCATAGATGTTCCATTGTCCGTGAAACATCCTCTTAGTTTGACCATTTGTCATTGGTATGTTAAGGAAACTTGACAGGTTTAGAAAAATTTAAGTGAATTTTACAAAGCAACTCAATGAGCCTCTTTAAATTTGCACTGTAAGCCTCTTGGTTATTCTGTCTCAACAGTTTTAAGCAAGTTTGTTTGCTCTGTGACTCCAGAGGGCATTTGGGTATATATCGGTTTGGAAATGTGCCTTTCTTTCAAGTCGGCAGTGTAAAAACAAACTCCTTTAAAAGGTACTTTTGTATTTCAATGAAATAAAATACACACCTAGGGATAGGTATGTCTATTAGAACTGAATGGGAAAGCTTTATCTTACCCAGAGCTAAAAGGACAGTGACTTAGACAAGTGGTGCGCTGAATTTTCATAGGGTAGCTACAATAGGGATGGTTGGTGAATGGGTGTTGAAGCAATGTAGGCAGTAAATGAAGAAATTTTTGTACACTATTGCTGTTCATCAAAATGCATAAAGTCTTTTAATGTTCCCTGTAGCAAACCACTGGACTTGTAGATTTCTGCAACTGTTAAAACATGTGTGCAGCTGTTTTGCTCTTCATGAACTAAAATAGTGTGTTTGATAGTTATATTGGCAAAGCCATCTAATGCAACTTTCGGCACAGTTAGATGTCTGTGTATGTAATCTGCCTTTACTGACCCGTTAGTTTGAATACCAGGACACGTTTTTGTTTTGCGTTACAAACACAAACAAGTGGTCATCGCTGACTTGAGAGAGGCAGCATGCAACATCCACACACTCCAAGCAAACAGTGACCTGAAGATGAAGATGGCACACTTTAAGGTTGGGTTTGGTTTGGGCTGAAGTTTATGATATTATATATTACTTGTTCCACTAACACCTCCTTCCTTCAGTCATTCACCACCAGCCCAAGCACTGTTTTGTAAATTCTGCAGCAAGAACAAAGCAGAAACAATTTTGATTGATGTTTGTTTGAAAACAAAGAGGTCAAATCACCAAGTTTTGCAACAGTATATAGTACCATAATTTGAAAAAGATTGGGCCCTGAAGTGAACATCAGGCAACAGTATTGTCCCTTATCTTTCTGTTATTATCATTCTGCCCAACTCCTCCCCCAGTGCCTACAAAAAGAAGGATACTGAATGAGGAGTGTGAGCTCTTTGTATCAGCACCCCCTTACATGCCCTGCCATACACCCGTGAGCTCACGAGTTGGAGTGATGAGCTCTGTATAGGTGATGGAACTATGGAACAACAACCCCTGGGGAATCCAGTAAACATGGTTCAAGTGTCTTAATATATAAGATGAAGAAATTGGCCCATTTTTATTTTGGAAGGTGTCTGGGGTAGTTGGATATACATTCTACTGCAAACAGTCATTGACTATTAAGAATAGTGTATTGTTGATCGGTCAAATGGGAGATTTTTTAAAATGAATGGGCGGGGGCAGTATTTTACAACATTCAACTAGATTCTTTTAGTTATCGCCATTTGAACTGTCCTTGCAGTAGCATTTAAAAAAAAATATCCTCAATATAAAATATTTTTATAATGTATAAAATATACTACTTTATACCAAGTAATGGTAGCATCTGCATCCATTCTACACACTGTGAAGAAAAACTCCGTTCAGCGTCACACCACTTCTTGTAGGTATTTGTCCGACAACCACATCACTTTTAATGGAAACGGGAAACTTTTCCATTGACAGTGAACTTCCTCAATGACACGTAACACTTGTTGTAAGCTTACCCTGGCTGTGCCATAACCTTGCCTTTGAACGACTTTTGGTTTCGTTTTCCCTCCTGGAAACTGCTTCGTGATCTGCACAGGCATGTATATCAGGGTGAATGCATCCAGTGGAAACATAACATATCTGGCAATGTATCTGATTGTGCATACGTGATGCTGCTGCTGTAGGGAAGGAAACCCTGTGTGGATCGGTATGAGAGGCCTTGCAGTCACTACAACGTATACGATACATTGACTGTATCTCTGTGTGATTAATGCAACTCATTTTAGTTGGGTTTTTTTATTTGCATGATCTGGGTTAATGTGTCCTGACATTCCTTCTGGGAGAAATACATAGAGCTTAAATGCTCCTCATCCTCCTGGAGTCATCGTGGTGCTTTGCAGTCGAATACGGAGTCGACATTTAGTTGGCTGATTTGATACTCTAATTTTGAAAAGGCTGCCCTTGTAGCTGGCCTCCTAGCAGCAACGGTAGCCGTCGGCAGCAGGAAGCCTTTTGTCGACGATTTTACGATACTCATCGACGACGTGGCCAGGGAAGAGAGATCGTGAACCATGTGGAAAAAGTTCAGCAGTCACTTCACAGTACAACCCGCAACAGTGGGGGGTGCAGATGCAGGCAAAAGAAGTAAGAGGATAGTACTATGCACTAAGCAGAGAATGTACCCCAATTAGAGAAATGAAGAAGTTAAAGGATAAGGGTATCATAGGTCTAAATTGATATAATTGTACAATAGTGTGATCTCACTAATTTGTCAAATTTCTGATAAAGTTTAAAAAATGAAAAAAAAAAAAAATATCTTATCGTACATTTTGTAGGAGGGTAAAAGAAAACTTGTTCGAGAACTGTGTCCAACTTATTAACTGTCCTTAGGTTTACAGCATCAGCTGTCATCTTACATAATTATCTACTCGGCATTACTCAACTCACACACTGCATTTCATAGATGGTACTTGATTTACCACATTTACCTTTTTCGAGCCATTCTCTCCCTTTGTTTGCATCTCGATTCGATCAGAGTTTCCCTCGCCTCTCGTCGTGGCCGGGTGCACTAAACCCGTTTTTTTTTTTTCCCCTCTCTCGTTTCTCATAATCTTTCAACAGTGCTTGATGTTGCAATTTCCCCCTCTATCCAATATCCATATGCCACCGCCATTAATATTACACGGATCTGGGCATTTTACTTTTCTAGGCCTCCTCAGGTTATTTATAGATACTTGCAACCAGGAAATGACTGCTGATGGTGTGTAGCCAGCTCTTTAATTGATCCTCTGTCATTACCACAAATGTACGGTTCTTTCATGCCGGTTAGACCATAACCACGGCTATGTGGCTACAGCCTAGCCAAATGCACACGTAACAAAGCAATGTACGATATAGCCCTGCAAAAAATAATAAATAAAGTGAAGCAGTCTCAGAAAGTGTGGATGTGAAAAGTTACTCAAAAGGCTTAGGAAGAAAGGCTTTTGCAATGTATAGAACTTCACAATCAGTTATAGGGAACGTTTTATTTTACGCAGGAAGAAGTGGTGGTGGCCAAGGTGACAGGAATTTTTCCCCGGAAATTTTATTCCCAAGGGGGAATATCTCCTAGGAAAAATTCCCCTCCACTATGAAGATTTCCAAGGAAGAACCCCCCTCAAAGGGTGAGTTTTCCTAGGAAAAATTGCCCCCAACCTGAAAATCTTCCCCCCCCTTCCAGTTCCACTTTAACTTGTAGTAGCTGTACCTGTATACCTTGACATGTATGTGATTTGTTTCAAGTGATAGTTGGAGTAACATACTGGAACAGCATGTTATTGATTTAGTGGGTAGACAAACTTAAACAGGCCTTAATAAGTAACTGGTATTGAAGTAAACTGAAGCTCAACTTCAAAAAGATTAGTTCTACAGTATCACTCAAGAAAATATTGTTGTTACAGTCGAATTAGGATGAGTGTGTATAAGGTCAACTCAAAACTGTTCTGGATGTCAGTGTTACTACTGAACCACTGTAGTGCACCATGGAGATGAACGAGAGTAGAACATTTGCCGATGAGGTTCATAGCATATGTACAATTACCGTTTGAGTAAAACATACCCCGAAGAACAGACTCATTATCGTGAGAAAAACTTTCAGAAGAAAGTGCCACAATTTCACCATCAAGGATGTCAGATCCAAGCAAAGTATGTTTCACTCCACTGCTCTTTTTCACCATTCTACATAATCCAAAAAATGGCCCGAAAAAAAACTTGAAGAACATTCTCTGCTTGAATTGCATATAATTAATATCAGAGTACAAACGTCGGTGTCATAATTTGAGGGTAATACTTCATGAGTCATGATTTTGTTTGAATCATATTGAAGAGGGTCTCTTATAGCCTGTAACAAAAGCAAACCCATGTTTTGAAAAGATGTGTATCTTAAGAGTCCAAAGCTCGATATCAGAAGTATTTAGTAACAGAAGTAAGGTGCGGTGAAGGAGAACTCTTACTTGACTTTCACCGTGGTTTTCAGTTGTTTAGTGATACTCACCGTACTTTGAAATTCACAGCGCGTACTCCCTCACCTCATATAACCTATGCATTACCGTATTGACCATGGTCTAGCATCTGGCAATTTGTGTGTGTGTGTGTGTGTGTGTGTATCGGGCCACCGCCCTTAGTTTGTTACTTAAAATTTGGTCTTTAAATAATGTAATGTTTTGTAGTATTTTGAACATATGTTGGATCATCGTTGCCCCTTATTCGCTGGGTCCTAGAACAGTAAATCCGCTGGTTCAAATATTTCTCATAAGCCAAAGCACTGATTTTCAGTGGTTGCAAGTTTTTGTTGTTGTTGTTTTTTTTTAATAACAGACATCAAATATTCAAACTAAAGTACTATTTAGCCTGCTTCTTGCACCCCTCCAACTTAACAAAACCAAATTATGAACCATGGGTCCTTTAAATTAGTACATGTACCATATTTTTCAATTTCGTTTTCTTCCACTCAAGTTTTCACTGCTTCATGGACTTTTTCCAATTTTCTTCTGTTCTACACGCTTGTTGCTTCTCTGTACGAATCCTGCAATACAAAACCAGTGTGCCACAAATTGGAAACAACCACTGCTTGTTTTGATGTAGAAGTCACAAACTGAACTCATTTTTCTTTGTTTTAAATTTACTATCATGTTTGAGTGATGAACTTGGAGTAACTTTGTCACTGTTTGATATTGAGTAAGGTCTTTCTTGTTTTGGGGTTTCTTTTTTGTTTTTCTCTTCTTTGTTTACATTTGATAAATATTTTGGGATATGTTAAGTAACCTTCAGGACAGTGTTTATCAGCTGATGGAAATCTGTCTATCTGTCTCTGTCTATCTGTTTGTCTGTCTATCTGTCTGTCTATATGTCTGTCTAACTATCTATTTATCTGTCTGTCCAGCTATCTGTCCTTATGTCTGTCTATATCTCTGTCTGTCTGTCTGCCTGCCTGTCTTTCAGTTAGTCCATCAGTCCATCTATCTGTCTGTCTCTCCACATTTGCTTAAGGACTCTCAAACACTGATTTTTGGACAAGTGTTTCTGAAACTTTCACACAATGAAATCTTGGATGTAAGGCAAAATTTGTTCCCAAGTCAAGGTCAGCGGTCAGTTAGGAGTCATTGAAGGTGAGTAATATGGAAAAAAAAAATGAAAATGTATCTCCTTAGAATAAGCTTACATGATGTTGAAATTTGAGTATACTGTTCCTTAAGTTACCCTATTTCAGTGCTGTATGGAGTGTTTTCCCTTCCATGGTCATTTGCAGTCTGTAGAAGTCAAAAAAGTGAAATGACCTAAAACTTGGTTTCAGAGCTCTTGAACAATCGTTCTTCAGCGTGTTTTCGAAACTTGCACGTAACGATCCTAATATGGACATATGACACTAAAATTTAGTGTCTGGAAGCCTAGGTCAAAGGCCACGTAGAGATTATTTTATGCAAATATTTGAAAAATGTATCATCTCCCAAGGATAATCTTGCATAATGTTGAAAGTTGGTGACATGTTCCTCAGGCAATCCTTTCTTTTGGGGTGCACAAGTATTTGGGATTTAAGGTCATATGTCATTAGAATGTGAACGAAAATTGACAGATTTGGAAAAATTGACCTAAATCACATGAAAAATTGCCCCCTTAAAATGTTACATGACTTCGCAAATATCTCTATTAAGCATAATTTATAACTGATTAATGGAGAAATGGGTCGGATTGTTCACTAACACAAACTGTGGGGCCTTACAGTAGGTACAAGTGGATGCAGCCATAGAGCCATTAAAGGCCACACTTTGAACTGTTTTGTGACATTCAGTTATTTATCAGGTTTATTTAGTTTTTTTTCCAAACGTCGAATCGTTTGGTGTAAGCGACTAGTCACAGACAGATCCATGGTCGAACTAAGAATTTCCTCATGTTCAACATACAAATGAGCAGTAAATGATTCAGTTTAGTGTTGGAAAATTTTTAACCTGACACTTCTCCTCATAAGTACTAACTCATTATATTCATACAACCAGGATAAACCAGGGAAGAAAAAAATTAACTTAACATTTACGGTTTCATAATAATTATTGGATGCGAAACTGAACTAATGATGCTAATTATTTGTTACGTGGTAGCACCCTTGAAGTTTGTCACAAAATTATCGATGAAGTATGAACTTCTGCATTCTTGGTGGTTTAGTTTTCATTTTTAGTAGAAACAAAAATGCTGTCACCTGCAGATTATGTCACTGGTTGATTCATTTAAAATGCTTTAAACCTTTAAATTATCTTTAGAAACTGACAATAGTAAATGTGTTTTCTAAAATAATAGCACCCATGATGTCATGTGTTGGAAAGTCCTTGTCGCTATTGTCCCACACGCTAATTATGTGCTCATCAACAACAGATGGGTTAATACTTTTCATGTATCATTTAAAACCTTGAGATCGCCAAACTTAAACATTATAATGAAAATATGTTCTTCATTTGTACCCTGCAGTTAACTTGTGGTTGTTTTCATTAGGGAGCAGTTCTAGAGACCTCCTTTCTAATCACATCGCACTTAATATTCCAAGTTTTGATATTGTACACTGATCAGTTGTTGGTTCCATTCTCTGTTTTACACGATAATTCCGTAGTGAAAAGATCGATAATTTGACAGCCACGAGTTTGATCGGCCCTTTTCGACCTCCCATCACTGCGGTACGTGCATGTCGCTTAACGTGTTGCTTAAGAAAAAAAAAGAAAACAAAAGGGAGGCAGCCCCTATGATGCTGAGATTACCTCCACTGCACCAACCTCCGTCCTCCCTGTGAAAATTGATTCCTAACCGAAAGTGAGAGTAAAAAAATATAAAATATGAAGAGAGCACCAGTTCCTCCCTAATTGTTTTGCCTCTCATTATGAAGGAGGAATGCCCTGGTAATTTCCTGCCACTGCCGGCTCCTATCACAGCTGGTTCAGATGAATTATTGCCACATGCTAGAATTCCAATATATTATGCAGAGAGAGAGAGAGACTGAGAGACTGATCAGAGAGCTAGAGCGAGTGAGCCACAGCGTTCAGTCAGTGATTGCTCATCTTCTTCTTAGGGTGTTGCTAGCTGCTGATGTACACAGCAAGTTTAATCTTTGGAAACCTCTCAAGCTTTAATAAACGTGAGTTTTTTTTTTGTTTTTTTTTCTCTCCTTTCGTTTCCTCTAGGCTGCTGAGCACTGCTTTCATGTCCTGGACATTTTAAATTGTCGTCTTTTAGAAGTTGCAAATTTCAGTACTTGTAATCTTCACTTCCTCAATATTCTTTTTTTAATTCGTTCTTTCGTTCCGTATTTACTTGTGCGTGGCGTGTAACAAGTAGTTTTATTTAAGAACATAGTAGAGAACTGCAGATACCAGCATTCGCTGCCTGCTAATCAATATGTTTTGTATGTAATGTAATTACAGTGTCTCTCTATTACGGTATACAATTTTGTTTTCTGCCTACTTTGAAAAGGGTAGTTTTCTCTTGATTTTATCATGAATGACTTGAATGCATAGCTGTTTTCTTACAAGTAGAAATCACTTTGCAAATGGCTCTTAATTCATCCAAAAAGTTAGTTTTTAAACAGTATGGTTAATATTAACGATTGTGCTAATCGAGTGAACATACAGTGGTACAATATTACAGCCAAAATGGAGTGTTCAAGTTCCCATGGCTTAACCCATCTTTCACTCTTTGGGCTGACCCATGGTCATGTTTTGAGTCAGTCAACTTATGATATCTCTTAATTGTGATCAAATTGGAAATTCCTATCTTCCTTTTTAAAGATGATTCTAATTTGGCTCTCTAATTGATGCAAAAAACCAAAAAAAAAAAAAAATCCAGCAGGCAACGTCATCGTATGTAAGTAAGAGTAAGGTCAAATAAGTACATGGAGCAGTTAATTAAGTCTTCGCCCAGATCTGGTGCAGCTGTTCATTCCATCCAGGTCTGAGGAATAATATGTATACATTACCAGATGTAGAGACATACAGTATGGCAAGACACTGTTGTAGTGATGATAAGGACAGGAGTCCACCATCGTTGAAGTTTAGGGGTTGTGATCTTAAACTCCACCATACGTATTCCTTTTAAAAATGACAGTGTTGATTTGGTATAAAATGTTCTCCCTCTTAAATGGATGGTTTGTCTTCTGTTGCTGGGAGATATGAAAGTTTCTCACCTATCTATCCACATTTTTAATGTCCTCACTATAGTTCTTCCTCGAGTGTTCTTTTCATTAGGACACAAATCCTAAGCTATTTCCTACAATTTCACTTCGAAGGCAGCTTCAAGTAAGACTTGTGAGGTTCACATCAAAAGTGAAAAATTGTCAAAGTGAGAAATTTGAGCTTTTGGTGAAAATATTTGAGCTTTAAGTAGTTCCAGCAAAGTTCATGCTGTGAACAGTCACATGATTGGAGGACGAAGGTGGAACATTCATTATAAAATTAAAGAAATCTGGCAAAGCAATTAAAGCCCTAAGGCTTACTTTTCATGCTCTCCTGTTTCCAGTCTTTGACTGGAGAACTACCAAAAAGACAGAAGGACGGAATCAACTCTGAGAGAGTTGGTTGTCCATCGCAAAACCAGGAAAATTCTCTAAGTTTTCATTCTGTATTACGTTAGTTCTGTTCCGACCGACCGAGGGATGTGATGCTCGTGCTTGATAAAGAGGAAAAGGAAAAGAAATCCTAGCTTAGCTAGTCTCGATATCGTTCAGGATGCATATCGGTCAATCCATCAGTTACCTAAATGCATCTTCATGTAAATCTGTAATGCATCATGATTTATGCATTCTGTCATACTCCGTGTGCTTACAACATCATTGTTTGTGGTCCAACAATGCAGAAAGAACATGAGACATTTTGATGATGACTGCCTTAAAGGGAAGGCATTTGTTTTGCAGAAATCAACCATAGATTTAGAACCAGTGTCTGTAAAGGTAGAATGACGGATAATTCAAAATAACGAAGAGACAGTAGCCTTCTTTTCAAGAAATAAGTCTTCCTACAGGTAGAAATTCGGTTATGCGTTGCTCGATTGCCCTTTAAGACAATCCACTTTATCTTGATTTAACATACATGCCACTTTAAGACAAACTCCGCCTCATGATGACGCGGCCGCATGGTAAAATATTTTCTTAAATTTTTATTTTTTTTTTAATTTTTTGTTTTAAAGGTTGATTCCATTAGTTTGTAAACTACTTGAGTCAATTTATTATCCCCTCAGTTTTTGGCACCAAAGGTTGTTGACCCCATACTTCCTCGGCAAAATTAAGAGACCCTTGCAAGTTGCAAACATCTTGTTTCATTAAAATCTCTCAGAGGATTTTGCTCCTGATCTGATCTTTGTCCGATACTTGATCAGTCAGTGTGACGTTGGCCTGTGTCCTGTATTGCGTGAGCCAGCCAAGCGATGAGCAAAATTTGCTTCTCTCACAGTACGGTACGTTGAAAGTGGACTTGAACGAAAATCAGTAATGGTTGCATGGTTCTCTATTAAAAAAAAGAAACTTGGCATAAATATGAGGATTACGATTTTTTTTTTTAATACCAGATTGTAAATTGTGGTCGCAGGTTTAAAAATTTTAGGTGTAAATTAAGAAGATTACAAGTAAAGAAAATAGAAAAAAGTCTATATACACTAATGATATGCTAGGTACAGGTATGCCTCGATCTTGTCCAATTGCATTTAATTTCCAAATCTGTCGGCGTGAATATCGAACAGAGGATTCATGCCTACACATGAGCAAGTAAGGTTTAAACCAAAAAGAGGTTAAGATTCAGAGGTAAAATGCAACTGCTGATTGCACACTTGGGCCAAAACAAGAAATTGTTTGCAGTGGTCTGTAACTTATCAAATTTTAATTTATATTGCTGTAGAGGTTAGATTTGTCAGGTCATGTTGTGGAAATAAGAAACGGTGACGAACTAGAAACAAGTATCTCCTACAAGGATTAGCATACCAGTGGATGTGTAATATTTTATATTCAGTTAAGCTTTCACGGCGTTCAAACAAAGGACAAGAAGTATAATTGGGCACATAGTGATCGAACTGTGTCTTGAACCGGATTTTCCCCGATACCGAGAGGCCTTATGGTGCTATGTAAGTGCTACTCTAACCACGCAAAAATTTCTTTCCGATCGCGACTAATATTTCGACAAACTTTTCCCCTGTAGCTACAGTATCAGTATGTTAGGATCGTTTTCAGTGTTTCACAATGGTCTGTAATGTTTTCGATACTTCTAATTTTTCTCAATGCTATAGTCAAAGGGAATAGCAATCTGCTATTACCAGTTTTGGTCATTATAATTGATTTACTGTAAGATGGCTTATCGTACGTCAGTATGGAGTCTTGGTTTCCCTGTAGATTTTTGTAACGAACCTAACCTTGCAGTGATGGTTGTGCATCTACACATTATATAATAAATCTGCACTGATTTTAAAGTTTAATTTTTTTGTTATCTGTTATGTACTGTACGTTTGTTCCATGTTTCACTGTTGTCAGCGAAGTAACCATTTTTCTGTTGCTATGAATGGACAAGGTATCTATACGTATCCAGAGAAAACAAGTTGATTACCGGGACATAAGTTTGTCCTTAGCTCGATTTCCAGTGGTATGGTGCTTGCTTGCTGTCGTGTGATTGTTTTTGTGTTGAGTACCCTGCATGCAATTATGTAGTAACGTATTCCTTAATTACCTTGTATCACAGATGTGACAATCCATTTATGTTTGTTCATTATAGTTGTCAAATATGTGCTGGAACACATTCGAAGGAATCTGTCTACACACTAAAGCACAGAAACATAGCAAGGTGAAGGCATTTTTTCCCCAGTACTAGAGGTGGCAGCATTTTCATTCTCATTGCTGTGGCTTTTGACTCGTCAGAGTTTCGCAGAGAGTAAAGTGTTTTGATAGCATTTCGGCCATACTGTGTGAAGCAACAGGGTTTGAAATATTTCCCTCCGTGACTTGTTATCCAGAAAAATGTATCAACTATGCATAAATTTGCTAGAAAGATACTATTTCCTCCTGCGATTTTAGTTGTGCATAACGTACTCTGTATGGGATCTAATTTTCTGGTTTAAGAATTACTTGTGGCATGCATGCCAAACCCTATTTGTGGCAAGGCTTTTAACTTTGATTCAGCCTTAATTATGTCTTGCAGAATTTGCAGATATTTTATAGTCCATTACAATTTAAGATATTGCTGGTAAATTGCCCTAATATTGATTGATTAGTCATGCATGCATCAGTCCGGCTTGTTTAATTAAACCTCTGGTATGTATGCACGGTTTGCAAGTTATTCCCTTGTATAATATTTGTATATTATCAAACGTGGTCTGATAAATTTCACTTGGTTTATCTATTTGAAGCTATTGTACAGATGAAGATACACTTTTTGACTTTACTGTTCATAATATCTGTAAAGTACAGAATATGCATTCTTTGCAAAATGTGATGATCAATAATGTCATCACTGCTATTTAACTAATGAATACAGTTTGTTGTTAGATATTTTATCCTTACCTATTTTCAGCGTGGTGTGAGACGTCTGTAGGTTCTTAATTGTGAGATCGTTGAAATGCATGTGTATATGATATCTTACTGCACGTGTCATGGTGTTCCCTTGCCATGTGTTTATGCGTTGCAGATTCCCCAACACTTCTCGGTTGGGGAATTAACTATACGGATGTAGTCACCTGATATAACCTATGGATTGCTGTATCGACTGTTGCCTAAAATCTGGCAACTGTGCGTGTGTGTCCAGTCACCTTCCTTCCATAATTGCAGATTGAAAATCTTTGTCAGTGCTTCTTTGTCAAAATTCATACCTGTTCCAAGGTTGTCCCTCAGATCACCAAATCAGTCACTGCTAAATCAAATTCTTATTTTATTCATGTACCTGAAACCATGGCATGAAATTTTCCAAAGAATTTTCATTTGCAAACACGTATATGCACGACACAAGTGTATGCTACATGGTGTAACAACCCTAGAAAATTAAAGGTTGGTCAGTTGCATCACGGTCGGACAAAATTTCGGTAGGAAGACATCACGTTTGAAAATTAAAGACAATCACATTTTGCTTGTTTGGGATCTCCCAGCTTGGACAAAACCAGGTTTCACAAACGTGAGCACGTATATGTATGCAGCTTTAATTTAGCACGTAATTTGTACGCGTATCTCGCCATGTGCTGTAACTGGATGCCAATGGAGTAAAGATTTGAGACCCAGAAGGAGAGACATACAATTTGCTGCTAGCAGGAAATGAAGGTGCTTTACCTTGGTGAAGAGTGTAAGTTAATATTGGAAATTATACAGTACTTGAACGAACAGTGTTTCGTCCACATATATTGGCTGGCAAAAGCAGAGACAAGCAAATGACGTACAGATCGAGCAAAGCTACTATAATTATAATAAGTATTAACTTTGCTGCGAAGTTTGCGGACTGCACGTCGCAAGGCAACTTCAATTAAGTAAGCTACTTCAAAAAAAAAGTCACTGTGTCTAAAGTTCTAGTGTTGAAGGGCATTAATGTCACAACATTAATCAAAAAGCCTTTAGGGTAGCATATTCTGTTGCAGATGATGACTGTGTGCTTTATAACACTTGATGTCGAGTGGTTGAATCAGATCCAGGTCTGTTTAGCCAATCAAAATTAACTTTCTCCGTGTGAAAGTTCGCGGGATCATCGTCTGATCTCATGACGTCGATCCATCGGTGGTGTTGAATCAGAGTCTTTCGCAAAAGATCCAGTGACCTGTTTGAAAGTTCAGGAATCACAGTGACACGTGATTACGGTTCCTGTGAACCATTAGTAGTTGTACATTACAAGTGAAGGTAGTTGTCATGGCAACTGATTGTTGTTGCAGCCACATAATAATTAAATTCAGGCCTTGAAGGACAGTTATCTCACCGGTACAATGCTATGTGATTTTACACAAGTGGAGGAAGCCTGTGGCTTATATGTCACAACTTCAGGTTTGGTGACTACCAACTTAACATGTTTGCAATCAAATTTGGTTTTTGTTGTTTTTTTCACAAGGTCAGTTTAGATGGGAAAACCTTAGATTAGTCATACAGTAGATGAAAAACCCATCTAACTGTTGCCCAACCATGTATCGAATCCCAAACCTGCCAGTTGATAAGCTTCATTGCTTCAAATGCCACCACCTTTATCCACCCAGCCATAGCACAGGTCAAAATTTGTACTGCATGTATCCACTGGTCACATATGTACGTCCCTGTTTCTGCACTCTCACTGACTGAGTACTGTGAAGCAGGTGAGAAAGAAAAAACTCTTGGCCTTAAGTGATCGATCACATTTGGATCAGATCAATTGATTGGTTGTGATCAACAACCAAGTGTGACATCAGCCTGCAGTTTCAAATGTTGGAGTTCGCACTGACAGTCAAAAACCATTGCGACCAAATACCAGCGATTTGCAAGGTTTGCTGGTCTTCCATCGGCTTTAACAGTTGGTATCTCATGTTTAGGTCACTTGATGCCATTAAGGTTAGCATGAATGCTGCCATCAATTGGTTACCATGTCTCAAGGCCTCTGAATCAGTCATACAAAAATTAGATGTCATTGGTTTGTCATTCAGACCTGCCAAGGGTGATGTGTCGGTTTGCTGGAGGTTTGGGTAAATTTTGCTTGAGAATTGTACTGTCCATGATGCCATGGACAGACAGTCCTAGGCACGCTTCTCATTTTCGAGAGTTTGTTCTTTCGTTCACTGTTTCTTGATCCACATTCAGTGATTTGCTCTACAACTGAGCTCATTGTGTCGAGCGACTCATGTAGACGGGAACCAGACTTCTTGGTGAATTTTGGTCGGTATATGGCTTAATAAAACCAGTTTTTATTTTGGCAGTTATGTATTTTATTGTTTCACACAAAAAAAAGACTTGAGTAAGTCAAACTCCAAACAGTGTTGCTGTACATGCAAGGGTGATAGTCATTGCATCCTTGTATGGCATACCTCTGTATAAAATGGTTGTGGTCCCTCTGCAGAGATGACTGTAGACACTCTGCATAATGCACATCTCCACAATACCATGATTCGAAGCCATGGTTACAGTCACGCTCTTAACCAGAGACTACTAGAACATTCCAAAAGAAATCTTGCGCAGCAGCAATGTGTCGAGCAGATCATGCAGATGGGAACAAGATTTCTTTTTAAATTTTGGTCGGACTATGTCTGAATGCGGTAATGATCGGTGTTTTGGTAGTTATGTATGTCATTGTTTCACATCAAAGGAAGTTGCGTAAGTCAAACTCCCAGTGGGTTTACTGTACCGTACATGCAAGCGTGATAATCATTGCTTCCAAGTTCCATACCCGTATGCAGCTTTTTCAGTGAGGACGCTCGATTTTACCGTAGCCATTTTATGCGACGATTATGACCAACAAATTAAAACTGGTTTAGGTTGCTTACATAGACCTACTATCATAGGCTGAGCAGAACTCCAGATCTTGTGGGGGAGGTTTGTCCGAACCCCCTGACCCCCCTGGATACGGACCTGGCTTCCTGTATCACATCTCTGTATATGGTCATGATTCCCAGAGACTGTAGACGCTAGACTGCGCATATGCAATAGACGACTAATTCCATGCCACAGAGCCATATATAGTTTACAGTCCCACTTTTAATCAGCCAGGGAACTTCTGGAACATTCCCAAAGTACAACATTTTGCTTTGCATGCTCATTTAAATATGGTTTAATATGACAATAGAGTGGTCTCAGTTTGGCATACATGCTGAATTTTGTCACATGTTCAGTTTACTTTGATGAAACTTGAGATCCGTTATAAGCAATTTCAGAAGCGGGTCCTTACATCGTCGGTTGGGCAACTCAGTGCCCAGTGCAAGCACTAGTTGTAATACATTTTCTTCGAAGCTGATCATTGGGTGAAAACTCCATATATACATTTAGATCAGTGGATCTCAAATTGGTCCTTACCATCCGCTCCCCACATGGGCATTGTCTCAAAGGGGTGCTTCCAGGTAGTCACATTGAGTAGGGGGAGCATCTGCATGGGATCTCATGTGATTATGACTCATCACTGTGGCAGTGTTTTCAGGCACAATAGGGCATCTAGAGGGTCTGTTCTCCTCTGCCACTTCTTCCCCTTTGCTTCGAGATCACCTTTACATTACTGGGGACAGGTGATCAGCAGCTCATATCCTTACATGTTCCTCAGCGGTGCACCAAGCTCACCCTTCTCAACGACCAAATCGTGCAGTTGGACTGTCTCTACCCGTTTCACGCTATGTTAGCCTTTTGCAGCTTTTCGTTGCCCTTTCAAAAAGGTAAACATTAACTGAGGGAGGAAGCAAATGTTAGAAAATCCGACTCAAGGGGCAGGGAGACAGGGGGGATTGCTATTTAAGATGATGGAGGGGGGGACCATTTTATACAGAGGTATGCCATACACTGATGCAATATGACTACCACCCTTGCATGTACAGGAAAAGTTTAAAGTTCGTGTCTGAAGGATTTCATGTCCATTGGTCAGAGCTAATTACTGATTAGTTCGCACTGTGAGAGGGCAATGCCCGAGTAACCAATCATGTAAAAGTGGTGCGTGATAAGTGACATGCAACATTTGCTTAAATGTAATGGCATATACAGATCAGTATACTAGCTTGCAACTTCACTTTGAAGCCCATGTAAAATAGTAGTGAATAGTGTAGAAATCAATAGTATAATAATGAAAAATATTACCAATATGTTTCTCTACCGTACAGGTACTTTAAAATACAGAAAGAGTGATTTTGGGATTTGACAGTTAACAATTTTGTTGTCAATAAACTTAATCATAATTTTTAGCTATTAAACCACACTTATGCCAGCATGCTGCTTTGTTAGCTAGGATTGTTCTCAATATTTTTGCTAAGTTTTTGAATACAAAGATGTGTGATTTTGATGTAAAAATTCTTGTTCAAAAATTCTTGTTCAATTTGATGTATTTTTTGCTACGTTTTTTTTATACAAATATGTGCCATTTTGATATAAAAATCTTATTTTTAAGTAATTTTTAGTTGCTTGGATATGTCATCGTTAATCTAGTGAAGTTCTAGTGTAATTACAGAAAAGTATATGGTAAAATGCAAACATGCTTATCTGTTAGCACCAGCTAAATTCTTCATGCAGATTAGGCATAGGCCTAAACACTTACCTACCCATTTGTAAAAAGGCTTGGGCATGTCATTTTATCGCAGCAAGATTCCATGACTGGAAGTTAAAACTATTTCATCTGAATAAATCAATTTTTAGGTCAATTGTATTTGTTATGACATTTTCCTATTGATCTAGTCACATTTGAAGCAATTGTAGATCAGTCTGACTATCTGCCTAGAAGCCTATATTTTCTGATTAAATTGACCTTGAACATATAGTAGCGGTAGAAGGTTGAAGAATGTGTAGAAGGATGCCTCTGACAGACGTCTTTGATTGTCGGGAAAATACTGAACGTTAAAGTGACTCATAAAATCAAAATGGAAAGAATCAGTCGTGACATGGACGGTCTGTTTGGAATAAATTAACGGGCCTACGTATCAGCTTTTTGTCACTGGAATTCACAGCTGAGATCAGTGGTGCGAATTCCACCCATAAGAAAAAACATGAAAAACTTGTAAAAACATGCATTCTTGCATGCTACAACTTTTATCAGTTGAAATCATGGACGACTGAAGCCAGACTGGCCCTGAATTCCGCTGACTGGTGATTGGATCTCTTTTCATTGCTTTTATTAGACCCACTCACAAGTGTTTTGGATTTGCATTGCCATACACAGCATACCCCACTCTCACCCTCCACGTACATAGGGATCCATAAATTCCACCCCCTGGAAAACTTTTTCCTGCACTTACATGTGCTGTTGTGCTACCGTTTGTTTGCATCCACCACTGTCATAGCCTGGTCAAGTGTTCCTTTCCATATGGATGTGTTATACGTGAACGAACACTTTCGTACCAATAGAAGGTAATTATTTGCATGAACGAGAATTTAGCCAATCAGCGATCGTGATTGGCATTGTACTTTTTGGGGTTAGGGGTTCGGTTCTTGCGAATATTAGAGGTTGTTCACCTGTCTGTCATACGAATAGACTTCATGTCCACATTACAGTCACTTTGCATATTAACCAATGAAATACTTGTTGTGATGCCAAAGCTGGCATGCTTAAGTGAAACCTTCAAGTTAAGTGAAGCAGTGCACACAAGTCATAATGTTCAGCAAGAACTAAAGTGAAGTTGATTGGAACCTAGGGACACTTCAAGCCTTATACACATTGATCTACCAATTAAATCAAGGGTCGCATCCTAACGTAGAAAGGTTTTACTGTATGTATTTGTGTACCAGCAATCTGCATGAATCTGAAGGGCCCACTGTGGGACAGGTTTATGCACACAGACATCAGATTTTTCCGTTAGCGACAACACGAAGCACCTCGTGGACATTGTTATAGGTTCATAATTTCCTACGAATAGTTGGGGAGTGAGCGAGCAAGCAAAACGTAGACCGGCGCACGCCTTTGATGAAACATTTCATGATTCCTACAATCTGTTACCCGAAAGAAATTTGCCGATGCTTCGGAATATTTAATGTACTGACTGTCAGATGATGGACCTGATGCGGATGATCTTACTGGTGAGATTTATCCTAGTTATTAGAGTGACAATCTCCTCACCAGTTTTTGTTCCTGTCAGGTGTATCAAGTGTGGTCATTCATCTTCAATGTTTGAAGTTTATGCAGCTCTGATTAAAGTACCGTATCTCTGCGTCGCTGTCCACTCACTCATTTCGATTCTGTCAAAAATTACGGACTGGTTATGGAATGCTTATGAACAAGGACGGCTCGGTATATATGAAGCTATGTATATATTATATAGACACCAGTGTCCTCCTTTCTTTGCTAAATCCTTAGATATATTTTCCACGTGAGTGTTTGAAGCACACCATCTGTCACATGCTAAGTATCTGGTGAATATTACAGGCACGGAATCGCCTCGCCTCCGCTGCCGCAGCTCTAAAATCCTCGCACATGTGTAATTACAGATCAAACACACATGCACACATCCACACTCGGCAGCCTCACCATCGCATTTGGGCAGCACTCTGCTGTACGGAATAGTTAATGAAGAGCTCGGTTGGTTGGTCTAGCTATGAGTTGGCATGTCAGTAATAACCAAACTGTGACTTTCAAGGTCAAACAGCTACAGAGGTACACTGTACAGCAGGGTGGAACATTTCGCTGTTGAGTACATTGTGTTCACAGTGAAACAAAGACGTGCAGTTTGTGTAGCCATAATAATACCTTACTCACTCTGGTGGCTTTATTATAATAATGCAATTTGTCCATGTGATTCCATCACCTAAACACTTATAGTTAGTGTGCAAAATTTGAGACTTTTTTGCTCAGAGTTGTTCATTTCTTGGAAGGAAGTAAAGTATAAAAAGAGTGTTTGGGTTATGTCTGTGTTTATGCATACATAAGGGATATGTGCACATTGATGTTTACCTTTAGATGTCAGTGATCTGGGTGACTGCGTTCTAAGATAAATTGGTTTTGAAGGTCGATCATACATATCGCTCTTGATTCGATTTTTGCCACCATTTTGCAAAATCTGCTAAAAATGTTCGGGATTATTTTAAGAAGATTGCACCTACGTGAATTGGTCGGATTTTCAAACCACGGAAAACTATCATCAACACGTCAGTCTGTACAATATCTCGACACTTTTAGCCGGGCAAGGTCTTGAAATGTTTTGCAACATTGTGTATCCCAAAGCGTGAATCATAACAAGAATTCCACCAGCGAGTCCTTCGATTATGTATGGTCGTTCTGCAAATCAAAAGATATCACTGCCTAAAGGATTGGAATATTTCACCAAAACTCAGGGGATGTAAATAATCAGCGAGTGATGCATACACACAATGAAAAACACAAATCAGCGCAAAGGTCTCGCAATTTTTTTTTTTTTTCCGTACGTGAAGTAGATACCTTGCCATCTGTTTTCCTTGTTAGTTATGATCAAAGCTTAGCTGTGTGTGAATCTCCCACACCATAAATCATACCATGTATGGACAAATTTAATCAACAAAGGTGCTTAGCGTAGGATTTTGTCGTAGCTGGCTTCTAATCGCAGAATTGATACATGATGGGCCGACATGACTCATGAGAAACTTGCAGTCGTCTTCATGTCGTCGGTTTGGAAGTGCGTCTGTCAAGTTTCACTGCAAGTTGCAAATCTGCTCTGTTGCCACCGTGAGTTATTATTAAAGTGACCATACTAAGCAGACTGCATGAGGCTAGAATTGAATCGCCCGATGTAGCAGTAATATTCCGACAACTTGCTCTTGTATTACAAAGATCTATAATACACACATGGAATTCAATAATATAATGTAATGTGTACAAGCAACACATAGTACCGCACACGATACTCTTTTACATGCGCATCAGACTATGTGGTTCCTTTATCATTTAATGGATACAACAGATTATAACCTGATCGTATATCCGTGCGTTAGATTTCACCCGACAATTCAGCATTTTCCAGGGGAACGTTGCCCTAACGAGCCTAGAAGGCGTTCTATTTTTGAACAGCATTGAAATTTTTGGACTGGATCCAAACAACGGAGACTAAATTCAGCATTGATTGCATAACTGTTCCACGTTTTACACAAAACAGTATAAAAGTGAAAGCATTTTAAGGTTACAATATTTTGAGAAGATCAAAGTGGCGTTTTGTCACAAAATATCACAAGAAAGCAGCCTGAGCTATTCTGGACGCTACCGTAGACGCTGCCCACGTTCCTAATTCACCCATCCTACACGGCATCAGATTGAACACCAGAAGTTTCCTTCGTAGTGTTTTCACTGCGCAATCACTGCATCGTAAGCTATCTGTTTTGACCTGTCAGATATCAGAAGGCATCCATGACTATACATCCATGAATATATATTAACGACCAGCCTTGATGAATTATTCTCCGCAGTTTAGTTTCTTTATGGCAGGTTCTAAGAATAGTAGCTGCGCTTCTTTATTAAACGTGGCACCTCCAGTAAGGGTATCGAGTGATGAACGTGCACTCATGAGGTATTTAGAACAGTGCATATACTTTACATAGTGTCATCCCCACTATGCCGTGGAATTTGATCTGGAGAGTCCTGCAAGTGTTTGCAATTATGAAGTGTTTTGTTATTGTTGGTCTCACAAAGGGACCCAATTCTTGGATTCCTCTCTTGGGTTTTGTTCTGGCTTGTATTTGGCCACTTTGGGTGAAGATGGAATATATGTTGGTTTTCAAATCTATGAGGAATCCTCGTAGACTTGTACCTTTCACCGCTGGAAAAATGTCGGTATCGTCAGCGTTCGTTGGTTCGCAAGCATTCTTTTGTTGATTGTGACACAGAGGCAGTTTTGTTTGCGGAGGTGCAGTTGTTGGTCAGTGCTTCTGTTTTTGTTTAGGACAAGAACAATGGCAACCCAACAATTGATGTAATGTGAGGGAAATGAAAGTGCACCAAATGTGCAATATCATGAGGGGGTCCAGGGGCTCATGTAAGGGCCCGGTGGGGTCCATTGGTGGAGAACCTGTTGGGGTCCGAGGGAAGACCCCCCAGAATTATCGCACAAGGTAGGACTTTATCTAAACACAGAATCTTTAAAGCTGGAAGTGAGTTCATTACATTCCGTGCTATATGCAGTATACCAGGAATATGAGCCGCTAAGTTTGTTATTGAGACCCAACTTTATTTTAATTTTTTTACGATACATTTTTACATTTTTTCCTTGGTTGACCTAAGGGGGATGATCGCCAATGCCTCGCCCTGCCACCCCTCTGTATTCGCTGTTGTGCAAGAATGATCTATTCTTGCATCGATTTTATCAGATAATAATGGAATAATGTGAACGTTTAGAGTGTAACGAAAATCATAGTGATGAGATGTTCCGTTACGTAGGAGATGTTAGATAAGAGATGTCCTTTTTTCTGACTGCAGGAGTTACATCATTCCTTCCATTATAGAGGCAATGTTACTGCTTTTTACACATTTTTTTGTCTTTTTTGTCACCAAAAGTATATTATGAAAAGGCACCTTCAGTTGTCCAAAAACTGAATGCCAATGCTCGCTGCACATTTCTAACAAGTGATTATTTTCAAATTGGAAAATCAGGAAAATGGAAACATTTTCCAGAACCATGCGGATGTGAAACATTCATTGGGTAAATAGCAGTGTTCTTGTACAGCCTGGTTGGCCATTATAATATTTTGTGTTTGGCTTTTCTTTAATAGTACAGTAGGTATTGAAAGTAAAATGTGAAGTAATTTTGCCAGGTCCTCATGTGATCTAAGACGATCGCTGTAAAATGCTCTCGTCACATCTACTTAACGTCTGGGTGCTCATCTATCGAGCCTCCATCTGTTCTTGTATGGTGGGTGTATAATACTCTTGTGGTTTCAAAAAGGTCTTTAACTCTGTAGACATTGTGCATTGTACACATGCCCTCAAGTAGCGAACGCAGAGTGCTTCTTTTTTGCCCGTGAGGCGAGATAAGAGCTTCTCCGGCTTCTCTGCGTATGAGATCCTACACTATGGTGATGTGACATGTGAGTTGTAAAGATGCATCGTATCTGGGCAGCTCCCTATCTTGAGCCTAGTTCCTTTGTCTTCCTCTTCGAGTTTACCAGGCTCGGGTGAGGCCGCCCGCACTCCGAAGACAGTCTATCGATAACAGTCTCTCGATAACGTAGAGGCCATTGCCTCAGAGGTAAGAGTGGTTTAATAGTAGAGACTTACGGCATAATCTCGTTTCTAGTTTTGGCTATAGTTCCAGACAGCCCAGTTCCGTAGTAAAGGAAGTCTTGTTTTCCTTCAACTGTTAGAACACCCCTCTCATACATGTGCAAATATTTCAGTGCGTCGTCTCTGAAGTCCTTGTCCGATGCAAACGGAATGTCCGTACCCTCACACACAATCTGCAATATTGTAGCACAGTCATGATGTACGCAAACAGCTTTATCAGAGAGTTATCACAAGTTGGGAGCTGCAGGTAATCTTCCAAATCATAGGTACAAAAATATGTTCCTGTTCATATTCATGAAGTTAAAAATAGGAGGTTGTAATTCTCTGTTACCTGTAATATGCAGTGTGCAGGGTTGCAGGGTTAGATGAGTCAAAGGGCCAAAGTTTGTGGAGCATCCATTTTCCCTGACTGACAAGGGGGGGAGGGGAGGTCTAAGGGGATGAAGCGCTCCATCTTTGGAAAATGTTAAATATTAAATAATAGATGCAAAATTGTGTTATATATGCTTAATTTGTTTTTTACTGAAGTGCTGTATAATATAGCAGGATGTATCTATTCAATTTTCACAAATTTTACATTGTGAAGATTAACAGAACTAAGGCCAATTGTTTGTCACATATAAACAAAGTCACAAGCAGACACAAGGCTTTGATAGAACATTCTACCGGCATGTTTTTCTTACAGAATAATTCACTTTTATGAGTCATAGGGTACTTACAGACAATGGCATAGCTAAAATTTTATTTGTATGGGCAGACCTGGGGCTTCATGAGTAGGGAGGCCTTAACAAGAAGTCATACCAGACCTTGTTGAACAAAGTTACAGTGTGATATAGAAATATAGTGTGCTGACCACTGCAATGATGCTCCCATTATTTTGGACTGAGTTGGGGGAATGGGGCCAAGAATTCAGTTGGAAGACTGTCTAAGCAGAGTGCCACCATCGGTTGGGGCAATATGTAACAGAAAATTTTTGGATAAAAATGTCTCCTACCGCAGATGATTGGAAATTGCCCTCCCCAGGCTTGACAAGTACAGTATGTTCCTGGAAATGGTTCTGTCAGTATTTCTTGGATTAAAAATTCTTCTGAAAGTTAGTGAAATTTGTTGCCATATAACAGTCAGTATAGAAGTCTACAGTAGTTCAACTTACAGTCAATTAGTTGAAAAGAGAGTTTTACAGCAATCATCGGTTCATTTTCAGTCTATACATTTTGTTTTCGCTAACAGTATCTTGTGCACTGATTGAAGCATTTCCTTTTTTTAAATCAACCCCTAGATCATTCATCCCCATTACACAAAGTCCCCTGACTGACAGTACATGTTCCTCAACTAGCCATGGAGTCAGGGGTCGGGGATTGGCCCCACTGGCCCCCTTTGCACCTGCCACTGGTAATATGAAGTGAAGAAGAGCGTACTGCAGTTTTCTGATAACCAGGAGTAGGGTTGGTTGGAGAACATTGCCCATATATGTTTGTGAGAAGGGTGCATCAATCCATAAGTGCTGGTTGGAAAGCCTGAGTCTGCAATTTTTCCTCCTATAAGCAAGGAATCGCAAAGTGTGTGTAAGATGCCGCTGCTTCTAATATGGATGCCCTAAGAAGAGAAACTTTCCATGTAGGTTGTCTTGAGTGACAAATGTTTCCACTTAATGTTTTTCAGAGAGACTAAAAGCCACTTAAGGTCAGCAGAGGCAAAAGTTCATATGATGTCAAGAGAGGTCAATGTACAAAAAATTACTTCTTAGGCTTTGGGTGGACAGTTGCCATTAATAGGCATGATGAGTCCCCATTTGGTTTTAAGTCACGGTTAATGATTAAAGGACATTATAGGTCAAAAGAGGTTAGTAGGTATTATCAGTGTGATATTGCATATT
Organism: Stichopus chloronotus; assembly: GCA_021234535.1. Taxonomy (NCBI): domain Eukaryota; kingdom Metazoa; phylum Echinodermata; class Holothuroidea; order Aspidochirotida; family Stichopodidae; genus Stichopus; species Stichopus chloronotus. The sequence goes on along the minus strand of CM037848.1, from coordinate 7,533,519 downwards.
TCAAAATGGACGGGTACTGTATCATCATGGTAATGTTCATGATGTATCAAGGAATTGCCAGTAACAGCAAGACCCTTGTATATTTAGTCAACAGTGGTAAATTTTAAAGTTTTTTGTGTCTAAATTTAATTCTTTTCACTTGCACCTCCAGTTGTATGTAAGTGTATGCGAGTGCCCACAATTACACAGTCTGACTCTTGAAGCAGTCTATTCTTTGTATAGATGTTGCATTCACTTAACAAGGTATTATTCATCTGTAGCCTAACAGACATCACTTCTGCACAAACTCATAATGTTAGGCTATACTTGCAAAACCATTGCAAAGTGTCGAAACTGTCTCAGTGTGCCGTGTGAATGACAGAAAACAAATCACTTCACTTCGGATTTTAAGTTCGAGAAACCTTTGCAATGTCTGCTAAGTTTGTCAGTGAGGTGATTGTAACATGCTTTTAACAAATGTTCCCACACCATGTTTTTTTTCTCCTCCAAGTTGCGAGACTTGATGAGAATGTTAATTGTCATCGCCTGACAGTTTGTGTGTTATGGTAAAAGTCGTACCATGCTGTGCTGTGAGGCCATTACAATGAACTGTGTTGCTCCCTCTAGTCTAGCTATGTGGATTGAGTTTGGCACAGAAAAACTGCAGCACTTGGTAGGTCAACTCACATTTCACATAATGCAGTTGCAACTGCCATATATTTTTGTATTTTTTTGCATTGTTGCAGTTGTTTCTGTATTCACATAATGCAATCAACTTGCATTAAGTCATTGGAACTGAGCCACTCACTCACTGTTCAGTGGGAAAGGTTCTGTGAGATCTGTTTCAAAAATTCTTACCTTTTTGTATCTCGAACATGTGCTAGTGTGAGAATATTCATTACCAGTATTCAGTCTGAATGTTTGTCTCTATGCTGTCTGTCTTTTTGTCTGTCTATCTGTCTGTCAATACTTGGACAACATTTCTTTATCATGCCATGTGTGGCTGATTTGCATGGACATCATATTGTACGGTTGTTCTTTATATATGATCGCATTTATCCTCTGTCAGCAGGTCATATTAGTTGTTCCTTTGAGGTCAAAGGTCACGAAAGCAGACCAAGGAGGGTCAAATATTAGAAAAATAACTAGAATGGTATATACCAGTTCCATCAGTTATATAGTTGGTCGTAGCACTGGTACTCTATTTTTGGTTCATACAGGTGATTGGCAGTCCAAAGTCCAAGCAATTTTCGGACCTTCATCACTGTCATTGTAAAATCTTTTGGGATGTACTGCAGTTGTCAGTTTCCCTAAATTCCTCCCGTTTTGCCGTGTGTACCAGTAATTGTGTAGCAATTGCATATATGCTGTATATTGTATCCTTACTTTCTGTAGACAATTGTGTGTAGGGTAGTACCGGCCCTCCATAGATGGAATGCTGTTGGCAATTTGGAAGTGCCTCTTAAGCAATGTCAAAGATCTGCATTTATTACTCTCCCATGCTGTGGTGCATCTGCCATGTCTGAGATCATGGGGCTCATGAAATCATGGAAGCCTTTCATGAGCCCCTATTCTGTAAGAAACAAGTCTTATGAGGTTACTGCTACATTATAAGCATACAAGCTCTGCATGCAGTGCATATGCCCAGCATACTCTAGTGTAGTGAAGCCACAAGAATCTGTGATTTTGTTGTAAAGACGAATGGCCACACCCTCTTCTCCGGCTATTGATAGACAGATGAGGAGACATCCCACACCCCTGGTTCCTGCTATTCGTGTGAAGAGGAATTGCCATACCCCTAGCTTTCACTTCTGTCGAAAGGATGAAGTGCCACACCGTTGGCTCCTGTTAATGGTGGAAAGATGAATTAGTGCCATACCCCCATCCAGCATGACACTATTTTGTAGAAAACTACATTTTGGTAATAACTATAGTAATCCCTACTCCTCTGTTTCTCCGTAATGCCACATTCTGCTATTCTCTGTGACAAAAATAGATGGCCCCATGACAGCATTCCCTGTATGCCCAAAACCCAGTTGAAAGTAATGGGCTGAATTGGACTGAAGCCAACCCTGGCCATACCCAGGAATACAGGGGGAAAACTCAGTGTGCAAAATAAATGTTTGATACATATCATTAGACATAATCAGAGACTGAAGTTCCTGACAGATATGTCTTCTCCTGTTTCATGGCAGTTAGTCGCACCATCCATTCACTAATCTGTCAGCAAATACTACTATGGTAAGTTTCTGCTCCACAAATATTCACTAATTAGTGACTAATTCCCTTAAGGAAGATGATTGGCAGGTTTTTAGGTTTTTTTTTTTGTAGGGGGGAGTGGGTTTGATGAGGTGTTGCAACCTCTGCAGGCATGATGGTATGTGGTGCATGTTTTTGTGTGTGTGTGTGACACCATGCTTATGAGTAGTTAATCTCAAGACAGGATTGCTCCGAAAGACTTGAAAACACTTTGCTTGTAAGGCCAGTCAAGTTACTACACTGAGTGCATTCAAAACTTTGTTATGTGTGATGATTGCCTGTTGCATCACATTGATGAGTAGACAGGTGTTGAATTTTTAAATTTTTAACTGAAAATATTTGTGACAACAGTTTATCCATTTTCTCGATAAATGAAGTCTGCATTTTCACGTTTATGTTTTTATGTTTTGTACATCTCTTTGAGGCACATTGATGGACAAGTTATACCACTACCGTAGCATCCACAAAGAATATCTCTTAAACATGATTAGTTAAGAGTGGTTAATAATGGCAGATTTGTTTCAGAACTGCTCATACTTTGTCGATGGTCCCTGTTGTTTGGAGAGATGATGTCATGTGCTTTGACACAGGTTTTAAAGGGTTCTATCAGCTCCCTCCCCCCAATTGGTGATGTTAGAAATAGGTAATTTGGAATATTTATTGAACAGGTATTTAAAACTGACCATATTGTCTCAGTGCTCACCCTCGATGAGCCCCATTCATGGCAAAGAGGGTGTGTTGCTAGAAAGCTTCAAAGACATTGACCAATATCAGACTCTAAATCAGCTAAAAGTATATGCTAGTACAGTAATCGATTACCATGCATGGCCAGACTAGTTGCACTCATGGAATATGAGCACGAAATTGCAATAAAATTGCAGAATTTTACAGAAAATTATGGATTGTTTTCTTCTAAAGCTGGAATATGAGTCGAAAGTTTATCATATTTTGCTAGTGAAAGTCAAATATGTTATATCCACTACAAAAAAAAAAACATTGTCCAAGGTCCCATTCTTCCTACATTAATATTCATATCCATCCCCATTTTTTCTGTTTGATTTCGAGTAACAGTGATTGATGGCTATGCTTTCTAGGAGAGTATGAATTTGTTGGGCCATCAAAAATGTTAAGACAATTTTCATATACAAATATGTGAAAGATATATCCATATCCATAATTCTCTTTCCACCACTAATGAAGATCAGAGATAAATGACCAGGCAATTGCCAGTACGATTGAATCACCAGTAGGATTCACATTCCTGCCTTAAAACACAGAAAAGTTGACACTTTAGGCAAGAGCTAAATGCAACCAGAATGGTACCACTTGCAGGCTTCATAAGAAACTGCTATGTGCATAAATTACACAATCTCACCAGTTCGTGTTAAATGCATGTATAGTCAGTGTTGATTTCCATTTTCAGTCCTTTTGCTTTAATTTGTTATAAATTATGATTTATTCAAATCATTGCGATGTTGCAAAGGTTGTGAGAAGACAGTGTCTGGACTTGCAAAATAATCTGGCAGAAAACATCCCTTGTTTGACTTAAAAAACTCACTTCAGATTCAAATTTTCTGGAGAGTGTTTGTCCCCGTTGCAAGGAGAAACATTGGCCCGACTGTTTTCTGTCAATTCAGGAAAATTGTTTTAATCTCCCAAAATGTTAGCTTTTAAGAACTGCCCATAAAGTTTTTCGCTTGATGAACATTTCCGATCCTCTGACGCATTTGGTGTCACACACACCTTGCAGAGAATTTGACACTGTAACTGTTCCACGTGAACGTTTGTGGTAATCAATCCCATCTTTATGAAAGAAGTTTAATAGGTTTGGCCAGTCAAAGTGATGCTCACCATATGTGAATCTATCTTGCAACACATGCATCCTATTAAAAACACCATAGGCCAAACAATAGCTCTTTACCGTAGGTACTAACATTCTGCACCACCCTCACCCTGAAAATGTCTGTCAAGCTCTTCTTCTCAACCATGTGTGTAATACCCTCCTTTAAAAACAGAAATGACCACCTCACACTTCAATCATACATGTGGGGGCTCCAGAGCCAAATGAGAGGGCGCTCTTTAAGTTCTGTTTCATTTTATGTCATTGACAGTGACTGCACTGCTGCTCCCTTGTTCTTTCATGTATCCTTTCAGCAGTGTATTAGGTTCACAAGGATAAAAGGGAGAAGATGCTTTGGCTAGAATCTATTTTTAATTGCTCTTGCACATCCTAACTAATTATTTGTCATAGCAAGTATGATATTATAAACATCTTGGCATCCCCCGTTGGTAAAAATTAATACACCCAACCAAATTCAAGCTGGATACTTCGTAGCAGTGCTGGTACTAGCATTGACAAATATGTTTCCCCCCTTGCAATCCTTCTTCTTGTACTTAGTTTGTGGCTTTTTGCTACAATGCAGTAAGTTTCATCTGTTGATTTTTGGTAGATCTCTCAGAAAACAAATTTCATCAAACAACTATTAAAATGATTCAGAAAAAAGTCTTTTACCACCATGAAAGCGTATCCCTATCTGTGTCATCTTCTTTGCAGTCAGAAAAAGTAACTTACAAGAAGAAATTGCTAAGTACTGTATTTAACTAATGTAGTATCTTTGAGCTTGTACACAACATTTAGTTTGATTTAATTTTTCTCCAAAAGGGTGTCAGTTTGATCTTCTAAACTGGAGATGATAGTTTAACCTCACCCAGTGACACATTGCAAGCAATACTGAAAAAAAATGTGTATTAACTACAAGACCATTTCAAGCATACATCCCCATTTATCCAACTGTAAATTTGTTTTACTGTTTTAAGATGGTTATGTATTTTAATTTTTTGTTTTCATCACATCCCTCTTGCTACCACATTAAAAATCCTATGAAAATTTCTTAATGCGTCATCTGTATTGGATGTCTACAGCATAGTGTGTTTTATGTTCAGTAACTGATCCCTCAACACTTTCACTATTGGAAGTTTTAACAGTGATTGTGTCTGCTCTAACATCTGCAACTCCAAACATCCCCATACCATCTGACTTTGTGAATAGAACAGGAATAAAATCCCACAAATGGCTCTTGAGTAGCTGCCAGTCTTAAACTTCTAGATGAATTTGTTTATTTTTCCTGTTTAAGATTGTTTAACTTAATTCCTTTTGTCAACCATGTTTAAATGAACACCCAGTCCAGTAGCAATCCTCTATGCAGTCATAGGTGCTTTTTTTTTCTTCCTCTCTCCTATTTTTTGCAAGCAGAGCTCCCCTACTCTGTAAACAGTATGCATTGTAGGTTGACATTGCAGTAGATATATACTAGCTATCTCAACAACAGTTGCCCTGGTTCTCTCCTATGTTTACTTATTATGTATAAAGGCTGCAGCCAGAGCTGCATGTTTGCTCTCCGTCCATAACACTTCCCATAGACGACGAAGACAGCGCTGATTATGTGCCACATCTCTCCGTACAATTGATCTTGTTTTTTTTTTCCTTGCTTTGCTTGTAGCCTCCTCCCTACTACACAAAACCAATGCCAAGTAATAAGTTTGGTTTCCACGGGGAGGAGACGTGGAGACAGTGACAGCCTATGCACAAATTTAACCATCTGCCATTGGTATATTGCAGGTTTTTGATTACTCTATCACAACAGTAGAAGGTCAAGTATATTTGAAATGTGCAAGTCGGGGAGGCAGCTTGATAGCGGGAATCCTGTCTTGAGGAGCAGCGAGGCAAGCAAGCAGGCTGGCAGGCAGTGTGTGGAGCGTGTTACAGTATGTTAGGATATTACCGATATTTGTAAAAAAATTTTTTAAGATGGACGCTGACTCATCTCATCATTCGGGGAGAGCTCGTTTAAGACGCTCTTTCAGGAGGATGATTGGCAAAAGAGGTTAGTTGTTTTGTTTTTGTTTCTTCATCGTTGTCTTTACCAGGCAGCCTAACGGGTTTTTGCCGTATTCTCCTTTAATGTGGTAGGTGCCGATAACATGTTTATGGTACGTAATCTATTCATTATGTCAGAGCCTTTATTATCTGTGTGAGATGCAAGCCCGTTTTTCATCATGTGAAGTATATTCCGTGTAAGTGCTGTCGGACAATCCCGAAATTTCAGTCGTATGCACTGTGTGAATTGTCACATTCACCGGTGATGTTCCATTGTAACATGGTTAGGAAGTCTACAGTTCTTAGCATCAAATGTGATCCTCATGAGTGTGTGGTGTTATAATATGAACTTCAAGATCTGAAAGATGGCATATTTTAAAAAAAAAAAACAAAAACAACTGTCGTGTAACTGCGAGGGAAGAGAATCCTTTCAAATCAGTAACCTGTGGTCTGTTGAAAGGGCACAACATAATCTGATTTGCCAATAATTGATGTTTTTTTTGCTGAAATTAACATAACTACCTGAAGTCTGGAATTTCTGGATACATTTGAATTTACTTGCAGCACTGTAGTGACGAACAGTGCACTGAGGACAACAGCATGTTATCACTCTGAAATTATTTTCCCCGTCTTCCTTTTCTTTTGATTTTTGCTTCAAAAACAAATGCTTTCTTTAGTACTGTAGTTTCCTTCGATGGTACAGTGAGGCTGTGGCTTTGTGACATTCATCCGTACATTGGCAGCAGGGCGAGCATTTTCGGCACCAAACTATTCGTAGTGTACAGTACGTTTTCCAGCGAGTCGTTCTTCAGTGGCAGTCAGTTGCAACATGCTACACATTTCCGTCGCCATAAGTGACACTCTCCTAAATTTAGTCCCTCAGATAAATGCGTACTGAACCAGTAGTCGTTTGGCGTTACAAGTATTGCAGTGTGCATATCATCCTCCGTGGGTGGATTACTGAACAGCATGCTGTTTATATAGACTTTGACCTGTTGGAGGTAAAATTCAGGACAACAGTACTTCATAGTGAACTTAGTAGCATACAAACACCATTTTTGATCCTTGGTCACATAATATATAGTTTAGTTAGAGTGTCACCCACCATTAGAGTTACTGTAGTACTTTTTTTCTGCTGTTGTTGGTGATTTTGTGATGTCTGAAACTTTGGAAATGTCATGTTAAGATTGGTATAAAGGTTAACAGTAAATCCGCCTCATTTCCCCCCCCCCCCCTTTTTTTTTTTTTGGTTTATACTTAACTTAGTGTATCAATATAGAGACGGTCTGCCTTCTTACGGAAAACTGTGTAGTGCTTGAAGCAGCACTCTAATAATGCACATAAAATGCTGCAAGAGCATGGAGTTTGTTACATTTGTCATGCCACATCAAATCATATATTTCACAAATTTGGAGTATTAAAAAAATTTAATTAATAAGATCATCCCAATTTTTTGTTAGGATCTCCTTCGGATAGATTGAATACCAGTTTATGTGAGCCAGCCTGTAGTAAGGCAAATGGTTCAGGCAGATAATATTCTCTTTCCATTTGAACATTTCATGAAGGCCTGTAAATGATGCTTTGTATTTACTGAGGAGAGACTGTTCATATTTACACATATGGCACTAATTATTCATTTTCAGGATATTAATTTCTCTGAAAAGTTAGCATTTGATGGCATCAGTGTAAGTGTATCACAGCGTCGTAGTGCTGCTGCCGATTAATTTGCCTTTGTACTGTATGGAAAAGCTTAAATTTTCTGTGTGTGCTGTAGTCACTCGTATTTAATGGAATCGATCAGTCAGTATAAGGTCTTTCTTACTTGATGTCACTTGATAGCAAGGATTGATTCAAAATGAATATTGAATCGCGAAGAAGGTTTAAAACAAAATTAATTATTAACATGTTTGAGTTAAATTAAGACTTGTGAGTATAATTATTATAGAAAATGAGTGATAGTTTTTATTCAAGTAACCTCAAGCAGAGGAATAGTAAATCCTAAACTCTATGTGTTGCAGATGTACATATTAGTCGTTTACACAGAGGAAGAGTCAATACGGCAATTCTGGTGCTTTCTGCCACTTCATTCGTTGGCCAAAAAAGCAAAAAAAAGAAAAGGGAGGCCTGTTCAGTGATGATCATCCGTTAACATTAATGCAGGCCCATTCTAAACAACATTTTCACAGTTTGTGCATCCAAACCCTCCGGTCTACATATGTGGCATATTTTCAAATGTTCACTTTTGTGTAAAGGTGACCTCACTTCATGTTTCAATTTTTCTGTAAAGTTGGAATGAGAGGGTATTAAAGCAGTGTATTAAGGAACACCACAGAATTCATCCTGTGGGGACATTCTTCAGTGTGGGTACACGTCCAGGTTGTATTAACGTATGTTGCAACGTGAAGGATCAAGTAAGTGGTGCGTTTTTGCCATGAGGCATTCTTCTCATTAACCTATGTTGCACAGTAACTGTCACTGCGTTGTTTCTTCACAGTTATGGCCTTGGTATCTATTACCCAGAAGTTCGATTGATCGTATATAACTTTTGCTTTTCTCTATGACTCTAGACAAAGAGAGAGTGAATTGTATCCTACTCTCGTAGACATACATATTACTCTCAGCGTTTTCCCTGAAGGGCTTTAAGGGAACGGCAGCTTGCACCAGAGCGAAAATCGCTGACCCCCTGAAAAACGCCTATCACCTCGTAAAAAATCCCTTCCCCTTCAAAAGCTGACCCCTCGTCTTCTGGGAAAAAAGGTATGACTATTTCAAATTGAGGAAGAAATTGTCCCTCTATGGCACAATTTGCATTCTTGCAACATCTCAGTCAGCAAGACTTTTCGGAAGGGAGGGGAAGAAGAGGACCCCTCCCCAAACCCCTCCCTGGAAATTGATTTAGTAGCCATTGCATGCGCTCTTCGTGCATATGACCACCTGTTGAAAAAATCTGTTCAGAATGCTGGACACAACATACAGTTTTTATTCATAGGATGTCGTTAATGATACAAGATGAAATTTATGCAAGTGTAATCACAAAGCTTGCCACTGTAAGTGCCTGACTATCACGTCTATGAAACTTGTCCCAGTGTAAGGTTAGTATGGAACACGTCTTTGATCCATAGTGGCACTGTTCACACAATGTTAGTTTTTACTGATCTCCTTGCCTTTCAGAAAAAAAAAAAAAGAAAAATTGCTATGAGGCTGTAGATATGAGCATTACTTTCAGTTGGTCAGGTTTATGGGCTTGTGATCTTTACTCATCCTGTGTATTCCTAGTCGTTATTTTCAAAGTTTGTACTCTCAAATAAGCATCTTAAAGACCATGAAGGTACATTGTAAACACCCAATGTCTTGAGACATTATGATCGCTCATTAAATGACCATGATGTTTCTACTGCAAACTTTTAACTGCAGTGCTCACAGATTCTTGTAACCTTTCTTAGAAGTGACATTACCCTACCAGCTGCTTCCTGCCATATAAGTCTAGGGTTTGAAAGTATATTTGCTTGGCCCTTGTTTTGTTGTTTTTGTTTTTTTTTTGCCTCACACTTTGTACTTTCTGTGAAATTGATGATGGTGCCAACCTGTAGACGAATGACAATTAATGCTCAAAAAACAAAAGGAGTCAGTAAGCACTAGTTCTTCAGATGTGGATGCAGTTTTTGAAGGTGTGGAAGAGCATCACAACTGCATGTGCAGACTTTTGTGGATTTATTAACCAAACCTCTTTTAGGTATTTGTCTGAAGTAGATCACCAACCACAGAAAATCTTTGCAGCAAGTCCGATCACAAACCTTACCCAATGGTGCTAGAGAATCTTGGCACTATACGGAATATTCTCTCGAATATAAATGTCGTCATCGGTTCACGTGCACTGCTGATAACTGCCCGACAGTTTAGTCAGCGACAGTAACTCATTTTAAACCCATACAATGATTGAATCATGATTAATAGCCCCGATAGGGAATACTGTTTTTTGCTGCACAGTTCGATCACGATTACGATTGGAATTCAGAAAGGTAGTCGATGTACAATGTATTGCTGTTCTGCATGTCCAAATAATTACAAACAATTGTCTGCAAACTGGTTAATCGCTTTACATAGGCCTTTGAAAAGATCGTAGAAACCGTCAGTATTTCAAGACCAAAATATTCGGTAATCCGTTCGAAACGTACTGTTGGTATAATTTGAAAAAGTGAGCCAGAAGTGAAAATGTTGAATCTGCAAACTGGTAATTTTTGGTCTGGTACGTACTGTGACACTCACATACCTTTTGTGTACAGTAAGAGATGAGAGACCAAGACACTGATGTATTATATTACTCCAGTAAACCCCCCTTTCTCCCCCCCCTCTTTTTTTTTTTTTGTCACACTGCATGCGTTCTTAAACTGTGAATTCACAGCACATATTTCCTTACCTCATATAACCTATGCATTACCATATTGACCATGGTCTAGCATCTGGCAATTTTTAGTGTGTGTGTGTGTATCTGGTTACCGCCCTTCTGGAACTTATGGAAGGGTGGTGACCAGATGCACACACACACACACACACAAAATTTCCAGATGCTAAACCATGGTCAATATGGTAATGCATAGGTTATATGAGGTGAGTACGTTGCTAGGGAATTCTCAAATCAGGGAGTTTTGGGGAATTTATGCGAGAAAAAAAATGACATTGTTCATATTACATATGTAGTACATCAAGTGCATAGTAGTACAAAGTATACAGTACATAGTTTGAATTTCATTGCTGCAAAATCTCATCAAGTCGCATATTCTATCTGCTGCAAAGGAAAGTTTTCAGCAAAAGAAGTTCGTTAATGTCAACCAGACTAACTGCGATGGATCTGATAACTTCTTCATTTGCAAGGTTGAGAGTGGAGGTTAAATTACGTAGGAATCCAACATTTGCTGAGATAGGTAGCCTATCTCCCAACATGAAATTTTCAAATCAACTAAGACAATAACATTTTACCCTAATAGATTCCCTCCCATCCCCACACCTTTCAGTAAAATGTCACCCCACCCCCCTCATGTCTTTTATTGGAGTAGCCCCATTCGTGTCTTAAAGGGAACTGTTGGGACACTGTATCAGAATGTTCATCAAACGCAGTCCCAGAGTAACGTCGAAGCCCGCACCCCTTCCCATCAACGTAGCCCAAAAATGTTGCAAGTATTCCAAGAATAGATTGAATTCCCACATATGTAGCCAAAGTCAAAAGCGGGAGTATGGGGTGTCCCAGTGAGTTTTGTCCAAGATGGTCACCTGTGGACCTTGGGATTTAAGAATTTGGAAGGTTTAGTGCTAAATCAGAAGCAGTGTGTAGATCAGTATTTCAAAAGATCGCTATAACACTAATAATTCCAAATTCATGAATCATTTTCTTCATATATCAGTCACTTAGTGTGTGAGAATTCTTGACAAAACTAACCACAAGAAAATGCATTTCTATGACATTATACCATCAGAGGAGGTACAGTAAGGAAATGCATCTCCATTATCTTAGTAGCCTTAGAAGCGTATCACCTTTTTTCCCTTCTAAGCAGGGATGAAACCTTTGGAATTGGCTGTATTGGTGGCATCCCTGCATCGTATTCTTGTGGTACAGTATTTTCTTGAATATTCATGGTATAAATTACTTTGAATATTCATGTGGTGATGACTTCAGATGTTCATTTTGTAATTGTCTTCGAACAATTGCAGCAGCAGAACTTGAAAAAATTCTACTTCAGTGTTATTATTTTCATCTGTTCATGGAACATGTTACACATCAGATATCTTCCAGGCGCATTTTTTTTTTTTTCACTCAAGGCGTATGTGCATTGTTTACCGACAGGCGTTGGTAATTAAGTGCATATAAAATACATTTTCACCTTGTGGTGGAAATGCATTTTATATACACTAACCCTGCAAACTCCCTTCAATGTCACCCTCAAATTAAGGCCAGTTCTTTGTGTATTTAACTCTTGAGTCAGAACCATCCAGCACTCATTTACTGATGAATGTAATTGCCAGCGAAAAAATGTGGTTGAAATAATCACAACCACTCACTGTCCATGATTGTCCCAGTGCCAGGCTGAACATTCTCTACAGGCCTTGCCTGGTTAACATTATAATGGTACTGTAGTCAGCTGGCTACGACTCAGTTGGTCTGGGTACGATCCGGCCGTGGTATGGTTTTGCAGGGGTGTGCACTGTATAGTCCCTACCATGCACATACTGCAGAGGTATGTGATGTACACAGCGTTTGCATCACCAGCGAATTGTGTGAATCGGGCAAATTCACAGCACGTACTCCCTCACCTCATAAAACCTATGCATTACCGTATTGACTGTGGTCTAGCATCTGGCAATTTTGTGTTTGTGTGTATATCTGGTCACCGCCCTTCCGTAATTGCCAGCCTTTTGGTCTTGGAGCGAAGTTTCTATCACACTACAACATCTGCGCAAGTATCACTTGAAATCCTGCATTAGAATATACCCACCACCTTAATATATCATGCAATTTTAAGGGGGCCTACCGGGTTCAAAAGCCCATACCTTTCCTGCATTTCTACATCACATATGCTGACAGCTTAATGTTAGGTCTAGACATGGAGATCCAAAAGAGGCAAGAAGTTTAGATGTAAGCAGAAGTTTTGTTCCAAATTATTCAGGAAGTTAAATCTGAACACATAAAATTCAAAAGAAAATACCTGCACCTGAATAAAAGAGGGAGCTGAGGCATACTTTAGAAGTGCATGCATGTCCCAGTCAAAATACTGTTAGCGAAACCAGTTGACAGATCAACACCACAGCATGGTCTGTATGTCTGCATGGTAGTGATCTTAAATTCATCACCAGCCTTCTCTGTTGATCTACCCAAGTAGGTGTTTCACATGTGACTATTCAGGCTGTGGTACTGTACAGTTAAGTATCAATTAGCCACTGTTTCTTTTGCATGAATGAAATTCCTGAAGTTAGTTTTTGTTTATAAGTAATATGTTTAAGGATGTAATATGGGGACATAAACATAGGACCAGGACCATATTTCATTAATTTTATCGGCATACAATATGACTGTGTCTCGCGATTTGCGACCAAAGGTAACTCCGTGACAAGTTATTCCAGTTGTGTACATCTACAATAACCTACAGTGACATAATTGTCTAAGTTATACTTTTACAAAGTATGCCTTTTCTTTGTTATGTTAGTTACAGGACACCAAACAGTACACAAAAACAAAGTTTAATGTTCAAGTGTCAATTCAATAATGTACTGTAAAGTTGATGCGATTTTGTTTCTATATTAGAATGAAAAATTAACAGTCAGACTTCTTTCACCTAGGGTGGCTGAGGAGGTAGTTCCAGCAGTAAATAATGTCTGTTAGTCATGAAGACACCAAAAGTGGGACAAAACAGCGTCTAATTAGTATCTAATGTTAAATTTGACACCCACATTCCCAGCTACTGCACAATGTGAATGTCTGCAATATCTGTGGATCTTCATGTGAAAAATACGGACTTGCTGCATGTTTCCTGCACATATGCATGCTGTTGTGGTTGTCGCACAAAATATTTGTCATGTAGTCTAAGGTACGTTACAATTTAATAAGTTAGCAGCAAAAGATTGATCTAAAAAGGATGTAGGGATGCTTGGTGCTAAAATGTTAAGAAGATATACCGAAGGATCAAGTAATAGTGTCCATGAGGAGGAGCTTGGACCCACGTAAGTGCAACATTGCATTATCATTATGTATGAGCCATCGGTGTATGTGTACTGGGAGGGTCCGGTTAAGAACGCGTCATGTCACTCCTGCTGTTCTGTGCTACGTTTATTGGCTTCAGAATCTTGAGTTATTAGTTGCTATCTACATACTAAGATAGGAAATCCTCTAGCCTAGTGTAGGCATAGGTTCTTTAGCGTTTAGCTACTGTACTGTAGGAAATTTTTTATGGTGAGCTGTCGTATTTTCGGATCTACATTTCATGCCCTAATGAGTGCAACCATGTAGATTGTTTACATTGTTCAAAAGTTTGGTACATAGGCAAAGCCCAAGCTTACTGTACAGTATATGTATCATTACGAATATATCTCGACAAAATTTTTTGTTTGAATAATGCTCAAGTTTGTCGTAAAGTGACATTGTTCATTCAATATATTTATGGTTGTTTTTTATGACTTACCACTTGGCTAATTAGTCCAAGTTATGCTTACAATGGGACTTCATGACAGTTACCTTTTAAATGGTGGTCTGACTCTGAGCAGACAACAGTTTTTGAAAATGCCCGCCAACAACCGCAAACATTTCCAGTTATTGTTATGTCCTTGGGAATCAGATTGAGAATACTACGCGCCATTGTCATATTGCTACAGTGGTAAACAACACCACGCATCACTTTTCAAAAAGACCGTGTGTTTGGATGAAGTATAGACTATAACGTACGCTTTTTGACATGAGCTTAGTACACAACTGACATTACTCGTAGTACAAATAAAGTGGCCATACGCCCCCCTAAGTTGTGAAGGTGATGTAGCATAGTACTGCATGCTGTTGTCTGATGCGTGAAGTACCATATCAAACAGCTGGTTTGCTCTTTCCCACTCCTGAAGTCCCTTTTCACTGAGATTTCCGGAAAATCACGACAAGTCGGCATCTTTTGTCGACAAAAAAAGTTATGCCTAAAATCCGATTCAATTACCAAGTTTAAAAAAAAAATGAAGTTGCACTTGTCATAGAAATGATATTTGAATATCCTGAAAGTATATCTCTCGTAGTGATACCATATCTTTTAACGAAAGTCAGAGTCAATTACTGCTAATGACTTCCTATTGAATTCACTGGTGGTATATAAACTGAGTTTTGGTATCTTCATTGGCTTGGTAAGTAACATAACGTTCTAGATCAACTATTGTAGCGATCATCATTAAATCGTCTCACTAGAATGTTGCTGTACATTGTTAAAATGTTCAAACATATTTAGCCAAAATTTATAGCATTGAATACAGGACCACATTTTTTGTTTTATACCCCAATGTCCCACTTGGGTGTCCCAATATTGTATCATTACACATATGTACATACATGTATGATAAGAAGTTATGATGCTATTGCAGTGAATGAAATTTATTGAAGAAGCACAAAATCCCAACCAAAAACCAATTTAAGCAGGAAAATCTCCCCTCTCCCAAGCCTTAGGATGCAGGAAATCCCTACCAAAACATTTTTTTTAGATAGTAAACTTCCTCCCCCTTCCCAAAAAAAAAGCAAACTAAAAATTTGAAGATAAGTGTAAACCATGAATATAGGGAACTAAATAAAACCCATGCGAGTTTGTCTTACTCAGTCATTTACTTGCAGAACAAATAACTGCTGAAATAAAAACCACTTTTATCATACCATATTGCAATCAAAGTTTACCAAGAAGTCCCATTCTTATCCACATGGTTTGATCAACACACTGAGCTCTGTTGTAGAGCAACCCACATATTGTGAATCAAGAAACATGGAACAGTAGAACTGCCACTCGAAAATGAGAAGTATGGCAAGGTACTGTCCATGGCTGTACACTTTTAGCCTCCTCTCCTTACAGTCTGCTATCTTACAACAGTTACGCATACAGCGACTGGCATTCTGCACATATCTCAAGACATTTACTACTTATAGGGATGGAACTGAAGTTCAAATGAATGACACTGTTGGACAAGCATGATAAACCAGAAAGCACAAAATAGGTACCAGTTTGGGTTGTTACTGTACCTGTGGGTGTGAAGTGGTTGCTACATTAGTGTTGCATGCCAGCACTTTAACAGTGAAATCACTGTAATGTTCTTCTTGTGCCAGACCTGGGAAGTCTCATGCGATTCGCGTGAGTCTCACACATTTGGAGCATAATTCATTCACTCCGGCAAGCCCTGTGTTTTCTTTCGCAAACATGCCAAAATTGTATGTTAAAAAAAAAACATTTTCATTTTTGTTGTTGTTTGTAATTGCTGTGAACTTTTTGGAGGGGATAAAGCAGTTCACTTAATTCCAGGAGCTCAAATAAAATTATTCAAACATGTTATAAATGAACACATTTCACTTTATACAAAAAATTGTGACATTTCTTTGTGTCTTAAATAAAGTTGCTCATCTAAGTGGTTAATATTTGCATGGCCTTATTTTTAACTTCAGTTTTCTTTGTATCTACCATGCCAAATAAAATCGAGCAGCTTTGCTTAGATACAGTGCCACCATCGGAAATTCAGAATCTCAAACAAGGAAGAATATCCGGCATTTAATAATTCTGAAGAGGATTTACACGACGGTGTCATCATGACCGACCTGCCTGGCATCCCCCTTTCATTATTTATATTCCTACCCAATATTTTCCATTATGACATGGTTGAAGTGTAATGTGAACGAGTATTTCCACACAGATTTGAGCATCTTTTAATCCAGTGTGTCCAATATTTTAGTCACCGGCCTCAGTTTAGTCTTTCACCGAACATGCAAACCAACCCAGTGTGAAATTGTGGTGGTATTTTGATCCTTCAGGACCGTGACCTCAGCACCACGAACTTGCCAATCTGCAGGATAGCCACAATTAGCACCATGGATACCCTCACAGAAGTTTTCATTTTCCAAAAAAAAAAAAGAAAAAGAAGGCCATGATGTATTTGAGAAGGATTTTCAGCACAACACAATGACAAACAGACTTGCCATCATGTGTAATAGTCTCATCTTGATGTATGTTACTATGCTGCCAGGAGCTTCTGTCATATGTAGGTGGTCACTCTGTGTTGTCCATAATTCACAGCGCATACTCCCTCACCTCATATGACCTATGCATTTCCGTATTGACCATGGTCTAGCATCTGGCAATTTTGTGTGTGTGTGCATGTGTGTATCTGGCCACACACACAGACACACACAAAATTGCCAGATGCTAGACCATGGTCAATATGGAAATGCATAGGTTATAATATGAGGTGAGTACATCGCTAGCGAATTCCCAAACCAGTGAGTTTTGGGGAACCAAAACACTTCCTGGTATTTCAAGTGGTGTAATGTTGGGGTGGTGTGTTGACCATTTATTTACCTCAAGAGATGTCTCATTGACCCGCTATAGAGGATTTTTCATGTGATTTCATCACCTTTCGATGTGGCATACAAAGGGCCGTCACATGCGCAGAAGGTGTGTAATCGATACACACACAAGACGACACGACCTTTTAGTTACGATAGTTGTGCGATGGATGCCTGACAGTCAAAATAGATGCACAGCGCCACATACAGACATGCATGCACATACATACTGTACGCTAATCTGATCTAATTTAATGCATGGCTGCAGATAAGCTTGGCAATATAAAACATACCCCACCCCATAGAATAAACACAAAGCGTATAAAATGGTAATTCATCTCGCATTCACAACAGAAACTTTCATAGTTGAAAAATGTCCAATTGTTCTTTATAGTATCCCATACAGCACCATCTGATTTTAAGTAAATGTCTTTCTTAAAATTGGGGAAAAAAAATTATCGTTTTCAAATAGTCGGCAATTATGATACTTAATGCCTTGTGTGAGTTTCACATTCCCTTTTGCAGTGTTGTCATGCAGTAGTATGCCAAAAAGTGAAGGAGCTTTAGCTATCTCTTCTCCATTTGAGATTTAATGATGTTTAGAGATCTAGCATCTTAGGTCTGTTTAATAAGTTAGAGCACATGACAGATGGCAGTGAAGTATGTCGATTATGGCCGTCCCATTTAGTCGTGGCTCATTTGTTGGTAACTAGGTTTATGATTGCCAGAGATTGCTATTGTCTTTATGTTTTGCTCTTTTGGTAATGATGTATTGTTCTGCAGACAATGGGAAATCTGCTTCCAACCGTCTTACTTAAAGTCAGTAATAAAATGGAGATCAAAAATGTCTAGTAGTTGGGTCATCCTATTGCTCTGGTATTCAAAACGTCTTCAACAAACACTTACTTGTTCTAAGTTACCCAAGAGAGACCTTGTCACAGGCCTCTCTCACATGTATGCAGGCGATCTGCACTGCACCATTCCAGAGGCAGGCATTTATATTGTTTTAACACTCAAGCCGGTTGATGCAAATTTGGTGTATTGTTCTCTGGATGTACGTAAAAGTTATCTGTTTGGTGCTTATTGAAGTAGTATGGTATCCCTCTCTCCATTCATCAAATATCTTTCATCCAGCTTTGTGTACTCTCCACTCCACGGAGACATCAACAAATGTTAATTTTGCAATAGACCATGGCAAGCATCTAGCAAGCAATTATCCTGTACGTGTGCAGTGTCGGATGCTGCACTGCATACATCATAACGTTCGCTCGTCAGTACATGACTGTGCGTGTGTGTCTCTGTGTGTGTGTGTGTTTGTGTGCGCTGTACGTACTAAGGCAGTATAATATGATTAGATGTTGAGTTCTGGCAGGGGCTGCATAATTACAACAGTTCATGCAGCCAGTCTGTAGCAATAGCTAGCTAGCTATGTGCATGCAGACCATCCTTTGCAATATTCGTCTCCGTGAAAGAACAGTTCGGTGCAATTAGAGAGATTGTTGTATTCTCATCAAAGACAATGTAGAGAAAAGACAAAAGTTGATGCATTAGCAGTAAAATGTCGTCTTTGTTTTGTGACATTCTAATGTTTCATTACTCAAGTAGCATAATAGTGTAAACTCGCGCTGTATCTGTATTACTGTATATCCCACTATTCAGTTAGCTGATTGTATCTTTGCCTGCAAATGTATTAGTCATATATGATTCAGTGTTGAAACTGAATTTTTTTTTTTTTATTTTGGAGTGACTTGAAGGTGGATAGTGTAGATTTGTGAATCAGTTTTTTGTGTTTTGTTGAAGATGAAGTTTCTAAAGAATTCAGCATTTCCTGATAATGAATATACTGCATCATTTTGCTTATTAGCTGTACATTACATTTCCATTCCAAGATATGGAGGGACAGATCATACCACAACATATCCTTTCGATCTGTCATGCGGTGGGGTGAAAGCGGTTGTTCAGTACACTGTGACTCAAATAATTCCTCTCCCACATTGTCAAAGCAGTAACTCATTAATGAAAGTTAGAAATTCCATTGCAGTGTTAAACTGACAGGTAACTTCCTGTACTCCGACACCAGTGCATGATCAAGGAACAAATACGTGATTTTGAAGTCAGTTTTGGATGGGAGATGTTTCCTGCATCATTTAATGTGGTGTTTAACATGTCTGTATACAAGCTAGGGAACAAAATGTAAACTCTTGCAAGTAGGGTTTGGTTAGTATTTCTTGCTCATTTTTATGCTTGATTACTGTATTACACTGTCAAAGTACTTTATTGGACTGAATTTAAAGAAGCAAAAATATCTCATCTGAGTTGGAGAGACCATACTTTTACGATTCCAAGCCATAACTCAGCATGGCTTACTCACCATCTTGGACAGTAGTTGGGACACCCTGTAGCCATTAGTCATAGACGGTCATGAGATTTTTTGTATACTGCATACACTACCTTCCTATCTTCCTGCATCCTTCTATCTGCCACAACTTGGAGAGGGAAGCTGGGAGGATTGTGGTATAGCCTTCATAGGCAGCTGATCTCTTGAAGAGAAATATATTTTGCAAAGTGCCTTTAACAGGATTGTCCAAGATTGGCAGAGATATTTTACGTTTCAAAAATTTCACCTCCCACAGGAATGAAAAATGTGTCAGTTTTCCGTCATGAATGTGATTTAAAACAATTTAAAATGTCTATTTCCTCTGCAAAATATTATACAGACGAATCACTAATTTATTCTCGATTGCATCCATGAAGTACTGTTTGAGGGTGAAAGTAAACTATAAAACAATGATGGTTGTCCAGGGAGTTGAGAAACAGAAGAGGCAAGAGCAATTTTAATTAAATTTAATTGACCAAAGGTTCTGTCTATCGTAACCCAACGTCCAGGCATACGAGAAAGATTGGATGTAGTGTTGCATGTATGCTCTGGGTAAGATCAACATACAGTAGCTTTAAATTTTTGTGTAATGGGTAGAGGCTCATTTAGAAGTATTACATGGTTTTGACTCTGTATACTTTAGGTAAACCTTTTGTGTACTTCACAAGGGTTATTTGCTGACCTATTTAGGCTCACATTAACCTTTCCAGCAGGTGTTGGTATGTATTGTTTTTCTTTTTTAACATACGTACTGAAACACCTGCGAACACTTAGAGATTTGTCTCTTCTAGGATCCACAGTGTCTATATTTATAAGTCTTTTTTAGTGTCTCGTGATTGGCACAATTTTAAACATCTAAGCAGGTCTGCTAGTTCTTCCCATTCCCATTAAAATCGCCTTGACATGACTCGAAGAGCCGATCTGCATCTCTTCCTTATTAACATGGACCAGGGACTGCACAATCATAATCTTGCAGCATTACACCCAGATCACCCTTCTTACCGCTAATTGTTTGCGTTATCTATGTCAGTTTCACAGTATGCCTGGTTTTGGTTGGTTTTTGTTGTTCTTGCAAAGAGTAAAAGTTAAAGGGAAATAAGGCATTTGTTTCACAGAAAAGAAACAAATTTTCAAAACCCATGTTTGTTAATATAGAATGTTAGGTTATTCAGTTTAAGGAGGGGAAGTAGCGTTCTTTTCAAGAACTTAGTTTCTCACAGGTAGAAATTCAGTTATTTGTTGCTGAACGACAATTTGTTCTTCCAAACTTTTCAAAATTCAAATGATGCATCTTTCGTTACTCAACGCATGCATAATGTGTTGAGGAGATGAAGCTGTTGCAGATATTTTGTGATGAGACTGAATGGTTTGACAATGATTAAGGCTATTTTCTTTGCATTTCCCTTTAACTGAGAAAGAAAAAATTGTCGAGTGTCTGACTAATTGAATACTAGGACGATGAAGGGGCATGACTATACCAGGGAAGGGGGCATTGGGACAGGTCAAGATGGTGAAAGGAAGCAGTAGCCCCAAAAAAGTTTGAGAACCACTGCTAATAAACTTTCTTCACTTGCACAAAAAATGTCCCACACAGAACCTTTCTCAATTGATTTCCTCCTTTATTCTATCCAGCGGATTGGCATATTTGGCCTGGCTCAGACAATCACAAGAGTAACTTAGACACCAGACCTGCTAGTAAGAATATTGGCTGAGGAGACTCAATATTTTTACAGTCTTCCCTCAAAATTTTGGGAAGGGAAGTTCATCATGGTAGTATTACCAGATATCATGTAGTAGTCTTCTTGCAGTATACATGTTCTGTATTTTTTTCTCCCTTTCAAGTGCCTGAAATAATTTTCAAGTATTATCTGCACCATTCATTTTCATAGTCATGAATAATACAACTTAGGGAATTGTTGGCATATGGAGGCTAGGCTTACTTTGGTATGTTAATAGTGTATGCCTTTACTGTAGGTATGTTGGTACATCCCAAGCTTTTGTTGAAAATATGGTACGTTGGGTTCGTTGTTCCATATGTGTATATACCACATTAAATTACACAAAGGATGCTATTATTTTGGTACATGCTCAATGTTTGAGACCAGCAATAGTGAAATTGTAAAAACGATGTCAAGTACGTACGTTAAATATTGATCAAGATGTGAAAGCTTGGACACATCCCATAGGTCCTACATGCTTACTGTACAGTAGGTGGACCACTTTACTGCAATAAGTCTTTTGTTTATAAACTACTGTAGGTGGCAATCAAGGTATTTTAGATTTTGAAGATAGATTGGGATTAAACTGGCCATTGCAATGTGCAATTCTGAAATTTCCAAATAGAGAGTCCCTCCCTCCCCTTTTCCCCCCTTTACCAAAAATGAATGATGCATTACTTCTCAAATACAACTGACTGCAAAATGGGCTTGGACAATCAATCATAAAAGTGTTCTGAAGAATGGATAGTAAAGTGTTTGTCCCTCTCTTTTCTCACAAATCACTCCCAAACTCATTCGCAGAGAGGGACATGTTCCCCTCTACTTTGAAGAGCTACTGTAGCACAGCTCAAGAAACAGGTGAGTAAGGATCAGCTGTGAAACCTTTTGCACATAATTACGGATGGGGGGGAGGGATGGTGGGTTGGGGGGATTGAAGATTACATACCTGTGGTGTTGGAGTATCTCATGGAGCATGCGAAACCAAAGCTCCAGCGTTCAATCTATGTCTCTGTTCGTGAATTCCATGTTCGTGAATTTTTTAATCGTCTTCCTCGTTACACCTAATATTGCAGTATCATAAAGACAGAAGTATGTGTCAGAGAGTCACAATAGGAGGAATGCAACTTCTGACAATTAAACATACTTTGCATCCTGATTATTTTAGTAGTGTTTATTCATAGAAAGTCTGTTAACAAGGCAAAAAAAAAAAAAAACCCTACAAAAATAGGTCGTCTTGCAATTGAATTCTTTTGGTTGAATAGAGAGTGGCGTGTGGGTGGGGTGGAGAAGGGTTGCAGAGTAGCTTATTGCAATAATTTCAACAAAGGAAATGACATGTCGCAGTAAAATGAGTAGAAGCGTGACAGTGATGTCAAAAAACATAAAATAAAAAAGTTTAATACTAAAATAATTGCTAATATCAACAACAAAGAATATCAGCATTAGAAGACAAAGGACGTAGAAGTTAAGAAGATGTTAAAAATACCAGGACTGCTAAAAATAATTAAATAATGAACTACAGTAATAAAGTCAAGAGCATAGAAAGGAAATAACAAGTAGAGGACAATGGCATCCCTGTTCACTTTAAATCAAATTGCCTAATAAATTTCCTAGTATGAATCACAGTTGTCTCAGATGGAAAGGCAGTCACTGCTAACCCTCCCGCTATATATATACTGTATACATCTGTATGCTATTTTCAGGAGCAGTCACATTTATGCTATCTCGATCTGTAAAACATTAACCCTTTGATGTTTTTCATAGATGGCTCATGAACTCTGGATTATACAGACATGGTTTATAGTATCGCTGGTATTAAAATCTTCCATAAATCCTTCCATTTAAAACTCCTGCAAAGTGCAGTAATTTCTGCATAGATAAACTAAAGATTGTACAGTCATGAAATGGTTGGATCCAGAAAATGCTATGAAAATTAAAAATATTTAAGGTAGCGTTAGCTGTGTTGTCTTCACTTTTTGTGTTACGATTAATAAACTTTGTTCAGTATGATCAATCTATAATAACAAACAGTATGTGTTAATGTAACACCATCTTACTAAAAGTTTGTATGTATACCGTAACATTGCCTTTCAGCTACTTTTGTTTCCTTTCAAGTGAAAGATACGTACACCTTAAATTTCATTCACATTGACTTGTGTGTGTGTACTGCATGTGTGTATATACTCAACTACACACTTGTAGCGTGGTTTTGCGATGTAACCAACGACATGATACAAGGAGAACCGACAAAGTCATCAAGGGAGTGACTGCATGCGTCATTCTGACACTGGCCGCTGCATGACCCGTAATGCTATGTAATGAAAGGTGCACATTCATGAATATTAATGAGATAACAGGGTGAAGAAACTCCAGTTCACAGCAGATTCATTTTGTATCAGTGTTACATCATTTTTCTGGTACAATTAATTTAACTCGATAAGCGCGCATACTGCCATGGTTGTAGGTTGTCGTTTTTTGGAGAGTGGTCATGCATATGTATGATGTCATGCAAGGACAGTGGCACTTAGACTTAACATGTTAAGTCTTGACAACGTTATAACATAAAATAATACCAGGTTTTCATCAAAATTGGTCTGAAGACATGTCAAGCTTACATGGTGCCTCTTTGTATTGCAACTTGAGTATCACAGATAATATTGCACATGAATGGTTCCTGTGGCCTTAACACATCAGGAAACAAGTGTTGGCATATATACATGAATTCGCTCTTAATCACTCTCTTATGCTGTTTGTTTAAAATTCTCCCCCATATTAACTGAAGTGCTAAATAAATGGTTACAAAGTGTCTGTTCACAGATTTTTTTTTTTAAGTTGGTTCATCTTGGAAGGTTGGAGCATCTTACACTTGGTGGGAGGTAAACCATATGTCAGGGTGGCCAACCTTTCAGGATCAATTAAGTGGGGACATTGCACAATTGACAATCGCAGAAGGCTGCATAAGTTGTGGCCCATACTCTGGTATCCTTCTCTTTATGCTAGCCCTCTAGCTAAAGGTACGGATAGAAGCAAATACAGTATTTTGCCAGTGTATTAACTCTTACAAGCTTTAATGTGGATGCTGTATTTATTACTTCCCTCCTTTCTTTTCTTTTTCACTTTAATTTTTTTTATTTTATTCAAATCTGGCTTTGGGGGGCCCATTATTCCTCTCTGTGGGCCACAGTGGCTCTCAGGCTGCAGTTTGGTTACAAACACTGCTGTATTTCAACCCCAGTGTACAGATACTGGAAATGAGATTGATGAACAAAAAAAGATCAACTTATTCACTTCTTTCAGATGACAGTGAGCTGCTGTTGCCATATTTGCATCCCTTGGCAGTGCAAACATGTATTGTAATTTGATGACACTGTATATGTAACTCATCATGTGTGATAACCACATATATGTGACAAGTCCTGAGAGATTAAAGTCAAGAAATAACATTAATGTTTAAAATGATTTAAACATCTCTATCTGTGACAGAGAAAAAGATGTCATGGAAAAAATACTCCTTTTTGCTTTCTGGTTTCCTTTAATTCCTGTTATCTTTTTTTTTCTTCTCGTCCTATAGATACTACTGGTCTGGAAAATAACACAACTCCATCTACACTAGCATTTAACAACAATGATTTCCAAGGGCCTAAAAGAAAGGGCAGCATCAAGTAAGTATCATTGAAGTAGTTAAAAACTCTTTAGGATTGAAGTAAGTCAACAAGCTCTGATTGAATTTAGCTTAAAGGTCTTTAAAGATCAGGGTCTCTACTGCAATAAAATAAAATGTGTCTTCATGCATGTGCATGTATAGCTCTATTATGCCTGCCCTGTAAGTACATTTTATGAATAGACACTTGCAGATCTCCTGTTTTGAGGTGATTTAAAACAAACTGAGTATAAAAAAACCAAGTTTACCTTGGTGAAGGTCAAAGGTCATTTGGGGGGTCAACAGGGTGGAATTATAAAACCTTCCTATACAGATTGACTCTTCAGAATGTGAGTTTGAATGGATTTCCTGTTTGATATGTCATTGAACTATATTGAGTGGAAAGGTCAGTTGTTTGATGGTTTTGAAGGTCAAAGGTCAGTGTGTGAATGCATGTTTGTGAGAGTTTGTGACACTCTATGTCTTTATTACAAACACAATGTTTCAAGAAAACAGAAGCTGAGACCTCATATTTGGTGTAAATACATATAGCACATTGAATACCAGAAAGCTTTCTCTCCCTTTTGCAAAATTCAAATGTTATGTGGTGTCAACAGAGATTAAATCCCACCTCCCCCCCCAAAAAAAGGAAGAAAGAAAAGACATTGTTTCTCAAAATACAAGTCCGGATAGATTTCATATTAAAATGTTATGTAAATGTATTGAGGCAAACAATGGTTTGTCTTTTTGTGGAGGTCAGAAGTCATGTGGAATCAACAGAGGCAAAGTGATTTTCTGTTTTGTTCCTCATGAGGCATGGAATCGCAAAGTCAAAATTGACTTGCTCGGTTTTGTTTCTCTTTTTTTTTTCTTCTCCAATTTTAGTTTGGTATGTAGTGGTCTTTGGGGTGTTCAACAATTTTTGGTCAAAGTCTCATAGAGGGGTCATTAGGGGCCATAATATGATCTCATGCTTTAAGCCTTCTCTATCAACTTGAAGTGCCAATTTTATTGACAACTTAGGTTTGTTTTGATGATACTGTAGTAGTTATTACATACCACTTGATACAAAGTGCACTTTTGTTTGAACCAGCAGAGGAAAATAATCCAAAGATCCGTTTGTGGAATCATGTTTTTAAGAGCCCTGTTTTCTTGCAGATTGTTGCGTTTCAGTGAGATGGTCATCACCACGATAGTTTGGTAATGCTTTGTTTCTTTTTTCCGTGGTGTTCAAGAAAATTCATTCAAGAATTTCCTGAGGGTTACTGTGTATGGCGCTGAAAGTCCTCTAGCCGCTCCCTCAGATTATAAAGTACAGTATGAGCTTCAGCTTTTGTTCAGTGATTTTGGGGTAGTGCGGTCTTTGTTGTAATCGGTGAAATTGTGACACAGGTCATGTAGAAGTCAGTGCACCCCTTATGTAGTAGCACCTAATACTAGAATTATTAATTGTCATGTTTAAGTATTATGCCATGTCACAATCATACATGGTTTTGTGCACATTTCATAATGTTCAGGAATTGGGGGGTCAAAGGTCCTCTATAGTAGGACAGATTTCAGAGTTTGACATGCATCTGTAGATTGTAGGAACAGTGTTACAATCATTCACAGGGAACTGAGAGCTTGTCACTTGCACAAAGTGAATACTAAGTTGTTTGGAAGCTAATCTGAGCTCACGTTTGGATCTGGGGGGGGGGGGGGGAATAAGAAGTTTTACACACAGTAGACTGATTTTACAACAACTGCATCAGTTTTGGCAGTCAGTTCAACCCAGTCTATGTGTAGAGACGATGAGATCAAGTAGCCGGCAGTGTCACGGAACTGGATAAATTTGTAACTGAAAAGTCCAAAGGCTGCATGTTTATGGCATTTGATATCAATGCCCTGTCTCGGCAGACAGGCAACTTCAGATAACTTGACGGATTTAATTTAACATTTGTCGATTCACAAAGGCTACACTCTGCAGAAGAATATCACAGGACTGGACTGATTTTTAGACTTGTATGTTCACATCGTTTGCGACTTGACATTCGTGATCGTACATT
The DNA here is from genome assembly GCA_021234535.1 of Stichopus chloronotus. Taxonomy (NCBI): domain Eukaryota; kingdom Metazoa; phylum Echinodermata; class Holothuroidea; order Aspidochirotida; family Stichopodidae; genus Stichopus; species Stichopus chloronotus. Next base: position 7,506,571 of record CM037848.1, on the reverse strand, counting down.
TTCTTCTCCATCGTGTGAAGGATCCTCTCATTTTGTCATACTTTACCATCGTTTAAAATCATCGCAACGTAGCTTGGACCACATTCAAGTGCGCTGTATCTTGAGGCACTTGAGATTACTCCAGTAGAGTCGGTCTGCGTGTGTAGTCACATTCTTACTGTACTGCAGAAACCTCAGTATTCAGTTTGGGAGTAGCCAGCATACAAACCTGTAAGATCAGGGCTGATTGTGATTCCGTGATTTGCAGTGGACCATGTAGCCGAAATTCATCGGGAGGATTTTCGTTTGTGTAAAATTCATTATTGGTATACTTTTGGCAGTCTTCAGTGCATGGTGACTTTCTTGCAATTTATTTCTTCGATAAACGCAATCAGAAATCATACAGCAGCGTTCTGAAAGATAAGTTGCTGCAATTGTTTAATGTCACTTGGTTTCATGTTTGACACACAGCAGTGGAAGTCGACATCAAAAGCAATAACACTGTACATTGATCAAACTTCTGTGTTGCCCAATACGTTTTGCGATCCCCAAATAGCAATCATTCCATGTTTTGCAAATTTGCATGATCAAATTTAGGGAGACATATCCCTCCTAGTTGCAAAAGTATAGATAGTGTAGTGTTACATAATTAATCATTCTGGTACATTCTGGAGAGGGAGTCTTTTTTTTTTTTTTTATAAAGTACAACTGTGATCACATAAAATTGCATGACAACCAAAACAAAAATCACTGTAAGGGCACACTTCTCTCATGAAAGCCAGCGATGAAAGAAATGGTCATGCCAGAGTAAATCCACCTTTTCTTTGCTTTTGCTTTGTGCATGTCAAAAGAGCTGGTATTTTGGGTGTAGTTTCACAATTGGCTGCTCCTTGAGAGGCACCTTTATGCAACCCTTGAGTTTTGCTCAACATCTTCTGTGAGATCCTCTTCTTGGTTTTTGTCGGGAGAGAAAGGGAGAGACTGCAGCGTAAAGATTTAATTAAGTTCTCATGCCATGCCGGTGATTTAACCCTATCGGAACCAACTTGGAATTTTGTTATGCAAAAGAGGGGGAACATCAACTGTTACTTTTGAAATGATGAAACTCAGGTAAGTTCCTCAGAAGTTTTCAAAGGTTTGCAAAAAAGAAAGTTTGACTTGAGATTCATGTGAAGATTGACTTTAATCTGCACACATACACACACGCACACTGTTCAGTTGACTAGCAGATGGTGTTATACAGTATAGTAATATTGGATAAGTGGCAGCACAAGACAAAATTGCACAATAGTACAGGCTTCTCACATACTCAAAACAAAGTGAATTCCTGTTGATAAAAATGAAAAAAAAAAAAAGTGAGAAAATCATCTACTTTTTTGCAGTTTTACAATCATTCTGAAGAAAGTATAGTTTCACAAGGATTTGCAGAGAGATGTAGAGATTTTGATATAGTTTATGAAATGCAGCTTGCAGGCACAGAGAAATGGTGTCATCACTCAGATCAGAAGCTTTTCATACTTAGAAATGATGTGGTCTTAAACCTGATGTGTTCGGTTCTCTTGTTGCTGTACGGTCATATTTAGTCCTCTGATTAATTCACAAGCAGCTACTACCTGTCCTATGTTTTAACCCAAGTTGAATGGGGCCTGTTTATTAGCTTTGCTCAAGTCTTAGTGGTTTAGTCAACCGGATAAAACAATGCCGACATGTTTTTTTACGTTTTTTTTTTCACTATCTAGAATGAATTTAATGAAACCATTGCCTTCTTATATGGTACTGTGGTTTTACATGGCAGTGAGGTACCGTATACAGCTCCTTGATCTTACAGGCTTAGCACAAGAAAATTTTATTGTCCGTTGAGGTCTGGAAAGTTTAGACATGAACATGAGGTTTAGATGCTGACAAAAACCATAAAGTTTTCAAAAATTTCAACCAGTTTGGATATAGCATATCATATAACATGTATACATTGTATATGTGCAATATAAAGATGTCAACATAGTTACATGTGAATTTAAATACAGGTGGATGTGTGTAGAATGAAACAGCAAGTGTGGATGCTAGAAAAATATTGGTGTGTTCTGTTCATAGAATAAAGGAGCATCAAAGGAAAATTGTGATTAAAGATGATGCTATATAGATGATGCTATATAGATGATGCTATATAGATGATGCTATATAGATGATGCTATATTTCAGAGGCAAAGATCCCACCATCATGCAAGCAGTGACTTCTCAAATACAAGATAGAAATATGTCTACAATGTGAACAATGCTGGTAGGCTGTGAAGAACCATGGTGGATAATCAAACAAACAGATAAATGCAAAGGACAAGTATAAGGAATAGGATTTGTTAAATAGAGGCTTTTGAGATATATGTTGAAAGATATATCTAGGTTTAGTTAAATGAAGGATTTTTTATGAACTTGAAAAGGATTACATAAATAAGTCAATTGATTACATTGCATGAAAAGCTTGTTTCCTTAAAGTGTACTTGAACTCACTCAGATAGATCTTTATGTACACTGAAGAAGTGACATAACATTTTTTGTACTGTACCAGTTTATTCAGCCATATGTGCAAGTTACGGTTTTATCTGGGGGGGTAAGTTTCAAACACATATTGAGCGATGCCTCAGGGGGTTACAACATAAACTAACAGTGTCTGACAGAGTGTATAATAATCAATGAGAACACATTGGACCAATTGTTACATGCAACACCAAAAACCAAAAGTGTGGAAGCTATTCAACAACTGTGAATTAAACAGCAAATTTGCATTACCTACCGTTAATCTCAAGCTCATGTAAAAGATAGTCCTGTAGGCATTTAGTGTATAGTACTGAAAAAAGGCGTAGGAATTTGTACCAAAAATTGCCAAATTTCTTTCTTGAATACCAATAGGGGCCATTTTTATGCAAAAAAGAAACTAAGTTTGAAGTAATCTTTCATTGCCTTAACGCAATTCGCTATACCTTAAATTAGCCAGAAATTCTGGAAAAGTCACAGTTAGCTTGCATGCTTCCCTGTTAGCACTTGGCTTCATGTAGAAGATTATAGGGTTAGCTGTAGGTTATTGATTTGTAAACAACCCTCATAATATTGTTTACATTAATTGCTGGCACTTTATGAACACGTAAGATTCACCATTTTTATCGGAAGAAAATCTGAAAACTTGATTGTAAGTTGTACTGGCAATTGCCTGGGTGTCTACCTTTGCTTTTTGTCAGTATCAGGGAAGAGGAAGTAGGGAAAAGATCATCTGTCACAAAATCTGAAAGAGAATTATGCATTCATTTTCCAGATATTTGAATGTGAAAATTGTCTCTACATTTTTGTTTACCTAACAAAATTCACACTCCTCAAGAAAGCATACTGTAGCAGTCAATCTCTGTTACTCGAAATCAAACAGACCAATCACCTAGTCCTTACAGAATTTCCGTAATGTGCTAAAATCATGACCCGAGAAGACCTTTCCTACATGATAGAACATGACATGATAGCCAGGTATGCGATAATGGTTAAGGTACAGTAGGTACCTCTTGAGAAGGGATAAATATATATGATATCATGTGAGGATTGGCTGAACCAATGGGAAAGAATATGAATATTCATGCTGCAAATGGGGTTCAAGCAATGTATTTTTGTAGTTGCTATGACATATTCTGTGGCATTTGTCAAAGTTACTGACAAATTTTCAACTGCTATTCCAGCTTGAGGCAATTCTTGGTTGCTTTGACTTATTCATTTTTCTGTATTTAGAATAATTACAATAGTGTCTTAACAGGCAATGCCAGTCTACTGCTCTTAAGACCTTGCTTCACATATAACTTAAGGTAGGTTAGGGCCTGGGTAATGTGTTTGAAAATAGGCTTTGCAATGCAGTTATTTCACCTGAAACGAATATTACTGTAGGGTTAAATTTATTTGTAATGACTTTCAAATTGATCTAGTAATGTACTGTAGTGATGTTAATTTTGGAGGATGGGGGGTACATGTCTTCTCACCTTTTTTAGTGTGTCCTCTCTCACTACTACTCCGCTCCCTTCTTTTGGTGACATTAAACTAAAAAGTAAAGTAACATAAAAACTATGTCCTTTAGGATGCCTTCCATTGCTGTTGTCATTGATTAGAGGAATGGCTTGAATTTTCGTAGTGCCTTTTAAATGTTGAAACATTTGACAACGTCGTAAATCTGGGACCCTTGTTTGATCTTAAACTCAATACAAGGATAGCAGAGAAATTTTAGCCCAGATGTCCCATCCACTTTCAAAATTTAATCAGATCCCATCTGCGTAATTTTCGAAAAGGTGTCAATTATGATTAATTTTATTAGTCAAACACTCCAAAAAAAAACCCAGTATAGTTCCCAGCATTGTGCAGTACTGTAAGTGTTGATTGAGTGAAATGCATATGACTGTGTGCAACACTAATTACACAGTAAGGTATGTAATTAAAGAGTAAGGCGTGTAATTAAACAGTAAGGTATTTAATTAAACAGTAAGGTAAGTAATTAAACACTTAAGGTATATGTAATTAACAAGCATTTCATGGCATATTGCTGCCTGCCACTGCCTACACATTTTTGTAGTACGTGCAATTTGGGGTATGGGATTGTGTTATTATTCTACATCATTGCAGTACTGTGGACACCGAAGTCCCCAGAAATGTTTTTCTTTTTACCGAGGCAATGAGTATGATATGTGCTGCTTGGTAATTTAAAGGAAGGATTTCATCGGAGTGTTTCAGAAATTGATCATCGATTTTCATCTTTTTATACAAATCCTTGGCTAAAGTGTAAAGCTGTTAGCAAGGCAGGCTTGCATGTAAAAGAGGTTGAGGTGAAGTACATTTTCTTTTAGGGGAAGGGAGGGAAGGGGGGAGGTGAAATTGTACTGAACAAACAAAAAAATACATCTGTTGAGAGGTTGGAGGGGAGTTGAATCCCTAGCACAGTATGATGAATTGTAAAAAATTGGCAAGTTTTGATCAGTCAGTATGTTACTACATCTTGTAGATGCTACGCTACAATGTTAGACTCATTGGAATGTGCATATGTGAAGATGGACATGCGGTAATTTATGTTCTTGTCCATTTTTTTTTTAAATTGAAAGCGACATAACAGTTACCGAATGAATTCACTTTTAACATTGTAATGTGACACGGTCAGTATTTCCCCCCTTGTTAAACTTGAGGAGCATTTATATATTTTTTTTTCTTTTCTGCAGAAAGTGGTTAACAAACCCACTTAAACTACGGCCAGAGCAGTCTCGCACCGGAAGAGGCTTCCAGGAAGCATCTGTAAGTACTCAACTTATATGGAGATATCTTTGTATCAAATTTAGGTGCACGCAGCCATTGTTAGCTATGCTTGTCTGTCTGTCTCTCTGTTTAAACTTGTATGTTGCTGTCTGTAAGTTTGTCTATAATTGCCTCTCTGTCCCCTTGTATCTGGCCGTATGTCTGTGTATGTCTGTTTTCGTCAGTTATCGGAATTGACCCAATTCCTCCACGAAATCCTGTCGTTAAGATATGAGCACTAAAGGTAGGATCAGGGAGTTCACCCAGCTGCCTCGGAGGGAGGCATTTGCTTTGATGTCGGTTGCAATCAGACTTGAAAAAGGGTGTGCGATCAGGATTAAACAGGAAGCTGTGTATTTGGTATGCCGAAACTAGTGTGCGATAATGTACTTCTCTGGAGCTATTCATTTCAAGAGCTGCAAAAAAATATGTGGATGAAAATCCATTTACAGGCCAGTATTATCTTACTTATCATCCAGTTGCAAAAGTTCGTATAAAAACTACATATCAAGTTTTGAAACATGGACTGATCTCATATTCAGTATGTATATTCAGTTGGTGCACCCCCCCATTTACAGTAGTACCTAGGGGAAACCTATTGTGTATTGGTGGTGAGATCAGTGGTGATCACATTGTTAAGAACACTTGTAAACACTTTCTCAAAAAGGGAGGCAATGCTCTAATCTCATATTTCGAAAAGTTTGCAACACGCAGCAGAAGAACCCAAGTCTTTCTTGGTTGAGGTCAATGGTCACGTGTAGCCCATCGTCACCTTTGAAAACTTTGCAAACGTGGTATTTCTTACAGAGCATTCCATATGTTTCATGGTTGTGTTTGTGTAGCACATTTGATTTGAATCGAGCTGATGGAAATCATTATGAAAATCATGATCTTTATTAAGAAAAAAATCATTTAAATCGATGTATTTGATTTAAATCGATTTATTTGATTTAAAGCACTGATTTAAATCGTTTTTTTTTTTTTTTGGTTAAAAAAAAAAAAGAATCAACAACCCTCTTTAAAAAAACCTAGTGCTTTTGCTAGTGACCACATTCACATGGAGGCCAGTGGGGTTGAGTTAATGTAAATGCTGATGCTCTGTGAGCTGAAAACAGAAGTCACTGTCTGAAAAGTGGTGGCCAACAGATAACATTTTAACGGTACGTTCCATCGCTGCTAGAAATGTTTCTCTCTGTACCACTCGGGTTAAACATGTTGTACATGTTTCCTTGGTGCAAGTGTTACAAATTGTAAATGAAGTAAAGTGACTGTTGTAGTACATTGTCAAAGCCACAATGCATTTCTGCATTCTGTTTATCATACATAACCTTTCCACTTTGTTATCAGACAGTGAGATCTGCATTCCGAGACAAAAATAGAACAATGTCCCGTGTTTTCGTTGTGATTGGTGTTGATGCGGGTTACGCAGAAATGACGGCCTCCATGGCCGTGTGCAATAGCTGTGCCTCAAACCGACATGTCTATACTCGACATGATCCAGAACATGTTGCTACACACTCGACAAAATGTGTCGACTCCAACAATATTCAGGTTCTTCTTTTTACAGGTAAAAAGTACCATCAATATATTCATGCTGTCTTATTGAGTAGGGTGCAAACTGAATGTATGAACCTATGAAAGGGAGTAGTTTCTTTGGCAGCATGTCGAGAAAGTTGTGTGAAAATTGTGTTTGCCAGTTGTGCTACTGGGCACATTACAAAGTATGCATGATGTTGTGCATGACTCAGTTTTGCCTTAGAAGTAGAGTCACATACGCACATATATCAAACAATGCCTCTTATGAATGCTAAAGACTGTATTTGCTGTATGACCAACTATGGGAAATAGAACATAACCACACCCTGATGTGTGTCTGTAAAGCTCCAAAATGCTGTTCCACATGAACCGGGTATAAAGTAAACACGTTGCAAAGTTGGTAGATATCACATAGATGTGAAAATGGAAGTATGTCTGGCACATCCCGTTCCAGGCCGGGCAGCTTTACCATTACTGTCTCATTGCACTGTCGTTCACCAACTGTGTTGGTGTGCATGCATCCATAGTGTATGGAGTGTATGGATGAGAGTTACCCCTGCAATGTCATTCCTCTCCCCCAATGTTTTCCATTTCTTTCAAACCCATAAATACAGTAAAAACTGCCTGATTTTGAAACACAGAAAGTTTGAGCCTGAGGTCCACAAGTTCTTGTGACTGGAAGGGAAATTTAGTCTGAAAACACAAATTTGAAAGCCAAGTGATAACCGCAAATTGACCTAGACTCGTTCAGTTTACGTTAAAAGTGCTTGAATGCAAAGATGCATTCTCTGACTGTCTGGGATCTTTTGGTGACATACAGGTGGCTATAGTAGATGGATATAGTAGATGGATGTACTAGTAGATGGATGTAGTAGATGGATATAGTAGATGGATATAGTAGATATACTCTAGATGGATAAAGTAGATATAACCTCAGTCAAAATTCGCTAACACTAGGACAAGCTTGGACTCAGTTGTGAAATACACAGATACTGTTACCGACACAAAGCTTAAAATACATGCTGAGTACTTGCTGATGTATGTTCAGCTGTCCACTGATAATTAGTAGCTTGCAATACTCAATGCAACATGGCAGCCCCATCCAGAGTGTAAATCATCTGGCTTTGCATCACATTTTGCTACACAAAGTTGTCAAACTACAGTATTATGGTAATGCAAACATGTAACAGATGTTGTTTGCTCGTCAAATGTCGTGATTTTCAAAGAATTGGCAACAGAGAAGTCAAAAGGCTTCAAAACTGTTGTGCAAATAATCTGAAAGCTAATTAACTCCTTGACAACGAACAAGTAATCTCGATGTCAACTGGCTTGATTGTTTTGTCCTAAGTCATGCCTCAAAACAATTTGCAACCTGTTTCAGCTTCATTTGTTTGGTGTGTGGAGTTGTGGACACTTCTATTGCAAAGTATGTTGTGAACATGGCTCTTACACTGCAGTGGCTGTATTAAATTTGATGAATGTACAAGAACACCAGAAGTGTGTGGGCACATTAATTTGCTTCTGGTTGCAAAGGATGAAGAAATATGGTTATAGTTCAGTTATCTCATTACACAACATGTATGGAGACATTGTCACACTAGCTGAATGTTCTGGTATTCTTTTAAAATGATGTCAGGGTCTCAATCTGTTGTCAGTGTTCATCACACTCTCCCAGCATACTACTCTGTATGTAAGCAAGAGATGTTACTAATTGAGTCATGAAAAAAATATGTGTCATGATTTTTCTTTGCAAATTATTGACCAAAAAACTGTCTGACAGCTGGAAACGTTGAAGCCCTTTCATCATTCTGCACACGGTGTTCATATCAATTACGGGCATTTCCTGTATTTGCGTTGGTGGGCCCTGGACAGTAGCATTTAAAGCTCCTCCAGTATACTGCGATTGATGTGATTTGTATTCGGATTAGTTGCTCTGCTTCGCATGGCCCAGGGTATTGGCAGTACCGTGTAGTGAGGTGTGCACATGGCCCTGGAAGTCTATGGCAGAAATCTACGCTGTTCTCACAACGATCAAGCATGCACTTGGCACATACATACGCCTAGACCTACTATAGGTCTAGCCCTACTAATGTGCACCTTCATTTGCAATTGTACCGCTGTCAAGCTACAGTAGTTGCAGTATCTACATTAAAAGCAGTACAGTTGAAACTGAAGATACAAATTCCAGAATTGGTAGGAAATTAAGTTTGTCAGAGTTGGTGAATTTCTACTGAAAGGTCTTGGAGTTCGATCGACAACTAGGCAAAGACTTGAACCAAGGACCCACTTTAACAGCAGCTAACAAAGCCCTAAGCTGCTATGTAGACCTACCGTAAGTTGTTAAACTTCATTTAAGAATTTGTAATTACAAAGTTAATGCCAGTCTTATCAGTCATCATAGCCTTAACAGACAAGCTGAACTTCACACGATAAGAAACCAGGCTGTTGAAGGCAATTGGGAATTGGAGGGATTTGACATTAGGCCTGTAACTTATTAACACTTTGTTGTGGACAAAGTCCCTGCACTGGCAATTTACATGAAAACCACTAACCAAACCATTGAAGATAAAACTTAGAAGGCCTACAAGCATTGGCCTACAGCTGAGTTAGGCCTTGCCGGCAAAATCCCTGTAATGACAATTTATACATCGACAGGAAACATTTCTTTGTAACATGAAATCACTATACAACCAGATTTTCTACATGAGGCCCATTTTCTGAACAATTCTAGAAAGTTAATTGCTGTTGACATGTACTTGGCATTAGGTCTGAGACAGTTCGGAATGTGATAAAGTAGCCTACCTTTACAACTTTTGTACAAACAGATGTACGTTACACTACTGGACTAACAGCACAGTGGTACACTAAATAGGGATGGGGTTGTGGAGTAATCTTTTGTGTGACAGGAGTATAGTGTAATTGTGAAATAAGTTGATGCAAACTATCAACCAGTTGTAAGAATACACTTGTTTACGGTGGGTGAGAGAATTGCCAGTTTTGTATTGCTCAATCTTGTCAGAGACAAGAGTGTTAATACCAGGTAGATTTAAACATTGTGCACTAATTAACACTTGGATCGAACTAATTGTCCAAATTTCTTGAGCTGGAGTGTTGTTCTTCATTTTGTGTTCAAAGCTTTGAACAAGGGAACAACTTGTGCCGTGTTTTGAGTGCATGAAGCCAGTTTCTCAGCTTAGGCAGCAATATTCCTTTGCAAGCTACAGAATTTTTCCGCCTCCTAAGGATGCAGCTACGGCAGAGGGTAGCCTCTTTACTGCAGCTATGTCTTTCTCTCTGATCACTGTTCAGGGGATATAGCCTCGGTCCACTCCCTCAAGATTTCCAAGTACCAACCAACAAACAGCGTGAGATGCAATATGAACTAATTAACCTTAGCACCCACTGAAGTAGGCATGTGTTTACCTTTGAACACATATATCGCAAGAATGAAAGAATGAAAGCGTGCTTGAGCTCGAGACTCGATAAGCAGATACCGTAGCCCCCTTTTAGCAAGGTACATAATCTTTAGTGGTGGTCAAAGATCATTTGAATCGCTACAGATCTCAGTCTATGAAATTTGTAAATACAGATCATGGTCTGACATTTTGTAAAGTTAGGTACCAGATGTTCTGTTGTATGAAGATTACCTTTTTTGAATACAGGATCCCTTTTTTGGTTTTGTTATAGACCAACCCTCAAGCAAGATCGTAGTCTGAATACATTTGTAAACAGCGTACTGTGCAATAGTTTGTGCAGTTATCGAAGACGATTTTGCATCAGCTTTGGGCAGTTTCCTGCCAGCCAACTTCAGTGGCCGTCTGAAATTCCCCACAATTAAAAATTGTCAAAGTAATGCTTTGCAATATGTGTTACAAAAAATGAAATGAAAATTCAGTCCATATATTATGTCACATTTATGCACTTTGTGATATTGAAAATCAGTAGGGTGTTAATTAGTGAAGTCATGTGTGTGAAAAGCAGTTAGAAAAACAAAGCTGTTTAACAAGATAGCAGCCTGTTTTAGTGGCATGTCTTTGTTTGTTCACGTACTGTGTATGTGTTTATTTGTTATACCTAGCTAATGTAAACCATACCTGAAAGGTAAATGAAACTACACACAGATCACATTTGCAGTAGGTGTGGGATTACTTTATTTATGAAGCATTTGAGAGAAGCCTTTTTTTGTGCAATGTTTTTAAACTTTTCTCTCTTTGCATGATGCATTAATGAAATGTTAATAACATTCTAAATAATTTGTATGCTGAACACCAAAAACAAGATTAGGACCAGGGAGGATCACCATTATACCTAAACCTACCTCTTTCCTTTACCGAACCCCATTCCAACAAAACTAATAACCTTCCCATAACACAGATTGTGAATGGAAGTCCACCAAAGTCACCAAAATTTGTGTGGAAGGTAATCCATTCTGCCAGATTTTCCAGCTGTGACATTATACCACATACACACCATCAGTGCATGTTAGTCATATAATGTGAAAGCTTTTGTCCTCACAGACGAGTCCCCATGGCCTATGAGAAGCATGTGTCAGATACAACGGGTTAGTGATTCACCCTCGTGTAATGCTCACCCTTCATAAAATCATGTGTCATCTTTCCACAGTTTCCAGAGGACGAGGAAGATAAGGAGAGTACAATTGCCAAATCAAATATAAATAAGGAGGAGGTAAGTTGATGCATGTCTTCATCATCATCATCATCATCATCATCATCATCATCATCATCATCATCAACATCATCATCATCATCATCATCATCATCATCATCATCATCATCATCATCATCATCATCATCATCATCATCATCATCATCATCATCATCATCATCATCATCACTAGCATCATTTATCATCATCTTCATCACCATCATCATTATAATCATCACCATCATTGTGATCATTAGTATCATTGTCATTATTATTTTCATCATCATAATCATCATCATCATCATCATCATCATCATCATCATCATCATCATCAACTACTTTATCATCACCATCATCATTGTGATCATTATTTTCATCATCATCATCATCATCATCATCATCATCATCATCATCATCATCATCATCATCATCATCATCATCATCTACTTTATCATCATCATCATCATCATCATCATCATCATTATCAATTATCACCATCATCATCACCATTGTTTTCCCTGGATTCAACTATCACATTTGTCAATTGATCTCTCTGTCTGCTAATGTTTTTTACCTCTTACTATCAATCTTTCAATCCATATCATATCTATGTATCTACCCCTCTGTTCTACCCATTTACTACAGGAACTTTTTGATAAAGGTCATGTAGGGGCCATAAGGATCCTTTGGTGGTAACATTTTAATGGCTTCTACAATTTTTACAAAAAATGACAAAGAATCACAAGGTTCTTTGACTTGTTCTTTGACATCTTTTTTCACAGTCTGCAAATTCTTTGCCACTTGAATATATGTAAAGTTGAAAATTTCCTACTGTCACTTGAATTTCATCAGTGTCGTAAAGCAGTCACTCTGATCAAATTTTCTGAAGTGAAACTTCACTTCAATTGTGCAACTCATCAGATATCTCAATCTCACAGCAGCGCTCGTATCTCCTGAAGTATGTCGTTGGCAAGGTGTCTCGTCTTCCCTTGTTTTTATAGGATAGTTGTAAGCCTTCCCAGACACTGGAATCAACATCAAGCATTCCTGATAGCAGCAGGCAACAGCCAATCGAAGAGGAAGCAGAGGGCGACCTGGAAGCTGTGCCGTTGCCGCCTCCGATGGAATTACAGCCAGTGCTAACAGAACAAATGGCATCTACTACATTAGAAGACAAGGTACGTCACAACCTTCCTCACTGTCGTTTCACTTATTGGCATAGTTAATCTAAAACATTTTCTTTTTTTAAAACTTTTAATTCTTTAAATATACCTTGCTGGTAAATGTACCACAAGATGCTTTCCTGTTTGGGATTGGAAGCTCAATAATGACACTAGAGTCAGAAGCAAGAAAGAATGCTGACTTGTTTTGCTGCTGTGCATTTCTCCTGTAAAGCCAAGAAAAATGTGAGGGCTCTTTTAATGTGTGACCAAAAGGCATGTGTCCTCACAAGTATGGTGTGTATTTAACCTGTGAAATCAAAACTTGCCATCTTAGTGACTTAGTTTCTACTTCTAGTTACATGTTGAAACTGCAGTCTAGGCACAACACATTTTGGCAGTTTTGACCCACCTCAGAATGTGATACAGTAAAACCCAAACCCTGTTTATCCAAATTATGGTTATGATTATATTAAATTAGGGAGTATGTGTGTAACATTAGGCTATGTGTTCTCCTAACCCTGAGCAATGTAAGACAACCCAGACCGACGTTCATTGCCTGCACCTCATTTGAAATGTCCTCCTCGCAAGTTCAGTCTTTAAAAGGACACAAAAGAGTTTGAGTCTTCAACAAGTATTTATTGTTTACTGTGAAATGAAAGAATTGACATGGAGACAACATAACAACAATTGCTTTCACTCTAGGGTGCGTGCTACACCCAGCATAGCAAATTAGCAATGTATGTGAAACAATGTCTGAACAACGTCTAGTCCCCACATCTTCAGCTAAAAAGGGTTTTACGGTATAACCATTTCTGAGCAATTTTGATTGACATTTTGTATATGTTACATGCTCAGTTTAGTGGGTGACATCAGGTTTAGAGGCACGAGGTCATTCTCCTTTACTGCTACCGTTTCTATGGTAATGCCGTAATGGATTTTTGCACTGGTCATTCACTGCATGTGCAAAAGGTGGACATCCTAACACTATCAGCACTTTGTCTTATTTTGACTGAAAGTGAAGACTGTCGGAAGAGAATGAAGAGGCTAAGTCCGTGAGTTGATAACACATACTTCCTCAGTGTCTTATCTGAAAGGTGAGTCTTTTGTACTTTCTTCATGCAGAGATGCTTTTACTCACCGAGTACTTCCTCTTCCAGATGGTTTGACAGTGAAGTCTCAAGTATTCACATCTAAAATTAAAAAAAAAAAAAAATGGAACAAAAACAGCACTTTAAAAGAAATGCACGTCCCATCGAGAGCAATGTATTTGAAAGAAAATGTAGGAAAACAAGTGCAACCTAATTTTTTAATTCTTGTAGGACTCTATTACAAAGGAAATGTCAAGTCCACTTTGGAGTATCATAAAAAGAAAAGGCAAAACATGTTTGTGCCTTACCATATTTTCAGGGTCAGAAACTTTCAGATTCGTCGTGAAGTTACTACCGTAGAGCAGTTGGTGCCAGTTCTTTGGTTTACACCCTTTAGCTCCTAGACAATTTGTTATCAAGTCCCTGATTTAGAGTTAAAATATTCTCGATTTGTTTCTAAGAAAGGATCACAGCCTGAAATGTTTTAGCACCAATCTAGCAATGACTGTAGTGGGTCATCAACAAAATGATCGCTAAACTTCTGCGAAAGATAAGATCTTTCTGTGAAGCACCTGTAGTAGGCCAATGATCATTTGTATCAGGCATCCTGAATGCATTGAGTCATGATGTATTGCATCGTAAATGCAGACCAACTGCTCGCCACAAAGAACAAAACCATGCATTTATGAACAATCAGCAAGTATTATAAGAAGAATGATATGTAGTTCTTTCCAAAGATGAGCTCACAGTCTGAAATATTTTAACCAATCTAGAAATAATTGGTTGTTGATCGTCGAGGAAATGATCGACAGAATTCCGTGAAAGATAAGCACAGTTCTGTTAAGCAGTTTAATGTTTCTCTTTATTATGTAAACTGAATGCATTGTGTCATGATGTATTTCTTGATAAATGTAGACCAACTGTTTGCTATTAAAACAGAGAAGCGTGAGTAGGTACATGCAATTGCTAGAGTGTTTAGTGTATGTGACACATTTTTGTAAACATTATTCAATTTCACCAGAAGAATATAACGTGGAGGTCTCTTTTTACGAAAGTCTCAGGCATGATTGTACTGCGATAGTCGTTTTAGATCATGTAGTCCGTTTTAGATCATCCGAGATCAAATTCCGGAAAACATCATAAGCCCAATATCTCTGGGGTAACTTAAAGTTGCTCTATATGTGAGTAACCCTTAGTGTAAAGTAGATAGTATCTGTGGACTTGCAAAGAGGTCAAAGGTCATGTGAGGTCAAAAACGGTAAATCTTAAATACTTGTACAGGTAAACATGGTTTAATGTGGAAAAGTTAGATGTACCTGAAACATCATAGTTGGCACTTACTGCTGTAAGTGGATGCTTCCTATTGATTTTCAGGAGAGTCACATCCATTTCCAACTTACTCCAAAGTAATGGATTTCTTAACAAGTTTCTTTTCAACAGTGGTACGTAGCGTTAATGGAAATTTCTGATGTCATGCCAGACGTCACACTGATTGAACATTAATTGAATTGTTCCATAATCTTGATGACCTTAAAGAAGCATTTCGGTACTTCAAAAAAGTCGCGACCTTACTTTTCACAACATTTTTGGTTCAATCTGAAGTAAACCCAAGCTAATTATTCACTCCTGTCAAATTTCAAAGTTAAATGTGCACTTCAGAATTCCGAGAACATCGTTCAAAGGCATTTTTGTTGTGATTTGCTGGTGTTACATAAGATTTTGTAACCTTGCGGAAACTGCGATTATATCTTTGCGAGAGCAGTTTTCATCTAACAGTGATTTCGTGGGAGAGTTTTTAAGTGAATGCAGTTGAAAAAAAATTCTTTTCCAGTACAGGACATTTGAGGTCAAAAAAAGTTAATCTTAAAACCTTGTACAGGTAAACATGTTTTAATGTGGAAAAGTTACATGTACCTGAAACATCAAATTCAGTAATTAAATTACTGTAGGCAGCACTTACTACTGTAAGTTTATGGTTCCTATTGATTTTCAGTCATTGGCAGGTCTAAGGCCTTTGTTTGGGAAGGGCCCAAAGTTTAACACTGATATGGTGGAGGGGATCTCCTTCTTCACCACCTACAATTTTTTTTTTTTTGACTGAATGCACCCAGATGTGATTGATGCAATTGTGAAGTTTCTTCTTCTAAAAAGATCTTGTTTTCCTGGGAGTAAATTCAACAACAACAAAAAATTGTTTGGCCCTCTTTCGCACGAGGCTGTGGGCCCCAACGCCCTCCTCCTTCCTTCGATCTGCTAATGCTTAGGTTGACTGTGGCATATTCCTTCAAAGCAATCTCTTATGGCATAATTTCTATGTCGAGGCAAACAAGTCATTATTACGAACTGACGTGTTTTGTCATTTGATTAACTGATACAGTAATCACACTGGTGTGGTGTGCAATGAGCAAAGGGTTGACAGAGCTGTACTTCTTATTGGCTTTCTAATGTCTTTATTACTTCCTCACAGGGAAAATACAGTCACCTCAGGCTGAAGTAGTATACCCCCCACGCCAATTCATGAATGGCTCTTTTTCAGTGTGTGATACCATTTTTGTTATTGCTTCATGTTGTTGCTTAATTTTACAGCACACTACCTCACTTCTGCAGTTCAGACATTCAGCAACATCATGAAAAACAGAAATGAGAAGGAACTTGCAAGATTTTGATAATTTTTCATAATGAAGTAAAGATGACTGCTCATTCCCTCTAAACTGTCTGACTCGCCCTCCTCATACATCATATTTTTATATTCATCAGCGCTGATCTTCAGCTTCTCGCAACGTTGACTTTTTGTGGAACTCGGGGACAGTAATGTTTGCTTGATGTTGAGTGCATTCAGCATCAGCTATTCATTGGTCGAATAAATTTTCACTCAATCATCTGTTAGTCAAGCAACCAATTAATCGATCAGTCAATCAGTCAATCAGTCATTGGGGTTTTTACTCCAAACATTTGCCCCGTAGTGTCAGTGCATGTGTCTAGACGAGGGAAGAAAATGTCAGTGTTATCTTGCAGGAATTGTCAATTCATGGAATTGAGCTAAGATACCATCAATGTTGTCATTTGGTTTCGTACCAGTTTCATCACTACCAACTACCAACTACCAAAGGCAGCAGATACAACTGACACTAAATGCGTACCTGAGAGTCTCTTTTCAACGCCGCAAACCACGAGGAAATGCATCTCCTATGACGTGATCATGAGAGTTAGGATTAGGAATGCATTTCCATCAGCTTAGCAACGTCAGGCATGAATCACTTTTGTAGCTTGTAAGCTGGAAGGGCATGTGTCGAATTGGCCGCAACCGAAGTACAAGAGATGTGTAGCAATGAATTGCATAATTGCATGAATCACATGCATTACATAGTAAAATGCGCAAAAACCCATCGATATTCTCGTATAAGAAAAGAGAATTTGTGTCAGCAACAACATTCATTTTCCAGAAACGTTATTTTTAGTCACCAAAAATATCGATGAGGGACTCATTGTCAACTGCAGTCAACGGACATAAACGAAAATTTTTACCATAGAATTTCCCAAGTGGTAGAGAGCCAGTTACCTTTACAGTGAGCTGTTATATTTATACCAAACATTCATCTGAAAAAAAAAAAACATGGCATGCTAGATTGATAACATTTTATGATAACAGTTTATCAGGATATTGAATAGTTAAGGGACAGTGTGTTTTCATATAGCATTTCAATTTACAACAAATCCTCAATGTTGCCATTTGGATTATGTAGCAAGTTTGCATACATTTCACCAATCTTTCTGCTTACCCACTGGAACTGGTCATCTTAAATCTGTCATGGAGCTTATACGATTCTCAAGTCCTCATTAACATTCAAGAGATATTAAAGCACATTCACACCCTTTCCTATGTATTTGATGTATATCTATTTGTTTCAATTTCTTCTAAGTTTTGACATTTATTTGAGTCTTTCTCTTTAAATGGACACAATGGGGAAGAACATACAGCAAAGAACTAAACCGGAAAGAGGCTCAGGAGGAGACTCAGAAAAGCTCCAAGAAGCTTGTAGAAAGAGCCCTCCATAACAAGATGTATTTAATAACAGAAGAGAAGTAGAAACAGTACAGAGGAAAATAAAACGAGGCAGAAAATAAACAAAAGAGAAATAAAAAGATATTTATATCTATCGATTTGTTAATGCAGATATGTATGTTTGGTATATGTGTTTGGTATATAATAACACACTGTATGTAGAAGTAAGTGGTTAAAACAGATAAGTGCCCATTCTTTTTACTCAAAAGTATATTTAGACAATATTCAGCATCTAATGGATAAAGATACCTTTATAAACAGAGCATCTTTGCCACAAGTTTCAATGCATTTTGTCTTCTCGTAATTCAAGTACACAGTTGCTGAAAACTTAGCTGAAAATGCTGCTAGTTACAAAATTCGAACCTGACAATCTGCCTTAACTATGTATATAACGTGGCCAGTAACAGGGACTGAACTAGTCATTATCATGTGTATAATACTTTTAAAAGGTTTTGACCACTGAAGACAATTGATATTCCGTAAAAATTAGGGATATTTTTCTCTCTTTATTGATGAAGAACATGTCGCAATCGCATGTTCCATTTGGAACTTTTGGATTTTTAAAGAAAAAATTTTGGAAATCAGTTTTGTCATCCAGATGTAACATCATGAATATCCTTTGTTTTCTAAACGTTATGTGCAATAGTTTGAGATGTGACCCTAATATGTGTAATATTTTAAAGTGGACGTAAAGTCAAAATTGTCAAAAATATATGTTACAAAACATGAAAATTTCATCAAAATGTTCCAACTCCCATCTTTATTGGACATTCCTGAGCTGAGATATAAAATGTTGAAATTTATTCACTAAATTTGGAATCATTGATTGCATAATAGTTTGTGATGGCCTTCTTGTACAACTCACATTACCTGCTTCTGTTTCTTTTGAAATTAAAATGTTTGTTTGACCGTGACACAACTACTGTTTCCTTGTTAGCATGTTGTAAGGAGAGGGCTATTATAGCCCAGTCACTCTGTAACCATAAAACAATGATCGCATTTTGGAACAATGTGTGATGGCGTTGGAAGAAACAAAGTAAAACAAAGATGGCAATTTGAGTAGTACAAGAATGACATCACATTTTATTGTGCAATCTACCATTCTGAATTTAGTGAATTGGCTTCAACATTTTATATCTCAGCTCAGGAATGCCTGTGAAGATGGGAGTTGGAACATTTTGATGCTTTTTTCAAGCTTTATAAAATATATTTTTGAAATTTTTTACTTAAGGTCCACTTTAAAGTGAATCCACAATTTGTCCAGTCTACCTTTTCATTTTCAGGGGGCAAATTTGATGCTTAAAATGAGGGTTTCTATTTCAAAGAAACACAAAGAATTCTTGCAATAATTTGCCTGTGTTACATAGTATTTCGGTAACTTTGAGGCAACTGGAAATCTTTCTTGACCAGAGATCTTATTCTTCAAAGGATAAAATCTTGAATTATGAACAAGATATTTTGCATTGGGTTTGAAATGTCTGCAGTGAAAATTGTTCCCTTTCATTTAAGATTCCCTTCAATGGTCTGTAAAATAGACCTTTAAAAGAAACACTTTGTGATTCGATGCATGTGACAGACAGAAAGCAGAGCATGTGAAGGGAATTCAGGATGCTACATGTAAGAACAAATTTAGGATGGGAAACAAAAAAGATTTCCTTTTATCATCAACAGTAATACTAAACGAGTACAAGAGATCATTTAACTTGTGTATGCTTTAAAAGTGCTTCGAAAAGATATAGCTCTTGAGTTTGCATTTCAAGTTATCTGGTGTCTTGCATTTTCTCAAATCTGAGGCCATTGAATTCTGCAATCTCAGAGCATGTCCACAGAGGGTTTGTCTACCACTAACCATCGATCCTTAAAGAGAGAGCTAACCATGAGATTTACCGCCTTATCATCAACTGAACCACATAAGGAAAGAATACAACAATGATATTTGCTATGCTCAACATGTACTACAGCCAGTCAGAGCTCACATGTTGCAAATTATCAATGTTGCATTGCTTGGTAAACATATCCCAGTTCTTCAGCGTTTGTCAACGGTAAACAGAGACTTCATCGGGAGATGGACTTCAAAAATTCAATCGTAACTTTCCAAATTGTATGTAGCACATCGTTAAGATTGCAATCGATTCAGAGTTGTGTAATGGCATGTCAGCTAAAGTTTCTCCGAGGAATTACTACAAGGAAAAACGCAAATGTCCTTGTATGACCTTGCATCTACCTCCATTTGTGTTTCCAGCATTTAACAATTGGACGTGAGGTGTGCCATTACCCCCTTCCAGGCTTTTTAATGTTAATTCTTTTCTTTTGTTTTTATAAGGTGACAGTGCAGGACCACACAGAGAGTAAGGATGAAACCACAAAAGAAGAGGCAACCACTGGGGGAGAAAACAAACCGGAGG
The DNA here is from genome assembly GCA_021234535.1 of Stichopus chloronotus. Taxonomy (NCBI): domain Eukaryota; kingdom Metazoa; phylum Echinodermata; class Holothuroidea; order Aspidochirotida; family Stichopodidae; genus Stichopus; species Stichopus chloronotus. The sequence goes on along the minus strand of CM037848.1, from coordinate 7,486,371 downwards.
TATTAGTTATTGTCTTGTTGTTCTCCCTTTGTTAAGATCTTTTCTAAGAAGCAGCTGTTAATGTACAAGGGATTATGAAATTACTGGCTTCGTATTGCAGTTTGTAACCCATGAAGGCCCAGTTTCAAATGAACATCCTCGTAAGCTCGGCATTAAGTCGCAAATCCACATTTTTTCTCATCCTACCCGCAGAGTCGAGTCCTCTCTCAAATTTTTATTTTTTTGAGCAGTTGTCTTACTTGGTCACATGCACCACACGCAGCTTTGCGTAACCTGAAGAGAAGGCGTTGAATTGAATAATATATGGCAAATGATTGCGAGTTACAGACTTGCACGATGTCTGATTACGGCATCTGCTGATCGAAGTAGTTCGACTGCTAGCAAATTCAAATATTTGGGGAAAAACTACTAATCAGTTTGCTCACACTATTTCCCTTGGTGGATAGCTGCCAATGTTGTTGTTGTTGACAATCATGATCAATTAATTGATAATAGAGATATTTGCAATAAGCATGATGATAGTAGTAACGTGATAAATCACTAGGATGATGAATGCGACGATCAATGGTAATGTGATAAATCAGTATGCTGATCAGTGTATGATGATCAATACTTTGATCCAATGATAATGTGATGCATTTCATTGATCAATAACGATGATCAATCAGTTGATGATGGTATGTCTCTCAACTTTGTCGATACACGTTTAGCATTGAGAGTACTAACGTCTGTTTTGTTTAGATGTAGCTTCAGAAAGTTACAGTGAAATATTTGCGGAAATGTTAGCAGTAATCAAAGAGAAATAGAGTTGGCATGGTGTGTAGTAAATTTTCATATTTGTATCCTAAAATACATGAAAAAAAAGCACAAAAAATAGTGTCTATTCGGTTTGATTACTGCCATGAAGAAAAATCGAAATTTCGAAAAAGTTGGGACTACAGTGAAAATTTTATTTGTGGAAATATTAGTAATAATTAAGAGAAATAAAGTTTGCATGGTTTATAGCACATTTTCATGTTTGTATCCTAAAATACATGTATAAGAAGCAGAAAATATGTCAACACTAGACTGGCTTTCATTTGTCAATCTCATCAGTTTTATATAAATGCAATGTTAAAGCTCTCATAGTAACCGGACATATATAAATGACACTGGTAATAACCAATTTCTGTTGGTTTGATTAGTGCATTGAAGAAAAATTGAAAATATAAAAAAAAAATGGTATTGTAGTAAAAACAAGATAATTGTGAAATGCTGAAAATAATTGGCAAACATTGAAAGTTGCAGTGATATTTTTGTGGGAATATTACTGATAATCAAAGAGAAATAAAGCTGGCATGGCTAGAGAAGCACTTATATAGTGCCCTTGGGCCTCGAAGGCATGCAAATATTGGGCCTATGGCGATTTATACGTATGTGAAGCGTGCGATTGAAGTACCAATCATAGTTGAAGTACAATTATGCAGTTGATAAATCCCTTGGCACCGTGACTGTGACTGGAATGGTGCATTCCACCCAGCTGTCTGTGAAATGCAACCAACCAAATAACATACAGGTTCAATAGTTAACATATTCCCAATGTTGACGTATGTAGATTATCTCCGTATAAACTGCAGAGTGTGTAGCATGCTACAGAAGAGTCAGTTTGGTACGGCTCAGAGTGCCTTGCGTGCAGTACATCATTGCATTTAGCACTTGGATCTGATGCACATAAACTTCCCAGGCTTATGCTACAGCCCACATACTGTATCTCGTTCAATGTCAGGACTTAAAATTCTGTAATTCATACTGTGAAAAAGTCTGTGACTTCATTTGCTCCCTTGTGTTACAAACCCTGCCACGGCTTGCGATGGTTTGTCTTCAACCTTGGTATGGAGATACTGAGTAGTTGTATTTACCTGTTCATTACAGTTTGCTATGGCTCCCCCGCTTCATCTTCCTAGCAAAGTAGCTGTCGGTGGAAAATTTGAATAATGATGCAGTTGTGGGTCCCTGTTGTATTGGATGATGATGTCATGCATACTAATGGTTGTCAGGACTTAGAAAAAAAAATGTAGAAGTCTAAAAACTAAACAATATTTCTTCTAATTTCCTCCAAAAGTAGAAACCCAGTATTTGTTGCATTTTGCATTAATCAAAACCACAACATGTTCTTGCATTTCCATCAACATTTTATCTACGTCAAGGTGTCGCGACATCTAGTTCTTCATACATCACCATACCAATTTGTGTAATCGATATACCAATACGACGGTCAATGTGCAATTCGCAGTAATCCAACCAAAATGCCGTCTTGCATTAATCTTTACATTAAATCTAGGTCAAGATAATGTGACATCCAGTTTCTTTATATCGTACATCGCAATATGAGTTTCTGGAGTCGATATGTATATGTATGGATACATTTTTATCATATCCCCCAATTTGTGTAATCGATATACCAATACGACGGTCAATGTGCAATTCGCAGTAATCCAACCAAAATGCCGTCTTGCATTAATCTTTACATTAAATCTAGGTCAAGATAATGTGACATCCAGTTTCTTTATATCGTACATCGCAATATGAGTTTCTGGAGTCGATATGTATATGTATGGATACATTTTTATCATATCCCCCAAGGGTAGTGGCAATCAGTAATCCAGCTTCTCACCTTTTTAAGTTCATACTATCATTTGAGTCTTTGACCTTGAATTCATAGTTCAAACTCTTTCTCTTTTCAATCTCGAACCTGGCTTTAGTACAGGAAATGAAAGGACTGTTTATATCATTTGCATTTGGTTCCTTTTGGAAAAACACTGCAAATTGTCCCTCACAGCAACCTGTTCTCCATTCAGCGGAAATAGATCTGTCGTTCTGTGTGCGGAGGCTTTTCCGAACCTCTTTCTTTGCAAGTGAATTCTTCAAGAAAATGATTCCAAAATATCATCTTATTTCGCTCTCATTCAGGAGGACACAATAAACACCGAAGCAGCAGATGAGCCGGAGGAACCTCCGAAAAAGGAAGAAAAGGTGGAAGATGCAAAACAAGAAGAACCTGCCGTGGATGCCGCAGAGGCAAAGAAAAAGGCTGCTCTAGATAAGCGAAAGTAAGTTCTCGTCTTTTAGGTTGTTTTTTTTTTAACTTAAAATATATTTCGTGAAGAATCGTCGGTGGAAAAGAAAACAGTCCTGTGTGCATTTTCTTCAAGTCAGTCGACTTCATGTCCACACCGGGAGGGCTAGATTAAAAAAATGTACGTATGCGTTACGTTGGCACAGCACCAGTGGATTAGAGGAGATGAAATTGTCCGAGCACAACAGATCCGGATTATGGGGGGGCTGTAATCCCTTCCGTAGGTGAGAACCTTCAGCCTTTCATTCTGCGGCTTATGATTTCATCTCGTTCTGAAAATTACAGGCACACGAATTCCCTTTAAGGACAAATTGCCACAAGATAACGGCAAACGTCTTTTCCGTTTTAAGAAAATTCGTGATCGGTCACCACCTTGAACCTCTTCAGTCCCCTGCCCTTCTCCCTTTAGCTCACCGTCTAACCCACTCCGAGATTTTGTGGCTGCATCCGCCTCAAGTTTTGTAATTAACATGTAAGGTTACAATTAAGGTTGTGTGGGGAAAATGTTGTTTTTCTAAGGGAAAGTGTAGACTTTTCAAAAGTAGTGCATTACATAGTTATGTAATTACATACATCTTTTTTGATTAGTGCCAGATTCTCTTGACATTGCTGTGTACAGTAAGAATTTTCAGTACCATCAATCTACATATTTGCACATCGGTAAATATGGTGTAAACACAGTGTACCTCTCAATAGTTAAACTTTGGGCATTTGCTGTATGTGTGGTTATAACTTTGTTGCAATGCAGTAGTTTTTGGCTCTGCATATTATATTTATTATGGTATTGATCAAAATTACAGTCCATTCTTCCATCCTGGTTCTTTCTGCTCAACCACTTTATGATGTTTAAAGTTAAGGCACTAATGTATCTGTCTGGTTTGCTTGATATTGGTTGTTTTTATACACACTTGACACCAGTTTTGAGAAAATTGTTTCAGAGTTTACAAGTCAATCGTTCACAACATTTGAATGCTTTTTCGCAGTACACTTTTTCCACTCATTTGTAATAAAGAAGTGTAAAGATGGAAAGAGGGGAGGGTGGTTTTTGTTGTGAGGGACTGGAAGAAGGGCAACAACTGGGCACTAATGTCTTATCCTTGTATTAAAAACGTTGATCATGCAGTTGGTCTCTCGGTGTACCCTCTGGAATCACTTTCACCATCAGATTTAAGCCTTCTCAGGGAGATATCAACATACCTTCATTATTTTATCACTTTTTTTTTGCAGCTACATCTTAATGGAAACAGTTGAAACCGAAAAGGACTATGTCACTGACCTTGGTAAAGTCGTCGAAGTAAGTAAATTGTATTCTGTGGGGATATACCAGCATGTACAAAAAGAGAGGGTTTGATCGTTCCGTTTTGGATTGTGATTGTTCCATTGTGGATTGCGATCATTTCGTTTTGTTAAATATTTCCCGATGAAGATTTTCAGATTCATCACCTGTAGGCATGTAGCACGTAGTGTCGGCGACACGGAGTATGCAGGCACCCATTTATTCTGTGCCAAAAACATGGATGTGTGGAACACGGAACGTACAATATCTATGAATAAATGTTGTAAATGATGAAAGCTCAGAACTGTCTTGGAACTTTTGTCAAGGTAAGAATATTTCGCTGGATACTTGGGCGGTATGAAATGAAATTCCATGGGAGCGTGCTTTCGGAAACGACAGTGGAATTTCACCGATCTGAACATTCTGTTTGATGCCACTTGTAGAGTGGTGACTTTATATATAATATTACATGTTTCACGTGACAAATTGTTGTGAAATCCCACCTGACACTTTACAGATATCTGTGGAATGTAACAATTATTTTGATGGAGGTCAAAGGTCATCTGCTTGTTCATGTAGGTCTTAACATGGCAACCTTCTAAATAAGATATCTTAAAGGTTTATTCCTGCACACCCCCCCCCCCCACTCTCATATTTGCAGTGCAGGTGTACCACACTAGATTGCAAATTATTGCCTGTAACTTTAGGGTACAGGTCAAAGGTCATGAAGGGATCAGCTGGTATCATTTTGTTATTAAGTCTTTGTCAACACGATGTCTGAGAAAGTGAGCCCTGGATTGACTTCATATTTAGTTTTTGTTTTCTCTGTGACTTTTGAAACTAAATTACATTGGTTGTGCATATATTACTTCAACATCCTTTGAAACCACTCTGCGCTTTTGCAATCCCTTTTTGTGTTTGTACCATTTAAAGTGATCTTCTCGAGTTGCACTGTTTCCTACAATAATCATAACATGAGTCCGGAATAAGTCAAACCTGGTGATTGTAATAACACAAATCGTAGGTCACTGGAGGTGTTGCAAGGGAAGACTGCAAATGAGAAGGAAATCTCCTTTTACCAGTTTTGCCGTTTGCAACATATGATAGTAAGGCAAATTGATTTTCTTTCTTTTTTTCCCTTCAATTTCATTAAATGCCCAACAACTGCAAAATTTATGAAGTACAGTATCGAGAAAATTCTTCCAATTTTATTTACTGAAACTTTGTGATGGTGGATGCATAACACCATAGGAAGTAGACCCAGAGGGGTTTTCAGTTTTTTTCAGAGAGCAATAGCTTATCCAGGTCTGTCTAGTGCACACTGAATGCTGGCCGGACCATCTGAGTGTGGTGCCAATGCTGTTTGCTGTGGATTGTACAAGAACATTTTTGGCTCCAAGTAACCCCAGATGGCACTCTCCAGGTCTTGGGAAATGCATCCAAATGTTGAGAAAGCTATTTGAAAATTTTTTAATTCTGTGAGGTTCGGGACATTTTTATAACCTGTAGGCAGGCCTAAATCTCCTCAAGAGTTTGTTAAAAGTAGCGCTGGTCGAAGAAGTTGGTCATTTAGCCAGAGGCGGTAGGCATTTTTGCATCGTGGTCTGACCCGACCAGTGCCGACTGGTAGTGGTAGTGGCAGATCAGATCTTGAAAACAATTTTACAGAGGCACATCCATTCCAGCAAACTGTCATTGCTTCTTTCCGTAGGGTTACATGGAAATACTGAAAGACTGTGAAGGTCGCCCACCAGACCTAGAAGATGGCAAAGTGAAGATGGTGTTTGGAAATATTGAACGCATATATGAATTTCATAGAGAGTAAGTTCAACTTTCATACCATTGTCCATACCACCAGTGTTATTTTGGCCATCAGCAGTGACAGATTGTTGAAAAATTTCCTAGTAATGTAAAATGTTAGGTCAAATTTGTTTTAGCTGTTGCACCCTAGTTCACTGCTTTTCTTCTTCTTCTTAACAGTACATTTCAAATGGAACTCAACAAGTGTGCTGAGGATCCGGAACGATTAGCTCCACTTTTTAAGAGATATGTAAGTTGTCTCCTTTTTCTCACCACCTCCTTGTTCCCACCACCCGAAAGCTGGTAATCGGAGTTTTGTGTACGCAAGCAAGTGTGTGAAATGTGGGTGACAGGGGGGTGTATGTCCCTCCAATTCAAGGAAAAATATATGGACAGATATCATACAAATGAGACTGCCAGGAGAATAAATCATGTCCTTTTTGCAGGCCGTGGCTTATCCTTGCAGAGCCTTGGAAGAGTGACCTCTGGCAATCGTCGAAATCTTTTATCCTGAAATTTTCTCATACAATCAGACCCCAACTCCTTGTGTTGCTTCGCACAGTCTTCCATAATTGTCATCCTCCCTAGGTCAAAATCACTAATGTCCCACTGCAGTTAGTTGAGGGATACTGTATTTCCAAGTCACGCCATACCTTGACCCCCTGAAAACAACTTTGTGATGCTACTGCAGCCATAGTAAAAGCTGAGCCTCCAAATTTGAGCACCTTGGTCAAAAACACTAAATTTGGGCAAAAGTCATCCATGCTCTGCACAGAAATATTGAACTTTGTACATCTACTCATGCAAAACACTCTCCTTCCATGAAAACTTCGATCATTTTATTCCTTTGTCCATCAGATATCAATTACAAAGTGTCTGTCTCCATAAATATTTCACACCATGAATCATCCTAATCAAAGAGGATTTGCTATGCTAGCTAGTTCTTCTTTACTATCCTATGCCAACTAGCTGTGTTATGCTACGCCAGTTTTCAAAACTGGTCGCAATAATTTTTCATTTGTGCCATTTAACGTTTCAGAAAAATTATCAGTATAACTTTTGTCTCAGATTATGCAACCGTCACACGTTGTCACCACCTTTCATGTGGTAAACAAACGCCGATTCCTGACGTATCAATTATAGATGCAGGAAGAGCCATGCTATGCTGTCAATATCACAAATATACCAGTCAAGGATCAGTCGAGGTTTCTCTTTCCAAACCATCATCTGAAAAATTGTGGAAACAATGTTTTCAGTCTGTAAGGTAGTTCCGGTGACCCTGTATGTCCTCAAACCTCAGTCCTCAAAACGCAGTACTTCAGTTTGCCCAATTTCATTTAAAGTACATTTGACATATAGAACACCTTTTGGAGTCTTGACAGAATAAATCATTAAAAATGTAGCTATTATTTCTGTCAAAATCCATCAAATATTGACCATTTTTCTAGTGTATCACGAAGAAACTTGATTCATGCGTGCAAAATTTGTGACACCGAAGAAGGGACTCACATGATCTACCTTATGTTTTGCTTTGTTTACATAAAATTTATTTCAAGGACTAGTGAGACTTTTGATACCACAAGGGTTTTAGTTTGGAACTATATCACCTCCAAAAAATGTTGATATCACTTACCAGTGTGTTAGCAAGATGACCATGATAAAGAGGTAATATTGTACAACATGCCATGTCATCATTTTTGCATTTTCATAAACTTTTGCCATATGTCAAAAACAGCAGTATATAGAAACACAATTCTAATGGATTTTTAATCAGAGTGTCACTCTGCAACTTCTGAATGAAGCCTCGTTTTTCTTAGATGCATGTCCACAAGATCAGATTACCCAGTTGCCTTCTGTAGAGCACTTTTTCACCATACAGATATGAATACAAGAATGTTATGAATGATTTCTAGATTTAAAATGTATCCATACTTTTACAAAAGATGAAAAAAAAAAAAAGAACAGTCAGTTGATGTAAACTGCTGAGTCATAGTTAAGAACCTACATCCACCGGTTTTCCAAAACCGTATTACGTACTGTATCTACACTCTCTATTATTTTCCATAATTTATGACTTGAAATATTCATGGAGGCTTTTGTCGCCAACTTACAATGCAAATGAATTTCAATGTCTCATATTTGCTAACCAAAGGAAATGTACTTTGCAGATCCAGAACCCTGGATTCATATTCTGATGATGTATTCTCAAGTTTTTTTTATTCATTGTGTGTTCATAGTAGATAGAAGTTAATACTTGTAGGGATGCATTATATTTCTTTGTTTAATTGATGCTGAACTTGCTGATGGGCAGTGCTGACAATTTTCTTTTAGTAACTGACACATTTGTTATATTTAATCACCAACCCATTGAAGGACATGAGCTGTCCATTTGGCATTGTTAAGAATGCCAAAAAAAGGCATAAGTGCCTTTAATGATTTTGCCATAATATATGCCATGAAATATCCATGGAGATTTTAAGTGTGACATACTATCGAAATGAATTTGAAGGTTGCGTTTTGCTGAAGAAGTTCACTTTTTCACTTCTTGAAATCGTGGATTGTGCTTCAAAAGGCCAATTTTATCTTGCTTAAATTCTCATGGCCTGTGGTTTCCCAGTTATGGTATCGTGCCACATATCATGAATGAGGGATTTCATGACCTTGGACATACAACTTTCCCTGGACTGTCCCTACCCAGAAATGCCCCCCTGGACAAATTCCCCCCTCACAGCTTTCCCTCTGACAATTACCGACACTGAGAATTCTGCATCGGGCAGCTCCCCCCCCCCCCATGACAATTCCGTCGTAAAGAGGGTTGGGGTTAAGTTTAGGGAAGGTGGGAATTGTTCGAGGGGACATTATCCTGGTTGGGAATTTTTTCCGCATGAGGATTCTCCAAGGGGAAGTTGTCCAGGTGGGGATAGACCAGGGGGGCGATTGCCCGAGATTGTCGAAGAGTGTTCAACTAGCTTACTAAGTAGATTTGTATGGAGAGTAATTTGTATCAGTTGGACAGGCGACTTCCATAACACCAAAATTTTCTTGTTTGTAATTAATTGTTATGAGCATTGATGCACCAATTTTCTTCACTTGGCACAAATGAGTAGTAAGCATACTGTTAAGACCAATGAAGGAAAGTCCTCCAACTATCAGAATTTCACATTCTACATTTGGAAATGCCCTGGAGACAGGAATTCATTGTGTGTTTGTAAAGGTGTATCAGCATTATAAACTTCATGATCAATGCAATGTACATGAAGCAATGTATGGCACCATAATTTCCAACAGAAGTAACTCATAGTCTTCTTATCGGTGAACCTTTTTTTTTTTTTTTGTGCCAGTGCTATTCAGTATTCTCATCTGCATAACGTAACCACGTCAGGTGGACGTGACGTATGTTTGGTCGAGGCAACCACTCAATTTGGAGCTGGGACAGTGTTCTCACTCTTACAATTTTTTTTCTGCAGACGAAGGAAAAATATTTTTTCTCAAACACTGCACACAATATATGCTTTGTAGTCACATCGTATAAAGCAAAGTCACATCGTATAAAGCAAACATATACAGGCAGGCTGTCATGCATTGACATCTTTCATTGCAAACTGGTTGAGCTGTCAAGTAAAATGGTACCATTTTCTTCAAGAAACCTCGGATCCACATGTGTGCATTTCTTTGAATGTTATTTTACAAACAGCTTTGCATCTCAGCATGAAGAAAGACCAGTTTACCGAGGCAGTGTGTGTTTTACTGGGCACACCAGTTTATAGGTTCAAGACTCCCCATTTTTCTGCCTTTGGCATCCACAGGCAAAAGAGATCCACTTTTATTTCAGAAAATGTGACTGAAATCATTTCAAAGGATTCCGAAATCTTTCCATCAAGAGATGCAAACAGTGAATATATTCTGCTCCAAAGGACATCTATTAATCTTAAGAGTTTAAAGGTAGGAAGTGGCAAACTTCATCAAGAGCGGTGACAAAGTGTTTGTCATTTATTTGTTTATTTAAGTCACCAAATGACCATTTAAACTTTGAATTGAAAACTTTGAAACTATGAACCTTTGTTTTGTTTTCATTTTGTAGGAACGTCGCTTGCACATGTATGTGGTTTACTGCCAGAACAAGCCCAAGTCAGAGTATATTGTAAATGAATATGAGTCTTTCTTCGACGTGAGTCTATCGTTCCATATTTGTTATTAATATGTTTTATTGTTTCCTTGCAAAAGGCCCAAAGGAGCAGCAACCATTTTGATGGTGCGTGCATATGTGAGGATCATTTGCGTCGATATTCTATATTGGGAAGAACGACCGAAATTGACGTCAGACATAATGATGTAACTTTCTTTTGAAAAGAGTTCCTCATGGTATTTGTGTTTGGTAGTGGTTTATGGTCACTTGAGATCAACAGAGGTCAACTTCTGAAAGCATAAGCAAAGTACCTCAATAAGTTCAAGTTTCCTCAACTTCAGACTGTGGTTTGTAGGTAACAGTGAATGTATACTTTATTAATTGATGTGCAATGAGGTCAAAGGTCGTGTTAGTCCAGAAGAGTTTTCTAGTCTATAGCTTTTGAAAAAGAGTTGTATCAAAAAGTGATAAACATTGCTAACTTTATATGTCAATAAATGTTGCCTGAACTTAAACCTTGGTATGATACTTGCACTTATTAAGTCAATAATTATTGTTTGATGTACCATACATGATAGTTAACAATGGTCAAAGTTGAAAATGTCAACAACAATATCTCCATACGCTAAAGTTGAGTGAGCGACAACAAACTTGTAGGTAGACAGTGGTGGATAGGGGATTCCGGTTGTTTCCTGTGGTGATCAGTTTAACTTGTTGTGGAATTTAGTCTTGTGTGGACAGACAGTGAATTCTGAAAAGTCCTGAAGTACATTTCGGTCAGCGAATCATTGTGCACTTTGTTTCTCATATGGTAAAGAATGAAAAGGTCCTTTGACTTTTTGATGTTTACTTCAATTTAAAAGTTGAGTATCAGGAAGCCCCATAAGGGTCATTCAGCATGTTGATAGCGGATGAACACAGGCGAGACTCGAATGTTGTAGCTCTCAGTTTGCTAGGTACAGTAGTCATCCTCTCACTTTTAAATTGTTTCTTGCCTCTGATACAAAATTAATTAAATCTAGAATATGAGTTGTACTGGGAATTGCCTGGTCATGTAGTTTGTTCTTCATCAAATGTTTCAGGGAAGAAAAAGTAGGGAAAAAGATCACCTGTCACAAAATCTGAAAGAGAAGTATGCATTCATATTCCAGATGTTTGAATATGAAAAATGTCTTGTCATTTTTGTTGGCCCTGCAATATCTTAACCCTCCAAGAAAACATAGCAGTCAATCACCATTATGTGAAATCAAAGGGAACAATGGGAATGGATATGAATATTCATGTATGCAAAAATGGGGCATGAGCAGTGTTCTTTTGTAGTGGCTATGACATATTCCGTGGAATTCGACTTTCGTCGACAAATTTTCGACCGACATTCCCGCTTTAACACTGCTCATCTCTCTCTTTCTCTCCAGGAGTTGCGTGTAAAGTTGAACCATAAACTGAGTCTTTCTGATCTTCTGATCAAACCAGTGCAACGTATTATGAAATATCAACTTCTCTTAAAGGTAAAATGACAATCATAGCATCATACCTCATGTCTCGGTGGACACAATATCTTACGTGTCGTATGTGGGTGACATATATATGATTCTAAGGGATTGTACATTGTGTGGGTGGCTGAGTGCATGTAGGTGACTGTGCATGTAGGTGACTGAGCATGGAGTTGACCGAAAGCTGAAATTTTTTTTTTCTCTTCTGTAATGTCAAAGGTCATTTGAGATCAGAAGAATGAAATTGTAAATTGTTATCTAGATCATTTAACATCGATAGGTCTCTTGTTTGATGTTTGCTGAAAGCAATTGGGGATATCTTGCACAGCAAGCCAAGCGCAATTCCGTATTGGCTATGAAAGTGTACTAAATGTAATAGAAGAGGAACCTTTTTTTTTTGGTTTGGATATGATGAAGGCACATGTTCATATAGCCGTCAGTAAGTGATACTTCAGAGAAGTGTTTAATGAGCAGTAGCTCCATAGAGGAGCATGGACAGACTTGTCAATTTTGTATGTGTATATTCCATGTCAGTGTAAGTTTTACAGTATCCCAATGCATTTGCACTTTGCACATTAGTTCCGCTGATGAGCTAGGCAGTGCTGCATGTCAGATGCGTCGCATCAGCAAAACGTGCATTCTTGCATCCTCTGGCCGTGTCCGAGTTGGGTTCAAATGGCATGGGAAATGCGTGTGTAAAATGTTCACTGGTTTAGTAATTCATTTTAGTTTATTATCGGTGAGTATGTTTATAAATTGCATTTAAACCTAAGTGGAGGGAGTTTCACATCCCCACACCCCCCTTTTTTTTTTTTTCAATGCCACATTGATTATTTTGTTTTAGTATCAAAGACAGAATGTTTGACTTAAAATGTGAACTAAAAAATGTAGACTGCAGAACATATCTTTTCAAGTCTTTAGCGATGTCTTTGTGACATAGCACTTAATGATACAGTGATGAGGTACGTAAAAGAGTTGACTGTGCTGCCAGCAGGCCTTTCATGTTCCTGTCTTAAAAAAAATCCTCATGCCCAAATTTTCTGAAGAGTTAGGTCGGAAAACGGTATTTTCTTTTTTATTTCACTTTGCCTCTTTAATGGGGGTAGATTATCAGGTGCATTTGTTGCTACTTCCAGGAGTTTTACTACTAGCACATCAAGCCCATCCTTATGGATTAATGGGGAACATCAGCTTGGTTATCTAACATACTATTGGAGGAAGAGTTTGGCAGGGTATTTTTGAGGAAGAGTACTACTGCCACTGTGATGTGCAAAATAAAAAAAGCATTCTTCATCCGCCAGGATCCTTTAGATAAAAAAAGAAAAATGAGAAAGGCATAACCATTATGCATAAAAAATCTAAAAATGTAGTTCGCCACTTTGAGGGATTGTTTGTCTTTCTTTTAACAATAGATATTGAGTAAACCATATGAAATAAGCTTCCCTTTAAAGTGTGGTAAACATGTTGATGAAGTAGAAGGGTGTCACTAGTATCCCTTCCAGAATGAAACACTTGGAGTAAAACATCAGATGTAGTGGGTTTATCCTGTGCACACGAGACTACTTTACACAAAGACAAACATATTAATATGGCATGCATTGCCTCTACATCTTCAGCAGACAATCGAAATCTTCATGAACACTTTTCAAATCAAAGTACAAAACATTGACTTCTTTCTGTAATTTCAATGGAAAGATATGATACTGTTTTCAGCATCAAGTTTAACTCCAAAGGAAGTTGTTCAAATTATATCCACTTCTACTTTTTTTAACACCTGATTGCCATCAGGCAGTCCCTGGAATCTTGTGAGGGTTGCTCCAAATATCTTCTGAAGGAAAAATGAAAAAAGAAAGAAAAAAGGAGCATGTCTCCAGTGATATCGATGAGGTAGTACGTTTGTGTCGGTAGTTTAAACGTTTCTGCTTCTCTTTCACAGGACTTCCTTAAACAGACGCAGAAGGCTGGTCTAGATACAGTAGCCCTTGAGGTAACATTTTGTCAAAAACTTACCAATGAAAAATTATCATCATCTTTGGCAAAATGTGGATTTCAGTTGGATGATGCATTTTGAGGACAATTTGCTGGTTTGTTGGTTTGAATATGCTTGTATGCTGTTGCCATAATGTGGCAAGTAAAGGGAGTTCTTAAGACGGTTTTGTACGGAGTGCAATGAAAAGTTAAAATGTTCTTTATGTTGATGTGCAATACTTCAGTAAGTACACTTATTCAACATCCATTACGTTTGTTTTCAACTCGACAGTCGGAACTGTTTCCAGCCCAAACATTTTTGTACTACCAGTTTTGTGTTCAATTTTACTATAAACTTATGGTCACCTTTTTTTTTTCTGAAAATTGCAAGAGTAGGTGCCTCCAACAAGGGGCATATAGTCACATGTATTTGGACAAACGACTGGTGCTATGCCGTAGTCCACCAGAGCAAAATATAAATTGTGTCAGTTCTACGAGAACGTGTAGGCACGCTTTGCATGTGTCAACACCATCATCTTGTCATACAGTATTATATGATCCAACATATACGCCCTGATTGGACAGCAGTAGTCACATGGCAAACAACGTAGATCCTTTATCGTGACCCGTGATCGGAATGATCGCTGGGGATTAATACCATTGAGCAGTGTGTGCAGGGAAAGGTATCAATATTTGGCAAATGCAAAACCACTGGTTTCTGAGATTCTGCAGCATTGCTGCTTCTGTTTGAAATTTCTTTTGCTACGACACTTCTTCAAAATATACGTGTTTGATATTTATTCATTTTTTTTTTCTTGCTTTATGTTTCATTTCAGACGGCGGTACGTATCATGTGTGTTGTCCCTAAGCAAGCCAATGACATGATGGCCGTGAGCAGACTACAAGGCTGGGATGTAAGTAATCTACTAACTAACCCTGTAGAGAAAATAACTTGCTTCTCACTCTCCATGGCAGTGTTCAATAATTCATAACTTTTGTGATACTACGGCAGTGTTCTCCACAAGGAGCTCCCAGAGGATGGTCCGCCATGAGTGATGATTGTCACCCGCTGAAATGGTAACTGCCATCTAAAAAATCCTCCTTGAAAAACTGCCATTTGGTGTCCAAAAATGTTGACAATTGGCTACCACTATTTTAAGTGGAGCAAGAACTTGCATCTAGGTAGCATCGTTTAGCATCACAGGTATCAAAAATTTTTGGTGGGGACGCTGAGCTGAAGGGGACACCCCCTCTCCTCAAATCTTTTACCCCAGCAATCACTCCACATGGCATACGTACATCGCCATTCTCCTCTCTTTAATAGCTATGAAGGACACTGCACTGATAGGCAAGGCTTGACGCAGATGCTGAATTTCAGCAGCTGGAAAAGTCGATCGATGTCAAACTTGCTATATAAAGGCCACAGTTTGTCGACGATCACCGTTGGCTGTGTCATGCACAGGGAAGTTGCCAAGCCAGTTGGGCCTAACCGCCAATGGCTCTTGCCAACCAGCGTGGAGCCTAAAACTACTGGTTTCCGACTGGCACTATAATTATGACTATCAGATAAAATGTGCCAGAAAAAAAAAAACATAAATTTTAACATACCATTTGACCAGGAATTGTGCCCACAAATCATCATGTGAATGTGATTTTGAGCATCATGATACTCAGATTTTGAAATTCTTGAAGTCATAAGACATGTAAGGTACATAGGAGTATAGTCATACCGCAGGGCTCCTCAGCCCTAACATACCAGAAGTAGCCATCTGTACTGGGCAAGCACTGGACAAGTAAAAAAATTGAAAAGGAGGGGAAAATGAAAACCTGAATGGCTGAAATATAGGCTAAGGGGTAGGGTGAGGTACATTTTCCAGTTCAAACAGTAAGCTGGAAGTCAAACTGGGTTGGTGATCACCCAATCCATAATATCATATCATGCATTTTGACAAGTCTGTCGACTTATATCCCCTGCCTTTTCTAATGTCTCTGACCACATCCTAACCACCCTTGTCAGGTGTATCAGATATGGTATACATGTCTCGAGACACGAATGTGAAACCCTAGTAAACAAAGCTATGGATTTGGTGCTGGCGACAACACTGGTCATGCATATTGATGAGTAGAAGGGTTTAACGAGATAAGTTGTTTCGCATGACAACCCGCATGAAAACATGAGTCTATGCAAAGGGAAGACTTGTCAAGTCCCATTTTTTGCTGTGCCATAATGTTGTAACTCAATCACAGGGTCAGATCATGCCTGAAAATGCAGTCACCATTTCCAGATCTGACCCTGTGTAACCAATCTTTTAAACTAGATTTTACGTATTTACCGTGTCTGAGGGCTTACTGTCTTCTACACAAACTCCACAGGTAATATTGGTAGACATATAGCTCTAAACAACAGCCTCAGCATACGTGGTGAACTCTGCTGTGTGTGTGTGAAATGTCAAGGGGGAGGTTTTATGAAAGGAATTGCTCTCATAATCTAAGTGGCTTTTTATCTAATAGTGTGTTATGTAAGTCTCATTGATGTTAGTTTGACATTTAACTTTTCTTCTTCTTTTCCTTTTTTTGTGCAGGGCAAAATAAACGCTCAAGGTCCTCTACTAAGGCAAGGAACACTTTCTGTGTCGGAGAGCATCTCCGCACCTAAGTGGAAAGAAAGAAGAATATTTCTTTTCGAGCAAATTATTATTCTAAGTGAACCACTGGAGAAGAAAAAGGGCTTCAGCAATCCTGGTTACATATTTAAAAACAGCATGAAGGTGAGTGGGTGTTTAAGAATGCCTTCTGTGTCGGAAAGTAACTCATCATCTGAACGGAAAGAAAGAACATTTCTCTTTGAGCAAATTATTATACTAAGTGAACCTCTGGAGGAGAGAAAAAGGGGTTTCAGCAGTCCAGGTTGCATGTTTGAAATCAGCTTGAAGGTGAGTGGGTGGTGGGGAACTTGAGGAGATGTTTTGCCTGCCATGTTACTTTGTTATTTGTTTTGAGAGGTCACCAAAGGCCAGGTGAAGTTTAGAAGGACAAAATGTGAACACCATACCAACCGGGTTGTTGTCATCATCACACGTTGGGCACAAGTGGGCTGTAATGGAAGTTGAGTCTGCCTTGGGGTTCCTCAGACTAAACCACTTGAGAATATTCAAAGTGGTCTAGTCTAAGGAAGTCCACAGCAGACTTAACTTCCATTTACATCGCCATTCAGCAGCCATTCCCTAACATTGTTGGGATACTGCCGTCGTCACTTTCGCCTCTGGAAACCGTCATTAGCTATCACTGAGAGAGATCTTTTTATACTGATATAGTTACATCAGTACTCCAGTATTAGTACCATTGGAAACTTTTCACTGTACGTCAAAACACTGCCAGAGATTTTGTGATTTTTAACCGATAGCTCTCAATCAGCAATTTTTCGGCATGAAGAGAATCATGTTCCAAGTGTAAACTTTTCTCTCACTGACATCATGGTAGTTGAAAAGACTGTGGAGACTTATTCTGACATTTCATGAATTTGTGTTGCAACATGAAACATTCTGTTTCAGTACATGCTACCTTAAAGTAATGCCTTCTTAGATTGACAATACCAAGGGCACTAGATCAGTCCACATGTACATGTTTCTGTTTTTGATTCCTTGCCGAAGGCAGAAGGAATCTATGCGATGGTGATGTTGTGTGTGTGTGTGTGTGTGTGTGAGGGTGTGTGTGTATGTGACACTTCTTGTAAACACGATATCTCAAGAAGGGTAACCATGACTGATGTCATACTTGGTGTGTGGGTTGGTCATATTGAGTAGATGATCCCTATTGTTTTTGGTGGAGGTCAAAGGTCATTTGGGGTCACCAGAGGTCAAAATGTGAAAACCTTGTAAACACAATATCTCAAGAACGGTAACTGGACTGATGTCATACTTGGTGTGTGGGTTGTTCATATTGAGTAGATGATCCCTATTGTTTTTAGTGGAGGTCAAAGGTCATTTGAGGTCACTAGAGGTCAAAATGTGAAAACCTTGTAAACACGATATCTCAAGAACGGTAACTGTGTCTGATGTCATACTTGGTGTGTGGGTTAGTCATATTGAGTAGATGATCCCTATTGTTTTTAGTGGAGGTCAAAGGTCATTTGAGGTCACCAGAGGTCAAAATGTGAAAACCTTGTAAACACGATATCTCAAGAACGGTAACTGTGTCTGATATTATGCATGGTGTGTGGGTTAGACATGTTGAGTAGATGATCCCTATCGTTTTTGATGGCAGTTAAAGGTCATTTGAGGTCAATGGAGGTCAAACTGTAAAAACCTTGTAAACACAGTATCTCTAGAAGGGTAAGTGTGACTGATGTTATACTTGGTGTGTGGGTTAGTCATATTGAGTAGATGACTCCTATTGTTTTTGTGGAGGTCAAAGGTTTGAGGTCCCCAGAGGTGAAAATTTTCTAGCACATTATCTCCAGAAAAGTAATGTTGACTGATGTCATACTTGATGTGTAGGTTCCCCATACTGTGTAGGTGATCCTTATTGCTTTTAGTGGATGTCAAATGTCATTTGAGGTCACCAAAATAAAGGTTATTTGGGTTAAAGGCTTATTAATGTGGTGTTTCAAGACCAGTAATTGCAGTTGATCTCATACTTGTCATGTGAATAATTCATGCTTGTTATAATATAACCGTGTGGCAAGGAATCACAAAGCCTTTTGGCTTTCTGGGTTTTTTTTCTGTTAGTCTCTTGACTTCCTTTGTAGCAACGCTTTGGCTAAGACCTCTTGTTAGATGGGATTGGTAACGGCCATCTCTTGCACTGTTTGGGCATGAGTGAATGTCAGATTAACTTACCTTTGCAGCTGTAATCATCACATCTTCATTGTTTTATCGGTTTGAGTCAGATACATCAGTACCAGCACATGACTCTGTCCTCACACCCCTTTCGACTTGCACCCTGTCATACTGCATGCACCATCTGATGTGAGTCACCGCTGTGAAGACAACTTTCACTTTTGTTCCTCCTTCAGGTCAACGAGATGAAGTTGGTAGATGACGGAGAACCGCTGAGGTTTAAAATCGCCAAGAGGGGCGCTGAGGAGTTGTTGATGCAGGCCGAGAACGATGAAGAAAAAGAAAGCTGGGTGAACGAACTGGAAAACCTCCTCCAGCAACAGCAGAACTTCCTGAGAGGTACTGTTTTTTTTTTTTGTCTTCTTTTTAGTTTTAACTTTAACAAAATTGAAAAGGTGGACTCTGTTCACTCGGACAGAATAAGAGCATAAGCTCATAAAGAGTTTGAGCTCTTAAAGAGAATCATATCTGCCAAGACCTATCAAGGGATCTGAAGATGTTTTTGAGTAAATATTCAACTTTTTGAGGGTCACAGGTACTAAAACTCTTCAACGACTTGCTTTGATTTATGCGAAAATGTATCAACAGCAGCAGAGACTCTCCCATAGACTGACTGAAAGGGACACCAAATATAAAAAATTAACCCCTCATGTATGTCTTTGTTTTTCTTTGAAATTGAAGTATAGAGAAAACTTAATATTTGGTTTACTGTCGACTGACCTTAAAATGTCATGGAAAAATTGAAGTCACGTCTCTTAGACTGTTTGTTAAGTTTTCTTTTGCGACAGCCGACATTGTAAAGAAATGCAAAGGATGCTTCACTGCAGCAGTCGTGTCTGTTTGACTACTTCACAAACTTCCCATAATGCAATGTGCAACTGTGAAATCGATATTTCTTTGATACTCCATGCGGATGTTTGAACAGAGAGTGTCGTCGAGAGACGGTTTTCACCAACAAAAGGGAGGGAGGTTTTCCAAACTTTTTATGAAATTTGAATCTGGAGTGGCTAATCCTGTTGTATAAGGAATTTCCCATATGTATTGACACCTGCAAAACCTAACAAATCTTCAGCAATTTGATTAAGTGACATATCTTAACAAGGAAGGAGATTATTCAAAAGACTTTCATTGAGTGTATATCACCCTCCCCTCCCAGAGATTCAAGCCAACCAGGAAGCATGCTGGTGTGTAGCAAAAACCTGGTAACTTAGGCAAGTTTAATTCTGGCTACATTGATGTCTTAGCAAGGGTCATAGCAGGTATTGAATGCACTTTCCAGACAAAATTCCCCTCTCCCATTCCCTGCGTGTACGCATCAGTTTTGTTAAAAAGATGAAATTCACAGAGAAGTGAAATTCATAGTAAAGTGCATTTGAGACAAATTTTGATGTCATCGTGGAGGGCAGAGGATCTTGGCTATAACTTTAATCCGCTAGGCCCCCCCCTCGATGAAGGTGGTCACCATTTTTCAATCAAATTTTAGACCATGCACCCTCAGTGAAAGTCAACCCTTCTAATATTCCTATTTTGAACATCTGGAGATGATGCGCAGCTGTTTCACCTTAAAAGACCACCCTCAGATGTACCCAGCCTTTACTTCACAGGCTTTACTTCCCACTGAATTTCACAAAAAGGGATGTGTGGGGGGCTTGGAATGTACATGAACGAAACGAAAGAAAGTGGCGTCGAGTAATGCCAAAAATGTAAATATGTAAGATTCAATGAAAGAGTTATTTGTGTTACATAATTGAAGTGAGAATGGTTTGTTCATTTCATCGTAGTTTTCATGAATCGTATTCCACTGCTAAACTCTTCTGTGCAAATTTTCTTCATCTTAAAGCAATCGCTGATAAGATGTAAGAGATTCCTGTGGATCCAACCACATTGCAGTAAAATAAGTCTAGCTCCACATCTGGTAGTTACACAAATTGTCAAAGAAATTTAGTTTCACCTCGCTTGTAGTAGCTGTGTGTATATGACAGCATTCCCATATTCATGGAAATCTAGAGAGGTCTTGAAAATTTGGAAAATTATTCCAAGGCCTGGAAAAGTTAAAATTCAGGGAAATTGTGTGAATTTCCTGTAAAAGTCATGGAAATGTTTACAAAGACATATTGTTCCTTTCTTGCTTGTAACATCGAAACAATGTTTTTACTCATAATGTAAAAATTTGTCATTCCATTCACCTCATATTGTTTTGCCTTTTGCTGTTCTGGTTAGAAATTTTTTTGCTTGTTGTCAGGAGGAAGGTGATGAAAATTTTTTCTTTGGTCCTGGGAAAATCCCGAAAAATCCCCTATAAAATGCAAGACCCCTGATATGAATGACTACAATGTGAAAGAGTGTTCAATCACTTATTTTCCAAAACCAAATTGACTCATTTTGTTGCTCATCCATTGATGTTGATTGATCCTCTCAGGTTGACCATTTGTCATAAGCATGTGAAGAAAACTTGACAGTTTTTGGAAAAATTGATTGAGTTTTGCAAAATAAGTCAAGTTGCCCTTCGAAACAGTTCATTTCTGTAAACATTCTTTTGTGACTTTTATGTAAACTTGTCGAGATGTTTGTTCTGAGTGAAGTTACTTTTCATTCTTTCCACTACAGCACTACAATCCCCCATCGCATATCAAAACAAACAGATGGGTTTGGACAGTGGGTGAGCCATGTTTTTCTTTTCGTATATTTCTTCTTCCTCATTTCAATTTTGACCATTTTACCATAGTTGAAGCTGCAATTCAAATTTTTAAACTTACATTTAACCCTTTCATATTTCTTTTATGTCATGATAACATGTATGTAGTCTAGTGTTTCATGCATTCACGTTGCAAGTTTTTTTTTTTTCAAAATTGATGCATTGACTTCCAGGTGGTCAGTGTGAGTCTGTATATTATTAACTGTTGAAGGCAGGAATTTGCTGAAGATTGGTGGTGAGTACAGTCAAGAAAGTTAGTGTGTTTAAAAGAATAGGCCCGACAACATTCAAAATGTAAACAACTTTGGATCTGCTCCAAATCTTCGTGTACAGATTCTGATCTTTTGAAACCGTCAAAATGTTTTAATAGGCTGACCAAGCGTACAACGTAGAAGTCACATAGAAGTAAGGGACGCCAAACCCGTTGTGTGACTTTTACGTCATGATGCTGTGATTGTGGATTACCCATGAGCCTGTCTCAAAGGCTTTTTTTTATCGTAAAATGTTCTAATGCAATATTGCTGTGGACCAAGTGGGATTTACTTTTATGGAAAACTGCCTCATATGGTCTTTATTGAACATTCTCCATTTTGTGGAAGGGGTTTGGTATGGTCTGTATTCTTTTGAGGAGGATACCATATCATGCACTGAGCAAGTGAAATGCTGAATTAGAAATAGCCCTATGTTCAGTACTAGTATTCATGCATGCAGTAGATCACATAAAAACGACCGTACATATCACATCCTCAGAGGTCTGCCTATATGATTTTGAGTGCCAGATGATTTTAGCATGTCCAATTTGGTGCAATCCAGCTTCAAATTAGCTTTCTGGGAGAAAGTATGCTACTGAGTTGAAAAATGGAAAAGTACCATTTTTGGGTGAGTTGTGGGTGAAATGCACAAGTGCCGGGTACTGACACCAGATGCCACTCGGCATGGGCACATTCTTGTATTCTACTCTTCATCCTTTCTCCCTAGTCACTGCCTCTCATCTCATCTTGTTACCTCTCAACTCTTCAACCGAGGTAGAAGTGACTCATATTACTTACAGTATCATCTCAGTGAATTGTCCTCCATGTACTTCTAGTAACCTTCCAAACAATGGAGTCATATCAAACCACAAGTGAGAGTATAAGTTCAAAGAAAGTTGAAAGTCATATTTTACATGATAATAATGGAATACCACATTCTCCCCCTCCCCCCACCTCACTAATTGTACACTGTAAGAAAAGTATGTACCAAAACAGTGAGCAAATCAAAGTAAGATTGAAATACTTCATCAGTTACAAAATGGTAAGTCTGTGACTGGATAGGTGGCGTCCTATTTCTAATGGGTCGGACTGGAATTCTTTGAAGGGACTGCTGGGAAAGTCTGGCCGATTGAAGCGATGGTCATGGTCTGGAACATAATCATGTATACTGTTTCCTGATCGATGATTGATAAGAAACCATTTTCCCACGTTAATTGTGAGAGTCTGCCCATGTTCTGTTAAAGGCTCTCTGTGAGAGGTGATTGAAGTATGGGAGGACTAATGACATTAGTTATCTGGATCAGAACCATGAACTTGGCAAAGTAAAGAAAACGTATGGAGAAGTATGAAGAAGTATTAAAACCTAATCTGCTTGTAATTCAAATAATGCTGGTAGCCATAGCGGCATCAATACGTGATAGCAAGGTTTCTCTGGAATTGACCATTGTTTGATTATCTCCCATGAAGTAACGTAGGTATTGTTTTTGAGTTGATCTCCCATTGTTTTGGGGGGGTTTTTTTGTAGTTGTGAACTACATCAAACATAATTTTTTGCGCTTTCTTTCTCTAAATCGAGCATTTTTTCATGTCGTGTCCCACGAGATAATATTCACGAGTATGTGTTTTATGCCTCTCCTTAACTTTGCAGCAGCAATTTTGTTGGTTGAAGGCCATCAATGTCAACTTTTCAATTTTGTCAAAGAGCGCCTTAGTAGAGAAAAAAAAACTTTAATAGTTGAATTTCTTATGTTGTGACCCACTAGGTAAAATTCATGTGTAAGTATTTTATGCCTCCCCCTAGCTTGAACATGGAATGTTAATTGTTTGGTCGAAGGTCATCAATATTTATCTGGACTCTGCAGGTTGACATTGATGGCCTTCAACCAACAACATTCCTCCTGCAAAGTTAAGGAGAGGCATAAAACACATACTCATGAGTATTACCTTGCAGGACACAACCTAAGAAAAATTCAAAAATTAACAGTTTTTTTCTCTCTACAGGGGTGCTTTCTAACAAAAATTGTCATTGGCAAATTGTATTTTACTACAAATCTGTTAAATAGGCATGCTTAGAACTACTCGTTTTAGAGACAGAAAGGACAATAAGGACAATAACTTATTAATAAGTATTAAAGATGTATTTTACTACTTATCAGATCATTTTTTTACCATAATCTGTGAAACAGAGATGCTTCTACAAGTTCTACTCACTTTGGAGAAAGAGAGAGCAAAAAGTTTATGTAATATGTATTTTACCCTATCCTCCTTTAAATACCCAAGAAACTCAAGAAGTTAATATCTGGATGATCTCAGTAAATTGAGGTTATGTATGAGTGCGATTCACTGAAGAAAGGAAAAATTTGGTTGCGAACTTTCTACATACCTTTTCATAAATGTACTTGCCTTTACACTGTATGTCCTATTTACAGTACCCCTCACACTTCTGGTCACTTTGGATCACCAATGCAGAAATGCACTGCATATCTTGTGTTGAGAGTTGTTTTTCACATCGGGAGGGTATCCCTTAGCCAAATTGACCCAACTTTTTGTAGATATTTGTGTGGTCTAGAGGAATGAATCAGGGGATCTTTTTAGTAGCTTGTAGCATGAGGGAACCTGAGAAACAGTCCTCTATTGTATGACGATCCATGCTCACCTTCGGTGTAATTGTCCGTCATGTTCTAGTGGGGATGAATGGAGTCAACAGCGGTCAACTTGTTGGAAAAGAAATGGTAGGCATGGTCATGGAATCCATAATACCCCTCGCCTTCCCCTCTATGGATTGCAAGAAGCCTGTTGCACGCTCTGGAGGCCAAAGGTTACCTGTAGAAACATGACAAAAATCAGGCGGGAGCTTTCAAGTGGCACAGCATTGTCGTGTCGAATCATAACATTCAGTCCATGAAGCCAGACAACAGTTTATGCCTGTGCATGTTACTTTCAGTATGTTATTTTTTTATAGCATCTCACATAAATCTTTTTCTATGTGTTACTTAGATCAGGTATGTCATTCAATCTCATCGATTTGTAAGTTGAGACAGACTGGAAGTATCAATTTAATATCATCTTAATCAAAATGACAGATTATTCCTGCCATTCTATTTTATATTTGTTCTCACACAGCTTCAGGAAAGGTGTTTTATTTTGCCTTTTTTTTTGTTTTGCTATTGCATAACAATAAGTTGATCTAACCAGACACCGTCTGTTACTATTACAGGTTGGATTCCCTGGGACTGCCACCGGCCCCCGTCCCCGCCCCGTCTGGCCCCGCCAGCACCAAATTACGCAAAGCTAATTCACAAAACGAAGGTTCTACGTCACTTCAAAAACAGCATGTACAGTTTAGCAGCTTAAAGAACAACCGAAGAAAAAATCAGACTGCACCTGCGGCAATTTCGTTGCCAGAACTCAAAGACAAGGATAAAGCGGGATCACACTCGAAACGTAAATCTGACGGAAAATCCACAGAGGCCAAAGGAGGTGCAAAAGGTACGACTTCCAAACATGTGGGAGAAAAAGATGACCTTCCCAATTCACCGTCATTTAAACGTAAATTTTTGGATGGGCTTTTCCATTCCTTCAGACCAAGTAAATCAAGGGATACAAGTCCCATGGGATCAAAAGAGAGTTTGCATAAAGGTAGCAAAGAGTCGGGTTCTTCAAAAGAGAGTCTGAGTAAAAATAGTCATAAGTCGTCTCCAACGTCGAGTCAGAAAGACCTCGTCGAGTCAAACCTCGACAAAAACCCCCTGATGCGGACACAAAGTGCTCATGGAGGGAGTTTACCGGCTGAAGATAAAAGCAGCCTTTCCTTAGGTGGTAATGCTAGGTGTGATGTCATTAGTCCTTCAAGGGACAGTGGAGTGTCCTTACGGTCCAAGAGGGCATCCACGGGGTCCATCCAAAAGGACACTCCTGTGGATGTGATTAGGCAGACTGGTAACTCCCAGTCAGATACCAGAGCAACAAAGGAAAACGGTGCCAAGGACTTACTTCACCTCCAACAGTGTAGGCTGAGTTTGACATCTGCCTCCAGTTCAGAGCCAGACGAGGCGTTTGTGAGTAAGAACAACTGAAAGCTTTGTATTCTAGATGATGGTAGCTGCACTCATGCACCACCGATAAAGACACGATGCACTTTTTTTATCGACATTGTCATCATCTGTTTTTCTTTTGTGTGCGTGATTTTTTTTTCTCTTCCATACATCCACACTTCATGTAGCCGCCTTTACTGTGTCGTCTGGTATAACCCTCCGTTCTCATTCCTAACATTTCTTTAACGAGCAGAGGATCCGTTTCCTCCGCGTACATGCCTGCAGTCGGTAGCTCTTTGTGGTCGGCCCATGTTCCGCTTTGATCGGTGGCCCACGGACCAGGACGTCTTTACACTGTGGGCTGCATCGGTCATAATCCATAAGGATGGCATCTCCTATTGTGGTGTGTTTGGTTCAGTTTTGATGAGTTTTTCGTCAAGCTTTTTTTTTTTTTTTTTTTTGCTTTGTTGTCATATGCCGTGCAATGTGTGTATTTCCTTTTGTCCTTCTGAATGGCCTTGGCGGTATGTGCATGCGATTGGCCGAGAATTCACGATGCATCCATTTAAAGTTTTATAGAGTTTTGGAATAATCAGCAGGCATGCAACTCTTATATCAAACGATACATGTGTGACCTTTGTGAACAGATACGAAGCGACTCTTTTTCTGTGGCCTA
The DNA here is from genome assembly GCA_021234535.1 of Stichopus chloronotus. Taxonomy (NCBI): domain Eukaryota; kingdom Metazoa; phylum Echinodermata; class Holothuroidea; order Aspidochirotida; family Stichopodidae; genus Stichopus; species Stichopus chloronotus. The sequence continues at coordinate 7,460,099 of CM037848.1, read as the reverse complement.
TTGAAGGGAAATGGGGCATTTACTGTGCACTAACATGGCATACAAAGGAAATACCTTTAATCGTTGTTAAAGCAATTTGGCTCAAACATCTCCTAAAGTATCATTTACTCAAAACATTGTGCATAAGATGAGTTACAGAATATGCATCATTTCGATTTTTGAAAGTTTGGATGAACAAGTTGTTCTTGAGCAACAAAGAACTGAATTTCCATCTGTGAGAAACTTATTTAATGAAAAGAAGGCCACCATCGTACCTTACTTATTTTGAATAATCTATCATTCTGTGTCCACATCCACAAATACTGCTCTAAAAATATGATTTTTTTTTTTTTAAACAAAGGCCCTATTTTCCTTTGTAACGGAAATTGATATTTACTTTCAACTTTATTGTCAGTCAGAACACTGGAGCGAAGTACAGAAATTTAACGTTGCAATGCTTGACAAATCCTTGGGCAAAATTACCCACGAGACCTGGGAGATGAAACTTGATAAAATGAACATTTCTGCTGCATCAAACTTGATCTCCTAGAGGTACCTGTTTTGCACTGGTTTTGGCAACGGTTGTTCGACAGTAGCAGAGCTGTGGTCTTAATTTCTCCTGGAATAGGACAATTTTTATGGCATGAAAGATCGATTGCGAATTCTTTCTGGAAAACATCAGAGCAGAAGTCGGTGTTTCATTCTAGCTTATTGTCGGTAGAATATTTCATCAAAATGCAATAATGTAATGCAGAATTGTTTGACAAATTCATGATCGAAATATCCGGCCCTCTTCTGGGAGATGGAATTGACAAAATGACCCTTTCTGGTGCATCTGATTTGATTGACTGTAGGTAGCAGTTGTGCTATTAAGTTCGTCAGTGTTATTTAATATTGTCATAGTTATGGTCTAAATTCTGCTGAAATCGGACGATTTATGGGCACGAAAGATCAATGGTACTATTGAAACATACCTAACAGGACAGAGCAATGGTATTACGAACCTGTGAAAAAATGTAATACTGAGGTTCCCGAAACCTGACTACCGCTTTAATTTTTCATGGCGTACAGGTAGTTTACATGTGTCACATGCCTCTTACACTGTAACTGCCCACTTGTGCTTCTTTGTTTTGGTAGACTATGAAATTCTCCGCTTTAAAGAAAGCAATCTGAAAAAACTTTTATTTGAATGTTACTAAAACAAGGAACAAAGAAAATGTCAAAAAAGCCTTTCTAATCTCCAAAATGTGATGATAAATAGACACCATATTCCCAGAGACTAAATAGTCGCAAATTTCCACAACACATCCCTGCTGTCAGAAGTGACCATCTGAAAGTATTTGTGAGTTGTAGTTAGCATAGCCAATAGCCTGGTTACTAATCTTTGAGCAAAGGGATGTTTTAAAGACCTCGCATGAACCCCGACAATCCGAACGTCACTCCCGGTGGCTGTCGGCTGGATGCTCTCGGTATTTGCGTGACGTAAGTTGGATCGCTAATGTTTTGACAGAGGGCCAGTGGGAGCAATGCTTGAGCAGACAGGAAGGAGAGTGAGAGCAAAATCAAAAACAGAAACCAGGGTCAAAAACTTGAAATTGTAGATGCAGCTCAAACGATTGACATTCGATGTATTTCGTTAAGGGGAAAAAAAATTGCTGCTCATTATGCAGCCTGCATATCCCACATACATGAGTGCACGGCCACAGAACCTCCGTGAAAGGAGGATGGGAGATATGTGCTCTGGAGAGTTACTCAGTTCTCTCTGGTTCTTATCCTCATTACAACGGGTTGCAGCGGCTCACTCTGAAATGATCGTAGGCTAGATTTGTGAGACTTCCCTAAGGAGTCTTAGAATGTCACAGCTCAGTTGCCGGGCCATGGATAATTTGTAATCACTTGAAAGATACATCAATCAGCAATCATCGATCAGTAATCGTCGATCATTAATCAACAATCAGTAGTAAAAGGGTTTGTCTAATTGAGATATCTACCCTGGGAATTCTCTCAACAGTTCTGTTTGGAAGCACAAATTCTTGTCCCTCACGATTTATTAGTTAATAATCTGCACTATCTATAATATAATATTACTATCATGTTATACAGTCAGTCAGGTGAATCCATAATTCCGTTCAAACCTAGGAAAAGCGATATTAAAAAATGCCTTTGTTTGTTGGAAGATGCCTTTAAAATCTATGAAAAGCCTGTTTTTTTTTATTTTGTTTACTGTGAAGTATGAATAAGTAAACAAAAAGGAAATATATTTAAATACACTTTAGTATATAATACTCTGGTTTGACTCGGGAGATTTCAGACGCAAAATACTTGAAAAAATCAAAAAGATTTAACACACGTTACTTTATGTTTTCCACATATCAACAACCAGTATTTCAGTGCCTTATTTTCCTCTGGATTATTAAGATCCACCTGTGTTTAACCTAAAAACAGCCTACTTTGGGGAAACTGGGCCTACATTTTGAAAAATTTAACCTATAAAAATCCTCTACTTTTCTTGTGTTTGTCACTTGACTGCATCAACTACTTGAAGGTTGTACGTATGCTTAATGTATCTCTCACTGTACTGAGTTACTGAATATTATGGAAACTATGACCTATCGTATCTCAAGACATCATTCCCAGTTTGCATCTTTCCATGTGACGCATGTCATGGCAGCCCTAGCGGGAATTGAACCTCATTCTCCTCTGTGGATCACACTACTTGTGACATCTTCGCACCACATGTATCCTTCAAATACTGAAGCGTGTGTTACTTTTTTCCGTCCATCTTTTCGTCCGTCCGTCCGTCTGTCTTTTTCCTTTACATCCATCAGTGAAAATCTGTTGAAATGAAACTGAACCATTGTCAAGATGTTAACCTCCACATCGGTATAACTAGGACCATGCCGTTAGTTCATCCAATAGGGAGGATGGTGTAGGCTAACCCGTCTCGAACTTCATCCTCTTGAGATGTACGTTAACACATGTATACTAACTGTAGCATGAAAAAAAAAAAAACAATGTGTGTTTGTTGTTCAAATAACTTTCACAATATAAAGAATCATTGTCTCTGTTACAGGGTCGGTGAGTGTTTCTCTCTACCTTTGAGATTTTTTAAAGTAATTGTACAAAAAAACGTTCCCCAAAAATTTAAACACGTTCCAGAGCAAAAGTCATGGTCAACAAAATTTCAAAATTTCAATTTGATCAATTAACCTAGTGCATCGTAGCCTTCTTTGTAGACCATATTTATTTAAGCCCAATGTACTTTTTTTTGTGTGCCCCCTTTTTTTTTCTCTCTTTTTGTTGCTCTTGTCCAAAAGTCTGTAGATAGCTATGTGCAATTGCATGATGTGTATTGAGTACAATCACTTGAATTGGTAGTTAAAATCCTCCCATGTGTTATAAAATAACCACCCACCCCTACCCCTCCCTCCTTCACACCCTCCCAACCATTGGAAAAGGTGCGCACAGATTAGGGAAGGCATGTCGTCACTCCGCATGGAAAGGAGTCATTGTCACCCAATGCAGTTGTGCAGTTACACTGGCATTCGGGGCAGAATGAAATTAGCCGTACAGGAATGCAAGCATTTTGAATATCCTTCTTATTAAATTTTTACTCTCGAGGAGAGCATGCTGAGATGAAAGTATGTGCAAAACTCAAATAAGTTATTCAGTGATAGACTCCAAGTACATTGCAGTAGCTCCTTTTTACGAAAATGAATCGTGCCATGTGTCGAGGATTCAAGATGGTCGGCTCGAGCACCTCAGGGAACAATTTTTAGGATTACCCCCAACACCTCATAAAATTGAGTTTAAATAGCACCACATACGCTGATGTAAAATGTCTGCTGTGCCTTTATCAGACTATGCAGATTGTTATAAATCAGAACACATGTACCGTGGAAAAGAAATGGTCAAATGCGAGTTTCCTTTTGTAATGCCAATGAACTCTTTCGACAAGTAAGAAATGGTCCAATCATAAACAAGTAGTTCCCCCCCCCCCCCAAAAGAAAAGATCGTCTCAGATCGCATTTATTCCGATTAAATTTTTCTTTTCTTCGAATTCCCCCGTATCTTCGCAGGTTGAGTCTTCGTGTACGGCCGTCGTCAAAGAAGACTATTCGGCAGTAAAGGAGGATGAAATCTCCGTCAGTAAAGGAGACACCGTGCAAATACAGGCATCCAACCAGCGCAATATGTTTTTGGTTTTTAAGACCGCCTCGGCAGAGAACCCAGCTGCGGAAGGTTGGGTCCCAGGATCGGTCTTGGCGAAACATTGACTCGCATCACACAAAATAATAAAAAGAGGGGTTGTCGTTTGGATCTTCGGGTCCGGAACATTAAAAAAAAAAACATTTTGCTGTTTAAAGTGTACGAGATTTGGGACGAGGACCTGCTTTGCAAATTGTTTTCCTGCTTAAAGTAGGCGGTCATTCCTGGAAACTTCTGATACGACATCGTGTGAGGTCACTCTGACAAATTCACCCTCCATTTCTTACGAAAGAGGGAGACGACTGGGGTGGTGAAGGGCTGTTTAGAAGGGCTGTTTTGGTTCTTTACTAACCACAGAAGACACTTTCAGCCAGTGCTGAATAACGCAGACGACGGGTGACGAGAGGTCAACACGACGGACAGAGTCTGAAAGCGAAACAGCCGCATTCGAAGTTAGCCAATCCGAACGTTGTTTCTACATTAATTTTATGTGTTTTAAGTGTAGAAAATTTAAAGCAAGGCAATCAATCCACTTCATCTTGAGTTTGTGATACCAGTTTAATCCATCAGTTGATCCATCGGTTACCCTCTGTTGGATGTTACAGTCATACTGTTGACGGACTTGGTATCTACGAGCACACTTTGCCCAAGCGGGGAGTAAGAAGTTACGGTCATATTTTGATACCATCTGTACATGTGTTGTAAAGATTCATAGTCTTGTAAGTTGCTGCTGAGTGAAGAAATCTTTTCTCTGTTTTTTTTTTTTTTTGCGATAATATGAAGGAAAGTAAGGGGGGTCCTTAGATCATTTGCTTACATCTTGGAGTTACGCCATATCTTTGTATGTTAATATACATGCTACAAAAAGAAAACGAGGTGCATAAGTCAAAGAGCTATCACAGGGGGTTATGAAATTCACGCACTTAACCTGATAAAGAAGACATTACTTCCCCGTATTAACAAACGTTTCACCAGTGTTTACTATTCAGGATTTAAGTGACCATTACACCAAGTCAGCATTGTGTCATTTCCCTCTGATAAACATAACTCCTCATCTCGACTTTGTAACGTGGCCACGAGGGGGCTGGTGGGGGGGGGTAACGTGTCTAGGCAAGTCCCGTGTATTATAAGCGGAAGAGATTTGGTACTGCTTTGCATATATAACAATTTTTTGGTGACAAATCTTTACTCTGTTTTCTGACGTGAAATCGTTCTAATCATCGTGACTTAAACATTAATAATAATGTACAAATGTTACCCGAGGGCTGCATCAGTTCATGTATATCAAAAACCAATGTCGACTTGTATATTTTCAGAGATATGTATTAGTGATGGGATAATTGTTAGTTGGATTTCTGATTAAATAGCTCTAGCATCAGCATGAAACTTAAATCAGTCTTGGTCGTTATTGCTTTTTTTTTTCTTTCTTTTTTTTGTTCTTTTTTTACATTTTTACATTGGGAGAAGAAGCAAACAGGTCTCCTACCAAAGTAGATGCGTTTTTAGACCCTCGAAGTACATGTGATCCGAAAAACGCATCTCGGGGGCATCGACGGGATCACTTATCAAGGAAAATGGAAGACGGCCTCAAGTTTCGTCAAAATCCATCGAACGTCGACCATCTTCCGAACAAATTAACCTTTATTTTCAAGGTCAATTGAGCATTTTATGTACCCCAAAGATTTCATTTGAGGAGCATGTATTATCCTCTTTAGAAAATGTTGATGTCACATTATACCACCCAGTGTGGGATATAGCAATTCAGAGGCAGTATATATAGGCCCTAAGAAAAGAAAAACTGACACTGTCGTAGCATTTTCATCAAGCCTGAAAAGCCGTATCTCAAAAACAGTAATAGGTACAAACACAGTAATAAATCGTAATTCATAGTTTCACTCTGCAGCCTCTGAGTGAAGCCCGCTCTCTCTCGCTGGATGCGTATCCCTTGGTCTTTAAGGTGAGCACACACTGCACTGATCTGACCATGTCACAATGCAACTGAAACAGACTTTTTGGTGGTGATGAGTCGCATGCAGTTATGACCAGTTACATCGGGTCTCTGTCGGATGGTTTGTCAACCTGTTCAATAGTCCGACCCGACCACTCTCTTTCTTCTGTCTATATCGGGGCAGCATTTCGCTTTTCAGGGAATGTCACCCGATTTCACAATGCTTTGTCATCAGCTATAGCTTACTTTAGAAATATTAATGGTAGCTGTTAGAGCGATAACTGTAGCACAAGCATGATCTGACTCAACTACGACGCAACTCCCCACTGCAACTATAAGCCTGCTTGCTGTCCTCAGTTGCCCATAAATTCATTTCACATGGCGCTCTGTCCCCGCTAGCTAATTGATTGGGAACCCTTGTTTTACACCATGTACTATACAAGCATTCATATGCGGTTCAAACAGGCTTTTTACTCGTAGGCTGTCATAATCATGTGCCGCACAGTACAGGTCGCCTATCGAAGATCGACATGTCGTGGTTTCGACAAAATCGTCACCACAAAGCTGTGATCAATACACCCGAACCCTGATCATAATCCTGTGATCAATAACTTGGTTTAAATAGCTGCTGGTGGAAGTCAGTCGGCCAGTGGCGTACGTGCAAAGGGGTAGGAGGAGGAATAAGCAGTTGGGAGACGTTGCAAAAGAAAGGTTTTTTTTTTTCCTCGTTCATGCCCCGTGACAATTTAATTTCATATTTCAAATGACCGTGTTTTAGTCCATTCCGACAATGTTAATATATATCAATTAGCTTACTCCGTGGAGGTAAATATACAACCTGTATCGAAATAATGCCAGTTAAGGCCGGCTACGCTAAATTGTGTTAATTTTCAGAACGTACGGTACAAATTGTGAAAATGGATTGTGGCGTATATAGTTACTATTCCACTCAGTGAAAAATTAGTCGTAGATTGCCACTATTTTGCATTTCGCTATTACTTATGTATGTCTAAAAATTGGGACACTCGTCGGCCTCCTTTTACACCGACATTTGAAGTCCTCCACGTCAGTTGCGGCAAACACGTGTTCCACCAAACTTCACCTCACCTTACCCATCGAATCTCGTGCACGCCAAACGGCGACAGATCATAAAAAGTGGATTGATATTTCAGCAGTTACTTGGTAATTGCTACGCCCCTCTGTCCCTTACTCTGCCCAAAATGTAATTGGCTATATCCACACTACTCACTGACAAATCAGTAGTCCACTAACAGTGTCAAAGTCAAATTTATGGCTCACAAGAAGTTAAGAATGCACCACACACGCATGATAATTAACACCCAATAGGACGGGCTTTTGTTCAGAGATTCGTCCCCCGGTTAACATAGTAAACCATGGTTTGAAACCACATGGGCAACCATGCAACATGTACGGTTGCCCGTGAAGAATCAACACGGTTAACCATGGTTTGTACCTTCAAGGTCAACCATACAGCATTGTATACCTGCCTGTGAAGATTCCATTTCAGTCCCTTTAATCTCGACATACAGCAAAAAGTTCAAGTCGTTTGAAGTCGTTTGACTGTTGAAAGTAAACCTACTATCTGCCATCACATTTTCCTTTGACCTACAAGGTCGTTACATCAGTGAAGTACTTATTTCTCCATTGAAGGTATAATCAAAACATATTTACTCCCTTTTGACCTGAAACTTGGGTGAGTCTCATACTAGAATCTGCGATATGTGACATTTAATGGGGTGACCTCAGCAAGTGTAACATCTAAAAAAATATCTCAACAGGTAAGAAGTCTTTCAGACTTTGATGCACTAATATTGCAGTTACATGCTGTTTTTCCATTTGAGATACGGTCAACGTATAGGAATAGATAAACTAGAATGACGTCATGGAACAGTAAGTGAATCCCAAACTCAGACAAAAGGTGTAGCTCTCATAAAGTCGCGAAACGCAATATCCAACCGACATTTTAGGATAATATTACTCGCAAACGGCTAAACACTGGAACGCTGATTTCTCTCAATATCATCAGGTTATGTTAAAAAAGCAACCGTTGCGTTTGCTTCTGTTCTCCCCAAAGATGTAGTCAGATATCGAATAAACATACTTCTCTGACCGACCGTGCATATTACATGACAAGTGCTCGAGGCATCGCTGTTTTGCCATACTGGCAAGGACGCCCCCTATTCATTATTGGTCGGCTTCATTTTGTTCAGTGTGTCAGTTGCCAGTCTGACGTCATTCTGGTGTATTATTTTATGGTCAAATATTAATCGATTGTTTTCCATTGGAGGTGTGGTCAAATCATTTTCTTAATTTCGATAAAAAAAATAAAAAAAACATCGCAGCTCAGATAAGAGAGCTCAACTTAATTGTGCTTTTTGTGTTCCATCTACAAGGGGCGAAATTTGCGACCTATGAAAGTCCGGTTGCGATTCAATGTCACGTAAGCATTGCAAAAGTTTCATATCGACATTTACTCTACCAGAAAAGATACATTCTCCCTCGAATTGATTTTAGGTAAATGCAACTGAGTTACTAATGGCACATGTTTGAGTTAGTTTAGCCTACCTTTCAACTCATTCACAGCACAATGTTCAACATCTGCTAGTTTAAATGGATGGACTGTCAACTAATCCAAACATTGACTAGCTTCAAACTGGTAATCAATTTGTTTACACTATTTCCGTCCCTTGTATTAACATATTACTTATGTGGTGGTCAACGGTAACGACTAAGATATAAATTTATAGGCCCACTCATGCATGCTGTGAGTTAGTTGCTCATTGGCTGATGTTTTATACCGTAAAGACGGTGTCACAGGCCTAGAATCTTGAGATAGACTTTGTGAAACATGAAAAGAGCCATACACCTGTCAGATCAACCAAACAAATTCGAACAAAGCTATATCTTGTTTCAGGATAAACTGACCAAATTATCTCAAGAAAAAAATTATTTTCCTCAGTTCATGTTTTCTTGTATAAATTGATACAATGCAAAACTGTAATGCATGGGGAACAAACAGTTTTGTAATTGGCACAGGACCCGAAGAGGTAGCCAGTTTTTTTTACTTTGATTTGATCGCCCCCAGTGTGTTCATCATCACCGGTGACTCATTCATTTGCAGTATGAAAGTAAGTCACATCTGCACATTTGTGCATGTAATCGGAATCGCAACTTAAGTGGCATGTAAAACCTTCACGAGGGCATCGATTTGGAGACAGGTACGAAGGGTGAGGGGGGGGGGGGGGGAGAACACGTTCCTCCACTTTCCGAGTGGAGAGTACACTAACATTTCTACGTTCCCCCTCCCATTTCTGACCCGAAACTAAATAATAGAAACTAAATAGAAGTACTGGAATTCCACTAAACTATTTTTAGTGAAGTGTTAACTTCCAACCCTTTGTTTAAAAAAATAAAAATAGCTGAATTTAAGAGTGCCAGACAGACCAGAAAGTACCATTTCCATCAATCTAAGAGGCATTTTTTTTCAACCATTTTTCTATATGCACGCTAAACGCCAACTGACGTAGCTAGCCGTTTAGATGGAGTACGGACAGCTTCCTGCCCATATCAACCCTTTCCCTACGCCTCTCACTCCCCCATGAGACAGCCCCGTTAGATCCCTGATACGAGAGGGATTCAGATTCCCTCGCCCCCCCCCCCACTTTTAAATTACCCCTCGGACAATCTCCCACCCAAACAATTGCCAAAACGGAGAACGCCCCCTTGGATAACTCACCTTGACAATTCCTTTAAGAAAGGGGTTGGGGTTAAGGAAAGAGATGGAGAATTGTCATTGGGACGTTGTCCGGGAACCTGTCTGACGACAATGTAGTATCTACGGAAAACTGAGAAGTACATGCATTATACCACAAAGCAAGAAACCATGGGTCTTTAAGTAACCACTGGTTCAACATACAAGAAAACGTGTGAATGTCATGTATAGTCAACTGTGAAGTATAAGTGCTAAATTAAGGAGTTACCTTAGTTGAAAAGTTGACATAATCCCGTTGCTGTCGCCGGTAATTCGGTGATTCCTAAGATCTCTGTACACTTGCTGTGACAAAAGCAAGTGTCAGTATACTTTTTTAAATGAATAACACAAATTGTGGTCATAAACCCCTTTTGGCCCACTGTGTGGCCCTATATGTAAGATAAAGTTGCTGTCATTCGTATTCTCGTGATGTCTAAGCTGTAGCCTTTAATACAAAAATAATGGCCAATGTACCTTTTCAGCTGAACCAAGTCGTTATGGTCCATGGGCCGCCTTTGGACTACTGTCTGGGCCCATGAAGAGGATAAAGTTGCTGTCATTTGTATTCTTCTGATAGGCTCAGTTGTACTCTTTCAAATACAAAAATATTAAAGAATTACCCACGTACCTTTCAACTGAAAAAAAAGAGTTATGGGTCATGGACTGAATAAACTTTCTGGCTTCCTGCACTATATACCCTGCCTACGTACCAAGCCTAGTACATAAACACGCACACCCACTTTTACGAAGAGCCATAAAATTCTAGGTAGGACACTTTTTACGTTATCGGTATTTTTTACAGTATCGGTTCAAACAGTTGTTTACATTTTCGGTATTTTTTTTTACATTATCGGTTGTTTTTACATTATGGGCTGCTTTACATTATCGGTTAATTTTTACATCATCGGTTGTAACAGGTCTTTATATAAGCCATGGAAGGACAAAACAATTTAGTGGGTCCACAAATTTATTGTGAAATTGAGAGCCACACTCATCACGTCAAAAGATACCAAGATGTTAAAATCAACACTGAGTAGAGAAAAAAGCCCCTGAAATATGTCCATGAAGGAAAACTTATCCTATTCATAAAATGAGTAATTGGCATGCTATTTTACTGGTATCCCTAAAGGAATTTAACATGCCTATGAGTGTGTGAGTTTTCGATACAAATTGCCAAAACAGGTCATTTAAAAAATCTGAAATGCAAAGTGGGCGGTAGACCCAGAAAAGAAAACCTTGTATTCGGAACTGCTAATGTGATATGTGACTTTAACTAAAACTAAAAAGAAAAAAATGACTGTGAGTGACTTGCAGGTTGCTTCAGGACATCACTGATATAGATTAATGAAAGTGAAATAAGGCGTTTCAAAAGCAGTTGGCAGCACTGAGGAATGTTTTTGGTCGGAGGCCATCAATATCTAGGTCCAGGTAAGTCCAGTGTCCAGGTAAACATTGATAACATTCGACCAAAACAACATGCCATGTTCAAGCTAGACGAGGCATAAAAGACATACTCATGAATATTATCTTGCTGGTGTCAACGTAAGAAAAATAGAACAACGTTTTTTATTTTTTTCTTTCTCTACTGGGGCACTTTCTAACATAATTTGTCATTGACAGATCATTTCTTACCACAAGTCCGTTCCACAGATATCAGCTTCTCCTCCATTTTGGAGACAGAAAGTGTAAAAAGTTACGCAAGACGTATATCACAAGTACTTATGCTCCTTTTTAAAAATTCGAACAACATGGGTATACTAATCGCAAAAACCATGCATGAAAGCCCACAGTTCAACGTGATAGCAACCTTGATTGTTAATCTATGTCAGAACTAATAGTCTGAAAACCCAATTCGCACCCCCCCCCCCCACTTTAAATCACATTATAACATACCCCCATTCTAATGACGTCATCGCGTAGGGCCGCTGACCTCATCTCAGTCTCTCAGCCTACCCTGGTGTACTGAGGCTATATTCGGTAAGATTAAGGTTTCCACTCCTTGTGAAGTTTAGATAGCAAACCAGCTGACACAACCACAGGTAGATTGCCAGAGAGATTTTAAAGCATTAAGGAAGATAACGGTAAGTACAGGATTACAAGATTAGGTCGCTCATTTAATCAGGTCATCCATTCCTTATATATGAAAGGTGTGTGTAGCAGCCTCGTGTCTCCGAATGTCACCTATCTAATCAAGGAGGTGGAATGTGAAAGAAAGTCTCTTCCCTCTCCAGAAGGAAAAGAAGGTTAAGGATTCAGTGTGATCACTGGAAATAGATTTCTGTAAATATTTTTATACCCTCACGCTCTTTTACTAGAGATAATTTTGGTGACAACTAATGACTGACTTAAATTCCTAACATTTCAATCACACTAATGTACTTTCTTTTATTAGCTTTTCAGGGTACAATTGTGTTTGACAAATCTAAAAAGATTGAAAAAATATTTAAATGCGAACATGCATTTCATTCTTATTTTTTTTTTTCTCTGAGGGCCATCAATTGAAATGAAGTTCAATCACCTAGGACACTGAACAGATCCCTACATTCAAATTAGCTTCAAAACAAAGACGGCTGGGTGGTGAAAGGTGGTTTCACCAAGGAGGTTCTAAGTTCAGAACCTCCTTGGTTTCACCTTCAATGGTTCTAGAAGGAGGATTAAGTCCATTGACGTTCTAATGAGAGAATTTTCCCCAGAAAGTCCAGGTGTTTACAGGTAATTCAGAGTTCCGACAATTAATCCCCGTTTTATCCCAAATCCTTGAATTATCTACCGATAAAACTGGATCGGTTTGTTATTTCTTCTTTTTTTTAATACTGCACACGATCCATCGAAATCATGCCCAGTGCAATTGCAGACCAGTCTCCAACATTCTGGTATATACTCCATGTATAAGCCAACCTCAAGCTGACTTGAATAGACACCTGCTAATCCTATTCAGCAGAGGCTATTCAGTCTGTTCATTCCCCTTCTGATGTCTATTCACCTGAGTTTGAGGGTGGCTTTCATGAAGTATATACCAACATTCTTGCCACGGCATAAAGCAAATCGAACCTAATCGTTCTTAACGATAAGCCTAAGTCGATTTAAGAGGCAACAGATGAGCAGAAATTGTCAGTTTCGATGAACAATTATTTTCTTAGCCTATAGTCATTCAGCATGATACGAATAACATGTTATCACCGTCACTGGCAATTGATGGAATCCTTCAATTCTGCACACGTCCCATCGGAATCACGTTCCGGGCGATCGCAGACCGACCTTCAGCCCGCTGGCTACGGCGTATAAAGGAAGTCGAATCTACTTTGTATAGGTTTATTCTGCAAACAGTTTATATACGATGTTTCTCTCTACTTTCCTCGTCGCTGTTTTGACATGCCTCGTCACAGCAAAGGATTATACGGGGTAATAAATTTCATTTTACTTACCTTAACCTTGAAATTTAACAAGCAGAAATATTAAAGTGAGTTAAATTAGTCGTATTAGTGCCGTTGTAAAGAGAGCTACATTACGGTTTACATTCAAAACTAGTTCTCAGAATTTTATCTCGCAACGCTTTCATTGAAAAGTAAATGTTTTAGCAAAATTACGTTGTCGATTACAATATTATTTTTTTTTTCATAGTGTAATTTTTAAGTGATATTCTTAGCTTTTGTATATTAATCTTATTTTCTTTCTTGTATGGCCTCTACAGACTTTGAGTTATGTACAATATAAAAAATGAAAAGAGGAGGATTCTGAAGAGATTAAGCAGTAACAAATAATTATTTCATTTCGAGATTCCCATCCTCTCTTACTCAAATGCATGTAGAAGAAACAACTGTCGTTAACTCACTGTTAATCCGGGACAAATATAGGCCATGTAATGTTACCATTGAGTAAGTAGGCCTAGCCTATATGATTAAAAAAATACTATTTAAATCTGTTGGAAAATCATTTTGGGATAAAGCGTTGTAAACTAAACATGTAACTCTTCCACTGTCATATGTCTTACGTGTTCGAAGTACGTGATTTGTATGTTACATCCCAAGCAACACAGTGATAACTAGGTTAAAAGTAATGTTTATTTTTTATATAAGAGAGTTATATAGGCCTTTAATGTTTTGCACTGCAAGTATCTATGAGTTAGCCAAATACAATGATGAGCATTAATAACGATTTAAAACCTCCACTCCAATTTCGCCATGTTTAAGTTTTTTTTTAACATTTCTATGTGCTACAATGGCATATGTTCTCAACAGCTTATGGGTACATTTCTTACAAAGTTACTCATATCTAAAGTTTCAGTAATGTTCATTGTAGGGTGTGACAAATTGCGGTACGTAAGATACATGGTGTTACATTAACATCTCATGTTTCTGGTACCCGCGACTTACCACGGACGGCTAATCCAAACGTTGGACCCTGACAGTGTAATCACTCATAGTTTTTTTTTTCAACAACTTTAGAATTGTCTTATAAATTTACAAAAATCAAATAATAAGTTTAAATAGCCTGAGCAGATATAGACTTCTTTTTTTTCCAACTCACTGATTTTTTTTCCTGGTTTTAAATCTTTTCATGCAGACACAAAGTTATTCGTGTGGTTCCCAGGGAAGAATCTGCCCTCAGTGAGCTCCATGGGTTAGCAGAAAAGGTAATTTGAACAATGTGTGCGTGGTGAGAGATGAAACGAGAGGTTAATGTAAGCTATATATACGTAGTTTTTTTCCTCCTTACAAATGTACATTATAGCATTACGCGTTGGAACGTATAAGGCGTACATTATGTCCCCATCCAGCCCCTTCTAAACGAGAGGGGGTGAAGGAGTTAGATAAGTCTTCGTAGTCCCATAGTAATGTATCTCCTAAACAAAAATGTACAAAATAAAAACGACAAACGTATAATGCGGATAAGTTAGTAAGATTTAAATTACATCAACCTGGAACTCCAAAAAAACCGAGAGGATTTTTCCAAAGTAATTGAAGATCACCGTAAGGCGATTGAATCACTGAGAACTAAAAATATCGCTCTAAAAGGTAAATGCGATCATGCCAGGATCTCATCGATAGAAGACTCTCAGGTAACCCAGGCAGATCTTACCAACAAACAGGAGCGATTTTCTCGAAGAAATAATTTCCGTGTAGTGGACATCACGTTAGCAAGCAGCAAAGATCCCATTGCATTGGCCCGGGAAGTCATTGCAAAAGGTAGGCATTGAGAACTGCAAAATTTGGAAGGGCCCGTAGAGATAGCAGAAACTTTCCAGGTCGTGACAGTCACCTATACTGGTGAAGCTCTGCTACTATCAGGACAAAGTGAGCATAATGAAAAATGCACGACAAGCTTTAGCGTCTGAAAGCTTTTGTGTTGTAGATGATCTCACTAAGCTCGATCTAAAAGAAAAGAGAAAATGGTGGTCAGGTGTAAGGTGTCTGAAGCTAAATTTTGGCATAAATCGTTTGGGGAAAGGGGAGTCGGGTTTTATACTCCTTTTGTAACATTGCTACTGAGAGTATCGAGGATCTATTCTGGGAATGTAATATTGTAAGTAGTTTTACTCTTGATGTCGAGAGCAGGATTTTAAGAACACAATTTTATTTCTCCAAAGAATATATCTTCTTTGGACATGGGAACGGTGTCTGTCATCCTTATAATTTCTCATTTTGCATATGAAATATTTTATTTAAGATTGTAAGAGCCACGATCGTAAATCCAGTATTGAAGACGTTTTTTTTATAAATTTAAATTTTCTGTCAGTATTGAAAGATGTAACAACCTAAGGATTACCCCAAACGAAAAGGAAAAAGTTACTTTTCAAGATCTTCACGACGCCTTTAACGTTTGTCCTGAAGTTTTTAGTTAAAACACGCAACATTGTTAAGTTCATCTAATTACACCTTTCATACACCTAGTAATGTATGACTTCATACATGAAGACAACAGTTTGTTATCTTTCTTCTATTATCCAATTAAATGAAACAATGTAAATATTAATGCAGCTTTCATAAAATGATATATGTGAAGATGCTGTTCATGTATATATTGTATATACTGTAAACGCTATTCGTTGAAAACGGAAGAGTATTCAATAAACGGAGGGAGAAAAGTTTTACATCACAAGTTCTCATTGGAAAGAAGAATTAACGAAAAAAACGGTACAGCCAATCATTGAATATGACGTCACGATTTTTCCTATCAGTAAACCGATGATTCAGATTTCCCGCACTTTCTATCTGTTCGCCTCTCTCCAACTTTTTCCCTCCGTTTTTCTTCAAAGTTTGATTTTTGGCAAGAAGCCAGAGACATTGGGAGCCCTGCCGACATCATGGTATCAGTCCAAGACCATCCTTGGTTAGCGGCAAGACTACAAGAACGAGGATATGACGTCACAATAATGATTGATGACGTACAACCTCTGTTCGACGCTCAGAAGACACCGTCTGCATCAGCTTCGTTTGATTACAATAACTATCATAATCTTGATGATGTAAGTTATAAGAATATTAATTCCATAAATTTAGAACTCCTCTCTCTACTGCTGGTCCTGTCGCAAGTTCGCAGACATATCGACGTAAACGTGTCTCCAGACACTAGTTGGGAGTATCCTTCGCTTCATTGGGGTTTTGAGCAGGCCACGCTCCCAGGTCCTTTGAATCAAACTTGTTTCACCTGGAAGAACTGCTGTTTGCTATCGACTTTAGCCACTCCACATCTCCACTCACATTTGGTAGCATGGTGACCGGCATAAAAACGCGCATGTTCCATAGCCATTGAAGAAGACAAGAATGCTGTCTTAACTGTTCACAAGCTAAGTGCTGAAGCCTAACCCCCCCCCCCCCCCCCCTCAAATAACTCAATGAGGATTTTTTACTCCACGTATATCACCAACATCAATAAAATGATCATTAAATTAAAAGAGATGTAATAATGAAGGAAGAAAAGAATTTTCTTGCATGTAGGTATTTTTTTGTATGTATGTATGTATGTATGTATGTATGTATGTATGTATGTATGTATGTATGTATGTATGTATGTATGTATGTATGTATGTATGTATGTATGTATGTATGTATGTATGTATGTATGTATGTATATATGTATGTATATATGTATGTATATATGTATGTATATATGTATGTATATATGTATGTATATATATATTTATGTTAATACATTTGGTTTATATCAATAGTTCAAACAACATGAACTCCCATCATAATTATGATGACTAATATACCTGTATATAGAAATTCTCTCTTGTGAACGATTTTATTCATAACAAAATGCAATTTCCTTTCGTGTGTAGAATACGTTGTTTATCAGTGGTGAAATCCGTATGTTCTTTTTCTTCATTCATGCATCTTAATCCTAAAGTATAGCAACAAAAAAAAATTGAACAACCTCATTTCACGGTGGAATTATGTTTGGCTCATGTTTGTGAATACAAAAATTGTGATTAATCTGAGGGTTTGATTTTCACTTCATTAAATTCTTTCATCTTAGATCATTAGAAGTCTCACTTTTTTGTTTTCACTTCGTATTTGCTTTAGATTACTGCCTGGATGTCTGATTTTGCTGAAGAGTTTAGCGATTTCGCAGAACTGGAAGCATTTGCCAAGACGTATGAGGGTAGGGCCGTCAACAAATTAAAGGTACATGATTCACCAAGTTTTTCAAAACCGAACCCTAAATTCCTCCAATTAAGCTCGCTTGAAGAGACAGCATTTTTCTTTTTTTGTGTGTTTTTTTTAATAAACAAACAAACGAGGAGTAGACTACGGCATTCAACCACATGCAATAATATAATAAAAACGACATTGAAGGTAATATTGTATAATTATGAGATACCGTTAACCAGACGACGGGAAAAATGATATTTTTTAAATATTTTGTCCTTGACCCACCAATGGGTAGTCGTTCACATCTCCTTATTTAGTCTTATCACTAACCTGACGATGGAATTTGACCTTCCGAAACATGTCGTATTTTTATTATAATTTTTGTGTGCATTGTAAATATATTCATGTTTTCCATCAAATCAGTGGTGTATTGTTTCATTTCATTATATGAAAAAAAATAACGAAAACTTTTTCTCTTTTTTTTTAATCTGAACTTATACGGCATATATTACATAAATCTGTATATGTGCTTAATTATCTCACTGTTATGTTAGTTTCATTAAAAATATAACATGACAGGATGCCTAATGTTAGATTAAGTCAGTAACTATCCTCCTTTAAAATGGTTATTAGTTAATTCGATTCACCTCATTAATCTAAAGTCGTTTGTAATGGTAACCCTCTTCAAATGAGTCTTGCACGATCAGTCAACACATAGCTGACCAGTCAATTCGTGCCGAATTCTCGTTGGATTAATTTCTCTGTTTTCTGTAAAATAATTTAGATTGTTTGTCCGAGTTATTGAAAATATATATTTTTTTTCATGATAATATTTTCCACTGTTGTTTCTTCCAAACTGCAGCTTTCCTCAGATTTGTCTGACCAGTCGAAACCGATATTTTTCATGATCGGTGGCACGCATGCGCGAGAATGGGTTACCCCAGCCGCAATGATGTACACAGCAAAATTCGTAAGTACTATGAAACAAAAGAGAAAAATGATTGTAAACTTGATGACGGCAGCAAAACTTCAAAATTCCTTTATTGCATTTTTTTCATATTTAGTGTTTACTGTATACTAACATAATATTAACTGTTGACAGTTTTAAGATACAAAGCTTGATAGAGGTTTTTTAAGAGGCAGTTTTTTGTTTTTGTTTTTTTTTTTATCGGCGCCGCACTTAACAATGAAATGCGGTACAGTAACATTTAAATTACAACTTGTACTGTGTTGTGATAAGTCGCAACCCAATTAGCTTTTACTGTCTAACGATGACAGTTTTTTTCTTTTTTCTGAGAATTCCTTAACTCCCAGGTAACCTTACACAAAATCTTGAGCAATACTTTGCATTTATTGCAATTAATTTTTCCCGAGAAATTGTAGTCCCAGTAAAGTTCCAACAATTTTACTCTCTGGCGATTAGTTTTCATTAGTTTGCTACTACCGTCAATGGTTGCATAATAAAGTGTAAAGCTAGTTCTTGTGCCGATAACTTTGATGGGGAAAGCATGAGATGGGTGACGGTTGGCCTGGTTGATGTTTGGAAGGGAGGAGATGCTCCCATCCCCTTTTGAGAAATTTTTCACCTACAAGGTGACCTTAGATGCAATATAATGCAATACGTGGCATATTTTGAAGTCATAAGATGTGCTAGACTGAGATATGAAAAATTCCAACTGGTATTTCAGATTTTCCGACTATCAACACTTCCACACTTTAGTATGAAAATTTTTTTATATATACAATTATATATCATAGTTTATGACAAAGGAAATGAACAAAAGGATGGATTACTTGCAATTGGCAGGGAAAAAAAAGAAAAAAAGACATCTTTAGGAATCATTACAATGGGCTATTGTTAATGAGTACCATTATACGACGCTAGGATGGTTACGCTAATCGGTAACCATACTAAAGATAGTAAATGTAGTAAACCTTTCCTTCCAAGACGAATTAACGTCCAAACAGGTATCGTATAAAAAATGTTTAATCTAAATTTAACCTTTCTCTCTTTTTTATTTCATCTTCAGTTGGTGGAGCAGTATGACTCATCGAGGACTGATAACTTACTCGATCTGATGGAGTTCAACATCGTACCAGTCTTCAACCAAGATGGTTACGAATACACATGGACGAGTGTAAGTGCACAGGCCCGTGTCCATGGAGTGGGAGGGGGGGGGGTTCAGGGGGTTCGGACGAACCCGCCCCCAAGATCTGGAGTCCCGCTCAGCCTATGATAGTAGGTCTACGTTAGCAAAATATATAATGAGTTTTAATTTTGTTAGTCCTTCCTTAGAGCTTTGTCGGGTAAAATGTTCTACTTGTGGTAAAATCGAAACCCCCCTACTGAAAAAGCTGCATACGGGCCTGAGTGCATAACCGGCAGTTAGGACGATATTTCCTTTACTGTACTTCCATGTCTCGCTCCCGTAGCGCTCGTATTGTCAGTGCCAGCAGGGTGGACAACATGTTTGTTTATCTTTATATGCGGCCAATATTCACATGATATCATACATGATGAGTTTTCATAGAAGGAACAAACCCTAACCATGATGGTATGTCTCGATATCACGTCATGTTCTATCATGCAAAAAGGGTTTTCTCGAGAAATGATTTTAACACATTATGGAAATCCTGTGAGGAACTAGGTGGATGTAGGTTTGGGAACTGCTAATAGTGTCAATTTTACTACACTACACGTCTATGGAAACTTTTAATTTATCCCAAAAAAATTGAGCTGCTACATTCTTTTCTAAAACTCAATCGGAGAGATCGGTTGGTGAAGGTATGACGCGGGTACCGGGCAGACGGTCAGGGGGTGGGCTGAGGAAAATAATAAAAAATATCATGGTAAAGGTGGACTTCGTGGTGCGAGTTGCCTTGGTATTTCCGAACTTTATCGAATTATGAGGCACGCATTACTCGAATGTACCATTTTCACTACGTACTAGGTTTGTATTTTCCTGACAAAACGCATTTACGTAGATACGACTGACCTTACATGATTGTAGAACATAAAACCGTTAAGTGTTTTTTCTCTCTCTCCGTTTCATTTCTCAAACTACTTCAGGATAGGAATGTGGCGCAAGACCAGATCTCCGTCTTCTCGACTATGCTACGGAACTGATCCTAACAGGAACTACGATTGTCAATGGGGAAGTAAGTAAAATGTCCACTTCATTTGGGGGGTAGATTAATAGCTTCTATCTGTCCAGACCTGTAGCTCTGTATCGACCTCTCTCGCTTTATCTTTCTCCAAGGAAGAGCAGGTTGGTGATGTTGCTCCTATAGTCTTACATAATAGGCCCCAGCAATCTTACATTATTAAAACGCACATAACGTACCCCCTTTTTTTTTTTTTCTAAAATAGCGTTTATGGAAACATTTTGGTGTGATCCTCGTTTTTCCACAGAAGTCCACTGTTGCATATGAATTCCTTCATCAACGACCTTCCCCAATTTCATTTTCATTCAACTTTTTTCTCTACCTCGTAGCTGGAGGTTCGAGCAGTGCACCATGTTCAGATACCTATATGGGCACCAAGGCGTCCTCAGAGGTTGAGGTATCCGACATGCAGAACCACATATTGTCGATCAAACAGAGAGTGAAAATATTCATGGACGTGCACGCTTACAGCCAGTATTGGATGTACCCGTATGGATATTCAACTGCTCTTCCAGAGGATAACGACGACCTGGTAACATAACAACAAGTTCAAAGAAAATGTGAAAACTATGAAAGAATAAACGCATAACATGTTTTCCCTACATTGATCTTTTTACTTGAGAACGAATATATGCATCCCGGGAATGTAAACATCGTAGGCATTTTGAATAGTGTGCGATTCCAATCTTCACTGTTTGGGGCCATAAACATGCCTGAGAGAGTCGGGCGGCCGTTCATTTTGCCATGGGTGTGTGTGGTGGGGGGATGGGGTGCCTATATATTAATGTATCCTGATCATGCAATGTGCTGCTGTGTCATTAATTGCCGTAATCATGAATAAGTTTATATTAATCCCATTGTTTGTTGATCCTTTTGTGTGCTTCTTTGTTACATAATCTAATAGAATCCAGTGCCAATTGTCATTAATTATTTTTTAAAGTTTTATTCGAATGTCCGCTTAGCCGACGTGTTATGTGTCATCAGCTGAATGTCGTCATAGCGGTTAGATTTGAAAAGAGGGTAAGACACACACACACACACACACAAAAAACACCAACAAATAAAAGTTATGAACATGAGTGAACTTTTAAAAGTTAAACGTGTAAAATAATCTCTCCAATAACATACTCGGTCATTTCCGTTCGTCAACATCATTTGTGTTTCTCACAATCTATTGAAAATAAAACGAAATTTTAGTAAAGTGAACGGGAGCTGATGAGACTCTTTTAGAGAGAAAAAAAAGGAAGTTTTTCTTAAATTTTACTTTCTCGTTCATAGTACGCTGCTTCCAGAGCCGCAGTCCAAGCGATCAGAGCAACCCACGGAAAATGGTTCCAGTACGGCAGTATCGCAAATGTGATTTGTAAGTAGAAATGGATGTCTTTTGTCGTTGTAGTTCTGATCTTTTTTTAAACAAATTTCAAACCAAAATCTGTTTTGCAAATAACCAGCTTTGCAATCAAAGTCGAATTATAGGACGATTTTTACTGGTTGTGTTTGTGATGGTGATGGTGCGTCATATTCTAATTTAGTTCGACAACGTTAAAGAACTGTCGGGTAAGAAAGAGAATAAATGGCGATGTATATGTTCAGGGAAATTTTATTTACTGAAATATGTCAATATAAGCCCCAAAATACCCGTTTGTCCTGTTGGCTGAATACCTTGCTCGTTTGGGAACCAACCTTTTAAAAGTTCCCCCTTGTCTCTCACCCCATCTCTATCCACCCTCCCCTCGTCCCATACAGCCCCACTCCCCGACCCTTGCTTTTTGTTCCTTTATTGATCAATAGTTTGTGATTGCATGAAACAATGGGATCTATTTTTACCTGTGTGTTCTGTATTTTCGACTTTAAACCTTTCAAGACGTCGCCAGCGGATCCTCGGCGGACTGGGGGTATGACGTAGCCAACATTAAGCATTCGTACGCTCTTGAACTACGGGACAGGGGTCAATACGGGTTTGCCCTCCCTGCGGATCAGATCCAGCCGTCCTCCGAGGAATTCTTCGCTGGTGCAGAGGCATTGGTTAGACATTTGAAGAAACTTGGGGAAATTTGAATGTACCCGTGGAAGAAAATGGGCGATAACATCGGAAGAAAAAGTCAACACTGAGTTAAAGGTTACATATAAGAAAGTGAGAATGGCATTGAAACTCACATAATATAACAAAAAATAATGGTGTCCTGTGGAAGAATAGTGCATTTATGCTAACATATAGGCTAAACCGGAAATGTTGTTACTTAACAAATATAATTAACTGTTAGCAACGTTCACTCTCAAACAAGCAGAGACCATATAAGTGTGTCATGTGGTTTTGACATTTAAAATCACTATAAATTTCAGTTTATTTTTGTGCGGGACGGGGGGGGGGGGGTGGTTGTAAGGAGTGGATAAGAGCACATCAATCATGCTCATATGATTACTCTTGGTTGTTCAACGTGTACACAAAATCAGTTTTCATTTAAGGTAACTTCTTGAGTTTCACGCATTCTTTAAACGTTTCACGCACTCATTTGGGTATAAAGATTAAAACCAAAATAAATGGATCCAAAGTAACATATCTTACAGTGTTATTTTCTACTTTCTATTCGTTACTTTTCTTAACTGTCCAATTTATATTTTGCGATGATATTAACTAACAACATGGCCACGATAGCGTTTATCACAGAATAGATTTTGGATGAGCAGGTGTCATAGGCAGTCAACTTTTCATTTTGTCAGTATACGTTGAATATCAATCCATGAGCACCATGTTACTAGATTCATATTCACAATTCTGATCTTGAAACCTGTGGGATGTTATTGCATATGGATTTTTTCAAAGGACGACAAACACCTTGGACGCTTAGTAACTTATAGTCAGTACTTTAAGTCCTTAAAATCAAAACAGCAATAGTGTCAACTGTATCAAGTCACAGTACAGCGGTTCTTAGGCTACAGTCCAACAACCTGTGTCTGTAACATTAAGGCATGTAGGCCAAACAGGCTAACTTCATAAATGGAACGAAATGGCGGGATTGAGTGGTGGCGGTTTCCACCAGTGCAGTACCCTTTAAGATCCCATCCTTGTCCGAGTACAAACTATATTGTGTTCTTTTGAGGTTCATATTCAATATCACTCTATTATTTGCTTGTACGTGCGTACCGTGTGTGTATGTAAGCTGGGTGCCCTTGTTTTCGGGTGGGAACGAGGACCTAAACAAATAGATTTTAGGTCCTCTGTAGAAAATTCAATAGATTTCTCCGGTCCTCTCAAGATTAACAATAGACAGTCTATTGTTAAGGTTAGGGTTGAGGAAGAAAAGACAAAAGAAAGCACAATGAGGTCCTCGGAATGAATCGAAAACAAAGTTGTGTGTGTGTGCGCGTGTATGTTTGTGTGTGTGTGTGTGTCGAGTTATTCTTGAGCGATGTGACTTCTACCACGTCCAAGTGTGTAGCAAAAGATAACCGGGCAACAATCCTGTCACGTGACCCCCGAGTGACAGTACATTTACCCGGGAAGAAACTGCAAGGAAGATTGTCACAGAGTCAAAGAGTGAAAGAAAATGGCAGATGGGGTTTGTCACAACTTGGTCTCGGTCATAACCTCACGGAATTAATAAACAATGCGGCAGCGATGAATCTAGTTTCTTCAATGCAACGCGGCAATCGCGCTACGAACACCCAACAACAATATTGCAGGAAGAATACTGAGTACCCCTATCAGTTTGAATTCACTAAGAATGTTCATTCTACAGAAGAATCTTACATTAATTTATTTTCAGTGTCTTCAGATCCCATCATTTACGGCTATACCGTTGCATTTTCTCTAATTGAAAGTCTTTTTCTTCTTCGTTTGTTTAAAGAGGCTCATTGAGTTGTTTTGTGAAATTCACTCAATTTTTCTAAACCGGTCAAGTTTCCTTCACATACTAATGACAAACAGTCAAACTAAAAGGATCCCAAAGTTTTACATATGTTGGAACATTAATGAGTGAGTAACCAACGATTAAATTTGGTTTTTGAAACTTTGTGACCAGACATTTTCACATTAGTACATTCACATGCACACAATCAGAGCAAGTAACGGTCAAAAATTCGAACAAATTGACAGTTTTCATAGAACTATTGGATGTGAAACTTGATTAATTATGCTAATTGTGAGTATTGTCGTGTGTTTGTATACTTCAAAATCACCGCAATCTTTCCTGATATCAACTCAATGAGCCCCTTTAAATTAAAATATCGTCAAAATGATTTTAATCACTTACAGAACCGTAATTGTCCACTGAAGATGGAATAGATAGAATATTTATCTCTAAAGACCAACATTCTAGTCAGGAACAAAGAGTTGAGATCACCGTTTATTTCTAACATTTTATTAAATAAAAAAAAAAATAGGTCCAGTCACAGAGGAATACGATATATAATTGGCGATGTTTGATAGAGCCATAATTTCACACACAAGTTAGTCGCACCAAGAGTGACGAGTAACAAACCCCTCTGTTGGCTTACACGTACCAGTTCTGCGAAAAACGTCGGCAACATTATCTCCACTACCAGTCCATATTGTCTAAGTTTTCCACAAATAGGGCAAACTGAGATGTAAAACTAAGATGTAGAAGTTATACTGAGATATTGATCATATCCAATATCCCAAACGAATGGAAAAGATGCAATTTTCGTGTAAGGAGAGTAATTAGAGCCACCCCAACCGTGATTACCCCTTCCAGGGTTTTCTAGGTCAAAGTGATGTTTCAGTTTGAAAGTGACGGGGGGAGGGGTGTTATGTTTGACCTAAAATCATCTGATATCAGTGACGTAACCAGACTTTTTTAATCGGAGAGGTTGGGGGATGAAGGGGCCGTGGGCGAGGGGTTGAAATCGGAAGGGACCAAGCAGCAGTGACTCTATTTCAGCAGAACTTCCCCACAGCGTCGGTTAGCTGGGTGCCTACAGTTTGGAATGCAGTTGGGATTGTTATATTAAGATTGACTGAAAGCCAAAAGTTTATGTTTGAACCAGGTATTAACATCTTAATGAACAGTTGATTCTCAATCGAGGGATAGTTCTACATTCCCTGCCTTGTGGGTCAATAGAGATATTTCAAAACATCGTGCATTTCTTGTAGACAAATATTTCGAAAAATAGACTATTGTGGTGGACAATCTGCTCTGTGTCGTTCTGTTTTATTTTTTTACTCTTGTTTTTATTGGATCATTGTAATCAAAACATCACATTCTGGTTGAAATGATTCCAGAGTTTTGTTTAATATTTTCAAGGATTAAACTGGGAAGACAAGACTGAACTTCGAAAGTTGTGTTCATTTTCAAAAGGTAGGGGCTGTAGAAAAATCCAAGAGGCAAACTTTGAAATCGCTCAATGAAAGTTTATTGATAAAATATGCTCATTTGAGATACCACATTAGCAAAGATATCTAATCAGTGTGAATATTCATTGACTCCCGTCTTTGCCTCTTTCTTCCACTTAATCACACACTTTTAAGGACATACGAGTGCCCTCAACTTACCAAATTTGCAGCACGGTAAGTATTAGCAGAATGGTATACATTTCCGCTTAAAACATGTTTAAGTTGCTCACTGGTAAAGTTATCATTACCATAATATACTCCACTATTTATATTTATAAAATAGCACTTATAAGTTCAATATCTCTTTCTTTTAAATCTCTGAAAATGTACAATAATAACAATATAACTGGATAATATCTCTTTTATAATTTTGCAAATAAAGGGATTTCACTTTTTACACGAAAGCTGATGGCTTGTAACTTTAATCATTTTTTAACCTAAATCGATTAAGTAGAATTGTAATTATCATTTTACATATAAGCAGTTCACTGATATCAAATTAATTGTGACAAAAATTAAAGTCGGTCTAATGCAGAGTAGTTTTTTATCCCCTCATCTTAATCCCATCCCCATTTTAATCACTTTTTAAACCTAATTTCAATTAATTTGAACTGTGATTATCATTTTACATGCAAGCAATTCATTGACATGAAATTAAGTGTGACAAAAATTGAAAGCCATCTAACACAAGTTAGTTTGTCATTCTCCAATTCTGGACACAAAAGTAAATTAAAACATAATTTGATACCTTTAAGATAAACTGTGAGGAGAATTGCCAGTTATTTTATTGAAGTTGAAAGAAGTTTCGTATAATAAGCAACAACCCAGCCAAAATCTTAGAAGTTGATTTAATAAGTTGTGACTTCTCTAACCTAACTGTAACACTTAAATGAGACAATGCGTTACATTTTTCCGTTAAGATAAATTGAATCTGTAACGTATGCATATTTCTCCTTTGTTCCAATCGTAGCAGAACAACATGATATTAGCAAAATTGCATTTAAGCTTTACATACTGATTCATTCATACAATAGAAGGCGTTTCGTCTGTTCTTGATATTCGGGCAACAAAAAACAGTACAATGAGGTAGGTCAGGCACAAAGTAAAACAATGAAATTCCAGAGAAGGAAATTGCTGCCAGACTTGCGATACGAAGCTTAACAAAAAAAAAGAAGGAAACTTAAGACATATACATATTTCGTACGGGAGTGTTGAATTAAGTCGAACATAATCAGGTTAACATTCGAAATTTAACTTAATTTAAATATAGAGGTATACAAGGCTGCTCAGTTACTGTCTCGATATGGGCCTACTTGTGAAAAGTAAAGCGTCTCGTATGCAAGAGGAACTCGTTCACGAGTTAAGGTTACACGTTTGCCAGTGTAAGACTTTCATAACAATGCATTGTGCTTGAGGTTCGGAAGTCTACACAGAGAAAAAATAATAAAAAAAATGTGCAAACAAATAAAAACATGTTAATCAACACTCTCCGTGTAATTACTGAAAATCAAGCAAATGTCATTCAGACGTTACATAGACATATATATGACAGACATATATATATGAGAATTAAAGACTTATCGGTGGGGATTTTAATCCGAAGCATAATCTTAAACAAACTCGTGTTTTCTTGTTGGTTTCATCTCAAGGCCAGTGTCGAAGCTTTTCCTGAAGGAAAAACAAAAGATTTGTACATATATATATATATTCACTGAAATACTTCCTAAGAGAAGCTTATAAAAACTGATTTGTTTGTGTCAAGAGAAATTTTCATTCTCTGAGCATAAATAAACATCGTTATGAATACTCAGGCTTTACCTGTCTGATTCAACATATGCGCCGTTGCTGTAAGCCTCTCCGAGGCCTTTACCGTTAGTCTCAAGGGGTGTGAAGAATGCTTTGTTTGCGGGGAACGACAGGGAGGCACCATTTTCTAGAGGGATGGTCAAAGTTCCACTACGTTGTCGGATTTCCTAGAAACGTAAAACAGATTGTGAAAGGAACTATGTGTGATGACCGGCATAATTAGGCAAATTAATTTGGTAAATTACACCAACCAATTAAAAAGAACTGAAATGATTCGGATAAACACGTTGAACGACTTAAAAAGTAATACGACATATTCTTACAAGTGCTACCGAGGACATCGTCGAAAATTAAAGTAGACCATTTGAGCATGTAATACATGTGACCATGCTTTGCATGTAAAAGATGTGTGTAACCGGTAAGTGCATTTGGGAAACATGATACCGGAAAACTCAGTTTTTTTTTCACAGAATACTAAAAATATATTTTGAGTACATGATCTCATTGGTTGGTAGAAATGGTACATTCTCTACCAGCCCATGGAACCACAGTCTAATTTAAAGAACTTTGAAAAGTTCACATACGTTGCCATGATAATTGTTAATTTAGATGTTTTTTTAATTATTTGTCAAAATGAAGGAAATTTGCAAACATGAGAAGACGTATTCTAAACAAAAACACCCACAAACAGAACAATAAATGTGATTGCGAAACTCCTCCTCAAATCTGGACCAACCTCTTCTCTCTTTTCAACTTCCTGGATTTCCATGTCGTCCTTTTCGCGCTTCTGACTTTCCGGAATTACGTCATCTAGTAAACCCAATTCAGCTTGAGAAAAGAAGAAATCCATCAGCTTCCGGACAAAGACGACAGCCAATACCTGAAAAGAATGTAATACCAAAGTAAAAAGAAAAATCAGAAAAGATGTAATAACACAAAAAAGTAAAAAAAAAAACAGGTCAGTTTTTCAGTTTGCTCTTCCATTTGTCAAGCTATATAGATTGAAATATCTTTACACATTTGTGTGTGTGTGTGTGGGAGGGGAGGGGGGGGGGGTAAGAACACCTCTCCCCCTGTTTAATTGCAGCACATTTTCTCCATCGTAACTCCTTTCGTAGTTCGTGCCCCTATCCAATCACGTATTTCTAAGCAATACCGGCTGTACAATATAACTCGAAACCACTTATTTTCGAGTAACAGGTTTTGGTTTTGGATCACCATAAAACAAAGCAAAAAAAAAAAAATAATGAAAAAAGTAATTTTCGGGAGAGGATAGTCAGCTACAAGCCTCATTAACCTTATAACTTGCAGTCATATATATTCTTCAGTAATCTTTTCTCGATTCCTGAGTCATCTTTGCAATTGCTCCTTTTGCTTCACCGAACTACCCATACCCCCACCCCTAGAGGCCCTTTCATGATTGATTCGATGCATTTCAGCCGGTAGATAAAGTTTGAAGAATAACCCGAAATATTCATCGACATATTTTAGTGTGAAGTTGATTTCATTTCCAACGTACTACTCACCATGAGTGGGAATACGATAGCAGCTTTGGATGTTTTTATCAGCCAGAGAAGGACGAGGCATATCAGTTGTATCAAGGTAAAGATGTGAACCCGCCATAGCTTGACGTGACGTAGGTAAATGTAGTCCGGCTGGTGCTTCGTAGGAATAATAAACAACAGCAGACGGTGGAAGAACTGCAAAGAAAATTAAAGGAACTTCGTCTTATGTGAGGAAACCGTGTCAAACAAGAAATAGCAATATTAACACCAAAACAACTAAGATAATTTCACTTGCTTTTTTTTTTTTTTTAATTCTGTAAAATGTGCTGCCCCAAACGATATTACAGTAACTGAGCTAAGGAGGAACGAGTGAATTACATAAAGAGATCATGATGCGTCTAGAAATGACTAAAGATGATTTAGCATCCTTTTAAAGACTTTTTTGTACTGATGCACTGGATATGATCATGCCACGGAAGATGTTTATCGATGAAAATGCCCCCCCCCCCCCTCAAAAAAAAAATTGTGACAGTAGAAATTCACAGTGATATTAGGAATGATGTCAAATCTCATTTGAGGGGTATAAAACAGTTTCATACTTTTGACGTTTGTGAGGTCAATTATTTTTAACCATGTCAAATTTAAAATGCATGCCGTTGTTATTCAGATGCGGTTTTTCATACATTTCATTATACATCGTCAGTCCCTTATCTACCTGTCACCGTACCTGATTCATCTGCTTTAAAGCGATAACGAGGGGGTTTATTTGGAGGGACCTTTGAAACTATCTTTCTCGTGGAAATTACAGGCTTGTCATTTATTAGATGTGATTGAACGTTCCACGTTAATAGGTTAGTTAAACGATGAACCGTCCTTTTTTAACAACATTTAGACCAGACGGTGAAGAATGTGTTGGAACCGTTGAGGTGGTAGGTGTAAGGGGAGGTGGTAGGTGTAAGGGGCTAGCATATGTCTCAGTATATACAGTAAAGGTCCAATTTGTCATTTATCATTTTCACTGCAACACTTATCAGAGACTACTGTCTTAAATTACGGTCTATCATGCAGTGAGTATTTGCTAGTTCATTGTGATGGGCGGTATTCTGCTAACAATATCGATAGAAAATGAAAACCCCGCCTTAAAAACCCAGTAGGCATGACGTCACAATGTTACTGACCTGAACCCCTCGAAGGGAAGAGACCCCCATGTAGAGAAATACTCCGTATAAGACAGGCATTGGCACATACTAAAATAAGAAGGAATGAAAAATAACAGTACTATTAAAACATTGATGTTAAAGTGACAAAATATAAGATGATTCATATGCCCTCACTCTGATGCGTATTAGATCCATTTTCTTCTCAGTTACCAACGGGACCCATTGGCACCTCCTACAATGTATAACCCCCGCATATTCACTCTATATGTTTGCGCCCCCCCCCCCCCCGCTCCTTCCTCCATACCCCACCACTCACCATGCATTATTTCGCTACGGTACTTAGCTTCAAGTTCAAGTTATGAACACTGTTTTTCTATAGTACTCCTACATCTGAATATCAATTGTGAAAAGAAACAACATAAAGTTTACCACCACTTTTGTTATACAATACAGATAAGAGTCAGGACTAGTAGGTTCCCTCTGTACACGAGGAAGTTGTTAAATTACCAGGTACACCCTGAAACATAGTGAATTCACCAAACCGATTAAAACAAGGGAGTGTGATAGGCGTTTTTGTGTTAATGGTTATTCTGAATGTTCAAGTAGTAGGTTATGCCTCAGAGATTTCGAGAGCTTTCGCATTTAATTGGCTACCGTTGATGACGTCCATGTGAAATTAAAAACACCATTAGCAAGCAAATGTACGATACCTTTAACACCCCTGTCAATAAAGTGGAAGCCCCCACAATGATGAACACCACACAGCCGGTTACTCTTTGTTCTCTGTTAATTTAAAAGGAAAACGGTAAATATTGTCAAACAAATATTGTCAAACAGGTTTGATGAATGCAACAGATATGTAAATATATTTGGAAAAAAAAAATGAAGCACATGACTTGTTTTCAAGTTTCCATAGGTAGCAAACGTGTGTAAACAATTTTCTAAAAGTTAGTACAATAAACAGCCACTCGAGTTCGGAAAACAGCTTTTGAAGAAAGGCAAAATGGAAAATTAACTTTGATTTATTGTTATTGGTTTCGTGCAACCTGATTGGCGAAAAAAAGAAAACGATGACTTCATCTTCGGTCTCATATCAAAATCTAGACCTCGTTCCCATCATGTTACCAAAATTACACAAACCAAAATTTACAACGTTGACTTTAAACTGACCTACAACCTTCAACTTTAGGTGGTTCCCCTGGAATGGACGTCTTGGACAACACGCGCAAACTGTCCACGTGGTTGAGCGAGAGTACGGTGGCCGCTACGAACCATGGCATCCCAAAAATGGACATGACTAAAATCAGTAAAGCAACCACAAGAAGGTCCAAATGATATCCGGCACCTTTCTGTCAGTTTGTGATACAATGAGAAAAGGAAAAAAAAACACTCTGAGGCAAATGTAATGTAATTTCATGAGGTTTTCCGCTCCAGCCTGTTCTAGTTTGTTCTACTGTTCTAGTCAACTCCCCGACCCTATTCAACACCTAATACCAACCTGTTTACAGACTTTCAATTAAAGTGTCTGGAATGCAAAGACAAGAACGTAGGTCATTCGCTAACTTCTTGTGAATCAACAATAAGGCAAGAACAAGTAGCATAAAAAGCATGAGAGCTTAAAAATTTGTGGTTTCAAAATGACTACACAATAATTTTGGACAAAACATTTCAGGTTTGATAAATAATTATAAATGCCACAGACCGGTTTTAACAGTTTGATTACAGTTATTCCAAGAAATAGATGAACATTAACAAATTGAAACAAAAAAATGTGAAAGCTGCTCATTCTTCTCTTGGACTGACTTCAAACATGCCAAATCAACACCGATGGTCATATTCAAATGTTTTAGTTACTTACCTTTAATTTATTTTCTCTTCTGTTGACGATAACTGCTGTAATTTGTTGATCCATGAATATTAAAATGCCACAGAGCATTGCTGGAATTATAGCAGCGATGTAGGTCCACCAAGGGTTCACAAAGAATGGCACAATCCAAGCTCGTCCTGGTTTAGTCGGCTGGAATTAAATCAAATTTCAGCGAAGCCATAACTTAAATCACAGACTACAAAAATAAATCTCTCAGTAAAAATGTAAATTTTCTAAATTACATAGCCAGTCACAAAAAATACAATTCCTCAATACGTGTACGAATATGACCCTCTCCGCCACAAAAAAGCATGATTCAATGGCTATTCACTTAAACTACTTTTACAGATACGTGTCACATTATGTTCAGAAACGTTAGAGGAGAAAAGTCTTAAGACTTGTCAAAAGACATGATACCATGTTATGGATTGTTGGATGATTATACGGTGTTCTTGCATATTTAAAACTCCTCAGTTTCTCATGCATGCACTTGAAGCGGTAAGCGGAATTTTGAGGTCGCTGGATGACTCCTCTTTGTCGAGAAGTTAAATTTTATCATGTGTAGATCTGATTTAACGTCTCCATAAATTCTTCACGCCATACTAAGGGTAACCTAGATTGCAAATGTGCCTGTAATTTAACGTGATCACCTTACTTTTTTGCAGAACTGATACCTGTAACTAATCGCATTTGGCCTAGAAGACGAAATCCTTTGATTTAATTATTTTTCAGAAGGAGGCTACCAGCATTTTTTTCTTCTAGAGCAAATTGGTCTATCATTCATTGTTACATTACATTTTGCAATGTGATAATGTAGTTTGCTAACAAACACATTAGAAATAAACAATGGTGTTAGTTTTAAAGACTCCTTATTGTACGGAGACTTAGCCCACAAGTTCATTCTCGACCAGGCCTTACCTGAAATTGATCCGGCACAGTCAACTTAGGAGTCGGTATTCCCAGTAGGATGTCAACCGTTGTCATGCAAATGAAGGCAGTGAACACTCCAAAATCACTTATCAGGTATCGAATCTTTAGAAATAAAAATTTGTTAAAAAAAACCAACATCAGATGAAATCGAGAAAGCTATGTTACGTAGTGCATTGCCACAAAAATGACACATAAAAACCATTGCCATCTGTGAAAATGTCAGTATAATCCACTCTCTTTCGGCAGCCTCTTCAGAGCAAACAGTCCGTTGAAGAATGTGGTTATTTCAATAAGGAGGGAATCTGTGCGAGTTAACATTGTACGTTATAACAAACAGCACATACCATCTACCTTTATGCAAGGCTTAGTTGGATAAGACATACCAATGTTCATTATCAGTGTTCATGTGAATGATTCGTCAAAGGTTAGTAATTCAAGTAATGAGTAGATAATTAAAGGGAGTACATTTTCCCTTCTGTATTCAACCTTGCGTGGATTCACCGATATATTTACTGACTTTTTTACTGACTTGTTTACACAATTTGAAACGATTTCCTTCAGATCTGGATGAAGAAACACAATTTCAATCTGTTCCTGTGACGTTCAATTTTTATTACTTTTATTTCATGTGACAAAGTACTTGCGATGAATAGTGATGTATCGTGACGTATCGTTACGTATTGTGACGTAATGTGATGAATTACGACGAATTGTCACGCATCCGTATGTATCGCGATGAATTGGGATGTACAGCAATGCCACTGTCAATGAACTTAGTAACTCACCCTAGTTGGAAAGAAACTGGTGAAACGGAACATCTTGAGGGTAAATGAGAGCCCAAATGTGGCGAAGAAGAGAATCACGGAGAGGAGAAATACATCAGGAACCGGTTCGTGAGATGAATGACATTCCTCGCCGGTGAGGGTACCGTTGTAAATGGATTCGCAGTCCTCCTGTACCACACTGGTACCATTCGCGACAATGGTACCTTCGTCGGTCACACACACACAGTCTGGAACGGATCTCTTTGTAATGTTATGCTTATCATCCGTATGTCTGACGGTAAAGAATAGAAACATCGTAAACATCGTTTCACATCGTAAAACAGGGTAAGACTTCGAAAAAAGACGTCCAAACCTCTCCATAACACTAGGCCTAATCTTTTACATTTCTCACTTCTCATGGATGTGAAACTGGATTTCAGGTTTAATTTTGCGTTGATTGTCACCTCTTATTAGAAGTTGCAGGAAACGTATATGGATCAACAGTGCACAGCTTTCTAAAGAGCAAGATTAACCGTCATAACTGATCACAAATCATAGAAATGTAATTAGAGAATGACGCCATGCGACGCATACTCAACGGTAGGTAAGATAGTACGTGAGGGTATACGTAAATAAACACTGTCACTAACTTGAGAGTAGTGCAGTTTCGTTAACGAGATTTCAGATGATGATCGATCATGTAAAAATTAAGCAAATTATCGTCATAATTTTAATGTGAAACAAATGGCTTAATCTATACCCTTTGTAATATGTAGACAATTGAAAAGACTAAATGTGAGACGTAGACTGGACAAGTCATGGATTCAGTCGTTATCAGGTAAAAGATTGTTAATGCAGGGGACGAGGGTGCGGAAGGAGTTCCGATAACTTACATTCCAAAAGGATATTCGTGTTGTACTTCCAGTACATTCTCGAATGCCTCTACGATGAAGATGAAAGCAATGAGGGCTGTGAAGGCCTCTTCCGTGAAACGAGTAAAGTATCTGACGAGGGCGCTAGCATCGGTTGCGACTAGTATCAAGCAGATGAGACACGTCCATGCTCCGATCCAAAGACGAAATGAAAGATAGTCGAGTTGGAGGGAACTGCAGAGTATGTCATTTAAATATAAAACAAATAAATCTGTTAGACCAGTAGAGGACGTTTCTCTTTAACTTCGCAATACTAATAATTGTGTCACGTGATACTACCATCATCATTGTGACTGAGGGAAAGGACACGAATATGTTTAATGGGATGCAGCCAACGACAGAAATTATAAGAATGAACTTGATGAAGTCGTCAACTCGTCATTACGTACACGCTAGTTAACATGTAAACAATGGCTGGGGCACGTGAACCTAGCTGTCACCCTGACCCCGCCCAGAAATTATTCACTGACTATATTGTCACAACGATTTATCAAAAAAAAAAAAGATTGAAAAGGCCGAAATTTTAGACACAACAATGCATGCCCTTCCAATGTTTAAATAAACATAATATATCCCACATGAACTACGGTCGAAACTAGTGGGTGTTTTTTTTTTTTTACTAGTGGGTGTTTTTTTTTCTTTCTAATCATACAGCAGTATTTTTATTTATTTAGTTTTTGTTTTGTTTTTTCCTTTCTACCAAAAGAGACATTCGTGAGATAAGGAGCGTTCGTAGAAACTTATGTTAACATATAACTTTAAGCTCGTTACTTTTATACCACGTGACTATAGACCACCTATTAGCACTGCCAGAAGACGTAAGTATTCCACGAAGGTGTTATAACGAAAGCCTAACAGTCAATTATCTTTGTATTGATCTAGCTGGCTTGTCAATCAATTATCAATCAATAATCAATCAATCAATTTAAGTGTGAGAGATATCAAAGCATATCTTGTCGCGGGATATAAGTAAAATAATCATTAAAAAATAGTTAAGTTCTATTTTGGTCCGTTTTCCGTCTGTGATCTTCAACGAACATTTTCGGAGAGGGAGGTTGTACATTTTTTTTCAACGTTCTCCTTTCCTAGCCGGGAATGATATACAAACTGAACATTCCAAACTTTTTTCGGGTGTGGGGGGGGGGGGGGGTGGTAGTATCTCCATCATCTGTTATTGCAACTAGCAGTTGTTTAAAGGTGATTGGTCGTATTATTAGCACATTTTGATTTTTGTGACGCCAAGCTGTTCTTGGTAACTCTCTACACTTTGCAAGTATAACATCCGCATGTTGACCGTGTGCACATATATGCTGCATTGGTATCATGACAATATTGTTCACTGCACACGAGTAATGCAAAAAGGCCGAGGACCTGTTAACGTTTGCAGAGACTTACGGTCTTTCTCAAGACCCTAGTACTAGCAAGTGTATACGTTCACGACTATCGTAGGTGCGCCCTCTATATATTCTTGCGAACTATCGCGTTTATCACAGAAGTGAAAATCCCACTGCAAATGACAAGATTATATAGCGCCATCGATTTTGCCTCTCCAAAGCGGAAAAGGCAAAATAATAACGTCTTGACTAAGACTTCCCAAGGACAGACTTGAGTTACAATGAGACAACCAATCGCCTTTAACTATATGACGTTAATTCTACGGTAGGGTCTTACGTGCATAGTTGAAACATGATAGTCTCGAAGATGAGAATCGGTCCTGTGCTTCCGATGATCGTCAACGGCTGACCAGAAAAGAGATGAAAGAGGACCCCACAAACTGCAGCACCAATCATACTCTCAAAGGCAGCCTATGAGAGAAAATTACGAAGAAATGGCTCTCAGATATCGCTTAAAATAAGTACATACCCAGGGTAAGAGGCACCAAGGTCACTGTAACTCCATCAGGGATCGAGGCTCGAAGCTCTCGGTTGCTAAGCAATCCCATCACATCCACTTGGCTACAGCACCGGAATATATTTGTGTGATGATTCTATACATTTGTGTGATGATTCTAGCTTTGACTGCATATTTAACTTTTTAATCCGTCGGGTAATTTTTGCTTAGGTATTCAAGAGATTAATCGATATTAGGTTCAGATTCGCGATGAAAATGTCCTAATTTTACAATACGCACCAGATTATCGTCCGTGGCCGCTCCCAGTAGTCCGCCGAAAGCCACAAGCGGAGTGATACAGGCGATATACATAAACATGATGGCAGCGAGGCACTGGATGCTCAGGGCGTCTTTGAAATCAGAGAAGTACCAGGGTACTTTCGTCTTCAAATCCTTCCACAATCCACCGAAAGGTCTACATTAGACAAGAAAGAGATTGAGATTCTGGGTATTTTAGTGCAAAAAAGAGAGTGCATTACGTAATCGGTTGTATCTTCCGATTTTCGCTGCCAGCCAATGAAAGTTTTGTAGGATACCCATAAAACGACAGTTATGCAACTTTTATCAATTCAGGTAGCCCAAAGACGATATTTTTTTTTTTTTTTTTTGTAAATGATATGTAAAAGGATTTAATTGCAAGGAATTTTTTATCTGTCAGAGTAACAATAATTAAATATTAGGTGTGAGAAAAAGTTTAATTCTTACCTCCCTGTTCTCGTTAAGTCAAACTTGGCGTCGTCTTCTAGTTCGAGCATAGGAAGTGGATGGATAAAATGTTCGGATTGCCGCCGTTGGTTCTGAGAGACTGTTTGCTTGGGAGGTTCGATACGGATACTTGGATCCCAACTTCCTAAATGGAACAAAAGACGAATGGAAACAAAGGAGAAGAACTGAAATAACTGAAACACTGTCACTGTCACTGAAACAATCGAACAAAACAATAGGAACCATTGTTTGTAATCAAAGTGGTACCCGGGGTCGATACCATTAAACAGGACACTGTACACTTACAAGGTGTTTTATAGGTACACTTGACGAAATATGTAGGAATGAATTGAATACTTAAAAGTTGATTCCCATTTAAATTATATAGAAAGAATTCAATACTGTTAACCTTACTCTCTGAATTGCAAAGAGAACTCCAAATTTAAGAGGAAATACTCACTCTACAGGAGCGACAATATTTCTTTTCATTCTTAACTGTAACTATCACACTATTTCAGTCTCGTTATAAAATGAATAGTTAAAAAGCAAACTTACAATGAAATATGTAGCTAAAGAGACTGAGGAGTGATTACAAAAAAGCTTTTAAAAGCTTGTCGGGGTGAATTACCCATGAAAAAGATAGAAACAAAGCTAAATCAATATACAAAAACAGAAGAAAAAACAGAACATACAGCAAAAAACAACAAAAAACGAAAAGAAAAACAAGGAAAAACGAAGAAAAATGAATCACAGGTGAAATTAATCCTGATTACAAACTAAATGGGTTTTAAGCTTTTTTTGAAGTGTTCAAGCATTTGCCGTGCTGCACGTAATCAAGGAGGGAATTCCAAATATTTGCACCTAAGTATCGACTAGTGATTTGGGAGGATTTTAGTCTAAAAAAAAGGAGTGCGCATTTTGTGTGCTCCTTTAGGGTGAATATTCACTCTTAATTTGGGAACCTTCCTTAAATCTCACTCTTTTACAATTTTAGAGAGACTAGTTACGTTTTCCAAAACGGAGAGACAAAGAGAGAGATTGGACTGGCCCCTGTGTTGTAGCTCATGATGAGATGCTAGGATTTTTTTGTTTTGGTTTTTATCCGTCAGTATACCGTGATGTTGAATCAAAATTGATTTAAATTATCTTTTACCTGGCGGTAGGACGGTATCAATTTCGACTATCGTTTACCTGGATTTAGGACGGTATCAATTACAATTATCGTTTACTTGGAGGTAGAACGGTATTATTTACGATTATCGTTTACCTGGAGGTAGGACGGTATTTACGATTATCGTTTACCTGGAGGTAGGACGGTAACTTGTTCTAAGAATTCGTCGATAGCAGCGATTAAGTCCTCTCTGTCTCTAGCCTTGTACGCCACATCTCTGAATACCTGACAATAGATTCACAAAGGCAATACATCAAAACACAATGCAGGGAACCAATCGTGACCAGTCTCTAAAGCCGGTTGAAGAAATGTAATTGTATTTCACGCATTTAAGGACTTTTGATTAATAAATTGGGTACATGTATAGTTAAACGACGTGTGTTATCATGATGTGTGTAATTAAACGAAACATATTAATTTTGTTTGATTTTATGGCTAGTTTGTACATATTACTTTAAAAAATATTCCCTATGTATAAAATTATGCCAAGTTTGATCCATATTTAAAAACAAAATATGAAACCAGTTCACCAAAACTGAAAGACCAATTTACAGGCAATTATGAAAAGCTCATGTCACTGACAATGGGAATATTTAGGGATAGGTCGACTCGTCCAGAAGAAAACACTTTCCACTGATTTTTTTTGTTGCAAACATATAGTATTGTTTGCAATTGCAAGTATTATAGTACATTGTCTTCATAACACGGGTTTCACTATTGTCGCAAAATAGATTTTTTTTTTAACGTCACAAAGGTTCCCCCGGATCTTTATAGTTGACAGCTCCGTGGTAACAACCACCGAGCCCCCATCTCTCACCCTTCCCTCCTCTCTCCCATCCGGCCTCACCCTCCTAACCTTCCTCTTGCAAACAGACAATATAAGTAAGAAAATATAACTGCAAAAAGGTAATTACATTTCATAACAAGATTGTTTGAATAAAACAGAATTAACCAACCTTTCAGCTGGTAAGTCTTTATGGAGAGAGCGGATCTATTACCAACATCACTTTTAAGTCGGCAGCAGAATACGTACCTCATCTGTCATTAGAGTCGCCATACACCGGCCCACCTCTTTGTACTGGATGGGGTCATCGCTAGGTGGGCCCATGATCAAGAAGACGAACCTGGTCGGTATGGGGACCTCCGTGAGGTCATTCATGACAGGGGCGTGTAAAAGTCGCACGAAAATTGAAACGGGTTTGTCTAAGAGATCAGTCTCGCCTACTAAGAGGTTGAAAGCTTCCGCATCCGGAGGTATCTTCTTTAAAAATTTCGCCTGAAAAACAAAAACAAAAGGGAAAGAAGAATTTTAACTGGGACGCAAAATATCACATGTATGGGTGTATAAAATGAGGAAATGTTGGTCGCCCAATCTATTGATTTATGTAAGAATATATGAATATATAATCATTAACGTTTACTCCAGGAAATGACGTTTGTAATACTTAATTTAATTCAGGCCTTAAAGGGCCGTTGTCGTTTAAAAAAGAGAATTTTTTGCAGCGTAAGGAATCGACTTTTACAAGTAGCCTTTAAAGACACCGATGTAACAAAATTAATAACGTATCAACAAATATTCTCCCCAACAAATCAATTACTGGATTACATGTAATTATTACACTGTAATTGATTATAAGAACATACGCAGTTTGGTGAGACGTAAACATTTGGAAGTAAGAAAATCAATAATTTTGCAAAACCTTTACAATTTGCATGGTGTTAAACATTTTTCTTAAAGCAAACATCAGCGGTAGGTTTTAAAAGGGAGCAAAGATCAATTCATTAAATATCCCATTAATATTTACAGAAACGACTTTTTTTCTTCCTTGCTTTACTTTACCGCTTTCAAAATTGTGTCGTAAACTGTACCTTAGCTTCACTCTGTTGATCAAAAAGTATCCCCGCTCTGCTCTCTCTGCGTTCACTGTGCATCGTTCCCGTTGATGACATTCTCCGCATCATACCATTGTGCGCAGCTGCGAATCGAAGGCAACTGTAAAGAAACAATTACATTAATGACCACACCGAGAAGCGTGTGTTTTTGTTGTTACTGGGGTGGAGTCGTTGGGGGGCGTCTTTCCTTGGGAGAGGCACAATTGGCGCCCTTCATCACTTACATACTATCTGACGTGCAAGTGACGATGGAATAAACAAATTCCACCACCCTTTGAAAGAACTGGCTACTGAAGGAAATTCACATTTCATAATAATTAGGAGTAATTCTCTCACTCTCGTTATGGGTAAAAAACCGTATCTCAATAGTATGTTCGGTTGGAAGCTATGAATTTATAAAGAAATATTTATTTCATAATGGCAATTGGGAATTTGTGATGTCACCATGAATATCCTTAGCATCTATTGACTGTGATGAAAGAAACGTTACAATAGAGTAGGAGATGTGACCTTAATTGCCACAGTATTTCAATGAAAATCTACAATAAACCCAATCTATACTTTCA
Source organism: Stichopus chloronotus (assembly GCA_021234535.1). NCBI lineage: Eukaryota > Metazoa > Echinodermata > Holothuroidea > Aspidochirotida > Stichopodidae > Stichopus > Stichopus chloronotus. Next base: position 7,418,886 of record CM037848.1, on the reverse strand, counting down.
TTAGTGCTAAGTTTCAAGGTTAAATGAAGAAAGAGAAACAGAGACTTCTTTCAATAATTTGCAATTGTTACATGACATTTTGGTACCCTTTAGGCAAATGGAAAACTTTCTTGACCAGAGAAGTCTCTTTTTTTTTTGAAACAGTAATATCTTCAAGTTGACTTAGGAACAAGATATTGACATGGTCTTTAAAATGCCTGCATTGGAAAATTATCCTCTTTCATTTAAGTACCCCTTCAACTGTCAGTAAAATATGCCTTTAAAGGCTGTATTGCATCACCCTAAGCTATATTTTTACCTCCCTGAAAGGAAAATTCTCAACTGGTTCTAAGTTACAGTACGCTTAGATTGCCAGCAAATTCGAAAGATGCAGAGCAGCTCGTATTATACAGCGTACACAGGGATCCATTGTTTTGATTACACATGTGGAGGAATGTAAGACAGGCTGAGGGAGGGACTAGAGGTAGGTGGTTGGGAGAATTGAAACTGGCTGGGGTGATGCATTACAGCCTTTAATATTCAAATCAATTGTTGGAATGATTCAGCATGATTCACCATTAGGCATGGGGTCTGTAATAATCATCAGATTTTTATCGTTGCAATTTCTGTCGGTGACTTACATGCATTAACCACATTCGGCGCCCCTTTGCTCTTGGGTCGCCTAACCCAACCTCTCCAAAACCCGCCCCTTGGGCTGTGCCCCATCCCCCCCCCCCCACCCTTCACAAACATACACACGCCACATTAAGCCAGCGACGTGATATTCGTTACACTAATTTATAATTAAGTATATTAGCAACTTTTCTACACACTCACATTTCCTTGGACTGAGAAATACTAAAAATCTGTTTTGTTTATTTTAAGTTTTGCACTCCACTCCCTCCTTTTTCCCTCCCTTTTTGCTCCATCGGCCGTTGTTGCATACTTCTGTTCCTGCAACGCATCGCTTGTAAAATCTTCCAATACCCTGCCTACGTACCTTGTTCCATACTCATGCCGTTAGCTCCTCCCGTTGAATAACTCCTATCCATACCAGGAAACAAGCTGCTTTTTCGCCGCTGCTTCTGGAGAGTCTGAGCCTGTTTCTCTTCCTTGGTCTTCTTTTGCCGATGGTGCCTATGACGTAGCAGCAACAGGTCCAGAAACTTCGATTTGTTTTCCTCTGTCAGTCGTTCGATTCGCACGAGCTCATCCGATATGTTATCTGTATAAAAACATATATTCAGAAACGCTCACACACGTGCATTATGAACAATTTCAATTAATACAATAAAAATTCATAGTCAATTTCTCTTTTCAATTACGATATAGTACGCAGTTTGCTGAGCTTTCATCGGAACTAGTTCTTTTTTTACACTTATAAATGTGCATGAAGTCAGCAATGGCTTAAATTACCTGCAATTTCTATAAAATCCACCACGTCCATTTCCAAATCAACAAAATCATTCCTCATGTGTTTTCTCGCTTCGAAGAGGCTGTGAAGTGAAAGAGATGCCACGTGGGGCTTACTCCATCTCCCTGCTCCTAGGTCCACGTTCTCTTCATATTTTACCCATCTGTACAGAAAAGGAGAAATGGTTTGTGTTATAAGCGCTCAGTTGATTTACCCTTATACGGATGTGACTGTGTACTTACAGGAACTTGCATGTGTTGATAAGATCTTGGCCGACGATCTCGGGTTCTGAACTAGTTAATACTCGGATTCAAAGTGTCGGTAATGTTGGCAAAAATCGTAAAATTCCAAAATTGCGACAAACTTCAGCTTCTTTTCAGGTAAGAACACTTCATCGTCAAGCCTGTATATGTATATACTCGGTGTTATATTGACATGCAAAGCAAGACGCCGTATGTATGCTCTACAACGACAGTCGTGGCGTGGCGAAAGTTGTTTTGCGGGGGTTACCCATAGTCGGTCGGCTTCCCGACCGACTACGGACGTCGGGTTACCCGGATCCCCGTGCAAAAAGTTGCAAGCTTACTTAAGGCCTTTTTGGGTGTCTCAGAATTATTTGACAAAAATTACATCTCCCTGCCATTAACGTTTGTCGTGTCAGAGATGAAACGTCGCTTTAAATATTGTACACCATATATAGTCATATGACCACCAGAATTTAGACGAAACTCTTCTAGGCTTGAACTTTTTCGCAGAACTGGTACCGTTATAAAAGATTTGTATATGGCTCAGCAGAGAGCTTTATTTTGTCAAGTTCTTTCTGTTTAAAGTAGAATCAGTAAATTTCGTTGCAAATTTTGAATCAGTCATACGATATCACATGCATGATGGGATATTTTGTTGACAGAAACATACCTACATACATAAGAACGGTTATTGTCATACCTTGCTGTTTCTTTCCATTCAAGGGCTTCTCCCTCCAAATTGTAGAATAATTCCTCCATCTCAGAGAACACTTCATGAATCTCCTTTCCACTGTTTTTGACATCTCCTGTTAATAGTTTCTGCACCCTTTCCCTTGGTGATTCTAGAAGACGATTTTTTTTTTTTATTTCTTTAGAAAGCTATTCATTTTACGAATTCAAATTGACATGTAGTGCAATATTCAGAATGCATTTACGATGCAAGATTTTAATTTCTGAGATATCGTATAGTCTCCTTTTGTCATAATAACGACAGACCTGTCGTTTTACTTAATTATTTAAAATCAAAATATACAGAGGTAAAAGATTTTTTCTACAGATGAAGTATCTCGAGAAGCATTTGCCACAATAATCAAGTTATCTTAACGACCAAGAGACAAGCACTTCGAAAAGAGCTGGCTACATTCAGGAATTATACAGTGTCCCAGATTGATAATCCATTGTGCTTGTATTAACATCTATCACCTTTTGGAGACATGGCTGTTCAAAGTTTGATGAAAATACCAAACTGACGATTTTGGAGTGTTACGCACCGGGAGTATTATTTATTTTGTTAGGTCTTATTACATCTTCATTACTTAGTTGCTGAAATTCAAATTGGAAAGTGATATCGATATTTCTAACGAAGACGATACATGCTTTAAAAATAAAAAGACATCGGCATATTAAATTTTCCAATTGTCCCTTAACTAAAGATTAAAGGGGAAAGCAGGGTTTATTTTCACAATTTATTTCGCTACAATTCCCCACCGGTATCGTACAATGAGTTATAACTAACAAATATGATCAAGATGATCTCAAAACATGTGGACAATTTCGAGAAACGAGTCAAATTCGTAAAAAGTCTGTGAAGAACTCCGAAAGTCTGTAACATCCATATTCATCGAATCACATATGAATATTCAATGCTATCGCCTTTTCAAGGATATGAGCAGGTGTTGCTGAACAGTTTCATACATAACCTACGTGTGCTGTATGTATCATCGACTATAACTCTTGTTTACTTAGCACTGGGCAATGCACGAACAGCATGGGAACCGTAAACATTCGGTTATGTTTATTCATATAACGTCATCTCAGTCTTACGCTGTGATTGGTCATCGTATAGAGGAGGCCGTCTTTTCTTGTACATGAACGTTTATTTTTTGTACCCGACAAATATTAAGAGTTCTCATTCAACAGTAATTAACGCAATAATTAACGTTTCTTCTACCTTCAAACATCTCCCCAACGTCTCTGTATTTCGGTGAACAATCAGTTTAGAAAGAAAAATCAACTAAAGATGAGTTTTTTTCAGTCAAACCCTGATTTCCCACTTTAAGTTGATAAAATATAACATAAACAACATCATGTGAGTTCCTCCCTTGACGTCACAAACTTTGAATATTTGTTTTTTGTTTATTCGTGATGCAACTGTAAAACAGAAATTCGTTTGTAACAATGGTGGATGTCAGATGGACTTTTTTTTTGCAGAAATCGTGGATATTTTTAACGTTTTTAATGATTAATTCCGTCGATACTCCAAACTGTGTGGGTTTTTTGTATGCCACATGTAACTAAAAATAAAGAAATGCAGAAGTCAGACATCGCATCTATACTTTCGTTGCTTATCAAAATTGATTTCTACTGCACATGTACCGGTCGTTAAAGGAATCTTAAAGGAATACTTTACTAACAGTTTAACGGTTTTTTTTTTAATCTAAGTAAATATTTTTCTTTTCGCTGCAGACATTTCAAACCTATACAATATCTTCTTTCTGACTCAAAATGATGCTGTCTGAGGAAAGACTTCCCTGGTCAAGAAAGATTTCTGACCAGTCTTCCTTCATTATCTGAAACAATATATATTGGGGTGGAGTTTGAAGAGTCTGGAGTAAAAAAAAAAAGAAAAAAAAAACTCTGTGCTGTTTTATTTTAAAATCGCTTAAATTGCCACTGGAACATTGCTTTAAAGGCTCTATAAGGAAACTCAAAATTAATGGTTAGGAGAACCTGGATGTACTTACTATAGTTCTTGTCAGTTATTTCCTCCGCAGCAGACACGGGAGGCTGGTCCCTTGGTGTAACGGGAGATCCTGGGTGAGATGTGGGTACCGAATTAGCTGAATCACGGTGAGGATTTCTCATACCGTTACTAGTACAATCGTGTCGATGCGCTAAGGAAAAAAGAAAGAAAACGAAGGTTTTGTAAAAAAAAACAGCAAACAATATACAAAAAAAAACAGTCCACGGAAAACAAAAAGACAAAAACAAATAAAAATTTCAGAATGAAATATCAGAGACTTTAAAGTTATGTTTCGGTCCCAAACAGTCACGATGCTGTATAACGGACAGGATGCAGAAGAATAAGTTTTTATTAGGAAGTTCTATACACTACTCACCGCTCATAGAGGTTTTAGTGTAATTGAATGCAGGTTGATAATCAATGTTACCGTTTCAGGACACTGAATATTTATCTATTTTATATTTCTTGAACAAAAAAAAAAGCTATAAGAAAAAACAAACAAACTTATGGGGAGGAAGGGGGGGGGGTGACCACGTTAGGTATTTTCCTCTATACCCTGAAAGAATGCAAGGTGACCACATCTTCTCTATTGGAAGACCACTCTAATCGGAGCAGGATGTGGTGGTTGGTGAAGAAAAAAGTAGCCTTTATCATTCTTCTCCTCCAATTTTCTCTTTCATCTGATACCGCTCTGGCTGGAGAGCAGCATCCATGTCAGATTTCTTTGAAGAGATATTTCGCTAATTAGTGCATGTTAATTACTAGAGAGAAGATTAATTTTGGTTTTCTTTTTGGCTCGAATTATTTGGGTGTCGGTTCCGAAAGCATTGGAATCTTTTGGACATTGTAGGTGTTTCTCTTTTTCTACAAATAAATCACGGTATACCGGGTGCAGGTTTTACAGGCTTTTACAACTGAAAGAAGTAGAGCCGGTCATCTGAGTCACTCTTTGAAAATGCAGGAATAACGGCACATCCTGCTTTAAATAATGCGTATTATGAGCTCAAGTTAGAGAACCTGGGATCATGTGGACATGACTGAAAGATAGTTCAAATATATAACATTCACGTTCTACTATATGGAATTATCCACCCCAGTTTCAAATGTGCGTATGCTATAAATACTGACATTTCTGGGTTGGGTCTTTCTGGTTCCGACGTAGGCAGGTACCGTGTATGCTAAGCTGACTGTCAAAAACGTGATGACATCTCAGTCCGTAAACAGGATATTTAATTATTCTTGGGATAAATTTAAAAGTGGGAGGCACGTTTTCTCCTCGTGCGAAAAAAAAAGTAACCACCACATTAGCTAAGTTTGCTTCCGTCTCCCTGTCTCGAATTACAAATTGTTCCTTCGAATCCAAACATGGATCGTGCCTTTTTAAAGTATTTATGATTCTTTATCAATCTATTCGTACTTCGTCCTACATTTTGGGCACTTTCAGTTTTGCATTCAATGTCAGGTAGAATTCGAAGCATTCTCGTGAAAAGTGCCTTTTAACTAACTCCAGATCGGGTCTAAGTATACGTTGGTTAGAAAGTAATACCTTCTAATTGCCAGAAAACATTTGAATTACAACATCACCACTTTCTTGTTTCTTGTTTAAATATAAAGGAAATGTTGCCCTATAAGCTATGTTTACAATGAGGCAAAAGCTGCCAGAACATAGTAGTATTCAATTTAATTCTTCAAACATAAGCGAAAAAAAAGGTCAATCTTTGGTGAAAGACAAATAAATGCAAGTTTAACCGATTAGAATTGCTGGCATCGTTTTTTTTTTTTTTTTTTAAGTACCTGTTGTTGATCACATGCTTCATACGCCTTCATAGTCTTTTACACTCCGGAATGAGAGCCCTATGGAATTCAGGGATTATCCATTTGTTGCTTCATATATATAAACGTATTTCTCATCATAACACATACTGCAGTTCTAAGAGATTAAGAGATTCCCAGAATGTTACCAAACAGTGCCTGAGCCACCGCGGGGTTATTTATTACCCCCCCCCCCCTTAGCAAACAAAAAAAACCACAGCCAAAGTGCCTCTTTTATGAAAGTGCCCTTGTTGATGGTATATTGCTGTCACACGTTTTAAGACTTTACTGGACGCTTTTCGAGACCGTTACCTCCAACCTTAGGAGATTTGTACCATTTTTTTAGACATTTTTACCACCACAACTAGACCAGCCCTGAAACATCTTCATCACTAAATATCGTCTTGACAACGAGCCTGGGTTGACTGGGCGGTGTGATTGTAATACTTACACTCAATCTCGGTTTCCAACCGTTCTCTGTTCTGAATATTAAAACCATGAGCACGGGCATCCAATACTGGAGCTTCGCCATCACCGACCCCGTTCATTCTGGCCTCCGTCTTGTCGATCACTGTGGAGAATTTAACACAGCGTTTAAGTTTACACATGTATAACGTGTTACTTGACTTATTTAGTCGACTAATTGACTAATTATTTAATAGACTAATACTTGACTTATTTATATACTTGACTTATTCGTTTAACTTACTTGCTCGTATGCCAGAAGCAGGATTTACTAAGACTGCAGGCTTCCTCGATTACGCTTTGATGTTAAGCTTTGATACTAAATCATGAACAACTTTGACCAACATGTTCCTTTAAGGAGTGCAGCAAGACAAAAGATCTTATTAACCCAGTGATTAGTCTTCTGTCAACGCTGTTCTTTGTATATGGTCTACACTATATTACTCGTAATATAGGAAATGGGTCCACCCGGCAGCTACATGGAGAACCCATTAAGTCACCCTCCTGTTCATTTATTAGAAACCAAGAAGCCCCAAACCAATTGTATTTTCTAGTAGATATAAGTCTGTTCCTTCTGCAGTCAATTTAAATGTCCCTCACAATAACTGAGAAAAGAAACAATCAGATATGACTGATGCCATGCGTCAACCATGCAGAGCCGTATATACGGCAAGGGTGGTCCATGTATAGAGAAAGCATTTTATTTCTTCGACTACTTACGAGCAATTATGTTTTGAGCGTCAGGGAACTCAACAATGACATCACATGTTCATTTTGAATATTTATACATGATGTTATGGACCAAGTCACATGAAATTAAATTTTGCGATATGCGTGTTCATGCACTGTCGTATATTGTTATAGTTTTAAGGATAAGCTGAAAACACCATACCGTTTCGTACGACCTTAAAGGTGGAATACGATCAATATATGTGAACAAAAGCCCACGAATAGCTCATGAACAGCCCAGTGTCTCAAAAGTGGCATTTTGGGTCCCAAACAGCAGTTACGAGCTAAACTTTTACCCCGCTCTCCATTGGTTTCATGAGTTAAAAACACTAGACCGTATATATGAATACTCAGCGCTAATCATGGATATGAAAAATATCTCCTATATGTGGTGTAAGGTAATATCCCCAGGAAACATTTCTATTATTATATTATATATTATTATATAACTAATTCTAACTAATTCTATTGAAATTAAAAAGAATACATTTAGAATAAACACTATTGAGCAATTCGTTCATACATAGTAATTGTCAATATTTTGCGGCATTCATAATTGATGAGTTATCATTTCTATGCATGAGCCACTATGCCAATGTGGGTGGATTACCGTGTGTGAGTTACGTTTGAGTTGCTGAGTTACTGTAGATGAGTCACTATGTATGAGTTATACTAGGGCGTTACTATGTATGAGTTACCACTATTTATGCGTTACTATATTGAGTTACTATCTTCGGTTAGTATGTATTATTCACCGTTCAGTTACTATAATGTATAATTTACTACTGACATATTTTCTATACGTCATACAGCATGCAAGTGATGCCTGCGTGTATAGATAATCCTACATCACTGCGAGAGTACATATATTTCAAAAATTGATTCCCGTTTCATAACATTTCCGGTAAGAACCGGTATTTCTCCCACACAATAATTGACGGATTGATGTAGCACACATTACGAATGCAGGTACAGATTTCCTGTTTAGCACTAACTTTTAACTAACGATGGTATTTGAATATTATAATTACATACTGTATTTTTATTATTTAGTATATAAAGAGAACAGATAGGACAGAATAATTAAGAGGGCAAAATGTGTTTTCTTTGTCGTTTAAGGGCATGCTTCGGCTTTAGTCTTATTATTTTGATTTTGTCTCTGTATTTAAGTTAAATTCTTTTTTACATTTTCGTAATTTTGTGCTCCTTTTTACGTTCTGCTTTCTTGTTTATTCTTTGTGCTTTAATAAGTGTCTCAGGAAACTCAAATAAATAAGTAAAGAAATAAATGAATACATAAATACATAAGAATGAATGAATGAATGAATAAATAAATAAATAAACAAACAAACCAAAGTACATATAACCCAACGATTTCACAAACATTACTAATTGAACTCTATTGCTGTACTGCTCTTTTTCATTTTGAGTCTATATGGAGTAAACCTGTTCATAATCTACATGAAAACTGACTGAATATGCACTTAATGTATCAGTGACACATTCGGCTCATAGACATTGACTTATGTAAGTCTGAGAATGTTTCGTTAGACTGTAACTTAGCGCCTTTAATTTTTATTATTTAACTCAGTTTATAAAAAGCTGCACGTTCCTCTCATATTTTGTAGCTATATTTGACTCTATACGGGTATGCACAGTCGGTTTAGCATTAGTGCATGGTTACTGTTTATAAGGTCACAGGATATTCGTAATAAGTCTGTTATACCGAGCATCACGTTTCATGTAACAGCTGACTATGCCGTCATTCGCTGCAGTGATTAACCAGAGAGGAATTACCTGACTCGAATGTGATTACATAACTTGAAATTGATTACATAAATTGAGTGTGATTACATACTGGACGGATCTCGGTTTGAAAGAGGTTCAATGTTCAATCTCGAGTTTCTGTTGATTGTGAAGGTGAGGGCGGTCCTGAAGTTACTTTTCTGCTTGATAAATTGTGTAAAGCGTGGTGACGAAACACGAATTTAAGATTAGAGAAGAAAACAGTGTATGATTAAGCTTAAAAGAAAAAGCAAAGTCGTAAACTGAAAATACTTCCAAGACCATGGGATAATATCAATTACACTTTGACCACATCAACATAGATCAGTCCAAAGGTTTAGGGTTTACAGAAGTGGTTCGCAAAAGTTATAAGTAATAATCCTGTGATGATCACATAACATCATTAAAGGCTTACTTGCGCGTGTCTGCGTAATGAACAATAAAGAGTAAAAAGTCCCACATTGACTCGGGGACGTATATGTTATTAAGGTAACTGTTTTGGTAATAAAGAAGTGGCATGAAAAATATAGATTAGCACTATTAGTTTGATTTTGATAGCAAAAAATGCGCCATATTTGGGGCAAGTATTATCCACAATCAAAGGCTTAACGTGGAACTTTTCACCCCTCCCCTTCACCTATACCTCTCATCTATGAAGAAAATCAAATAAAACTAATGCTTGTGGACCAACATTCAACGATAGCCACTGAAAGTTCTGACAGGATCTCAACCGGTATTTTTTTCCATTAAATTTCATTGCATCGACTCAAAGGTAGAAGCCATTTTGAAATTGGATAAACTTAAAAACAAAAAGTCAAAATCGTTACTACCAAAAGTCACCGGCTACTCATCCGAGTCGACTGGTCCTGCGTGAAACCGGGTGCCGTCAAGTACGAGGCAAATAGATTTTATCAAAAACTTTGTATGACACTGAATATGATACGGTATGTTCTTGTGATGTATACAACATGAATGTTTCACACGAGCACAAAGCATACGGTGCTCCAGCTTTAACTATGATCTTTCGTTTCCAAAGATTGAATCAAACTATTTATGGATACCCGATAGCGCTGCATTTTCTTCTAATTTTTAATCAGATAAGGACGATTTTGTTTATTATAAATTACAAAACGTGAAACAAAATTATGACCTTTTACGACCAACATAAGATTATAGTCTAAAATGGCTAGAAGTCTTTAATTTTGATTTAAATTATTTTTCTCCGATTTAAGTTAAATTTAAAACTACTCAAATGCATCCCTGACTTAGGTTCATAGAAAACTTATACTTAACTTATTCAAATACATCTCTCTATTGTTTATTGTTGTTTTTTCTGTTCTCTGTACCTCACGGACACTTTTTTCACATTCACCGTAAAAAAAATGTCTGTAATAAAACAAAGAAATATAAAAGGAATACAGAAATGTTCTGGCAAATATTTGTCAGAAAATCTCTGTATTTCGTATTTATTTCTTTGTTTCATTTTCCGTGTTCTGTAAATTTAAAGCTATTTTTGACAGTTTACGTGATGTACCTAATTATCTATCCTATGTGTTACTTTTTACCTTTCACTTTACTCTGAAGAAAGTTTATCTGATCAAAAATTCAAATGCATTCCTGGCTAAGATGAGAAAATGTTCTTATTAAGCTTAGTCAGATGCATTCCTCTGTAGGGTGTCTCTTATTTGCACCCTAACGTTCACTTTCGTATAATTCGTGCCGATACCGTGTTGTACGGTACCTTATCATCTTTCCTGAATGGGTCATCTGCTCAAAGGGTCACCTTGAGTTGTTTTATGAAGTTCACTAATTTTTTTCCAAACCGTCAAGTTTCCTTCACATACTGATAACAAACGAACAAATTAAAAGGATCCCCATGTGTCACATATGACCATTGTTGAGTGAGTAAGTAGCCATTCATTTGGAGTTTTAAAAATTCTTGACCAGACACTTTTTTTATGCAGTAGCACTTATTTATATGCATGCAGCCGGTAAAAGTCAGGGTCAAAACTACGAACATTTTGAATTCACGGAACTGTTGTTCGTGAAACTTGACGATAGTTTTATTATGCTAATTATAAATATTTTCACGTGGTTGTACCCTTCAAAATTTGTCAATAGCAACTTAATGTACAGCTTTAAATGGAAATAGGGCGTTTAGAATATATCAACATGGCATCGAAAAAAAAATAGCTTTAATCATTAGTAAGCCATTCAGTCACACCAATAAACATCTGCAAGACCTTCATCTCCTCAAAACATTATGCATGTGGTGAGTAACAGAAGATGCATCATTTGAATTTTGAAAAGTTTGGATGAACAAATTATTGTTGAGCAATAAATAACTGAATTTCTATCTATGAGAAACTTATTTCTTGAAAAGAAGGCTACGGTCCTTCCTTATTTTGAACAATCTGTCATTCTACCTTTACAAACACTGGTTTTAAATCTATGGTTGTTTTCTGTCAAACAAACGCCTTATTTCCCTGTAACGTGCGTGCACACAATATGAAGGTAGCTGCAGACTAACAGGTATAGGCCCGTGATCTGTAGTATCGGACAAGTTACGTTACAAGAGAAGACTAATTCGTAGGAAATTGACGATAGTTTTGACAGGAACTAGACCATTTAACTTTCGTTGTGTTTTAATAATATAATTGGACGGAATGTGAAATATACAGAACGACATCCCAGCAAATCGGGCATATGCACGGATCCATAAGCTATATATACAGATAAATAGATCGAAGGGAATTACACGTTGAAAGGTTCTCACAAAAGAACTCCTTACGGGCAATCTTCAGGAGTAAACGTTTGATATAGTAATGGTGAAAGTTGTAAATTGTCAAAAGTCGACTGTTAACTGACAGGAGTTTACTGACGTAAATATACGTCTGTGTGTATATTTATCTGAATGGTGAATTCACCGTTGACGAAAAAAGGAATCCAACAAATTTTGCATTAACAGAAATATTACTGCACTCATTGTGTTTTATATTTGGTACGTTTACATACAATCTGTAAGTAATCTTGTAAACCGGTTGTAAGTCTTCAACAAGTGAAGCGTGTACATTAGTGGTATTAACCGATCTTGATTTTGCTCAACCCAAGTTTACGTTTGGAAATGTTCAAAAATGTACATCAGCACACATATATCCCGAGGACAAAAAAAATGTTTTTCTTTTTATTTATTGGCTTTATTAGATGAATAAAAGCAATTGTTTGTATAGGAATAGGTCATAATAGTAAGCGAGAAATACATGTTCTCGTACAGACAAACGCGTCACACTTTCGGGTGCTTACGTCTGAGTCGTACACCATTAATGTGAATTTCCAGAATTATCCAGTCAGCCTTAATTTATTCATATTCTTTATCAATCGATAGGCAGTACGCCTATACGATATCACGCGGTTAGAGCAATTTCGTAAATTCCCGGTATTTCTGCACTGATGGTCCTCTCAAAATATTCTAAATTAATCAAATTTCAGCAAACAGAGAAAAGAGGTTTATGCAAGCTCATCATACTAAACTTTTTGAACCTAAAAAACGAGAAAAACAAATCACTTGACGTTTTCCAGTTTTCATCATTTATGAGGTCGAACCGTCAACTTAAAACCTAATCTTTACGAAGTTACTCCAGCGAGCAAATATGATGGAAAAGTTAGAAAGTAACTCACCCAAGTTATCAAGTCACCGGTCGATGCATCCAAGAGGAGTCTTCTCGGCAGCCAGCAATCAAAAGAATTTTTTTCATGAGCGAGACTAGGTTTATAAATAGAAGTTGGTAATGACTCCTTCCTATGACAACGACTGTTGGAATTATTTGTCGCCAATCAGAGCTAAGAACGAGATGCCGACAGTGAGTGGGCGAGTTAAAACTTTGATCGAGTTTGTAAATCTGCCGGATTACGCCGGGGTCTCGCATCTGTGCCCATATGTGCGTGAGTCCTCTCACTGCATTGTGCGATGCAGAGTCATGTGCCCTACAAGCCAATCAAAATAGACGCAGTTCGGTCACGTGGTCGCAATTTCCAGCAACGGTCCCGGTAGCTAACTGCTATTAATTAGTAGAGTTTCCTACTGAGGTAAAAAAAAAGAGAGAGAAGAAAACAAGGAGAAGGGAAACATTCGTTGTAACAAAGAAAACTTGTAAGCTATGCGTGGATTCATGGGATGGCCCTAACACAAAAGTGTACATTACGGGTAACAGTCTGCCATAAAGAACCCATATAACTCGGGAACGCACTTTACAAGATTCGGGATTAGATTTTACACGTTGTGACTTCCTTTGATGAAAAAGCCCATGGTAAAACGAAAGAAAAAAGAAAGAAAAGAAAAACATGTGATCTAAAAAACAAAGTCTTCATTAAGTTATCTTTAAGGACTCCATTTCTTCTTTTATGATGCCATTTTTATTATTTATTGTTACCTTTTTTCTTTACTTTTTTTTGTCTATGCCTACCTTTACCTCATAAGAGCTAGGTTGATAGTAATGTCAACGCCTAAAAACTAACATTTATTGTTCACTCCCTCGGATAGGGTTAAATTTCGTGTTTGTTGTTTGTCGCACTGTACAATATAAACTGTACAACATGAATGCCATACTATTAATTAACCAGAAAGTGTTTTATGATTGGCTGTATTTGTAACACTGGTACATTGAAGTTGTATATCATATGTGTGCTTTCTTAAGCAAAAAATAGCCACTGAGACCACTGATAAGCCACTAAAGTCATTGCTAGACCCCACAATTGACCGTTACGTTCATTTAAAAACGACTTTAAAATGGTGTTGGCAGGACACAGCGAATGTGATGGTGACTGAAAATGACCAAAATTCGATCAATCAGTTTAGCGTCTGATGTGTTGGCTCAGACAGAAATGAGAAATGTACTCCTCAATCCGTGTTCAATGCGCACTCATCAACCCGTGTTGTGTGAGCGCACCTCGGTTGGGTGTTCAGTGGGCACTCGGCAGCAATTGGTGCCAGTGAAGTGTGTAATCATTAGCTGTTATTCAGTGCGCACTCGTCAAAGTGTTCAGTGCACACTCATTGATGAGTGTTCCTCAGTGAGCACCCATCAATTGGTGTTCAGTGAGCTTCCATCAATCAGTGTTCAGTGAGCACCTTTCAATCAGTGTTCAGTGCACACTCATTAGTCAGTGTTCCACAGTGAGCACCCATCAATTGGTGTTCAGTGAGCACCAATCAATCAGCCTTCAGAGACCACCCATCATTCTGTGCACACTGCACACTTAGTAATCTGTTTTAGTGCACACCAATCAATGTGTTCTTTCCGCACCCATCAGTCGGTGTTCTGCTCGCAGTTGTCGGTCTGTGTTCAGTGCGTTCATTCGTGTTCAATGTGCGTTCATCTTTCCCTCAGTGAGACTGCATGCACCAATTGATTAATTGGTGTTAACTGGTGGGTTAACTGTTGACTTATCAAGGTTCCTTTCACACAGGAGAGAACCGTAATACCGGTAGAAACGGTTATTCAGCTCTTCAGGCAAGCATTTCTTTACATGATTAATTTGTAATACTAAAATTAACAACAGTTCTCTAGCCATGTTCATGTGACTTTGTCAATTGTTGCTCATTACGAATACAAAATTGTCTGATAACAGTGACGGTGCAACCCTCTTAATTTAGAGGAGGCGGTTTAAATGTCTAAAAGAACAATAATTACTGGGGTTGGTTACAATCAGTAAGAGCCCTTTTGTAACAAAAAGGGCGCCGTATTTACAGACGGGGGTGATACAAACGGTGGTAGCTGATAAAATTTAGGTGCTTCCATCTTGGAATTTCTCGCAGTTCTTTTCCTATTAATTAGAAGTCACGTTACAGTACATGTGGGTGACGGTGGCCACTCGTCACAAAATCTTGGGAGCAATTTATTTGATGGCATTCTATATGGTATACAAATGTACTTTTTTAAAGGTATTTTTAGAAGAAGAGCTTAATTAAAGGTCACCCATCCTTTCATATGACCGACAGTGCCGAGCCTTCCCAGCCTCGGTCAAGCCCTTGCATGTTGGTTATTAAGGAAGGATAGGACACTAAATTTAAACATCCGTTGGACAATGGATCATGTGACCAATGACGGGCCAACTATCCTAGGTCCGCTGTTCTGTTGGTGGACTTTTGTGGTAATGTAACCAATTAAAGGGTGCAGTAACGCTGACCGTTTGTTGATGACCTCCCCTGGATACAACGCTGTTGCACAAAATGAACGTCCACTTATCTCGCTCCAGTTGACTCCGGGGGATGAACTTACCAAAATTTTTATCGAGCTACACACGCCATGGCTATGCAAAGAGCGTCATATCCACAGTAAACTGAATTAAAATGATATGCGCTGTAGTACCGCATGTACCGTATATACATTAGAGCCAGCCTGACAGATCAAGAAAGAACAATTTTTCAACACCACCCCCCCCCCCTCCATCCCTCTTGCTTCCATAATCATTTACTCTCTTGTAGGGTAGCTAATGCGCATGACACACTAGTATTGTAAATTGTCTCTTTAGTGGTAAGCATTTGTTTATCCAACTGCATAATTTTCTTTCAAACAAACATGGCTGGTGCACACGTGAACCTCAAACTATCTCTCGTATCATTATTGTGTCATTCATGAAATGTTGTATCGGCCTATTCTAATCGAGGGCGCTACAGTCCTGTACTTCGCGCCGCTTCTCTTAAACAGAAGTACAGGATAATGAAGCACATGGAACAGGATAAGAGGGGGCGGGGAGGGCGGGGGGCGGCGGTGGTGATTGAGGTGTTAGTTCCTCCTTCACGTCCCCTCAATTTGTGGCAACGGTGCTCTTTTTGACAAAAAGTGTCGTTATTAATCTATTTCTACTTCAAAATAAGTTCTACTTCAAATCGAAAGATATGTGCAGACCAATGATCATGTACTAAAGTAGTACACTGCCCATAATCAGAGCAGGTGACACATTGATTAAAGACAAAATCATCACCCCAGACAGTTTCAATGCTCCCAACCACTTATGTCTATTCCCCCCCCCCCTACCCCACACAGTCTGTCTAATTTTCATTTCCATGTGTGTAATCAAAACAATTAAGGGATCCCTGAGTACACTGTATAATATTATCTACTTTGCATCGCTCAAATTTATTTTCAGTCAAAGAGTAAAACCAGTGGGAAATTCTGCTATCCGGAATCCAAAAATATAGTGTGGGGGAGATGAATTACTGCCTTAAAACTAGTCTTGATCAAGACTTAGTGAGTCTTTCCCCTTCCTGCCCACACTCCCTTACCGCCTGCCTGTTGTTACCGCTACTCCCATGTACGGCCCCTTCTGTGTACTGCTCTGCTCTGAACTGTTATATCCTCGAGTTGCTTTCATCAGAGATCGACTCTTATATCGTAGTAGGCGCGTGCTGTGTGAATGAGTTGGTAGGACTGTAGGGGATATATAATGGAAGAAGAAAATACTACCATCGTCCTAACACAAGACTCACCTTTAAAGTAACTGTTAATGTTAAAGGAGTTCATGTGGCATAGTGCCCGTTGTCAGTTAATTGGTAGGGACCCCGGGCGCTATTACACAGTGGGCCCAAAGGAGTGGCCAATGGATCCCCAGTGGGATGGCCAGTTTTTATTCACATTCAAATGAGCTTGCGTAGCGTTTCTGCGACTCCCTCCCCTCTCTGATTTTTCGATAACTGGGCTGAAAAATATTTCCAATCTCGGCTACACATAAATTTACAATCTGTAATATTAGAGTAAAATACAGATAAATACAGATTTCCAGTCACATCATGTCCCGAAAATGTGAACGAAATATAATGCATGTAGCTGTTCTGAAACAGAAAAGTTGTTTAAGGCCGAAATCCAAGCAGGATAAAGCGATGAAATCCACCTGGGATTAACCATGGTGTGGTGCTCGCGACAACTTTCTGCTACAAGTCTGTTTGTGTACTTTTTTCTACGTAAGACCATGGAGCTCTATGGTAAGACAAACAGAGAAATATTTGGAAGCCACGACTTTCAGACACTAAGTTAGTAAAAGGATGGTGCAGTGGCGAGGGTACAAAGGGCGGGGGTCACATGGAAGTGTCTTCCACCACGACAAAGGGGTGTCTCCAGGTTCTCCATTTGGGAAAATTTGGGGGTTGTACTGTTTTATATGTTAGTCTTATAGAGAGGGAGAAAATTCAGAAATTGTAAACAGGAACATTTCGTGACCCAACCCAACCCCCAACCCCCCCCCCCCTTAAAGAATCCTGCCTACGCCACTGGGATGGTCGTGGAAAAGAAATGCATAAGCTTTGTTCCATATAAGCTTATACTTTCTGAGTAACGTACAGATGACATGCAGATTTCACCAACCGCTGTTGAACACACTCAGCGTACCGTAACCTTTTCACGATAGTACTGGGGCTGTCATCGTTTTTGACCTCACTGGAAGCAAGCAATTAAAGGTGTTTTGAACCCATGGCAACGAAGCCATGACTTGATCAGAATCATGAGGTTCCTGTAAAGTGTGCGCATTTACATGATCGCCAGCTCTCCCGAAAAATAAATACGTTGTTCAATGGAAGAAACAGAACGAAGAGGAAAAAGTGCAGAATAACGTCACTTCCGTTTAAATGTCATCCTCCGTAGTACAGTCTCAGGTATAAAGGTTGTGTGACCATTAGAGGGCGCTGTTTTGCTTGCGGGGACGCTATACCTAGTAGCATTTTTTTTTTTTTTGCATTATGGTCCTGCGTATACTCCTCAGGCTATGTGCTTAAAGGGGCTCGTTGTTGCTTAGCAAAACTTACGATACTAAGTTTGTCTCTCCTGTTGAGTATTACTCATTTCTTCATGGTAAATGGTCAAACTAAGAGATTCCGAACATTTACACACAAGTGAAGCAATAATGATGCGGTAACTTAACATTCAAAATCACTTATTGCAAATTGGCAGACACTTTTTCCCATAAGGTACTAAGCATAGACAAGCCCTTTACTACTACAATTTCTCGCATTTTCGGTCACTGTAAGAATACATATGTGACTTATAATACTACTCTGAGGCATTTGTACGCAACGGTTTCTTTCAAACTCGTCACAAAAAGACAAAATGAACCTGTTTAAACATGTGTCTTGTGCTGCATACGTATTTTTACCTCTAGGCCTATATATGTAAAAAAAAAATGATATTACCACGTACTTGGACGGGCAGACTAAACGAAGGAATGTAGCCACCGGTCCCTGTAAGGTGAGAAAATAGTAACTCTTAAAGGGCCCACGAATGTTACAATATTATTACATGACACAAAAAACAGGTTTACTGTGGTGTGTTCACCTTCACTTATGTGAATATTTATGTTACCGTCTATATCCCTTACATAATCATCTTTGCATGTTGAATACCTACCGTACAGTGCGTTTTATTTGACACATTTATGTTAACTATTAACGGTGGAGACTTAGCTTGGTGATTAGAGTGTCCGTCTTGCAATTAAAGGGTCCTAGGATTAAATCCTGGTGGAACCACTTGGAAAATTTCTGGGGATTCAAATTTGACTTGTTTACAGTGGTGCTGAGGGGGTTACTTGGGTTCCTGTTGTCCGATTTAGGTCTTGTCCGCCTCAGGTTGCTTAGTACAGCTGATGGGGGACACACTCTCGTCAGTCGGATGGGGACGTTAAATGGCGGTTCCGGGAGCAGGTTTGGGTTTTGCATAGTTTGCATTGGCGAATGTCTGGTTTCACACTTACGTCGATATCCTCTGGACACTTGTTGAAAAGAGTAGGTGAATCTCGCCGGTGTTCATCCACGATCAACATGGTATAGGGTCCTTGATGAGCCCATATGGGGCTTCATGATCCTCAACTTTCAAATTCATAAATACATAAATACAGTGACAGATTGCGTCCGTCTGTAAGGTCCCGCAGGTCCTGATTTACCTGGCTAGGTCCTGGGCACAAACTAATGTGGGGTCCCCTTCAACTTTAGTTCTATTTGTTCAAAAGAAGATAGGCCTGTCTCTCGTAAAAGAGTTAAAAAGTACAATGAAATCTGCAACTGCCTGAGCTACAGACTTAATGTCGATAATTTATAAACTGTTTCTATACGATAACTGAAGACATTTTGTTTGTATATTACGAACCACTTTACAGTTGTTTGACGTAAATAAACGATGGAACAAAAAAAAAATAAGTTCTGCACAATACTACAGTCGCGCAAGTCACAAAAGGAGAGGTAAACTTGTGGTCACTTTCATTCCGTCTCCACCCCCTCCCCCACTCGACCTAAGTTCTATAAATTTCCTTCCTACGTATATGGCAGCCTACAAATACGCGTAGATGATCTCCACGAATTTCATCATCCGATCAACTGCGTCATCACACAGTGGTCCCTTTTCAGTTTTAAATATTCTGCTGCACGAGTCCCCCACCTGTCAGTAACAAGTATACGCTATGCGGCGTAGTGAATATGGCTTACAGCGCCCCTCCGATGAAGATCGGTAAATCCTCCGAAATTGTTCTAAGAGTGATGCTGTTCATTTTCAAAGGGATAAGGATCGGGTTTTTCTTGAGTGATCTTAAAATTGGACGAGACAGTGTGTTTTAAACCAATGTGACCTAAGTGTATGGGATTCGGCATATTGGCCCTGCTGATCGGGGATTCAACATTATCTCATCGAATGGTTCCATGTGGTTCCGACTGTGAAAAGAAATCGGTATTAGTCATTGGTGTTGCTTCTACGTTGTGAACACTGAGTCAATGTATGGAAGCAGCTTAAAGGGGCTCATTGAGTTGATATCAGTAAAGATTGCGGTGATTTTGAAGTATACAAACACACGACAATACTCACAATTAGCATAATTAATCAAGTTTCACTTCCAATAGTTATATGAAAACTGTCAATTTTTTTCGAATTTTTGACCGTTACTTGCTATGATTGTGTGCATGTGAATGTACTAATGTGAAAATGTCTGGTCACAAAGTTTCAAAAACCAAATTTAATCGTTGGTTACTCACTCATTAATGTTCCAAAGTATGTAAAACTTTGGGATCCTTTTAGTTTGACTGTTTGTCATTAGTATGTGAAGGAAACTTGGCCGGTTTAGAAAAATTGAGTGAATTTCACAAAACAACTCAATGAGCCTCTTTAAACGAGCTGTGAGAGCTTCACTAGGTGTGCCTTCATGAAGAGGAAGCTCATTTTTTTTCTCTGCAGACCACGCAGTTGGCTTTATAAACAATTAATTAAGCTCTACATGGAGTATGCTGGACAGGCTAGGAATCCATAGGTTTCACAGGATAATCATGGAGTTGCTGGAGAAGGGTACAGAGAAGAACTAATAGGTTGAGTAATTGATTGTAGGGGATCCCCCCTGTCATAACAGGTTAAAGATCCTTCATCTGATCTCAATGGAACTTCGAAGGGACTTCCTCAGGAACCGAAAATTGTTGATTGTTTTGATTAGCTGTTCTTCACAGATTTATTTTTTGTAGACCATTTCTAATCCTAAAAATAGTATGCAACAGAGATTAACAGTTTCAGACTAAACGGAATGCCGGAGAAACTCTACATGGAACGCTAATAAGGACAAAAATGCAACATTAACAAATGTAATTTTATATCATTATGCATGTTGACAGTAAAATATTTTGGTAATATATATTGCGATGTTGAGACTGTCACAAAAAGACATGTGCTATTTTATGTAGTTATGTGTCAGTATTTTTCTGCGTACGCGATGACCTAGTCCTACATAATTTTGTACCACATTATTCATCGTTTTGGCGTTCCATACACTCCAGGAAGTCGTCTGCCTGCTTTTCCGTAGCGTGATTTTGTTTGGAGAAGTAGTTGAGTAACGGGAGATGCATCATTTGAATTTTGGAAAGGTTGGGTGAACAAGTTATTTTTGAGCAACAAATAACTGAAATTTATATCTGTGAGAAACTTATTTCCTTGAAGAGATGGTCGTTGTTCTTCCTTATTTTGAATGATTTATCAATCTATACCTACAAACATTAATTTTAAAAATATTAAGCTACTGGGAAGAGAATTCCTTCACTCAGAGTTAACGTGACCTGAAATTGATTGGAAAGCGAACAATGTTTCTCAATTTTTGAATATTAGACGAAAGTCACAAAACTGAATCCCTCTTCATCTAATTTTCATTTCTGTGGAGTCGACTGCTAGTCCAGTTTCAGTGATTCCGAGCTAATTCCTATACTGACTTCCCATTCCGGGCTAATTCCTATTCCTGGGACTCGCAATTTGAACAGGACTAGGGCGTTCAGCCCTGATGACCACCACCAAAAAGTTCCCCCATGCATAGCAAAAATTACCCCTCATTGAGCATTTGCAAACATCCTCCTAGATAAATTTATCTCTCCTACCCTTTACACTTCCTACCCTATACACTTGTAAATTTCAATTACACTTGTAACTGCAGACTTCCGTATACTCATGAAAAAAAGCAATGTATGATCGAAATAGCGCCATGCATTGAATACAGTAAGAACAGTTTTGCACAGTGTAAATATACAATGCATACATGGACTACTATTTAATTTGCTTGGTAAGCATGGGGCCTGTACATTACCCCTGGCAATTATATCTTCTTGAAAGAATTACATGTATTTCCATTCGTTTGCCGTAAAGCTTTCACCGTCCATATAAATTGTCTTTTTCTCAGGGCGGGACTTTAGGCTATATATGTTCCAGTGCAGAATTCGGACACCACAATTTTTCTCAGAACTATAGTTAGATCAGTAATATTGTAAATATTCTAATTAGCTGTGTCGTATTTGCTGGAACGATTCCTCTTTTATGTGTCATTCAGATGATTGAAGGAAACGCCTCAGTGTCAAAAGGGCGCAGGCCGCCATTCACAAAGCCCGCCCCCTTTTTAGATCCTCTGCGTTAGGAAGTGAAGGTCGAAAAGGTGCGTAATTGCAGAGCCATCTTGTAGTGAGTTGCCATTGGGTAGGGCAGCCTACAAAGGGTCTGGAAACTCAAAACTACAACCAAGCAGAATGAGTGTTTGTGTGCAACTGACTTTTTTAACAGAAACCACTTGAAAACAGAGAAGATACCAAAGGGAAACATTTGCATATTAATATGAATGAAGTGTCAACAGATATAGTCAAAGCATGTAGAAACAGAATAGATACAAGGCATACAACAAAGAACTAAATACCCTACATAATAGATGAAAAGAGATAACACAATAGAAGAACTACCCAGACTGCATTGTACAGATACAGTATCCCTACAAACTATTTGCAATACGTCTCTGTGAATGTACGGCTCTGAGAAATTAAAACAACAACAGACTCTGCAACAGTAGAAAAATTTTAGGTGTGTGAACACCGTCCTGAAAAAAGGGGTGTTTCAGGCTCTCCCCTTTGAACAATTTTTTAATTAGTGAATGCATATGAATTTTGCAAATCAACTTATGTCCTGTGTCATTTTACTGTCAGTTTAGCAATTTATCACCTTGTCTGTCGAGGTGATACACTTGGCCCAATTGTGTCAGTGTTATGTCAGTGTTGTGTCATTTAAACATATTCACCTTGCAGTATTAAGAATTCGGCAGTGAAAATTCTTTACTGTAACGATTATTGTATGGGACATTTTGAGTAACCTTGGCCTTTTTGGGTCCGCTGTGGGCACATCTGACTGTGAGCAATTTTAGTCGAGGGCGGTGTTACGCGTGTGGTAAATATGGTGAGCGTATCAGAACCATGAAATACTAGTAGAGCATGCGCAAAATGCTTGTCGGTATTTGTGAGTCTCGAACGAGACTTCTTCCGCTCAAATCTCCCTCTTCTGCAGGAATCAAATCACAATATTCTCCAGATAGATTCAAGTAGCACTACAACATTTATTAGAGTTAATTTGATGGAGATAAGTTGCTCTGGAAATTGAACATTTTTATAACTGCCAGGGGAGGGATTCATATAAGTTTTTCTTAACTTCTTCTCTCTCCTTTTCCTTCTCGTATTTCTGTTTTGTGTGATCGTTAATTGTTTCTTTTATTTTGACTTTTTATGTTGATTTTGTAACCTCATGTTTTGTATCGTTGATATGGAAATAAACTGAACAAACAAACAAAACAAGTCACGAAGAGGGTTGATCGTAATTGTAGCTACTCTCCCACCAGAAGTTGGACAGATATAAAGCTGATGCTAAAATAACTATCCGTTTCAAATGAAATCCACATAGCCTTTGAATGAATACTTTGCTGACAATTGAAGGGGTTCGTAAATTAAAAACGAATCATTTTCCAGTGCAGGCATTTCAAACCCCATACTAATATCTCATCATACGTAACCTGCCTTGCTTTGTGGGTGCATGACATAATGCGTGCGTCCTTTTCAACTTAACATCCATATCAGGCGCTTATTTCAGGTGCGTATGTGCTAATTTCAGGGCACTGACACTTGAAATTGCGGGGCAACTTGCATTTGCAGGACAAGGTGCGGGCCGTGCAGTGGGTTGTGGGCACTGGGCAGTACGGTGTTTGTCAACTGATGAATGAACCCAATGCAAGTATTTTACGCAAAACTCCCGAAATAATATATTTCTCTATAGTTTGTGGGGGAACTCACACATACCGTCCTGGTGAAAGGGAAAAGCAGGGTAATTTGAGACATTTTCAAGGCAAATATTGACCCCCCCCCCCTTTGTGAAGTGTCTTCCTGTGTGCTTATGTTAACACCCACACAGGTACTCCCATATTTTCAAGTGTTAACTTGAATTTGAAAATTTTAGGATTAAAAGCCTAATAGGCTCATCGATTGCCCTACACCAACCCTACACCATGTTGACCGTGGATGCATGAACACCGTGACCGACGAGATTCGTCGACACCATTAGCTCACTTGTGTTCAGAGTGTAGGCCTAATGAGGCACTGGATGACCAATCAATGCAAAAAAAAATTGCAAACTCAAAGGTAACTTCCGGGACCACCATTTAAAGTCCCCCTCCGACGGACAAGAATGTATCCTCCAATTTTAGCCACTTCCCCAAAAAGCTGGGATCTGCGGGGCGCGGAGTTGCCCAGTTCAGCAACCTATCAGCTTCACCGAGGAACCTAAAGCGAAAAAAGACTTGACAACAGGAACTCAAATAACCCCCTCACCACCACTGCAAACAGTTTTGCTGCACGAGTCAATTTTGAGTTCCCCGCAAAAAAAATCAACGTGCATCCACCGGGATTTGATCCTATAAAACCCGTACTTCTGAGGAATATCTTTTCGAGGATTCCGTTGTAAAAGAATTTACTTCGTTATAGGTGTCAAAATGATCTTTCTGTGGGAAAATTAGTAGAAACAGATTAAGAAAAGCAAAAAAGCCAAACCTATATTCTTAAAAATGCTAACCTGGTCACCCTGCCAGGCAGGGTGGTATTAAATTGTTGAAAAGTCATACTGTATAATTTGTTAATACCAACTATGAAGCAGTCCTCCACCAGTCTGAGAGGATTGTTGGTGAAATGTTCGGTGAATCATTGTTGTGCTACCCACTAACAAAACTTCTGGATCCACCCATTGTCCCAGCATGGTAAAACGGGCTACCATCGAATCTCTTCTGGTCAAATATCGGGAGTTATGCCTATGGAATGCCTTCTAAGACCCATTTTCTCAACTTTTGAGAACCGCACTATTGTTGATGATCAGATGTCACACAGGAAAGCACTAGGTTTCGAAAAGTGGGGGCCCCAGGTGGGGGATCTACCTTGGTGTGGGAAGAGCCCTTTTGGTCAGACAAGTGGTGCGAATGTAACAAATATGCATAGATTAGATAACGCAAAAGGGTAAAAAATTGGGGGTCGGTAAGGAAAATACGATTTTCTACCAACTTTCCAACTACAGAAAATGAACATAGGCTCATGATTTTTTTTTAATGTTTTACAAGAGTATCTGTAACTTTTGTTGATAATCATAATCTGTAAAAAACTATTGCCACATGATACGTTGCTTTATGACGAGGTATTCTATACTCCTGACAAAATCGTTAGCTATGGCGATCATTTCCACTTCGCAGGTCCCGAAATGAATCTAGTGATAAATCTTGTGATAGCTTCAAGTTGATTTGTATTTGCGTACCTGTTCCACGAGACAATGAGCAGACAGTTCCGAATGTGCACAAAGTCAAAAGAACCACTGAACAGAACAGTGCTCACAAAGTACTGTGCGAAATGAGGCAATAGCAGTGGTTTGCGAATTACTGTACTGTACAATTACAATAACTACTGTTTTATCTACAATACAACTCCACAGACTGAAAAACCAGCAGCAGATCCAAAGTACCATGGCACCATTTGAATGGCCATGGCAGTATAATTTTCCACCATTTTTTACGTGAGTACCTAAGGCACATAGCGGGCGTAGCGTACTGTAGTGTAGGCCTACCTAACTTAGTAGTTAGTACCAGTACTTAGAGTTAGACTAGAGCGGGTGGGTCTATCGTAAGTGAAGCAAAATAAAAACAGGCCGTTACGAGCTCAGCTAAGTTAGGTCTATAGTTAGTGCTGGATTTTTACTGTAGTTTTTAGCCAGCAAGGTACTGTACAGTTGCAGTGGTATTTAGATGCTCACCGGTCAATCAATGTTGCCTCTGTGATAACTCTGTTTAATACCGAGTTATTGTGTCTTCAAAGCACTGAATGTTTATTGCCGTTGTTTATGTTATGCTACAGCCACTTAAAGCATGATGTGCTGTTATTCCTGCATTTTCCAAAGTACACCAGCCCACTGGTTCTTATAGTTGCAGAAAGTATTAAAACTCCTGTATACTTGTGGTATATTTATTCAAGTAAGCCTAATTTCCAAAGGAAATGCGTTTGCATGGGAGTTTCGTTGAAGCAGTGTTCACACAGAAGTGTTGCACAGGGTTTAGTTCTGCTAACTTTTAGCAAAAAAAAAAACAAAAAAACTTGCTCTTCTTTCTACCATAAGTAATACTCTAAATAATGAAATTTTTAATGAAAGAAATGTGGCATGGCATGTTATTATCCACATTGGTATCAAATGAAAGGAAATAATGAAAGATCAACTGTAAAGGCTACTTTTATTTCCTCAAACAGCACATCCTCCTTTAAATTATGTTTCTTTCTTAGGTCTATTTGGATAATTTTATATCACACTAACACTAAATTTGTGTATTTATGTTATTGTTACTTTACTTTAATGTGGGGATTGCCATAAATAAATTAAGTTTTTAGCAGAAGAGTTGTTGTAATTTGGTGTTCGCAAGTGGTAGAATGGATGAACCTTTGAATTAGTGCCTGCTGGAAATTCAAAATCCATAGGTAGCAATCTTGTTTAAGTAAGTCTGTAGTTCCTTTGTAGTATAATTTGACGTAATGTAGTAAGAATTGTATCTTGAAATCTGTTATCTCAAGCAACATTTGCTTGGGTTAAGGATACAATGCAATCCTGCCCAACTTCCTGCCCCTTACCGTGTTAGCATGACAATCGTTATACAGTATACATGAAGAGTTTCCTGTTGAACAAATCCTAAGCGTAAACTTACAGCAATTACATGTAAACAAGCTAGCAACAAAAACAGTCATAAACAAGTGTAGTGAGTGGTGGAAATCATGATTTGGAAAGCTCTAACATTAGGCAGCAACTGCAAATAGGATGCTTTAGGCCTAGCCTACCTCTCCTGTGTAAAGAGAGTACCTTAAATTTGACAAGTCAGGCAAGGGCATCATAACGTTAAGTCATTACCAGGTATGGTAGTCAAAACTTTGTCAAGCTGCTTAGGCCATTGCGTTTTCAGGCTTATTTTTCAGACATGCGCGAAGTTTGGCAGTGTGTAAAGTTTGGTGCATGTACTATACATGCATACCATTATTATCTACTGTAAGTGTAAGACCTCAGGAGCAAGTGATGGCAAATTTCTTTACACTGTAATTATTTTTCCCTCATCATAACTATTCACAATAATTATTCCTCACAACAGATGATCATATTGATCTTAACAACCATGCCATTACTGTAGTTGAAGTACAGTACAGTAGTCCTCTCGACCAAGATCAGTGCATGCATTTGTTTTTCATTCACACAGGTGCTCAGAGTCAGAATGAAGACTAATCCTTTCTTCATTGTCGGTGAAATGATCACTTGAGTTCATTCATGTGTTTGGAATGCAATCCTTGAACAATCTAATAAAATGTCCCATTTATAACACCCTGTAGTGCAGGGTACAGCATTTCTTTTTCACACTGTTTTTGTTTACAGTACTGTATGTGATGTGAGCCTTTTTTTTTTTTTTTTGTTGCCTGGTAATCTAAGAACTTATTTTTTTCTCCTCCTGTAGCTTACAACCTAATTTGGAGACACAGAAGAAACAGATCACTGCTTGGTGTGATCTAGTTCTGGCCTACCACAAACACCACAGAATTTACACTCTAGATGTCAAAGAAGCTGTCAGCAGTCCTCTCTTCAATAATAGCAAAATACAGAGTATCCTTGTCTTGTGTAACATTTGTTCAAACACAACATTTCCCATGGTACATGGTTAAACTATGTGCCTTAAAGGGAAATAAGGCAAATGTTTTATAGAAAAACTTGTCTATTTGAGACCAATATTTTTGGACTCAGAACGATAGATTATTCGAAATGAGGAATAGCAGTGGCCTCCTTTCCAATAAATAAGTTTCTCAAAAAGATAACACTTCAGTTGTTGTCGCTCTAGAATAATTTTTCTTCATCCCAACTTTAAAGGTTGTGGGACATGAAAATCACATTTTGGAATATAAGCTGAATGAATCATTTAAAAATTTTGAAAATAGTCAAAAATTTCTCAAAATTCATCAAAGATTGACAACTTTACAGACAAATTCGTCTTGTACCTGCATAATAAATGAACATTGGCAAAGTATGAAAATACATCAAGAGAGGCGCTTGCATGATGGTTTTGGTTTGAAAGCATGTACAGTATTTCCTTCTTTACAATCTATCACTTATCAATGTGAAACCCATTAAGTAATTAAGAGATAATATGCTTAACAAGAGAAATACCAACACTGTGCAACACTTCACGCCGTCATATTTGTGTTTTCATCACACTTTGAAAAGTCACCTCAAAAATGATAATAGACAGAAATACAACTGTTCTGAATGAAGCCAGCTCATTTCTAGATTCATGTCACACAAACTTCAAAACTTCAAACTTTTTAACTCATTTTATGTATAATGTGTTCAGGGGATGTACTGTAGGTTGATGTCTGTCCGTGAGAATGAATCGTTTTATAATGATTGAAGCCTTTTTGTTCGTATGCCATGTTGGTGCATTTCAAACGCAATATTTCCCTTTAATGGGCAGGGAGTGCAGTACTGTACATTGATTGTATTACAGTGTAGTATGTGGTAGGTCCCCATGTTTGTTGTGTTTACCACAATGGAATTTTTAGCTCAAACTGCTTGTAGATATTTCTGGTTCAGCAGTGAATATGCATCATCTCTCCTTTCATTCATCAGCTTTCTTCCTTTCTTTAACAAAGTGTCACTCAGGAAAACTCTCAGTAGATGAAATTACAAAAATCCTGGATGCTTTATGTGCGAAAGGTAAGTAATTAAAAGCCGGAACCTCTAACCTGACAGGAGAACCTTATATCTAAGTTCAAAGGATCCAGTGAATTTTGGCTTAACTTTTTTCTGTGATACATTTTACACAGTTCAGTAAAAGCAGTGTGATTGCTGAATATAATCCAACATATTTTTTTCAGCAAAAGTTTGGCAAAGTATGTGATGTTCTCAACTCTGAGATTCATTTCCTTACTTGGTATCCAATTTGCTAAATTGCTTTAGGCGACAGATATGATGAGACCTCAAAGAAATGTCCCTAGATGTTTATTAAAATCGTCTTTGTTGCTTGACATAAATTTATCTGTCTGTCTGTTTATGTGTTGCCTTGAAGGGGTTAACTTTCATATTTGGTCATTTTCTAGACAATATGGTTGACTGACATTGTTGCTCACTTGATTATCGTTTCCAGAGGAACATTTCTATCAAAGTAAAACTTAAACTGATATGGTCCATAAACTGACAGAAATTTGGTGTGAAAAACATTATTGTCAGTACATATTTCCTTGAGTTGTCAATTTGTATGACAAATCTTACATAACCTAAGAGATTAATCATCAGTAGCAAAATTCATCAGCAAGATCATACAGCATCATACACTAGCAAAATTCTTTTTATTTCATGGACAGTTGTTAACCATTGCAGTCTTGATAATGTGCGAATATGAACTGGTGTGTGCATACTTTACATGTTTATGCATGTGTGCGACACCTATGTAGCTGGTGTAGGTGGATCACATTCAAAGAAAGGTCCAACTGTTGTCAATTAAATTTTACACCGGTGAGGTTATGACAGTCTTGTGAACGCGATATTTTCCTTTGAGCAGGCTCAGCTGATATTTTGTTTTCTGTGAAGGTGAGCCAAATTAAATGGAAGGACCACATAGCTTTTGTTGATGTGAATATAGTGATCTTATGAAATTACTAAAGATATTTTGAATTACAGAAGATCTTACATAATGCAAAGTCTCACTCAGGGAAACTTCAACGGATCTCATATGTAGTATGAAAGTATATCACTTCGAATAGAAGAAACTTTTTGTTCTTGCATTGAGTTTTAAAGGTCACTTTAGGTCAATACTGTTCAAAATTCAAAACCCTCCTGAACTAGATGTATCACAAAGAGAAACTTACACTAATTTCACCCTGTTTGTAGAGATGTAACAAGCTAAGTAGGAAAAGTCTCATGTTTTTGGT
Source organism: Stichopus chloronotus (assembly GCA_021234535.1). Lineage (NCBI taxonomy): Eukaryota > Metazoa > Echinodermata > Holothuroidea > Aspidochirotida > Stichopodidae > Stichopus > Stichopus chloronotus. The sequence continues at coordinate 7,388,932 of CM037848.1, read as the reverse complement.
TGAGGTCATTTGAGGTCAAAGGTCAACAGGGATCAAATTATAGAAGTCTTTTAAACACAATGTCTCATAAATAGATCTTTACATGTATCATGATGAATTGGTTGTGCTAAAATAAGGAGAAAAGCCTCCTTCCCTTCTCAGCTGTTGCCTATGGGCATGCAACTAAAACCTGCTGCCATAATATGAACTACATGTATGTACATTAACTTCGACAGATATCATAGTAAATGTTCAGTAATTTAAAGTGAACAATGTTTGTTGATTCCGCCCAGTTTCACACCAAAATATTGCTCATGAATATTAATGTTGTCAAGTGTAGACTACTTCACCTAGTGACACGGTCATGTTTGGTACAATATTAAATTGATGTACATGGTATGAATCTTTCACCTTGCAGGTAATATAGAATGGTCAGATAAAAATAAAACAAGGTGCATGGTGATGTGGCGAACACCTGCTGAATGGGGAGATCATATATACAAATGGGTGAGTAACATTTAAACAGAATCTAAATGGGTTGACCTCTGGCAGGCATTCGCTGGTAAAGTAAGTTTCCATAGCGATTAGCTTCCTTTGTAAATGTTGCATGTTGATGCCAAATTGCTCACTTTAGCAGTACAGTATTCTTATTGGCTACTTGACATGTGATGTAATTGGTTAATCGAACAGCATACATGGAATCATTTACATCATGTATAATCTGTATTGTTTAAAAAATAAAAATAAGTTGTTTGATGCATGTAATACGTTCAATTTATTGCAAATAATGCAATTTTTGGAGGGTTTTTTTTTTTTTTGTATCTGGAAAGTGGTAGTTTGCATCAAAACCTGAGTTTTATTGGATAATAAACCCTATTTATCCAAAATGATGTTTAAAGCTGATTTCATGTCACATCACAGAGGCTGATGTTTGACAGACTTTCTGAAATTCTTTGAATTTGCAAGTCAGTGGCACTTTTTAGTTGTCATATCTTATTAGGTGTTATTCTGTACACTCTTACAGTACTGTATAACCTTTAATCATATTCCACAATACTGGACATCTGTGAAACATGATAGTGTTTGATGGAATTGTGGCTTATCAAAACCCCCAAAATATACCCACCTTTATTTACCATTTCCACCTCTGGATTGGATGTCAAGTCAAATTACAATGCATCTCTGAAAGTATAATCCTTTTATATACTGTACTTTCATATTTGTGATAGTCTGCACACAGACAAAAAATTTGGAATTTGTGGAGTCAGTCATGCAAAGGCTTAACTCAGACTTGTGGTAGTTTGACTTGATACATTAAAACTTGTTTATAAACATTACAGAAGAATTAAGGAAGCATACAGTAAGATATACTCCAAGAGTTGCAGTCATATTATTGGGATTATTTTTGATTATTTTGATGCAATGCAAATTCAGAGAAAGAATCAGAGTCTGTGCCCTGCAGATTACTCGTCTTTCATGAAAAAAGTTTGCTCTCTGTACGTCTTTGTATTTAAAAATACAATTAAACATTTTCATACATCGGTGACACCATTTTTCATAGATCTTCACTTCGTCAGAAGTTAGATCACAATTTCTCTGTAATTTGAATTTGGCCACCAAAGTTTTTCTCAGAACTGGCACATGTAAGAAATCGTACATGGCTTAGGAGAAAGGGCCATACATCTTGTCATTTGTCATCATTCGAAAGTTTTCGGCAGCTTTTGTTGCTTACCGTGAACCTGTCACACATTTGTCACAATATATGCTCACATTGTCACATTTTATTTGAAATACTGTAAGTCAGCAGCAACTTTTTTGTCTTTTATGAATCTGTCATACATTTTCACATTTTTATTAAACTTCTGCTTTACAGAGCTGTTAAATATAAACAATGGTTCCTGCTATAAATAATTTGCGTATTTATTTAGCTGTTGTACTGTAGTTCATTAGTGACAGTGTCATTCTTCTACAAACAGGGAAACAATCCTGCATTGCATGAAAGGGGTTTTATTGTGAAATATAGCACTTTGAGGTGATGCTTGAAACCGTGAGATTCACTGTGAAACCTTGTGTGAGTTTCAAGTCTACCATTGGTATCACACATCATCACACCATGCCTCCTGTAACGGTAGTACTGTGCCACACCAAGTAATAACACACATGATACTACATGTATCACAATGTACAATAATACCTCACACTGAAACCACTGAACACACTGTCCAACAGAATACCATACCGTATCTATCACCATATTATACCACACGATATTGCACCCCTATGCAACACCACAGTACCACCCTCTGATACTGTATGTGCTAACATCACACCATCAATCATACCTGCACCATGTATGTAACACACCATTATTTCCACTGCACCACAGAATACCACACCGTATCGTACCCGGCTCCAGAACACGTACTACAGTACCACACCGTACCGTGCCTCTCACCACGGCATACTTTGCACCACAACACAATGTGTATGTGTCGCCTCATAGAACTGCACATAACGTAATTTACATGTATCGTACATTCCTAAATTTTCTGTAGCGCACTGTTTTAATAACTTTTCTGTTTACTTCCTGTTTTCTTTCAGGCAATAAAAAATGGAATGAAGAACACGGTCTGTACGTTGTATGAAATTGCGAATGGAAATGACACACAAGATGAAGGTACAGTATGTACAGTACATGTCATGTAAAGGGACCATTTCCCTTTGGTACAGGCAGCACCGTTGACGTGCGCCGATGGTACTCTGTGTCAATCTCTCGTGACTTTCCATATGCAGTGTACACAGTAAACGACTTTCAAGTCTGCAAAATTTGAATAGGTTTTGCAAAGGGACACCACATTGTGTTTATTCAAATGTCTAATCTACTGTAGTGGTGCAAATTGATGTAAAGTTCCTCCACAAGATGCATCCCTTTAGGGATAAAAGGCCAGGTGACATTCGCGTGATTCAACGTACGATTCAAATTCCAGCTAAAATTGCATGACTTGAATTATGTTTTAAATTAATCTATGCAAACTAGCAACTTGGGAACCTTTTCATCAACTCAGAGACGACCAACCACAATTAAATGAAAACCATGAAGCTGTTCTATTCAGAACAGCTTTTATGACCAATTCAATTTGTACCAGTTTATGTCGAAAGACGAATCATGTTTTGAAACATTTGCATGTGCCCCAGCCTTTACAGAGAGACAGGTGTGACAGTAGAGGGATGGGGGGGGGGCTAGATATCAGAGGCATAGTGAGGATTGCATCAGAGCATTGTCGTCACTGCTGCATCATCCAACAAGCCACATGAAGGTGAAGGGATCTTCAAAGATGTGTAAACTATTAAATTGCTGTGCCACATTTTGTAAGTGCATTTTGGATGCCTCATTGGTTAACATCGATGTGGCACCCTGGTGTCATTAGTTTCTGTAGGTTACACAATTTACCTTAGACCAGAGGAAAAATTCCATGCTGTTATATGTGTTTGGATGGAGTGTGAAACGTACCTAATTTTGATTACAGTTTTATAAGTTTAAGAAATCCTGTGATTTGATGGATTAATCAGTTGTTCTCGTATGGGTGGGACGGGGTACTCGACAGTGTACCAGGGACATAGGTCGGGATTACCAATAGAGTCGGGACAGAGTTGGAAAAATCGTGTTGGTCTCCTTAGTGGTGAAAGTAACTAAAGTTGGTGAGCAGGTGCCCTTTCATGAAATATATTTCTACCTGAACTATCAGTCACCTATAATTCTCCATATATCATACTAAATTTGACCAATATCTGCTTCTGTGAAAAAGATTCAAGATTTTTTTGTATGAAGCAAGCAAGGTTAAATTTTTTCACAACTTTTTTCATCAAAAGGTAAAAGGTCATGATGTCACACTAAAAACATGTAAAGAACTATTTCAGAATCTTTTCTTACATAGTAGGTCTGATAAAACATTGAACATTGTGGGTAGGTCTTGCCGTATGAGATTTAGGGTTTAGCTCCATTGATTACGTCAGTGTTAAAGGTCAGGTATTTGCATTATGTCTGCTCAAAATTACTAAGCAAAGCTCCAAACTTCTTTATACACGTTCAGGTAATGGAGGCATTAATGCAAATATGAAAAGAAAACCGAGTTAAATGGAAGGTCATGAGGACAACTTGGCAGACATGTTGTTAGAAGGTGTGTTACGATCTCCTCCTAGAACCGGGTCTCATAAATTTGGTCAATAGAAGGTGCTCAGGTGTTATGTAAAGTGTCCACTGGACTGATGGTATTGTAAGGCAAGTGTCAAAGGTCATGAAAAGAAGTATTCTACAGTACCTCTAACATTATCTGCATATCATGTGTCCTAAAAATTTGGGCAGATGGCATATGCGATCAAACGAAACAAGGACAGCAAATTGTCTGACAGCTTAGTCTGATCATACTTATGTGAAGGAGGGATACACAAACAGGCAGATTGGTAAATAACATTGCTGCTGAGACAGATAATTGAACGTTGTGTATAATAATGTGACCTTACCACACTGTGTGTGTACAAAAGAAGATCGGAGATGTGAGATTATGAATATGTATGAAATACAATATGCAGTGTTTACTAGTGCACTTTGCACAGTGACTATCCAGGTACGCAATTTGTCAATGTAAGGAAATACATAATCAGACAGATGCCAAAGATTGATTGATTGATTGATTGATTGATTGATTGATTGATTATGGAAGTGATAGGGATGAAGTCTGCAACTTCAAGGATTGCCAGGTATTTTTTTTTTTTTTAACTTTTTGATACAACTTTGAATCAAAAGACTGAAAATGTTCAAATCTACTGTTAATCCAGTACAAGGCCTGTGGGTCTAGAAAAGGGTAAAGTAGGTAAGCCTGATATTTGGAACATACTGTAGGAAGGTCTTCAATTTGCTTTTGAAAAAGCTCTGACTAGGCTTGAAACTTCGGGTTTACTGTACTTATCGTTCGTTTCTTCAACTTTTAAGTATTTCTCATGCATGCCCATTTTATGATCACAATAAACTTATTTTACATGTTCAATCCTATCACTGAATTTCTGATTTTATCTGTAATCAGCTTGATTAAGAATTCTGTCAGAGTAGCAATGAATAGAACTGGTAAGAATTAGCACAGATGTTTTTATTTAGATAAATTATGAATGATTTCCAATTTATCTGACTTCTGTCTCTTTACTGTTTCAGAATTTTATGGGCTTGAGGACTGGTTACTATCAAGAGCCTTGAAGTGTTTACAGAGACAACAAAAAGCTGAACTGATATCGTTTGATGGTAACGAAGGTGTCAAGTTTTTTTGAAGTGAATCTCACAACCAGATGAAAAGATCGGAAATTAATACAATAGTGAGGTGTGGACTTTCAGTAACACGACATGAGGTGTGGACTCGACACTACATGAGGTGTGGACTTGACACTACATGAGGTGTGGAGTTAATGCTCATGAGGTGTGGACTTCACATTACATGAGGTGTGGATCATAGCTATATGATGTGGACTTTACACATAGTAAGGTGTTGACTTAAACATGCATGAGGTGAGGAATGGACACTAGATATACAGTAAGGTGTGCACTTTACACTATATATAATGTGGTTATATATAATGTGGACTTCAGCTGACCCTATAAAATGTGTTATCTAAACATTATCTATGGTGTGGACTATATTATGTGACATGCAGACTTACCAGTTTCTGATGTGTGGACTGCACTACATGATGTTTGGACTGCCCTGCATGAGGTGTGGACTGCATTTTATGAGGTGTGGACTCAACACTGTATGTGGTGAGGATGTAGTGCTATATGAGGTGCTGACTTAAAGGGAAATAAAGTGTTTGTTTAACAGAGAAGAAATGTCATACTTTTATAAGAAATATTTACACAGAATGATAGACTATTGAAGATAAAGAAAGACAATGGTCTTCTTTTCAAGAAATAATTTTCTCAGAGATAGAAATTTTAGTTATTTGTTGCTCAAGAATAATTCGTTCTCCCAAACTTTCACAAATTCAAATGATGATGCTTCTTCTTTAACTCATCTCATGCATAATGTTTTGAGGAGATGAAGCTATTGCTGGTGTTTATTGATGAGACTGAATGGTTTAACATTGAGTAAACCTGTTTTGTTTCCATGTCATGTTGGTGTATTTGAAACGCCCCATTTCCCTTTAACATCGCATTAGGACTGAACTTCATGCTACGTGACATGTTGACTTAACACTAGTCTGACTACACAAGGAGTACGCTTAAAACTAACGGAGACCTGTGCTGACTTAACACCATATCAGGTGTGAACTTACTATATACAAGGGTGTTGAATCAAACCTTGTGAAGTGTGGACTTAGTACTTCTTTACAAGCCATACACAGGACAGCACAGATCAAATCATGATACCTTTTTTTTTAATTATACTTTGCTACTTTTTTCCTTAGATTTATTTTCTTTTTGTATTTTTTATCATTTATAATGTAGAGTATTCACTGAAAATGAAATAAACTCTTTACTAACAGTTTTAAGAAAGAAGGCCTACACAGTTGAAGTGAAATTGCTGGTATGAAAGAGGCTATGAGATTTCCCTTTCTTCTTTTCTTTTCTTTTTTGTGCTTTAAAAATAGTGAAAATAAGTATTGCTAGGGGAAGTAGGTTGGATGGCCAGTCTCCTCATTTGAAAATCTGTGGAGATTAATGAACGTGGAATTTCTTTTATAATTTTCTGTATTATCAGCCTTTCTGAATTTCTCATGGATGATGACCTGTGGTTGATGGATATGTCTTTCATCCATTTGCACAGGAGATTGCAAATGGGGTGGGGGTGGGGGGGGGGTGCTGACTTGCTTCTACTGAGTCAGTTTAGAGATAAAGCAATGTTGATGTTCATAACACTTCATTCTCTTTGGCTGTTGATAACACGAAAGGTTTTAAGCATATCGATTGAGGTAATATTTCATCACAGCTGTCTCATATCCATGATGTTGCAGTCAAAGTGCAGCTTCATTTCTACTTCAAGGCAATAATTTAATACTAGGTCCTGTCTCCATAAAGTCAAAATTTTACGACTTTAAAGTTAAGTTTTTTCAATTGTTCTTGAGAGACGCTCATAAAAGTGAATTCCCCATTGATGTACTCTTATCTTGAAATGTAACTGTTAAGAAACAGCTCAGTTTACTTTCTTTAAATTTAATGTGTACAGAATAGGCATCAACCATTTGTTGTCACCCATCCCAAACAAAGCCTACAATGAATACAATAGATATTTGTTTTATGATCTATTCTGTGTCAACACTATTGTCTCAACCTTGAACTTGCAATAAGGCCCCAATTGTCAGTGTATTGTTGCGGAATAAACGAGCACACTGTATAGACTAAAAAAATATTTGTAATCTGTTTTGTAATTATTGTCAAATATTTTGGCCAGTTTACAGAGGATGAGATATTGATCACACAAACTTCCATGAAGAGCCCTCTCTGTGTTGTAAAAGTCGTTGTGCTCAACATTCTAATAGACTTGTCTCACATTAAGGACCTCGATATAGGCATTATAAAAGACTTCGTAAAGGATCGCAAAATTCATCAATTTGGCTCCTTTTTTTAATTGAAAACTAAAGCCAAAATATCAGATTTAGACCAAAATCGACTACTTTTCCGAATGTGTTCTTTGTCGCAATTCATATTGGTGACGTTGGAATATAAAAGACCCTTATGTGTAAAGAACATCCAAAAGTCTTGAAGTTAGTTATGTCATAAACACGCGGAGTGTCTGTTCTTTCAAAAAGTTCCTACATAAATACCTCATAACGTCTAAGGCGGTCTGGTCAGATGCCAAACTTGTCACCTGACCTTTGCCGTGCAGTGTTTTGGCACAAATTCTGCAAAAAAATGTAGAAATAATGAAGTGGCACATGCCCCATTGAGCAGAAACCTCAAATAATTGTTAAATTTTAAGGCCGTCGTGTGCCTTATTCCCCAAGGTATTAATGTGCCATCAATCAGAGCATGAATATGTAACAGACTTTAAGAGGGACAGTTTCATCGTGAGCTTTAAAATATAACAAAAATAACCCCCAACATTAATGACACTTAGAGGATGCTTAATCCTACTTTAAGGTAACAATAATACCAAACGACAACCTCTCAGGTGTGCACAATATTTAAATAGATATCTCTTACTGTGTGACACATTAAAAGTAATATTTTTGATGTGGTGTCTGAAGGGTTTTGGGAATATGTATGACTTTTTTTTACTGTCAAGGGTGCTGGGAACTTTCATACGATCGCCTTCAACTTCATTCTTGTTAATTAAGGACTTCAAAAATACGTGTTTTCATATTGTTTTCTTGTCAAGTTTGATACGATTTCGGACCCCTTAAATTGTTTAATATCGAGTAAAGGGTGACGATATAAGCATTATTAATGACTTGGTGAATGATCGAAAAATTCAAACTGAATTTTTCATTAGAGTAAATAACAAACTATTAGATTTAGACCAAAATCAACTACAGCTTTCCGAATGTGTTATAGGTCAAAATTCATATTCCTACCGTTGAGATGTATAAGCCCCTGATGTGAAAAACACCTCTATACGCCCATTAAGTTAGTTTATTATGTGATAAACAGCTTTAAAATATCAAAATGAACTCCCAAAATAAATAATTACACGTGAAGAAATGTAATTAATCTCAATATTTATTTCCATTAAGACCTAATGACAATCTGTTTGGTATGCGCTACATTCAAATAGACATAGTTTAGGGTGCAAAACATTAAAAGTAATAGTTTTGATGTGATATCGGAGGCGTTTTGGAATGTATGTTTTGTGGCTTACTGTCAAGGATCGCCTACCTCTCCGGTAATTAAGGACTTCAAAATTACGTGATTTTATATTGTTTCCATGTTACGTTAGATACGATTCAAGGCGGTGTGTTATTTTACATCAATTAAGGAACTCGATTAACCCTATATAAGTGACTGTGGCAATGATAGAAAAGGTCATGAATTTGACTGATTTTAATTAAAAGCTAAGGCTATATATATAGCCTTATCAAAATATCAGACTTAGGCCGAAATCGACTTCACTTCCGAATGTGTTCTATGACACAAATCATATTGCTAACGTAGAGATGTTAAGGCCCCATATATGCAAAGAACGTCTAAAAGCCTTGAACTTGGTTCTTATGTCATGAATAGCTAAAAATATCAAAGTATTTTCCAACATTAATTACACTTGAAGGAATGTACTTTAAAGACAAAAACTCATCACCCCAGACAGTTTCAATTCTCCCAACCACCTACCTCTAGTCCCTCCCTCAGCCTGTCTTAAATTCCTCCACATGTGTAATCAAAACAATGGATCCCTGTGTACGCTGTGTAATACGAGCTGCTCTGCATCTTTCGAATTTGCTGTCAATCTAAGAGTGCTGTAACTTAGAATCAGTTGAGAATTTTCCTTTCAGGGAGGCAAAAATATAGCTTAGGGTGATGCAATACAGCCTTTAATCTTAATTTTAATTCACACTAATCTGAAATGATGACCTTTGGTGTACATAACATTTGTTTAGACTTCTTGCAGGATATAAAACATTAAAAGTAATAGTGTTAATGTGATATCAAAGACGCGGTTTTGGAATATGTACGTTTTCTCTCGTAACGGGATGACGGGAACTTCCATACGATCGCCTTCTCCGACGTTGATTAAGGATTTCAAAATACGTCATTTTGTTTAGTTTCCTCGTAAAATTAGATGCGATATCGAGCTGTGTATTGTTTTAAATCGATGAAGGAACTCAATTGACCCTACTTTAGTGACTTAATTAGCGATGATCGAACAAATCATTTAATTTGCCTCCTTTTTCAGTCAATCTTCACATGATATCATACATGCTTATCCCCTTTCGATAGGTACCTGTCCTAACCATTGTGGTGTAAGCTATCACGTCCTGTTGTATCATGTAGAAAAAGTCTTCTCGAGACATGATTGTAGCACATTATGGAAATTCTGCATGGACTAGGTGACTTTTTAATCAAACGATAAAATCGGATTGTTCCATACCGGAAAAGAGTCTTAATGTTATCAATACGATTACAACAACGACTGTGTGAATAATCGAAAAGTTCTTCAATTTGGCTCTTGTTTTAATTAAAAGCTAAGGCTATGCCTTGCCAAAATATCAGATTGAGGCCAAAATTTTGAGGCCACTACTTTTCCGAATATGTTTGGTCTCATTATTCACATTTCTAACGTCGAGAGGTGAAGGCCCCGTACATGTACACAACGTCTAAAGGCCCCTAAGGTTAGTTTATTATGTGATACACAGCTTTAACTAGACCTATCAAAATAACTCCCGAAATTAATTTTACTTGAAGGAATATGCGTCATCGTAATTTTAATTTGCACTAATCCAGATTATAACCTTTCGTATGCATAACATTTTGTTAGACCTCTTGCAGGATATAAAACATTAAAATATTAGTTTTTATGTGATATGAGCTACATTTTGGAATATGGAAGGTTTTTACTGTTACGGATGCGGTAACTTCCATACGATCGCTCCTATCGACCTTACTTACTTAAAAAATAAGTGATTTTGTTTGGTTTCATCGTAAAATTAGATGCGATATCGAGCTGCATATTATTTCCAAAGATTAAGGATCTCAATTAACCCTATATTAGTGACTTTAGCGATGATCGAAAATTCATGAATTTTTAATTAAAAACTAAAGCTATAGCCTTACCAAAATATCAGGTTTAGGCCAAAATCGACTACATTTCCGAATGAGTTCTATTTTTTTTTTTTTTGTAATTGATTTTTCTTAACTTGAGAAAGAAAAACAGCTCCTGTGTATAGAACCTGTAAAAGATTTAAATTCAATTTATTATGTCATAAACAACAAAATATAAAAAACCTCATTAATTACATTACATTAACTACAATTGAAGGAATGTGCTTCATCTTAATTTTAAGTTGCACTAATCCAAGTGATGAACTTTGGGGTGCATTACATTTTACATGCATTTCATACTTTACAGCAGGTTATAAAACATCCAAAGTATTAGTTTTGATGTGATATGAGCGACGTTTTGGAATAAGTATAGTTTGTAATATAACGGACGCTGAGAAAATCCATCGCTTTCCTCGAGATTAGTTAAGAACGTCTAAAAGACGTGATTTTATATGGTTTTTCTGTTAAATTAGCCACGATTTCGAGCTGTACATTATTTCATGTTGGTAAATGATCTCGGTTAAACGCAACATAAGTGACTCTGGTAATAATCGGAAAATTTATCAATTTTGCTACTTTTTAATTAAAAGCTAAAGTTATAGTCTTATCAAAATATCAGATTTAAGTCAAAATCGACTACATTTACGAATGTGTTCTATTTCATAATTCATATCGATGACATTGAGATATAAAATCCCCTTAAATGTGAAAAAATGTCCAAGAGCCTTGAACTTGGTTATTACGTCATAAACAGCGTAAAAATGTCAAAATATCCCCAGCATTGATACATTTGAACGGTGTACTTAGCCTTACTTTTAGGTAACAATAACACCAACTGTCAATTTCTTTGGTGTACACAACATTTAAATAGATATTTTTTACAGTATAAGAGAAAATAATATTTTTAACGTGACAGCGGAGACGATTTGGAATATGTACGGTTTTTATTATTACAGATGCCAGGAACTAATTTACGATCGTCTTCCTCGACGTTAATTAAGGACTTCAAAAAATAAGTGATTTTATATGGCTTACCTGTAAAATTAGATGCTATATCGAGCTTTATATTATTTTATATCGGTTAAGGAACTCGATTAACCCTGAATTAGTGACTTTAGCGATGATCAAAAATTCATGAATTTGGCTCGTGTGTTCTTTATTAATTTCCCCTAACCTGAGAAAAAACAGCAGTTCATGAGCAAAGAACTTCTAAAGGACTAAATTGCGTGTTTCATGTCGTAAACGGCAAAATATAAAAATAAACCTTAACCTTAATAGAACTTCATTTAAAATTAAATTTCCTCTAATGCCAAATCACAATATGTTTGGTGTGCCGAATATTTAAATGGACCTCTTTTTAGCATACAAAACACTGAAATGAAATAGTTTTAATGCGATATTGGAGGCGTTTTGGACTATATAAGTGTTCGTCTATTGTTAAGGATGGCGCGGAAACTTCCATACGTTCAGCTTTCTCTTCGTTCATTAAGGACGTCTAAAATTGGGAATTATATATAGTTTTCCTGTTAATTTAGATACGATTTTTGAGCTGCATCTCATTTATGTAGGCTAATGATCTCAATTTTCGCAATACCAGTGACTTTGATAATGATCGAAAATTTCATCAATTGTACTCCTTTTTAATTAACAACTATAAAGCTACAGCCTCATCAAAATATCAGATTTTGGTCAAAATCGACTACTTGTTAAATGAGATAAGATATCGGGCTGTCTATTGGTTCATATCCCATACAGTTCTTGATTTAAGTAAAATGAATGACTTTGTAAATGATCGAAAACTTCATCAATTTGGTTACTTTTTATTACTTAAAAGCTAAGTAGCCTTCTGGCCAGTTACTGGTTTATATCTACGAAAAATGTCACAATAGGAAACATTTTCTTAAGGATCGAAAATGGTTGCATTTCCAATATAAATCGGCTGCATTTCCGATTGAGGTGCTATTCTCGGTTCTCATCACCATGGTCGAGCAATGACCATATACGTGTAATCAACGAAGCCTACTCAAACATTGTTAATAATAAATGACGTCACAACAGTTTTTAGCTAACTCTCAAATGAAATGCAAGAGTTAGCCTGTAATTTCTTTTCCTTTTCACATTGCTAATTAATAACGAATGAAATGAAAATCTACAAGAAGCAAACGTTCAATCAGTTTCACCAACAAGATCCAATACAACCAGCACCTACTGTTGCTACGTGTTAGTGTGTCATTATTATCATATGTAGGGAGGATAGTCCTTCTTGACTGTATAAGATTTAAATACAGCTGAACAAGGGAGGGTGTCTTGTTCTAATCGCTTTATTTGTTTTAATGAATGAATCAAGTAATTTCTCACACTGGACGAATTTGCCACATGTCTGTGTGCTCGTAAACACTTTTGTTAGGTTAATCAGCTATTACGTAACACTCGATGAAAGTAGACATAACTGGAATTCCCAAACAACGTAAATAGTGTATAAGGGACGTCTGCTTTACAATAGGAGAAATTCTCACCATTATTTAAAAGTTTACAGATTGTTCTCTCCATCTTTACAGTTCTGTTTAGTTTCACGATTCCGAATTCATTATAACTCCCGTTACGCAACCTTAGCCGACCACAGATTGCTACAAGTCAATTGTTACTTTAGATCTATTTCTGCTTAGTATCCTTAAAGTTTTACAGGTTAACAAATTGTTGTGAATAAATATGAACACCTTTGTTTTCTGTTCTTTTCCGCCTTTCATAATGGAAGGGCGGTATGTGTGATCTTTCTATGGGGATCTTTCCTCCTTCGAGTTAATTAGAGCTGACAAAACTGTTGTGATATACTTGCCACTACGTGGTTTAATCGAAGCGACGATCACTGTTATAACCATATTATTATCAGTGGTCTGATCTGTGTTGTCACATGTAGCGCTTCCTTGTCAACATATATAAATCAGTTACATGGACCCATGATAGGTCCAATGTAAACATGAACCAACAATGAACTTACCGTACATCGTCCCTCCTAGATCGGATCCCTGCCTCATCTTTCCTCAGTATCAGCTTAGCCCACCCGACCAAATGTTTTGAGCAGGATGAGGTAAAACTGTCTTCACAATAATGATGCTGATTGAATTTTAACAATATTAGTTAACTTCTTTGAATATGACAGGCAACACTCTTTCCCTATTTTTTTTTATTTATTTCAATTTAATCACATTTATCACATTTATAACATAATAAAGAAGTATATCAGTGACATGATTGTACTCTTGATGTGTGTGAAGTTCACTGTCGGCTTCGCACGTTTAAACGCCCCCTTTCATAGACATCCGTCATTAATTGTAATGTTACAGACAGCTAATGCGAAATAGATGGCGCTTATCAAATTTACAATAGTCATCCATATTATAAATTTGGTGATGGTCTTTACAAGCATCCGTAGCTGCATTTTTAGAAGAACACGCCTCAACGGGCCACGTGTTCAGTGGACTATGGGCAGCACACATGCCGGTCGCAAAGAATCTTTCAACCCTCTGGCCGAGTTGCATGGATTCACCTCACGCCACCTAGTACGCTTCTGGTCGACCTCTGACCGACCCTCCTCGTATCCTTCCGGGTTCGGTTACGACATCAAGGGAGACATGGCACGGGATCCTAGGCCACAAAAAAGCACCATACCACCACCGGACCATTGTAACCCGGTGTGCCTCGAACCCTAGCACGGTTTACACAACCAGCAGAGCAGGAGTCTTTCATCCGCCCTTTTATAACGCATGGCCACCACGTCAGCTGATTTACAAGGGATTTGAAATAATACTTATAACAGATGATGAACAATATTTACTAAAGGCAAAAGATTTCATGATTTCGCAATTACCGAGTAGGGTGCGAACTCTTGACAGACTGCACACCAAACGACGGCTTAAACCGCTAAGCCATTCCAACGGTTGATTAAGTTTGTTTTCAATTTGGAATATCCACTCAATCCTTGCCAAACCTGTATCCGTCGTCTTCCCAGTCACTGACGTTTACATCCATTTTGTAGAATTGAAGTCTTTGACATTCCAGTAGCTTGTTATCTGTTACTTGCATTTCTGTAAGCTAATGCCTAGCTATATTATTACCTTAACCAGGATTTTATCTTTTATTCTCTGAACAAAGAAGACGAAGACGAACACAAGAACTAGTCGGGAAAGTATTTTCGTTGAAAGCCAATGAACAAAATAAAGGTGGAAGGTGTTGGGAGCTCTTTAGGCTACTCAATGTAGCAAATCGAGTTCCTTGTATCTGTGTTTGAAGAATGTTAATATTTCTCTGTCAACTGACCATCCCCACACTTTCTGTTTCACGTTCGTGTAAATTCCAAGGTTGAAGGGAAGTAAGACGTTTGTTTTACAAAAGAAATCACATTTTTAAAACCAATGTTTGTGGACATAAAATGATACTTCATTCAAAGTAAGTATGGACAGTAGTCTTCTTTCCAAGAAATAAGTTTCTCACAGACAGATATGCAGTTATTTGTTGCTCAACAATATTTTGTTCACCCAAACATTCCAAATTCAAAGGATGCATCTTTTATTTCTCATCACATACATAATGTTTTGAGGAGATGAAGCTTTTGCAGATGTTTATTGATGAGACTGAATGGCTTAACAATGATTAAAGCTATTTTCTTTGTATGCCTTGTTTTTGTATTCTAAACGCCCTGTTTCTCTTTGACTGCATGGGTATGTATTATACATACTTGATATAGATCCTCTGAATGAACCTCTTACAACTATTATGGAAAGCCGTGTTGGACAAATATAAAAAAAACCTTGGATACCAGGCATTATTTGGAATTCAGGCCAAATTGATTCATTATGTGCCCTTCGGCATGTTTCAGATGTCTGGACTACATTTGTATCATTTTTCTTCTGCACCACGCTGTATTGCCAGAAAATGTAATGTCCCGTCAGTCCGTGAAACTCTTTTCCGTGTTGGTTTGCTCTGTTTATTAATTAATTACAGTAAGAGTGTTTTCTTTTCAAGTACACATCTCAAACTCAGAACTTTGACTTGTGTAATTGGATAACTGACCAACTAATTGGATATTTTACTCTATTTCAAGGCCAGGTATATGCAGCATAAACAACCAAGAAGTGCCGTGTCCGACTATCTGGGGATTTAAAAAAAACAGACTTTTTCTTGTGCCCGTCGCATACATATTCCTGAATACACTAACCCCCCCCCTCCCCACCCCATTTTTCGTCCCTAGGCACCTGAATATGTATGTGAGCCCGTGACTTGAATGTAAGGGTCCGTGCTCTGTACCTGAGACAAGAAGGGTTTTCTGCTAGTATCAAACTTAAAGTGATCATGTGCTTAGGCAAAAGTTAAAAACATTAAAATTTCATGTCTAAAAGTTTAGTATGTCTTTTAATTTCACTATTTCAGACATTTTGGGAAAACAAATCTAATTCAGATGGTAAATTCTGCCATATGATTCCAAATTCTTCTAACTCAACGACAAAAAGCGTAAGCGATAATGTCAGTGTTGGTCACTCATTGACGTTTCAAGTTTTGTCCATGAACCAAAACCTCGCGTGCATATTTAATGCTAAAGGAAAAACACAAAACATATAGTCTTGTCCTTTTGGTATTTTTCTTTTTTTCCGTAAACATGCACACAATTACTTTAATATCATATCGATGTGCAGGCAGCGGCTTTAATTTGGCATCTTGTGCAAATTTTACAGACTGAAATGTGCATTCAGTAAGCAAATTAACGGTTAACTTACTAAAGCAACAGCTGGATAGTTAACACAATCGGAGGACCGTGGTAGTATTACCCTTTCCACAAAGGAATACTTCATGATAAAAGTTTTGTTTTCTTGGATAATTGTGGACAAACGTCTGCGTGAAAACCAATTACACATTCGCTTTTAAGGAATCGACCAAACCTTGACGAGTTGAGTATTCGTTGCTGCATTAGGCCCCCATGATTAACGGCATATGTCCTGAGGATATTTGATGTATATTTATGAGTCCATGGTGGGGTGGGGGGCTCGTCCTTAGGGGTAGTTGTTAAGGCGGGCAGTTGTCCCCCTGAGTTTTGTTCTCGAGGTCAATTGTCCAAGGAGTAGGCCTATCCGCCGTGGTCTAGTTGTCCCCCTCAGAGTAATTGTCCGGCTTGGGACTTGTCCGGAAAGGGGGGGGGGGTGGTAATAGTCCGGGTGGTATCTGTCGGGGGGTATATGTGTCCGGTCACTAATAAAACATAGTGATGTAGGCCTGTTTGTCCAACACCTCTTTATACGAGATATAGGCATATGTAGAAGTGTGTTAACCCTAAAAGGCTTCTTGGAACTTAGGCTACGAACGGAATGTTAATTTTATGAGACGGCTTACTAGAAACAGTACGTGATTTAACTGCAAAAGGACTGCTCGGGGCCAACTCGTGAATTTTGTTTGAAAATGAGTAAATTTCTTGGTACCTTCTATTGACAGTTTACATAAAAAGTATCCACTATACGTACTGTACTATATTTTGTTTTCGGCTATGCCCAGAAACGTGAGTCGATAACGTTCATGAAACTTTTGCCTTATTCCGTGGTTCACAGAAAAAAGAAAAAAAAAATGCCGTTTTCGGTAATTTTCCGCCATTACATAAAACATCGAACATCAGACATTGTTTTGCAATCGAGCATCGAAACCGCCCGTTTAGTAACATTCTGTGACGTGAGCCACGTTAACTCGTTTCACTAATTTCTGCCGAGAGTGATTTATTTACTAATTGAGCTACAAGATGGTCAACTTCAGGCAGGCTGACTTTACGAGATGGGCGATCGTCCGAGTCACAAACAGTCGGTCACGATGACGTGGTTCTCTTTGACTTTGCAATATATTAAGGTAGTGAAATTTGTTAAAGGTCTGGAAGGGCACAACATTCCCCAGAAAAAAAAAAGGGGACATGTAACACCAAATGATGGACGTTAGCCAAATTACCGATTTCCAGAGTTATATGACGTGACCTTTGACCTCAATTATGACAAATTATGGGCAGATTCACTGAAGAAAACATAAGCGTGACAATACACAACTTTTACATCTTGGGTTTCATGAAGGGTAAGTCATCTACTCTACACTGTGACAACATGACAAAGCACAGGGACGATATATCAGTAGAATTTTTCTTTTCTTTATTCATAAAACTATTTAACAAATTGCACAAAGAGGAAACAGCATGTGTTTGAGAAAGATTCAATCAAATAGGGTGCATCAACCACAAGAACTCAACCACTGCACTGGTCACACATCTTCCACCAGTGCTGATAATGTAGGGTATGTGGTGCTGTATGATACAAGTGTACCCTTTGTGAAACCAAGCCTCATTTTCATTCAAGCTATCTGAATCCACGAGAGCGATTTTCTTCACACATCGAGTGCACCTCTGTCCACTGCATGTCATTCTGCTTGACTTCATACCTTACTGTCCGTCTTGTAAAGCATAGCTCGCTTCATACCGTCGTCGGAACACGATGAGGCCCTTGTCATACCCAGTCAATCAGTTAACTGAATTTGCTCGAGGCAAGTTGCTTTCTTGCAACACTGAAAAATCCTCCGTTGGATGACGTAAGCAGCATGCCAGCGTATAAATACTTGTATGACTTTCTGGGCAATGGTAGGCTTTATGCAACATGCCACTGACCTTGGTTTTTAGTATATTGTTTCAATCTGTCATCCTTTTGGGGGTTCTCTTCAAGGCTGGCTCACTGAAATCTGTCTGCAAGGACTTCTTTTTTGCCTGAGGTCATTTTTTGCTGATGATTATCGTCATCCATCAAAAGCATTTACACGGGACACACATTGTCGATACAATATATGACTCATCAATAAGAGACAAAAATAAAATATTAAAAAAAGGAAAAAAATCTTTCAAAAAAACTACAGACTTTCATAAGCAAGTATCTCTCACATTATGTTTTCATTGACTACTTGTACAAAATTTAGGGGTACTGAAATACAGCATCCAGCATTATAAAAATAATTTGCCTTTGAAAAAAAATTAAAGTATACTGAAATTTAAGTTGAATCTTCACTGAATGCACATTCAATGATAATTTTTGTTTTGTTGACTGTGATGCCTTCCGTGATACATGCATGCAATAGTTATCACAATGTGGATGGAAAATGCAATCACTGGGCCTCAAACTTGAATGAAAATTCTGCCAAAGAAGAAAAACTTCTCTCAGCTGGATCAATAGCTTAGAATTTCTTTGTTTATTTTAGGTGAGCAACACTGAGCAACGAAAATTTTTCAGTTCATTCTTTTTTTTTTTAAATCTCAAATCAAGTCTCGTGAAGACTTTTTCGGCAATGGTAAAACATGATCAAACGAGATGCAATCACCAGACGTACCGTCAGGCTAGGTTGTGTCATCTCGAGAAGGCAAACACATATTTGCCGTGTTGAGATAAAAAAACATACAAATGAATTAATTACAGTACTTTAATGTGATTATGATTACAAGATGTGTTCCATGAGATTTACTTCTGGTACAATGCCATATATTGACTGTGCAAACATGATTAAATCAACTGTGGTTCAGCAGTTGGCTAACATGGCAAACTGCAATGGCAGATATATGCCAATATTAAAGCAAAATGCAACAGTTCACATTTGAATGGTCTCAAACATCTTGCAGTTCCAGGAAAATGCATCCAGAATATTGGTAGTACCAAAGACTCTTTGCTACTTCATTATTACGAGCAGTAAATTTCTGCCGCCCAAGTGTTGTTAACCATCACAAAAATAAATGCAAGTCTCATTAAGAAATGGTACTATTCTGAATTCTCAAAAAGAGAGACCAAACTGACACTTGTAGTGGGTGCAGGGCCATCGCAACCATCTTACAGTTGAGGTTGCGTGGATGTATAAAAGGCCCACACCCCTCTTGAAGTAGGGAGACCATGTCTAAAATGACACTCTGAATAACAGGAAGTAATATTGGTGACAGCAATTTTGTCAAAAATGCATCATGTCTACATTTTTTTTTGAGGGGGTATACACCCCTCCTCTCCCCAGCCGTGCCAGTCGTGGGGTGTGTGCATGTGGAAGGGACTGGTGGGCACAATTGTTCTTTGTTTAGTCTTGAGGTCAATCAGCAAATGCCTTCCAATCATTTATTTCAATCCTACATTTTGTGATCTATTGCATTTATCACTTGCTGCATGTCACAAAAAATTTCCAAACGTTAATGTCAAAACAGGAAGACCTGTCCACATCAACTAAGCCAAACTCACTAGAAATAAACCGGTACAAAGTATGTTAAAATACTTTCAAAGAGAAAATTGCAACAGGGAGTGTCCGGCCCCTTACGTTGGGACAAATTCATTACCTTGACCGAGATTTACACACAGACAGTATATTAGCTGCCTAGTGATCTCTTTTGTAACATACAGATGTTACTTAGTATGACTTTTGTATCAAACGGCAGACTCTGTTTCCTGATGTGATAAAGATAGGCGCATAAGAAAGACATGCATTTTTTTAAGTGGGCATTTTCAACTGTTATTACAAAGACTGATTTTGTCATTCTCATACTAGAGGGTATATCTCTCTTGCTTTTACTGACACTGAGATTGATATGTGCATACAAGCGCACACTGCCCTGTCATTGCTGTGAAAAAGATGGACGTGCACATGCTTGCGGGCTCTTTCATGTTATTTCTATGACTTAAGAACTGACTTGGGCATCTGAGGGATTTCTAACCTATTGCCGAGTCGGACATTTCATTACGTGTTTTGGCTGGATGACACTATCTTCACTGTCTGTTCATCGGACGACTACGGAAGTGAGAACATTGCTCGGAAAGTTTATCCTTGCAGGCAGCTCGTTCCAATTAGCCATCCAGCCGGCTTATGGAGTGTAAGCATGAATATATTTTGTTGACATCCTGCTGGAGAGAGTTGAGGAAGATAGACTAACAGCTTTGGTTTCTTTGTTAATCATGTGACATGTGGAATTATTACTGCACTTTCTGAGTCATACCCTAACCGGCACTAACCAATCTGAACACATAACATCATATACTCGTAGGCTCCTCTGTTGATTACTAGAGAGACTTCTATCTAGACCACTCTTCTTTCACTTCCTTCAAGGTTTGACTAAAAACTTTTTTGTTTATAAAATTCAATAAATAAAATAATATGTAAAACATCTGGAGGCAAGTTTATACACATCTGTACAAAAATATCCCACTCACCCAGTTTACTACAAGAAGGGAATGTATTCCTTTAACGTCGATCGATCGCTAACAAGTCCTGTGGTACTGGCGAAAAACGGCAGATCTGGAATTCTATCAGCATGCCACACACACACCAATCAATCCACATTTCAAAATAAAAATTTCAAAGTATGGTAAATATTTTTTTTTTCACGACTCATGTACATTGTAAAGCTAAAATGTAAGAACTATGGGTCTCTAAATCAAGGGTACAAAACAGTGTGAAGAAAACTGATTACCAGCCGTTTTTTATCAATGTTTGCACTGGTTAGCCATCCACCCGTTTGGATTAGCAGAGGTAAAACATTGTGGTGTGAATAAGTTGAAAACTTAACTCACACAGATACATGCGACGAGCAAAGTTGCGGCTTCAGTTTAAAAAAATTTGAGAGAGAATTTTGACTTTTCTATGGAAGCCTGACAAATTTGAAAATGCAGAATACAGATATCCAAAAAACAGATTTTGGATTTCAAAACACTGAGTTCGAATTTCAAACACAGATCTCTGATTTTAAAAATAAAAGAGAAACATAACCTTGGCCCTAACAGGTTTCCATACTTTTCAGAGAACAGATCGACTTGCAAGCTTATGTGAAACTGAATCGCAACTGAACTTTCATGGGTTGCAAGTTACGATGCTTAAATGTAACTGGTTATTGTGTCCTTTGATATTAATGATGGAAGTGAAAATGCTTAAAGGGAGAGGGGCTTCACATAGGTCTGCCTATTTTACAGTGATTGCAATGACAAGTCTTTCATTGCCTTAAAAGACCTCTCCATGACTGATTCCCTGTTCAGTTTGCGTCTTCCCACCACTGTGGTGTGCGGCCTTGCCCTTCCTTGTTCGTAGGGGTCGTCTCTCATTTGATGCTGCTCAGACTCACCAGCCGTCAGAAAAGCAGACCGGGTTTCCCCTTTGGTGATAGGAGCACTCAGGGGTCTAGTGGCCGATTTCAGCCTCAGCCCGGCTGTGGTCTCGCTGCCACCGACGGCCATGTTGACGTTAGATCGGTTCTTTGCATGGACGATCATCTGCAATATGACAAAGTTAACAGGAACCAGGTACCATGATGTTCATTTCTTGTAGTACAACATTTTGCTAGTGTCACATATGACATGCAGTATGTTACAAGGGTTCTAGCCACATGGGCCGTCATCGGCTAGTGCAAGCCGGCACTGCCGACTGGCACGAGGAGCTAATAGCCAGACTACCCGCAGGCACTAATGCAATGAAAATTGAATAAAAAATGTCTAGAAACTGATGGAAATATACATTATTGCAAAACATAAAACAATCATTTAATACAAAATGAGGCAATCATCACTAATATTCGATTTTATGCAACCAACACTCTCTAAAAGGCACCCTTTTCCCTTTACAAACCAGTACGCCCCGGGACAGAGTTTACACTACACTACTGACACATCATCAAGGATCACCACTAAGGAAAGACCAGATGGAACCCTGTATCTTATACTACAGTGAACACCTTGATTGGTTGATTTCTGCTTTGCTTTGAGACTAGTAAACTTGAAAAGCTTAACAGAATAATTTAGAAGCAGATTACTTTAAAGGAAATAGCTAGTCGTGAGATATCTTTTTGCACCCTCCTCTTCCCCATCAGGTGTAAGAATACCTTCTCAACAGATACTGGGGTAAAAAATGTCCTACAGGGGGCAAATTCAAGCCAGGAAGCCCCAGAAGACGAACGAGAAAAAAAGTTTGTTCAAAGGTCATCAATGATTACCTTAACTCTGTGGGTTACTTAGTAGATCTATTTTTAACCACAAATCTGTTCAGGAGATACTCATATTCCCGATTTGGAGGAGGAAAGTGCAACATTTATGTAAGATGTACATCATGAGTATGTACCCCATTGAAAGTACTGATTCATTAACGCACCTGCAGCATTTCCCTCGTGCTCGCCACTTTTTCGACCCTCTTCAACTCCGTGTTGGACTTCTCGTTGAATAGCTCATCACACTTCATCATGTACCTCTTCCGCAGTTCGGTGTTGTCCTGCATCAGCTGGTGTATCCTCTCCTTGTATTTGTCATCTACCTCGTCGACTTTGTTCTGGAAGTTGTCTTGGTAGTTCAAGATTTTCAGATTCTGTTGAGAGAGAGAAATTAAATTTAAGAAAGAGAAACCAATAAATTGTTATACCAAACAGCTGGTTCTCACATTTGTGAACAATGTTATACAAATTAAAATGAATATAAGAAATTTGCCATTAATGCATGAGTTTCTAAGAGAAAAAAAAAGGTGACTTGTCTACAAAGTCATTTTAATAGGGGACCAGTGTTTGTCAAGTTTGCTTTTGAAGATAAATGATACATTACACATATTAGGAGCAAAACTTTGACGGTATAAAAAGGGAGGACAGCCACCTTTATTAAAGCACACAGTAGTTTTAAACAATGTCTTGCCAAGAAGGGTCTGATCAAAGTTTAACAGAAAGGTAAAATACCAATTTGGAAGATATTTGCTTCAAGTTTGACAAAACTTCAGCAAATATCACGGGTTAAAAAAAAAAAAAAAACAGACAAGATTCAAGCTCTACAAAATTACCATAACAGTACTTTCATAATTTTCTGTTTGTTCTTGTGGTATATTTCTACCTGTTCATTTATTACAGAGAACCTACTACTGCACGTCATGAAAACCACCCAGAGCTGGTGCTGAGATAATGAATGTTTCTCTTAAGCTTTCCCACAAATCAGGCATTACAAAGTTCTCAAATTAGACATTTTCTTGCAGCAAGGTATGTTATGCAATCTCCATCATGATTTCCTAACCCTGACCGAAAGTAGCACACACTTTGAAAGTCGGGTCTGAATCTCAAAACGTTTGCGATGCTTGAAAAATATTTTGACCATGTGATCTAATAAGAAACATCTCTTGAAATCACATGTGAGGATACACTGCAAACTTTTGCAATGGGCTACTATTGCAAATAGCATGTATCTTGAATTGGATTGTCTGAGAGAACTAGCGCAGGTCAAGATTTGAGATGCCTCGAGGAAACCAAATCGAACATGCAAAGGATCCTAGGTAGTCTGAAACTCTCCGAGCAAACTTCCGTCAGAGAGTCTGTTACAGGCATTATGATATTCTGCTTGGATATTAAAGAAAAAGAAGGACAAAATGCACATATTTTTAAATCTGTCTTGAATGGAGACAATGTAATTCTGAGGGAACATCAAATTGTAATTCTGATGATGACTGAAATCACGATGTTCATTAATTGTGGTTTCCCTTTTTACTGAACCAGATCGTATGTATTTTTTCCAACCAAACCTGACTTGCACCTTGACACACATTGCTAGGATTTGAGGTGTTTAGAAAACTTAATTGCTAGCATTTTGATTTCTTTCACTATTCGAGATATTCCGATTTTAGTCTCGTCTCAAGCACCGTCTACCGACATCGCTCGTCGAGGAATGCGCCAATTTGGGATGGGGAGCACTCGAAGAGATTTTTTGGAACGGTAAAACAAAGCGAGTTTAAAAGAAAAAAAAATGGAAATGACAGAAAAACAACAAAAAACTGACAGCCTCTTGTAATTCTTCTTTATTATCTTGGAGGATCTCCTCTGTCAGGGCCAGTTTCTCCAGCGTCTGATCTAGCTCCTCTCTAACAGCTTTTAGTTGATCTAAGGCTCTTCTGAGGTTTTCCACATCTGAAGAGGCTGACGAAAACTTCTTCACCATTGCCTGAGGAGGAGAAAGAACATTATGCATTATGCAAAAGAGGGGGGGGGAACATTCCATAATCTCCAGTTCATGACACAAATTTGACTGCGCTTTTACACTGATCGTGACTGTTTGCTATCTGGTCGTGAATATGTACATCCATCATTCATCACCAGATGTTACCCAAAACAAGATTTCTATAATACAGTATCTACAGAAAGAATGTCTCTACTTTGAGAGCCGTAGAGGGGAAGTGAGTCGAGGGGAGCCCCCAAACTTATGTAATACCCCAAAGGGCTTGCCAGCATGTCTCCCCCTTTTTCTTTTTTTTTGATTTGGTCTTGCCTAGTAATCTGACCTGGCTACAAGCATGCTTGGAGATCCGCAGTAACAAATTTCAGGTATCATATGTTAAATGCAGGTACATTCCAAAGATTTTCTTAACATACACAAAGTGCTGGTAATATACAACAGAGTATATACGCATGTACATGCCATTAATATGCAATACATATTTCTTTAAAAAGCATGGCAAGTAAATGTCATGTCATCAAATCTCATGGCAAGTAATTCTGAACTATTGTAGGAAGTACATGCATGGTGCAATCATAAATTAATCTCTTGTTGATTACGATGTTACAGACAAAATTTTCAGAGGGCAGAAACGTAATATACGGGCATCAGGTTAATACAGTAGACAGCACCAGCCTACAGTGAGAGGCACTTACGCTTACCCCAAACAACATTAACCGAGATCGCACAGTCATAACAATAACAAGAATGTAGTGTTCTTTACGTAAATAAGAGTGACAGTGACTACCTCAAGTAAATAGGACAAACAGGAGACATGCAGTAAGTCAAACCACAATAAGCGCAGATTTAATCAACACAGAAACAACAAAATAGACATACAGTACTCCATTCTGTACACTGGCACCAGACTGAAAAAAAATAACAATTTCGCTGGAGCTATGAACTGGTTTCGAAAAAAAAGAAGAAAATACCACAAGATAAGAGGACCAGAGACTGAAGCAGATGAAAGAAAAGGAGAGAATAAGAGGGGAAGGAATATGTGAGGATACTTTAAACTTTGTGATGCCTACAAAACACACTGCTTCAAAGTTTCATCGAGCCCCCCTCCCCAATGAATTTGCATTTCCAGATGACAGAAATGCTGAATTTCCTTTTTTATTTCACAGTAACTACATGTAGGAAGAGGTAGCAGTTAACAAATCATACCCAACAAGGAAGAACTAAACTTCACGTGAAGCTGGCCGTAAATAAAACTGGCTCTCTTCTGAACCGTGTGGGACACTTGCTTCAATGTGATCACATTTCGACATGTTTGTGGAATTGAGACAGGTGATCGATAAATTTGTTTGCATTTCACATTTACAGCAGCTTCCCAGTCAGCCTGACAATCTATGAAGGGCTTATTATTTGTAAATTGACCTCCGCTCTTTACGACAGACTCTTTGTCAGACGTCTGGGACATCTAGCAAAACCGGTGCTCGCAACATCCTTTGGTAATTCCTACGTAATTTCCTTTGGGTGTTCCCACGACGACTAGCATGACAACTATTACACGAAAGTCAATTTCCTCTCATGACACGTAAGTGGTTTGCAATTACAGGATTTGATCTCTCTGTGATGAAAATTTAAAATTCGGCTGACAAGACGAGATGCTTTTGTGAAAGCAGTCGCAGCGTGCGACGATCGGTCTAACGTTACCTCAATTTCTTTCTTGTGGTCTTTCACCAATCCCTGCATCTGTTTCTGGAATTCTCTGCTCATGGCCTTTTTCTCCATGCTCTTCTCCTCCAGTAACTCAGACCCTTTAAAATCAGTGAGATAGAGATGTTTAAACATACTTAGACAAAATTGTCATCACTTTGCATGTAATTATCCCTTGAAATTCAGCAGGGAAAGATAATTTGAATATCATTAAAGTTTGAACTGTGTTAATCTTGGTGCTGCCTAGGAGGACCCAAAGAGGTTGCATCGTCGTCATTCGGTGGTGCTTTGGCTTTTTTTATGTATCAAATGAATAGTAGCAACAGAGTGAATTACCAGAAGAAACCTGCAATTGGCAAAAGTTGTTAGCATTATCCTATGGCATAAAATACTGCTACTGTAGGCTCAGAGAACATTTAACAATGTATGTGGGTCTTCTATTTGGAGATTCAGTGAAAAACATAATGGCCACACGGGGTCTAAAATGGCTAAAGTTCATGTTCCCATTGCAACTTATACAACGGTTGAATGCCCTCTAAATAACAGTTTAGGGACATGGAAATGTACGGTTGTGTACGACAGATTTTCTGTCAAAATAAGATTTTCAGCAGAGAAAGTGGACCAAAGCATTGCTAAAAAGATAAAATTTTTTTACTCATGTGTTTCATTCAGTCCTTTGGCATATTTTATGCAACACTGCACCAGTGCTGTACATTTGTGGCAAAACGTTTTAGAAAGACCACCTGTGGCCTTTAAGGTGCAATCGAGCACGGACATCACGTTTGATATAAACAATTGTGCAAAGTGGTAAAATTGGTTTGAACTGCAAAATTACACTCACTGACTGCAAAACGCCTGAACAATTATCTTGTTAGACAGTCACAATTCACCTGGCACTTGAGTCATTCTGCACATAATAGCTTAACGACAAAAGAAGCTTAGCAGCTAGAAACCCAAAAAGGACATGAATACACCATCAGCTAGAATTAGATGATCGATCACAAAACATGGAACTTTCTGTCCCTCTCTTTTCACACAGATCCCTCACGAACTCAATCCCAGAGAGGGACATTCCCTCTAAAACATGAAAAGCTAGCCACAACACTGCATGAGTGGCGGTCACAATAAAGACAATGTTCAGTTCATGCGAACGCTCCCTCAACTGACAATCAGTCAACACTGAACATCGTCTGCAATAGCATTAAATACATTAATTCCTGAGTAAATTACAATGCCTAACCAAGGGATGTGAAATACCCATTTCTCGACCGTGGGCACAATTCGTCAATGTTGACGTATATACTGCACACAAGCATCAACCACTGAAGGCGCACCTACCAATGACTGGATTATGCAATTTAAATGAGCTACACTACCTCATCTAGTTTGCCAAACTGTCATGAAAACTCTAGCCACCACTGTTTAAATGCAAGTTTGTGATCAAGTAAAGGGAACTCATTTGAAGGGAGTCTTTACTTCCCACTGAGACGGAGCTCCCTCATCCAGAGAGAATGCTAGCCTATGGCCATTCTCCAAACGACCCCTCTTACTAGCGTCACGATAGTAATCGCGAGTCTCATCTATAATCCCAAAATAAACTTCCTTCGCTCGCCCATGATCATGTATCAAAGAGATTTACAGTGTACTTCACTTGAAATGTAAACCACAGGTATCTTCTTCATCAACCATACCATGGTAAAATTTCAAGGTTAGATCCAAGGTCATCCCATTCCAGCCATGCCTCAAGGGAATGGTTCCCAACAGCAGGCCCCACGCCATGACCACGGCTTTCATTATTAGTGGGCTCAACAAACGTAAATTGCTAGACCAGCAATTCTGCCAGTGGAAAAGTTAGCTGGCAGATAGCAAAATTATCCCGATTCTGGCTTGACGTTTAGAATCAGTGTGTAAACTCCTACACTTTTTCCATACAGTACAGAATATGCCTTGACAAAAAATCTCCTAGTGCAGTGATATAGTCCTGAGACAGGTAATCATATCTAACTGCAAGAAATTGATGAAAAAAAATGTATATAATTGGAGTTTAATATTCAGGTTCCAATGTTTTTTGCCCCCAAAAAACATGATGAGGGCATGCAGTGCAAGTGGATTAACTGTTGAACATATCAAAGTGAGGGCGACGAGTGGTTATATATATTTTTCCTTCAACTTCTTTTTTCTTCCATGGGCTCTTATGATTTTTTCCCCCTCTACTTCTCTTTTGTTACTTTCTAGGGTGCACTCTAAGACGGAAGCCTTCGTGGATCATTTTAGAGTGCTTCCTTTCATAATATCTTGATGTCTTTTGCATAAACTCTTTTTACATTCTTGTTACCTTTGAAATTACTTTCAGATTTCAGATTTTTGCAAAGAACAAAAATAAATAAAAATGACGTAACTTCACATAGCATGAAAGTCAAGGTTGCTAGTATTTTTGTGCTCAATGAAAGTCCAATCTATGCAGGCTTTGCCTGAGTTTTGTCTCTATGATATGACCTCTTCTTCTATTCCAGAAAATTCACCCTAAAGGACAGCAGAACGAAGTTGCCCTCAAGAAGCGCACAAAGTGTCAGACTGTGCACATTACCGGTTGGAAACACCTAATCGAGAACTTTTAGGCGGTGTATTTAATTATAATCCCCTTAAGGCACGTTTTATTTCATTAGGGCATCGTCATCTCCCAAAGAAAACATCGCTGACATTTCTACTCATGAAAGGAACTTCTGAGTGAAAGAGACAAACTGGGGCACAACGAAACTTGCGAGCGAGATACGGTGTGTGTATCTTTCTCTGCAAATGAAGGCGGTAAAATCTAACATCTAGGACGAACGTCCGATGACACGTCGAACTGAAAATCAAATACAACTGTGGCTGGAAATTTGTCAGATCCAGGAAATATTAGTGAGTCTGAAATGAATCAGACCTAACTACCGCAGTTGGTAAAATTTGGGGAGCTGTTGATGCAAGCCAAGGATACAAAACACGAAGTTTAACTTATGGTGGTCAGTCTGTGGTGACTAATTAAACGTATGAAGTTACCAATCTTGTGCTGCAAATTTCACCACTGTGTGCTACATAAAATGTTTTAAAGTCATACTGGCTGTTGACTGGATAGACAAAGAACGTTAAAAATGTAAGTACGAGTGATGACGGGAGATGTGCGCACAATTGTAAAACTAAAAGGAAAAAAAAAAAAGATCGCATGCCTAAATCCTTAACAACACAAACGCAAAATTTAACAATACCGTTGCAATACAATTCAAGTCCAGCCATTTGCTATATGTTCAAGGGTACTACCGATAGCCTTCATTGAAGCTGGTTCACCTGCACTCCAAATTAAGTCAGTCATGGACAACAATCATGCACAGATCAGACTGACATGTGGAGTTTCTTGCACACTTTTCACATGTAAGGTTGGTTTCATACTCACCAATAAAGAACAACAACAACAAAAAAAAGGAATTATGTTGATGAATGCTGTCTTTCAGAATTCTTTACTATGCAAAGTGTGCCAAAGTTTGGCAATTTGTAAGTGACACAGGAAGTTTCAATAGCCAATGGGCCGAACTGGCAGATGTATTTGCGACCCTCCCACGATGACTTCATTGGAAACTTAAATAGTCGTCGTTAAGTTGTGAGATTCACACTTTCAAACAAGCAAATTATTCCGTTGACGTTTGTCTGGTCAATTTTTTTTATCCCTTCATTTTGACAAATGCAAAGCACCTTCACCTAAGAAAGTGTTGAAAATTTTATGTTTTCAGGGAGTCAAATACTGCTTTTTTCTGCTTTCTAAACATACCAATTTCTGCATGGTCGGTTTCTGTGTGTATGAAAACTGATAGGTATTTTTTACCGCTTGAATTAATTAAAAAAAAGAAAACAACATGATATCATACAAACTAACGTTGAACACATGAAACTATTACAGATTTTGTTAACACCACACTCTGTACTGTAAAACTGGCAGTCTAATGTGATGGACTGCAAGGAAATTATTTTTTTCCCTTTTTTGCAAATTAGCATTTCACAAATTTCACTCAGAAATTGCTCGAATCCTTCAATTTTTTTTTTTGAGGATTTCCACAAAGCAGAAGATTTTTGCCACTAATCTAAACAGCTGAATCAGAAAGCACATATCAAAAGCAAGCTTTCAAATATCTTTTAACTTCTTAGCTTCAAAACATTTTTCTTTCTTTTTTTTTTCACTCACTCTGCTGATGTAGATTGGTATCCATTTCCTCTTGGAACTGATGTTTCATATCTTGCTCTTTCTTCCTCCATTTCTCTTCCATGTCTTGAACTAACGTTTTCTTGTAGGCTTCAAAGGCACCCTGCAAGAATTCCAATTCGCCTTTCATTCGTGCTGGAAAAAGGGAGGAGCACGAAAATCGGGGTGTCAAACCAAGGAACAAAGTGAGGGCGGCACAAACGTTGAACCAGAATGATGCGCAAAATGCATGGAGGTTCTTCCGCTTTCTCTTTCCCACTGTCAACTACTTTCTGGAGGTTTATCAGTCATAGATATGTTACAAATATAAACTAGAATGCACCATGCAGAATGCCTGAGGCTCATCTCTCACTTTTGTGCTGTCAGATGCACCACTGGGAGGAGGCGTTAGAATTAGTCACACCTACGACAGCAGTGTTCTCCAAAGGTTTTCAAAGAGAGGGGGACAACAGCCACACATGAAGCACATACACAATCGCAAAGCAATAATGACAGGGAGGTTGGCTTTGGTGAGAGGGGTTTTCAAACTCATCTCTAGAAATTTTTGACAATTGAGATGCTAAATGATGTACAATGGTGCCACTTAGAGACAATTTCTTGCTCTATTTGAAATGCCAGTAGCCTACTGTCAACTTCTTTCAGTCTAGCAGAGCTTTTTTGGGGGAGGCAGATGGATAGTAAAGATTGACAGATAGTAGACAGACAGGTAGACATCAAGCAGGCAACCACGTAGTAGACAGATGACAGATGGACAGCAATAGCTGACAGGTAGTAGACAGACAGCAAAACAGAGACTGGTCTCACCATCCCTCAAATCACCGCAGCCGATCTCATTCAGTTTCAAGTTTCCGCTGAGAGACAACATGCTCACAGGAATGTGGTCAACGTTTTGCGACGAATACAAACTGTCGCAATAACTATGATTTTATCCTCAAACACGGGATACCAACACGGTAAATATCAAGCATGCTGCGTCACAGCACTTCGTCATAACCGCACACATTTGTAACAGAATTGCAACGTCATGCAAACTTGTTTACCTTCATTAATGCCCTGTGCATTTATAGTGCATTTATAGTGTCCTACTTGGTACAAACGGCATGAGACACTCTCAAGAACCACACCAAGTTTCCAAGGACTGACAGTTGACACATTTTAACAATTTTCCCTAGTTTGTGCATAACCGCTTTCTGACATGCTACCAGCATATACCCATACTTCCACATATTGGTTTTGTTTGCATCTAGATCCATGACTACCGCAACAATAAGCTACATGAGTCTCTTTCAGATTTGCCGTCAAAGTACTTTCCACTACAAAGTTGGACAGACGGATAAAAAGGAAATCACAGCAAACTGTAATTTGGCTCAAGTATCGAATTCCCCCTGGGGATGTGGCAACGTACCTGAAGATCAAGTGAACTCCTAGGGCACACAAATATTGCATGTAATAATTTCAATATTCCGCTCTCTCCTTGAAACTCTCAGGACTGTCAGCTTTTAGAAGAATTAACTTGACTGCTTACATCGACCTCTGTACTGGAAACCTACTGTGCAGATTAAGCATGTTCCAGGGAGAAGTTACTGTGGGCGGGCTAGAGGACAGATGGATCGACGGATGGAGCGATGGATGGAAATAAGTGAGAAATAAGGAATGTAGACCCAAAGCGTTATCTTCGGTTGTCTAATGTGTGACACTGGCTGTAGGTAATCAAAATCACCTCACATCGCTAATTAAACTAACTCACCTAATTGCATATCGCTGGATGCTTTCTGATGTTCTTTTTCCTTTTCATGGACCTGTTTCATCACGTCCATCTTGTCTTCGTAGTCATCTTGCATCTTCTGAAACCGTTCGATGTGCTTCTCATCGAGCTCTTGCAGCTTCTGGTTCATAAGTGTCGCTGCCTACGGACCAGCAGGGGAAGGGGGGAGGAAAGGAGACCAGTCAGAATACAAGAAAGAGTCAAATATATGCAAACATCAATAAAAGAATGTAATAATGGCAGCTGTTGCCAGGGTATTTCAGATCAATAATTCAAAAGTTCACTTTCATATGAAATATTTAAAAGGAAAATAAAATCCATAAAAGCAGACCAACAAAACAATGAGTAAATTTCACTATGAGAGGCATGCTCTAGTGAGATGCGAAAAATTACTACATTACTATCAATAAGTGGTCAAGGTAAAGCACTTGATAAATGAGTCAACCAAATTTAAAAAAAACCCCATAGAAATACAAAAATTAGATATTAAAAAAGAGTCTACCATAATTTACTGATAGTCACCAATGATTTGTCATTGTGAAAGTCATCAAATCTGAAATGCAACTTTTAATGCGACTGATCAAACATCAGATGGATTGAAGACTTGAATAAAAAAATTTGAACATCTGTCGGCATCAACGATTTACTGTCGTTTAAAGGCAGGAAAATGTGACACTAAAAAAATGTTGTAATCACATTGAAAGGAATATTCTACTAACAAGTTGAGAGGTTATACTGCTTCACGCTGGGCACTTAAAACTCCACACCAGTATCTTGTTCTTAACTTAAAGGGAAACACTTTGTTTGTTTTACAGAAAACAATCATGTTTATCAAAACCAGTGTTTTGTGGATATAGAATGATAGATCGTTGAAAATGAAGAAGGACAGTAGCCTTCTTTTCCAGAAATAAGTTTCTACCAGATAGAAATTCAGTTATTTGTTCCTGAAAAATAACTTGTTCACCCAAACTTTCAAAAATTCAAATGATGCATTTTCCTTTACTCATCGCATGCATAGTGTTTTGAGGAGGTGAAGCTTTAATAAAGGATAAGTGATGAGCTGAAATGGTTTAAGAATGGTTAGAAGCTATTTTCTTTTATGTCATGTAGGTGTATTCTAAATGTCCTATTTCTCTTTAAAGATACGGTATTGCTGTTTGAAGAAAGACTTCTACAGCCAAGGGAGATTTCCAGTTACCTCTAGGCTACATCTTATGTCACAAGGGCAAGTCATTGTGGTAAGTGTTTGTTTTTTTTAAATAAAAGAGCTTATTTGACCTTGATGTTTGACACAAGTGAAAAAAATTAACTTGAGTTCATTTGTAGATTGATCTGAAGATATTGTGGAAGTTAAGCTCACATTCTGGAAACTATCACAACGTTTCTTTTAAAAGAGGCAAGATTTGAAAGAAATGCAAAGGATATTCAAGCAGTCGTGTCTGTGTGATAATCACAGACTTCCCACAATGCATTGTTCCATTTTGAAATAGTGATCTCCTTAGAAAAAAATTCATAACTTCCAAACGACCATGCATATGAAAAAACTTTCATAATTTGTGTGAAATGTTAACCTACGTCGGTGGCCACATCCATTCAACCACAGTACTGTACTATGTCTCGAAATAGACAAACACCACCGTACCTTCTCTTTGGTGGCCTTATGATTCAATCGTTCCTCCCCCAGAAACAGACTCAGATCTGCTACTTGTTGCTGTAGTTGCGTGATCAAGGCCTCCCTATGGAGAACGACAAATTAAAAAGTTAGGTACCCAAGAACAAACGATATCTATCAACAGCAAGAAACAATATAACAAAAAAAAAATTATAATTCCTAACGATGATTGCACATAGCGCCTGATACGAACAACATTTAATTGTAGCACTAACCAAAGGAAATCTAAATTACACTGTGTGTCTGGAAGAGCTTAAAATAAGAGAACCTGTAAAATTAATTAAATAGTGTAGTTTCACATTTTAAGACTTGTCAATAATGCATCACCATCAATGCATTACTCTACTCTGTTAAAAAAACAAAAAACAAATGCCATGCAGAGGAACCAATGAGAAAAGTTGTAAAAGACCCCTTCAAACTTTAGTCTCTTTACCAGCCAATTGCAGTCTTATTGCAAAGCACTATAGATCGTTTTAAGGGAAACTTGCGGTAAATATTGACTACAGGGTAATTCAAATTTACCTAGTGATTTAGTAATATTACAGTATTTCAGTACAAAAATATGTGCTGGATGGTGAACAGTACTTAGCAAAGCTAGGCAAAAGATTGGTTCAAAATGAGACCTACAGTTCTTTTTTATAAAGTTTGTACGACACAGTAAAAGATCATCATTGTTAGGAAGGCAAGTAACATGAAAGAAATAGAACTTCACAATCAAAACAGAAAAAACTGATGTGAAGGATTTGAAAAAATAATATTTTTTTTTTGGTCAACATTTTACAACAGCGTTTACACTACAATATGGACACATCATCACTGCAGTTTACACAAAATAAAACAATAAATACATGCACCACAGTGTAAGCATTAATTGTACAGTACAATTAATTCAGTATTTGTGAAAGAAGTGATCACACGTGGAAATTAATAATAACTATAAAAATACATGATTTCAAAATGCTAAAACATGAGTGGTACACAAACTAAAATACATGCAGTCAATTTGAAGTCATACTGGTGGATATACATGACAATACCAGATATCAAACATGTTTAACATGAATGTACCCACATACCTGAACCTGTACAATGAACATCACAATAAAACAGTTGATCAGACACTAATGACATTAACCAGCACTACGTTTGTGCAGAGAAAGAATGAAAGGCAGAACAGGACGTAAATCAGAACTAAAATCAGTGCAGAAACTTGATTACTGCACCTACCATCTAGAGAAGGAGATGAACTAAATCAGTTAAAATTACTGATAGCATTTTAACAGGGTTCCTGTATCTGAAGGAAAATAAAATTCCATGACTAGTCCATGAGCTTCACATGACCAATTCATGACTGCATTTGATTGAAGGATAATGGGGCAGCGATCGAGGTAGAAAACAAACTTCATGAGCTCGTAACAAAATTAGCAGTCTGTTCTAAGTTTCAAGACTTTCCTTCATTTTTACAAAATTTCATGGCTTTCCAAGCCTGGAAAATGAAAAATAAAATTCCATGCCTTTTGAGGGCCACAGGAAACTCGTTTGAAGTTAAACAACTTTTTCGAAGCTTTTTAAATTCGACCATTCTGCCACGAGAACCAAAAAAAAATTTAAGTTCTATATGCTATTCCAATCGAACTAAAGTTTAGCAAAAACGAGTCACGATCATAAATAAGGCAGCTGCTGTGACTAGAACTGCAAGTGATGGCAAACCAACTTACGAGTTTGGCAGGTTTTGATATTGAGCAGGACTTCCCTGAAATGTGCCTCGACCGGAGGAGGGGGCAGGGCTGGTGACTGGAGAGAAGCTACCTGTATTATAACTGTGTGGTGAAATTGAAGCACCGATACCGCTGCTAGCGTTACTCATCTGGGATGGACTTCTCCAGATCACCTTACTGACGGATTGAGTATAAGTTTAAACGCATTACCAAACAAAGAGGTGTTTTCTTCTTTGGAGCTAAAGGAAACCACTGGCTTCAATGTTTCGGTTGCAAAATAGGATCAGTGATCCTCTAATTAAAAATGTTTAGTCCCTTTATGAACATGTGCAGATTTACTACGTGTCTTGCAAATCGAAACCATGGCCACAATCAACCCTGGAGTCAAATTTCACAGGAAATGTCTTTATTCCATTGGTGTCCACATGTGTGATACAGTGTATTCTGTTGTGTGTACTTTCAGATATTAAATTACAGATGTTAGTCATTTTGTTAGACCTCAGAACCGGACGAATTTGGTGCCCGTGAAACAGTGGCAACAAAATATGTATTAATGTGCACCACCACACAGAACAAAGAAAGAAAGGAAAAACATTAATTCGTGAAATCAAAAACGAAATTTAATGTGCATGAGACATACTCTGATGATATTTGAACATTTCCAGAAGCAGAGGAGACTACATGTACAAGGACCACACATAAATTTCATCAACACACATGCAACAAAGAGGTTAAATAGCTTCTACTACATACAGCATCCTGGCCGGTGAATGAGGTGGGGGGTTACTGTATTTCATGGTGTGGAAACTGTTGACTGCCACAGTAGCAGAAATCCAGCACATAGACACACAAGAAATCAAGTTTTCTTCACAATTAATCAAGTTTTCAAAAAATCAACTTTTTTTCACAATTAATGCCAAAATGCCAATGCGTTTACCACAGTAATGTATTTTTTTTGGCTGGTGGAATTCTTTTTTTCTCAGAAAAGTGGAAGGATAGAAAGGGTAGGAAGGGTAGGTACAACCATATCAACCTCCCCCCTCCCTTCCATACGGCCACATTGCTGACCACTTAAGTATATGTTTCAAAGAAACCAATGCTATAACAGAATAATAAATCCACATACTTGCAAGTAACAGGAACCAAACTTTATGAATGCATAAACAAGCCATAGTTGTAGCTAAATTGCTATCTGCCCTTAAGTAATCTGCTAATGTAATACAGTACCTTTGACTAAAATCTTAAAGTACAGAAGACCTGTATTATGAAGAACTTAAGGCCTATCAAAGAATGCATACTCCTGGCCCATAACAGCAATCACACAAAAATCACAAGAAAAAAGAAGGTTCCTTTCCTTAATGTCACAAAGAAAAGAATTGTCCTAATTACTAACTATAATCTCTTACAAACATTATACTTGAAATGCAAATGAGCAAATCCTTCAATTTGCAAAATGCAATTTTGCTTTAGGATCGAAAGAGAAAGTGAGTTGGAGGGAAATTCACTGAAATGAAAAGGAGAAAATAAAGTGACCTCATATACTAACGGCCCAATTGATGGATCAGGGATAAAAATGCCAAAACAGAGCGAAAATCTGCTGGTTCATGAACCTATCTCACCATGGTGAGTATAAGCACTGTATATTACTATAGTGCATGCAGTTTTACGTAGCACCAAAGAAATCAAAGTGTGGAATCAGGGTAAGAGTTAGACACCATGTAAGATAAGAACAAATGCCATGAAAACACATAATGCCACTGAAAATGCGAATAAATATATGGAAAACTGAACACATGCTGCAGACTATATGAAAAGAAAATGAAAAGAACTACAGTCGGCTTG
The DNA here is from genome assembly GCA_021234535.1 of Stichopus chloronotus. Classification (NCBI taxonomy): domain Eukaryota; kingdom Metazoa; phylum Echinodermata; class Holothuroidea; order Aspidochirotida; family Stichopodidae; genus Stichopus; species Stichopus chloronotus. The sequence continues at coordinate 7,351,301 of CM037848.1, read as the reverse complement.
AGAAGAAAGATGACTGGCTTTGATAAGCATGCGAAGATGAGTCGATTAAACTCGAAGAGGCAAAAACAATGGTATCTCCCTGCAGGAGTGCCAGAAATCAAACAAAAACCCACGATACACGGCCAGCTTGTGCAATCTACATTCAGCATGCAGAAACATGCAATCAAAGCAGACTTGATTTTTTTCTACCTTCCGAGATGGTCGGCCTTGATGAGACCTTTCTTTTTATTTTGCCTTGAATCAAAGTTGGCACCAGATTGATCCACCTTCACACGTAAGTATTTTCAATGATCAAGCATCTCCATTGTCTGAGTTTATTTTCAATGTTTGCATACAGTGTAGCCCCCCACAAAACAACGCGATAGATGTATAAGAAAGTCACATTTTGAGATGGATATTATTTTCAGTGAGAGACAGAGAGAGAGAGGCAGAGTGTTCTTTGAGAAGGTGGCTCGTATCCAGAGACACTGGGGGAATTTGATTGGTGAATACTAGCAGAGTTTTGTCAGCTGAGAGACAGAAACGGAGAGAAAAGAGAGAGAAATGGAAACGAATTTGAGTGAAATGAGAAGCTATTACTGCGGGGTCAACGCCACGTCAACATTATCGCACATAACTCATGATCTGGCGTGTTCTATAGTGCTCACAGTAACTACCTGCACAGTACATGGAAGCATATGCTGCATTCATGCAGACAGCAATGATAACAATTTACTAAAGCAGCAATTTGCATATGAATACTTACAAATTTCAAGTAATTTTGTTTATGTCCATTTTGCTCACAATTATACAATGACGTTAACCATCACTCTACGACATTTACCTTATGATACTTTGCTCTCATTGGCAAACATTGATTAGTACGTAATTAAGATACTTTGATAACTAACGTAATTTGATATTAATCGCATTTCACCACTGTTCAATCAATTGCTGACGTGGTGTTTACTCATGAGGAAAGCTAAATATATTCATTCTCCAAATAATCTTCCTGCATCTTGCATCAGTTTTTAACACATGTGTTGCATACAGCACAAATGAAATATGGGAAAAAACCAGCACCGGGTTAGAAGTTCAGATGAGATGATTTGTCATTCAACCACCTGATTTTCTATGAATATTCATAGGGTGGGTTGAATTTGTCATAGCCTTACAACAGCAAGCAGCCACTAAGAAGGCAATAAAGTTGCAAATTTCTTGTAATTTATTTATTTCAAATCATAATTGGCTTAAACGAGTGCATTGTTAAATGTCTCTAGATACTGCTACCATTGCATGGCATTTTACAGTCACTACAATTTGTTAACTCAGAAAAATGGACACAAATTGCTGCTTTAACAAATACTACCAGTACAATGATACTGTGACATAGCATACACCACTGAATTCTTTAAAGCTACACAGGACTGCAAATTAACCCAATATAGGACAGTAGAAATCTAGGATCAAAGCACCGACTGTGTAAATTTCTGTGTAATACAATACAGAAATCGGTCGAGAATGCACTGTGAACAAAATTGAGAAATTGACTCAAAAGTGCAAAGATCTTGAAATTATAGATGGAAAATATGAAAGCTCGGTTTATTAAACAACAGCAGACTTGTCAGAAGATGGTGCAGTAGGCCTAAATACGAATGTGAAATATTAAGTTTAATTGTTAGGAACACTCCACCGAGATGAGATTTAATTAGGCTATATCTACAGCTGAGAGAGGTTTTCCAATAAATTAATCAATAAACTATTAACTTTAAACTGTATTTGTTTCAAGTGCATAAACACATCAAGCAATTAGCAAATGTGCAAACACACTATTTGTTGACGTAGGTTGTTTCAGGCAGCTGAATCATGTGACAGACACGATTGCAACCACACAGGATCGTCATTTCTGTTCTTTTTTGCTTTGGTTCGAATGTGTGTGTGTCTGTGTGTTACTGTCAGACACTGCATGATATTATTTTAATCACATTATTTTACAGCATAACATGTCAGTGAAAAGCAGGAATACGGTTCAGGAGAATTACTTTACCTCTCGCGGCCATCGTCGACGGGGACCCTGGTGAAAAGTATTGAGAAAATAAAAATTATGTGAGACGGTTAAGAAATTGACGAAAGATACGGTTGTGCACAGTAGGGACAAGTAAAATGCATCGTTTTAAACATAATAAAAATCATCAGGTGAATATGTCCAGTTTATGACACATGCTACAATGCACAGATCAGTGTGAGGGATGGGAGTTTATGAATTCCACAAGCAAAGGGGTGGATGTCCAACCAGAGGGGTACGTGTCAAAGGATGGTGCATTATGACATCATACTGTAAGATCTTGCGAGTGTGTACTGTGGCGCTCTTCATGGGCAGTTTAGAAGGAGAAGAATGGGAGATACAGAGGGTTGGAAGAGTGGCCCGAGGCCATGCAACTGTGATAAAAGTCAACATGGCTTTTCTTACATAGTAGTCTACTGTAAGTCCAGTACTGTACTTACTGTACAAGGAGACATGTGCAGTGTAGGTTAGTGGGAGTGCAGTAAATTATAATAATGTCATGAATACAGAGCGACTTGATGTTGATATATAGCTTTTCTGTATGAGTACCATGATCAAATCCATAGATCACACATTTACTGATTTACTCATGGGGGTCAAAATCAAGGCATGTGCATACCCTCTTATCTACCTGACTTACTGTACAGTAGTATGCAATATACAACATAAAGAGATCTTAAAAAAAACAAGGAAAAAAAAAAACAGGCCTTGAATTCTGAGACATGCAATGCTATATGGCACACCATCGCTCACCTCAAATTACTGTGAGAAGTGCACTGTAACCCGAAGACACTGAAAAGAACGCTAACTTGAGTAAATCAAAAACAGCACACTAACTGAACAGTGACAGTTGGTGTGCTGTACCACAATTCTTAATTTTTACGGAGTGTGATTTGCAGCACTCCTACAGCAGAAAATCTTAAACTTGAGGCCTTGAAAGAAAGTAATTTTAAAGTACAGTGCAAACCAAATTACCGTATAGTATACAACATGAAACCACAGCAGTTTATGCACATATTGTTCACAGTTTCAAACTTGATCCATTGACACAAGGAACTGAAGTGCCCACCAACTTCCGGGGATCATCTATGGTACAACTCTTTGTGGACCTGAGTACCCTCACTGAAGACATTCAGATCTTGCTCTGAAACTGCTGTCCAGATCCAAAGTTTCACAATACACAGCAGGTCTACGGTACATGTACCAAAAGTCAGCGAGTGTGCGACTACTGTAACATCACTTCATTCTCATACTGGTGTGAACCATAGGTAGTTTTACGTTTAGTGTGCAAAGCAAAATGATACATGACTTCATCTTGAACTCGAGGGCTAACTCGGCTTATAATTTTGGGTACCCGAATGACTATTGGCAGTAGGAACCCAAGTCCAAATTTTTGTCCTGCTGGAAACACTGTAAACTATATTAGATAAATAAAAAAAAAAATAACACACACCACTGCACTATACATGTATATACTGTATGGCAGTAAAAAATGCATGAACATTGTTTGTACAGATATCACAGAATCTCCATAAACTATTTCGAGCAACAAATTGCCCATACACTGTGAATCACAGGACTAAATTCCCTTGCATCGCAAAATAAGGCAAAAACCGAAAAATATCGCAACTACAGTATGACTGCACGGTGCACGCAGATAGAGAGAATAGAAAAGAAAGCAAAGACAAAGTCTAGGAATCAAAACAATTAATTGGGACCAGAAAAATAAATGCTTCATTGTTCTCTAATGTGGGTGAAGAGAAACTGATCTATACAAGAAAAGTTATTTCACCATGAGGCAGTATCAGCTGACATGTCAGGTGATACATTGTTTCCAGTGACTTAATTAACCTAGGAGCAAAATGAGTTTATATACTGTTTATTGAGCATACAATAGCTTACACTACTCTGACAATACAGTTATTTCCTGAATAATTCAGTCATACAGTAAATTAAATACATGACTTAATTTAACACAGAGCCTTTACAAATAGGGTCTCGAATAATGGTATTCCCCTTTTTTTTGTCAACAACTTATGTAATGAATTTCTTTAATAATCTAAATGAAGCAATTTCTTGGAGACTTGTCTGCTGGTTGTACAGTACAACAGAACATCAAAGATACAGTACTATACAGGTACGTGATTTGGTCTCTTGAGTCACGTTATGTGTAGAATACAGTATTTCATTCCAAGTACCTCTGAGAGATTGCCAAAGTGAAAACACTGATTTTGCTGGAGGGGGGGGTGTTGTTTTTCAGAGAGATGTGTCACGCACATAGATGTTTCTTCCTTTTTTTGTCGTTTACATCCGTCGTTTTTACATTTACCGTAATTTCAATAATAACGTCTTTGTCATTTACTTACTCCTCAACTCCCTCCACCCTCGGGGCCGATGGCGGTGGATCCATGGGGAGTCCTGTGTCTATTTTGACAGCTATCTTGTTCTTGCTCTTGGTCATGACGACTCCAGCACCGAGAGCATACTCCTGAGTCACCTGCATCGTGAGAGAAAGTACAGCGAACTCACTTCCCTGGTAGCAAAGTTTATACCTCTGATAATATTTAAATGCTACACAGGGACCCATATACTTAAAATGTCACATATTGATCTGACACATGAACAAAAATTATGCAGTCTTTAAGGACTTTACCATCGATCTGAATGAACTATAGTTCTGCTCACCACTGACTTCTCAGACATATTTCTCAAACAGCCTGATTGTTGATAACTATGGCAACAACACATATTTTATTTTGAAAGATGAAATTATCAAAACAAAACACTGTTATGACAGCACACACTCGCATAAATTAATATCGATATCTCTTTGAAAACCTGTGAAGGAATCCATCCTTCCCATCAATCTAGGGAGAAGAAAAACAAAGTACTTCTGACTAAATTGCATACAGAATTTTGCCAAGAGCAGTAGACAGCAGCCCTACCTGTAGTAAAGTATTTCAAGTAAAAAAATGCAGTCTTAATTATATACAGTGAATTAGGAGAGATGCAGTGGCCTTTCGCTGTATGCAGTTAATGTTCCAATCGACTTTAAGTTTATTTAGAAGCAATAAATGCAAAGTGTACATTCACTGGGTTAATTGAAGTTGCTTAATCAATCAGACTTTTGCATAAGGATGTAAATCAAACTCATGATGGCTTTAATGATTAAATGGTGTCAGTGTAGTTACTTTACATGAACTGGTGAACACTTGCATTTGCACAGAAAGAAGAAGAAAAGGCCAAGTGAACTTTACAGGACATGAGGTAATGTTTGCTCATTTTTCTTTAATCAATTAGTTCCATTGACGAGCACTATTTAATCATTTTAAAAGTACATGTAAGTAAATGTAACATTAAAAAGAATGAGAGAGATGTGAGAAATAAAAAGAAAAAGAAGCAAAATGAAGGACAAGAAGTTAATGAAATGAAAAAAAGAAACAACTGAATGGAAAGGAAAGTAATTATTATAAGGAAAAAAAAGAAGTGAATCAAAGGAAACAAAGTGAATGAAAGGACAGGAACAGAGAGAAATGAAAAGAAAGGAATGAAAGGAAAAGTAGTGGCTGAAAGAAGTGAATGGAAGAAAGAGCAGTGAATGAAATGAAAGGAAATTAAAGGAAAAGAAATGAAAGAAAACGAAGTAGAAGGAACGAAAAGAAGTGAATGGAAATGAAAAGAAAAAAAGGAAAAAAGTGAATTAAGGGAAAAGTGAAAGGATGGTAAAGAAATGAATAATGTGAAATGAAAAGAATGAAATAAAAAGAAGTGAGTGGAAGGAAAACAAGTGAAATGAAAAGAATTGAATGAAAGGAAAAGAAGGAAATGAGATGGAAAGAAATAAAAAAAGGTGAATGAAAGTAGAGGAAGTCAATGCATGGACAGGAAGAGAAAACAGACAATGAGCAAAACAACAGACAGGATAACAATACTGTATTCCACCAAACAGAAAGTACACTACTCAAAATCAACAATAGGCAGTAGCCTACTGTACAGTACTGTAGGACACATTGTGAGATAATGTAATATACAGTATACACTAAACACTCTTTATGATGTTCACTTCCCCGCCATTTTCAGTTCCATGCCCAATTGATGACGATTTTGAACTTTGAAGTGGACGAGAGAACAATCACATCTTTTAACAGGTTTCAGGTTGTCATTACTGTAGATGGTGGACTCTCTCCTTTAAAGTTGTTAAAAGAGGGCAATGGGCTGTCTGGGAAATCAGGCCCGTATGCAGATTTTTTTTTTTCAGTGGGAAAGGGGGTGGATTTTACCACGAATGTCGAATGGAAGATTTTACCCGACAAATTAAAACTCACTACATATGTTGCTAACATAGGCCTACTATCATAAGCTGAGCAGATCTCTAGGTCTTGTGGGTAGGTACATCTGATCCTCCCAACCCCTTCCCCAGATACGGGCTAGAAATTGCCATTTTCCTCAAAAGGGCTGCGATCTGCTCATCCATTCTTTTTTTTCTGTAACACAACACCCTGCATGCTAGTAGAGTATGGCATGCAATACCGCTTTCTATAAAATTTACTGTAGAACTTGGAAGTCATAGTATAACTGGCACTTCAAAACCTTCTTTAAAATTAGTACTTAACATCAATATGATGCCCTTTTCCCTTCATGAAGAAATATGGTGAGACTATTGACACCCTTCCTATGCCTACTTTAAGTGGCGCAGATTTTTCAACAGCCAAATTTTTGAGCTGTCGTAATTGTGGGATGCAGTCGGGTGCATCGGCAGTTGTCCACCAGGATGAGCTATCACTGTTCTGTACTATAATTTAGGGCTTCCGGCCTACTGCATGCTAAAATGATGCTGGCATGTGATGATTAAATATGAACAGGTTAAATATGAACAGGTCGCAAGTGGTACATAAATTCTGTCATAAAATTCGGAGGAACTTTCACATCTGTTTTTTTTTTTTTCAGTGTCCCAATTTTGTTTGCCATCACAGCGAGACAATGGCCCTCAGGATTTGATTCTGATGAGATGCTGAACATTTTCTGAAAAAACTCTGACCCACGAGCGACCACAAGGCGATCTGATCCACTCCAGCAAATCAAAATTCCATCAATTCTTGAACCAAAATGAGAATTACTGTAGAAAATCTTCCACCGTAGGCATATTAAAAGTACAGTAATTTTATAACCACAGAAATGTCACTTGTACAATCTTCACTGATTATTGTTATCCACAGGCATACGTATAAACTGGTCTACTTGAACTTTTCCCACCTCCATCCACAGACTGTAAAGCAATATTAGCAAAATGCAATCATGCCTTGTGGACGGCATGGCATGTACATATAACACAATAAAGGATTGATGATTTGACGGAGGTCCATACATGGCCTGAAGGGTGTCTGAGATGTCGCAGGTGCAAAATGAAACAAACCACTGCACACAGTTCATGTCAATAGTTCTCTCCAACAAAAAAAGCAAACAAAAAAGTCTGAAAAACAGGCAAATTATATTATATTGAAGTACAGGAGGTGCAGTCAGAACTACTGCACAGATGAATTCTGTTGTATGAGTACAGTACGTGAACCATGCAAGTATTAATCACGAACCAGGCCTTCTAGAAATACGAGGCTGTGGATGAGCACTTTATCTTACAATTTAACTCACCTGTGTATTTAAAATGATCAACTTTTATCTTTTCATAAAGTATTGCCATGTTTTCTCACAGCACATTCAGTGGCTCGGAGGATAAAAGATTTTTACTTTAGGGTCATATACCCTCTGATTCACAAATCACAAAATTCTGTGACTTTCCATGAAAATCGTGCATAATCTTACAAACTAAAGTACGTCGACCGTCTAAGATCGTCGTACGATGATGTCTTTTCATGCACGTCGGTTGCCATGTTCACCAACAGAGCTTTCGGTGGGCAAGTGGATATAAAACGTTTACTGTACAGCAGTGCCACAGAATTTCTGCTTCACAAGTCACAAAACTATGGAGTTTGAGCTTCTCAAATTTACCACTCAATTATTACACATGCAAGGTAATTACGGTAGAATTCAGGACTGGAGTACCCAAAATAACAATGTCTCTGTAGTGTACACCATTTGTGATGATTGGATACAGATTAAAAAGACTGTGAACCTTACTTCAACTATTACGATGATATCACTTTCAGCATCATATTATGATTGCCCTTCTACGAGTAGAGAGGCATTGATTTCTAAAAACAGCACTTCTACTTTACTCTAGGAACCATAAGGATAGGCTATGCATCCCTACAGTAAGGCTTGTTACAATACATTACTTGGCCAGTCTATATTCTCTTAATATATGCAACTTTTTACATCTTGGTTACTTTCCTTGCCACACTTTGCACAATTTTTTGACGGCAAGATACAGACGCTTGCAACTACTCACGAAGAGAAGGGTATATGAGTTTGTTTCTATTCTGATCTTTTTTTTTTATTTTCTCCTGATCAATCGACAGGCACTGCTCCCCATGTGTTTTACCAGAAGTGGCAAATCTTCGGGTAGGTACTGTAGATAACATTTTGCCTTAGTCATCATAAATATTGGAGACAGTCCATGGATTGCCAAGAAATGATTGACACTTGGCTAAATTATGAAGACAAATTAGAAACACTGTGAGGTGCAACACAGTGGATGCACATTTTACAATATCCTAAAGTATTCTCATACCATAGTTCCAAAGAGTGGAGTTGAGAAACTTTAGTAAAGAACATAGAAACACATCTAGTGTGCACTAGGCAGTGAAAGATAATAAAATTGATGGGCTTTGCTTGTGATACACTCTTTTTTCTCCAGTATTAGGGTCATGATTTGAATCAAAAGGGCTTAAAAATTGTCAGGATTGCTATCACTTCTCTCCCAGACAAAGTATTTTCCATTCATCACAAAAGACAGCAGTGTTTGATATTTTTACATGTATATATCTTTTTAAAAAAAAATCAGAGAAATGAGGTTCTAAATTTGCAGGAAATACTTAAGAAATGAAGAAAATCACTGTTGAGATCCACCAAACAGTTTCTGGAAACAGGTATCTTCAGAAAAAAAAAATCATATATAACTCATGACATGGATTGACAACATTGCCACAATGTTGGGGAGAATGTGTTTTACAAACCTCCCCCGGATGGCCGGAAACAGCCATTCCCAAGTCTTTTCAGCTGCATGAACCCACCCTTGAAATATAGATCTTATGCCTACAATTTCTCAATTACTGAGAAAACAATGGGGGGGGGGGGGCGGTCACCTCCTTTGCCCCCTCCTTTGCTATGCGCCTGATGGGCTCTGTAAAATAAGCTAGTGCTAAAGTTAGCCGCTCTCTTACTTGATGGCTGCTCTCATCAGGCTGGGCTCTGGGGGATCTCTTTATTTTCAGATGTGGTTCCAGAACTTTCCTCCCCGCTACCTTTTCGACCTCGTAATGACGTTCGCACCTTGGCTTGCATCCGGGAGGTGCACTTTTTGGTGATGATGCATGGGCCTTCAGAACATCTTGGGCGTACTGCTGTGATGAATCTGGCGTCGATCTGTGGCAAAGGATGCATGCAGGGAGATGTTAAAGTTTCACCTGCAGACTACAGTATTTACCAAATATGAGACCAATAACTTGAACTTACAAACACGTCATTTACCCAGTCTTCCTTACTTTTAACCTGTAATCCCAAACTGATAAGATAACCAGATGGCATTATTAGAGGAGCCTAAGCTCTCTCATTCATGACTGTTGCTGCAGATATTAAAGTACATTCCATCTTTTAACCTAGTTCAACTTAAGTCAATTTAAAGCACATGTAACTTCACCTACATTAGACATACACTTTAAAGGAAGTCTTTGAAGAGACACCTCAGGAGCAGGTTATGGAAAGACAACATTTTCTCACCGCAGGCATTTTAAATCCCACACCAATATCTCGTTCATAACTGAAGATACAGCTGTTTGAAGAAAGACTGCCCTGATCACGAAAGATTCCCATTTTCCTCAAGGTTACAAGATGTAAATTATGTAACTCAAGCAAAAGTTCTGGAGAAAAAATCTCTGTTTTTCTTTGAACTGACGTGCAAATTTACAGTAACCTTGAAATTTGACACCAGTGAATATTTGATTGGGTTTATTGTACATTGAGCCTAAAATGCTGTGAAATTAAAAGGTCACCGCTCTTAAAGTATCACAATGGTTGCCATACTATACTACCCTACTGTACTGTACATCTAATGGACTGTTGATCTGGTTCAATGTCTTCCAAGTATTGTACATAAAGTTCCCAACATCGGGCCTACGTAGGTCCCTTGCAGCCAAACTAGCAGATTAGATTAAATTTGTCGTTTGAAACGTGCAAAGAAATCTGCAGGTTAGAACTGGATATAAACCAGTGACCTCAGTGATACAATTCCTGCACTGTACCAACAGCACAAATCCAGTCATACTGTTTGATTGGTAACACCATCCCTAATTAATCTGCAACTCTCTTTAAATTATGGCAACTCCCTCTAAATCACAGTACAGTAATTTGTCCCGTTTGACAACTGCTGACGCACCCGACAGTATTTGAAGGCATCCAACAGTTCTAAAATCTTGCTTCTAAAAAAAATGTAATTGAGAAAAATGTCAGGTACTCCAACAAAGTTCGAGTCTATCCATGAGAGGATTATTGGACATTGATTTTCCCTGACCACAAACACGTCCGTAGTGTCGGTACTGCCGACGTTTTTGACAAAAAAAAAGAAAATGACTGGGAAAGTGACTGATGAGTGAAAAAAGCTCACTACAGAGTTAAGCTCTCATAGAGGCATCTGTAAGAACTGCAAAGAAAGGTTAAAGCTTTCACGTGAGGTAAAAGTGTCGAACCCGACGTCTTCCGACGACTCTAGGTCTAACGGTATTCCAAGGCACCGTCATTTCAACCTGTGAGAAACATTTGGTTAATGATTATTGACAATGCCATCACATAATGAGATTAACAGCAGTTTACTGAACCTGTGGTGCCAAAGGCAAGGGCGCCGAGCTGTGTTTAAAACTGGTACTGCTGTAAGGCTCCATGTCCAGCACATTTAAAGACTGCAGTAGACTGTTTCAAGTATTTTGTGGGAAGTGGGGGAAGCGTGACTGCAATGCCTTAAGAATTTTTCGATTCTGTCAATCACTGTTCAAAGGGATACATTCCAGTCACAGTTTAACAGTCCTGATGTCAAGTCAAAGTAATTTTCATGTTTTCACTGCATGTTTTCAAACCTTACAACAATACAACAACACCATTTTTTTTTTAATGCAGTGACTCAAAATATTCTACATATGGGGGAAGATTCCTGAAAGATTTTGAGTTCGCTTCAAATTCAGTGTTGTACAAGATTGATTTAACACAGATACTGTACATAACAAAACCTGTGTTTGTTCTTTATTAAAGAAAATCAAAGTCTTTATTTGCCACTGAAACTTGACATCAGTGAAAAAGATTGGGCTCATTGCACACTGAGATTGAAAATGATTGCAGGGTCAAAGGTCTAGGTAAAAGTTTCTCATTGGTCAATTTGAGGATGCCAAAATGCTGAAGAAATGACAAAGGAATTTCTGTAAAGGTTTGTATGGTATGACAGAACAGCTTTCCCATCATGCAATGCACCAACTGTTTAATGGTTTCCACCAGTGTGAAAAGGTTGGTGTTACTGTACCTGCATGAAATGTACTGTAACTCTCACTAACATCATCATTCATGTCACCAGTAATGGAATTTACATCCCACTTGTACAGGAGTTTCAACTCTAAATGAACATGAAACCAATTTACAATCCATCGATCACACATTTCTGAAACATGCGTCTGTCTGCAAGAAAAAGTTACGACTTCAGCAGAGTTGCACAGTATTGTGTGCAAGAGTCACTCAAAGTACAGGTACAAGCAAATGGACTGGAAAGTACACAAATTGCATGCATGTATGTTAAACAGATCAAAACTTATTCCAGAGAGATCTTACAGTGCCCTGAGAAAAATACACCAGTATAAAAGGCAACGTCACATACGACTGGTGGGGCACTACAGCTGAACTGAAGATTCAAAGAAGAATTGATTTAACTATAAGTCAAAATGGAGGAGACATACAGTACTGTACTATGTAAAGTACAATACAGTACTGAAGTTAGCAGTATCAAGTGGTAACAATGACTCCAACATTCTGCGAAGTGTAGAGTTTCTCTCCTAGCCCCCTCCCAACCTGCCATTCTTCAAGTTGAACGGCTATCAAAACTTAAGGCATGATTCAGCTACAGAACTTTGAAAGTGTGAAACAGTTAAAATATAACTACATCAATTCTTACCTTGGACGGCCATTATCCGACTTTTTCTGCCTCTTCTGTTTTCCACTCTGCCTTTGCCTCATGTGTTGGAAGATGGCACTTTTGTATTTGTTCGCTTCTGTCTGATCTCGACTGGTCCACTCCCCACCGAGGGAGATCGCAGACCCCGATCCCGCGTTCGGAGCAGTCACGTTGAAGTTACTCATTCTCGTCAGCCTACGAAGGTGATGATGTCAAACACGACCATTGTCAGCGAGAAATCGTACCAGTTGTATCCGTCAGCCAGAAGTCATCTGAAAAAATAACAAGACAGTGACTTCATTTGGGCATCAGCTGCAAGTTTCAAACCGTAAAATAAAACTTAGTCATGTGCGACACAGAGAACGAGAGCACAGATGGCGTTGTAGGAGGAAGTATCCGTAGATCTGCTTTAACAGACTGACAGTACTGGTCTCATCCTCAGAAAAGGTGTACTGTACACACCCTGCAGGCTGACCATGACATTTAAGCATCTATGATGAAAAGTATGAGATGACAAGAAGGAATAACAACTTGAAGATGAACGCAGGGACTGATCCTCCATATCAGGAAGCTAAAAAATCTGACTTCACTTTGCAGTCCACCTATTGTTCGTGATACCAAGGTTGAGGCTGCGCTTTCTTAACGGTAGCAACTCATCACCCCTAGCCATATCTCTGGCTTCCGGATAGCAGAATTCTCAACTGGTTCTGCAGTTACTACTCTTCGATTGACCACAAATTTGAAAGGTGCAGAGTAGCTCACATTGCACAGCATACACAGGGATCCATTGTTTTGATTACCGTACACATGGGGAGACCTTTAGACAGGCTGTCGGAGGGGTTTGATATGGGTGGTTGGGAGAATTGAAACTGTTTGGGGTGATCAGTAGAGTATTTGTCTGTAAAGAATCAATTTTCATGGCATTGCCAGGATCAAAATGCATGTACACAATTATTCATGACCTTCATCCTGACTTTTTATGTACAAATTCCAACAATGCCAGCAAAAAGCCAAAGCAATATCAGGTGAAGAGAATAATAAATTTTTTCTATATTACAAGTAAGAATACTACTTTTTGATACACTGTAACAAGAGAAAAAGCAACAATGTCACTTTGTGAAAATTTCTGGGACTTATTTTTCCAAATCTCCATGACTTTTCCAGGTTTTCCATGACCATGGGGAACCCAGTAATACACTTTGGCAGTGTTTGCACGAAGCATTGAAACGCTGAAACGTCAATTTCTCTATTTTTCCTTGGGGGAGGGATATGTACAGTATAAAGAGACAAATGAATATTTCACTATACATTCATCAAACACAGATTTAATAATTACAATCAATTGCCTGTAATTCTAGAGGGTGGTACTGAAGCTTATTTCATGTTTTTATTCACGCTCCTGCAACAAGCTTCTTTCACTGCTTCCCACTATGTGGAAAAGATGACACGAGGCGTCCTTGCCATATTCCATACAGAATTGTTGTAATTTTTTTACTTTATGCAGAGAGGGCATCTATTTTCAGGTGAACTGTAACTGTCTCACAGAATTCTTGCTCAGATGCATATGGCACGCAGTGAGTGTTTTGCACTTCGAACCCATTTCACCACCACTTGTATTAGGAATGGAACGTCCTTCCTTGAAGGGATTTTCTCTTTCAGGGAGAGAATCACCCAATTACCAACGTAGTGAAAATCCTCTTTATGGTGATATTCATATATGAGTAAAACTGTAGATAGAATAGCACCAATTAATAGAAAACATTTAAGCTTTTCTTAAGAAGAGATGGTATGCAAATGAGTAGAGGCAGGAGTCAGTACTTTTTGACAAATTAAAAAAGAATTTCCTAGAACTTTCCTGAAAAAACCAAATTATGGATTATTTTCCATGTTTTGACAAACAAAGTTTTATATTGTTATACGCATCACACAGCGTCGAAAAAAACAAATTATTATACTGCATATTTCCTGAACGACTGGCAATGTTGGTGCAGAGGAGAACAGTTCCAAGTCTGTGACTGCAGCATATGATCCCTGTCACATTGTCTTTACTCTCTATTCCCGTACTGTATATGCCAATATAGAAATTGCAAGAGCAATGCAAAAGACAGACTACTGTGTGACCTTAGCAGCGTAAAGCCTAGTGCAAAGCAATGTATCTCCTTTTCAGTAGTAACTCCCTGCTGGAAACAATCCAAAAAGTTGTAGAAAAAGTCAAACCATTTATTTTTTCAAGAACTTGTAACCTGTAACCTACAGTGCAGATGATCATCATACCGTGCTTACATCGAAATAGGAATCTTTTGTTCAAGTCAAACATCAAACTTTTGAAATAAAAAAGAATATTTTCTATTGTAAATATTTAGTGCCAACTCATTCTACCAAAGTACTATCCACTTGGCTATTTGGGTACTATGCCTGTATGCTTCCTTTCCTTACTGTTCAGAGCAAACTGAAGAGGTTCACAAACAAAGATTAAATGCAACTTCATGTCCTCCCCTTAAAATTTGTACTTTCATTTTATTTATTTGTTTTTCACATCATACATATCTGCGTGTTCAATACATTACATTAATTGGAGGAAACCGTTTATTTATGATGTGAAGGAAGTTGAACAAAAAGTCCTCACGGGCTTGGCGAAGTGCTCAACTCCCTAGTGCAGAAAAAAAGAAAAGAAAAAAAGAGACAACGGCAACTTAAAAAGATACTTTTTATAGTGGTTTCCTCCCATGCTTAAAGACACCTGTACTCTCTGCGCATGAACACAAACACTGAGCTTGTCAGTGCAACAGGCGAACTCATACAATTTGGTAAGGCACCTGGAAAAGATCTTATTCCACTGTGCAAAATAAAAATTAAAAAAATACATAGGCACAAAAAGCTTTGGTTAGCACAGAACTGCTAAATATGGTGGATCCTTGAGGTCATGTTTTCGAATGCATACAGTATAGTACATTATGTATCATTTGAACATTCATAGCAATTGTTTTTTTTTCTTTCTTTTTTTGCGTGTCAGCTGTAGGATGCCCTTCAGATTCAAACATGTTGTCAGAGAGCCCATTAGCCATATGCTGCATCTCTGCAGTTTCATCTACCTCTCCCCTGACTTGTTATCTCTGATTTAATCTCTTGAGCAAACAAGCTCCCAAGGTACTGAAGAGCATAACTTCCTTATCTACAAGTTTTTGGAACTACAGTCACTTGCCGAACTCGGTTCATTGCTCGAGATTAGACATCCACCACTGCGCAGAGGAGCAAGATGCAAGAGGATGACTCATGCTCTGATAAACCCAAGTCCAAAGAAACCTGCCGAAACAGGCACAGGGCGGGTTTTTCAGATTTCAGATGGTGCGGCACAACAGTAACAGGGAAATCAACGGCATGGATTTTTGAGAAGTACAGTATGTGAAGAGGAAGAGAGGTGGGGGATGGTGAGAAAAATGCAAATTTAAGAGTGCAATTTACTCAAAAATGAAAGGCTCCCGTCCAACGACGATTTTATAATAGTGCACGCCGTGGATCACACTTTGTGAGGCATATACAGTATGGTACCAAACCATGCCTGAAGAAAACATGGGGCAATTGCTAGTAGTGCAGTCGTTTGTACAAGTATCACCACCATCAATTCACCCTTAACCCTCCCCCTCCCATCTGTGATTCTTCTTTGGTAGAGAACAAATTTTTCAAAATTCACATCGCTAGGACATCCACAGAGACCTACTGTACTGTAGTCTGGTTGCTCTTAAAATGTACACTTTTTGAACACACGATCAGCAATAGAAATACAAGTAACTTACTGTACTCTCTAACACATACAGGTGTTTCCAACATGTTGTACCCAGCTACTGTACCGTTGATAATCAAAATATTGCTGCTTAAATCATTAAATTGTATCCAAGAGATATGTGGGATATTTACTTTAATTTGAATGAGCAGTTAAATGTGTTTTATAATTTCCAAGCAGTGTCTGTCATTCACTATACACAATCTGTCAGTAAATGTATGTACACATTATTCTCATGCAGCAATTCACTAATTAGTGACTTATAACCTTAAGAAATATGCCTGCCACATTTTTTTTTTTCTTTTTTGTGGCTTTTCAGGTGGCTGTTTCTTACGTAAATTTACAACCGATGCCTGTTAGCCTTGTCCATATTTTATGAGTATTTTGGACAGCCAATAGGCAGAGAGTAAGTATTGCACAATACTTAAAACTGAGCGTTTGAGAATTAGGGGAGACAGAGACAAGGGCATAATCATGTACATTAATCATTCTCAGGCCTGTAGCAGGGAAACCACATCTTGCAACTTCTCATGTACTCGTACAGGCCACAGCACACACGTCATGCATTGACACTGCCAGCTCGCAGAAGATGTACTGTAGGCAGATGAGAACGACAGACCCAAAGGACGGAAACTATCACAATCTGCGACTGGGAGAAAGATAAGAAGGGACTCGAACGGTATTAACGAGCGGATTACAATCTAAGGGCTGAAGGGTTTTTGGCTGTCTCCCTGCACAGGTTTAAGTCTTTCCTACAAGTGATGCCACCGTAGGCACTGGCCTTGGTAATGAATATTCATCCTTGACCAAACCTTCGGTAGAATTCTGTCTGTTGGCAAGATACTGTATGAAGAAAACCCAGAGTGCAAAAATGAATTGCGGTTTTGATGATGCACATGTACAGAAGCCTATTTGCTCAGAGCAATTACAGTAACACGAGTAATGGCAAATTGGACTTTGGTGAAGAGTACAGTAGTGTAATGTAGATGGGCAATACACATGTTACAAATATGAAGTCTGGCTATGCTCCCTACATAAACAGTTGCTTACAAAATTATCTTGCATTTTCTACATGAACTTAGTCACATGTAAGACTCTCTATTAAAAACACAGTACGAACACTCATGGTTGATTGAGTCTCAGTAATTCCATAGAGACTAGCAAGTCCAAAATATACTTAAATTCCTACTGTGAGCCCTGAGAAATTTTCTATGCAGAACAATTCAACTGCCAAAAAATGAACGCTGAACAAAAACTAGGTACATGTGAACTTGAGGATGGTTTAGAAGTGTCTAGCTTACTCAGAAGGGCCTTTTTTAAGTGTGATTTTCTCTCCGAAACACAAATATCGAATTGCACTTGCCAAATGGAATTGCAAATGCCACCGTCTTAATGGGTACTGTACAGCCTTTACATTTCTCAAATTGCTTTTCACCTAGCGTACTGTATAGTTCTTCCATCCCCAGAATCATTCTAATGGTCACAGTTTTGTTTGAGGGGGAAAACATCTCCTTTCGCCGAGCGAATTCGCCGACAAACACAGCCTGGGGCGTCCAAGTTCAATAACACTTTGACCAACTGAGAGCTTGACTCATTAATGGCATAAATGTAATGACACTGTATATGATGACTCTATACAGAGGGAACTTTTAATTCTCAAAATTAAGATGCAGCTTGGACAGACTTCACCTGTGACAAAACAGACAGCTTTGCAGTCAGCAAGTCATGTGACATCATTCTGAACAAAAAAAAAATTTTTCTGAGGGTATATTTTTCAATGATGACTATTTTTGCTATAAAGCCAATGATATGTCATACTTTGTTTGGTGCCATCACAGGAGACAGTACACTTCTCTTTGACACAAACTTAAATGCTGACAATACTAGCTAAAACAAACAAAGTGAACAAGATGCGATTTAACAATGTACAGCCAGGTCATGGAACATACAACCTGTAGCAACCCATCCACATACATTTTTTAATACCACTGCCAACCGGTGCAGTAAGAACTCACCTTGTGGACAGATTTCTGATATTTCCTTGGAACTGCTGACATACAAAGATAAAACAAAATTCAAGTTTCAAGATCACAGAAATGATCATGAATTTCTTTGCCTTCAAACACACCTGAGTGTTCCAGGTGTTTACGGCACTAACGCAGCTAAATTACTACGGCAAGGAAGGCATCATATTGATACACTTCCTTCTTTGGAATTCTTGCATCTTCAATCCATATTTGTGTACAGTAATTACACAAAAAGAATGGTGACAGCATCTTTATGCATTTCCTTTTGAACCTACTGTATCTTGGAAAAATAATTCCCATATCAGGGTAGCATGTAGATAGGATTTTGGTGGGTAAAGCCAGCAGACTTTGCCCATAAAAAACAAAAATTTTAAACTTGATCACATAGGAGACAATGTCCGAACTACCGTATGGAACTGCATTAACTCTTCGTTACTCTGTCCGTTGCTGAGATGTAAAATGTTGAAAAATATTCACTCACTGTAGTTTGAAATGGTCAATTTTGTAGATAATTTGTGATGTCCTTCTTGCACAACTCACATCCTCAGAGGACAGGAGTTGTATCATCAAAAGTTTAAAAAAGTGTCTGGTCACGAATTTTCAAGGAGCAAAATGAATTGCTCGTGAATTACTGTATTCACTAATGTCCCTTTGTGTGTGATATTGTATGTGGTGATAACCAAGCTTGACCATCTGTCATTAGTACTTGGGAGAAACTTAGTATTGGAAAGAAATTTAGTATTGGAAAGAAAGATTTGGAAAAAATGCAGAGTAAATGTCACAGAACCTTTCTAACAAAGTTACAATGACTACAAATTTTTGCTAAATCTGAAAGATGACAAAAGCCAAAATTATGTAATCAAATTTATTACTGTACATACTGTTTGAACAAAAAGTTTTGCATTTCAGCTGCTGGACTCCGTTTACAATATTCATCACTGATACGTGGAAAGTTGAAAATAATTGCAAATATCACAAAAGACCAACCAGATGGATTGTACGTTAGTACACACTGTTGTATATCCTACATAATATGGTGTACAGTAGCCTTCAACTTTGCATTTGGCATTTAACTGTTACCACTAAATCTCAAGTACAACAGACTTACAGTATTTCTAACATCCAAACATCCCCATGTGTCTCACTTTACTGTAATATATTACCATTAAACTAAAAGAAACTTTACTACTTAATGATTGTAGCTGGTACTGGCCACTAAAGTTGAAGGTTGCGAACAGATAGTTGGCATACAGTACACACTCAATGGCAATTAAAGGCTTGTTCAATGACCAGAACTTCTGTTTGTTAACAAACTCTGCAATTGGCAATATTAACATATTGCTGGTATGTACTGTATTGCGAATAATTTAGTTCAACACGAGGTTCAACAACCACAATTAATTCAGGATGCTATTGATATGCGCTTGGATCTCTGCATTAAAGGATGCCAAATTGTACAATATATACAGCGCAGTACCAGCAACTTGCTTAAATCGCCTGCGCAGCAATCTTTGACATGAAATGCGTGAGGCAACCTCTTCATTAATCCCAACTACTGTACATTTATGAGCTGTTTGAAAAGCAAATAAAATGCTCACATGCAATGACCTTTCACAGTACACGTAGCCCGCCTCAATGTGTTTGCTTAACACTTGATCTAATGTAGATGAATATTCTAGACTATGGACAATTTTAGTTTTCAATGAAAAGCATGTCCTTTCACTGAAAGCACTTCAAATTTCCAAAAAATATATTTTTGGTATTTAACTGCAGCTGTTACTGTTTGAAGAAAAGGAGCTCTGACCAAGAAAGATACAGTACCTATCTAGCTGCCTCAAGGTTACCAGTGTCATGTACAATAGCACTGACAAATTACTGCAATAAGGCTTTGAGATTGTTCTTTACAACTGAACTACTTACAAATTCCCTAAAATTTGACGACAGTGAAAAAATTCAGATTGGCTTTGGGCTTCCCATAATGTACTGTACTACTTTATCATGCAAATTCAAAATCCTTTTAACTCTCAAACAGAACCTGCTACTGAGATACAGTATATGCATAAAGAGATAGATCTATGAAAATTTCCTTAATGTTTTACAAAGTTCGATGTCATACTGCAAGTGGCAAATCTCTTTAAGCCAGTGGACTGATTACTCAGGGATGTCTGGTATTCATTTCTCTTTCTTTTAAATTGCCTGACTGTCTCCTGGTCCACCAACAGCTTCAAATGCATCAGTGAAAAATTTCCAATTATGATGTACATGAGGCACAGGCACTGGAGGCCTATTTATTTGGCACAGTTTTGATTAAAACCCTAAAAAAGTCGTTCACTAGCACCGGCTAGTCCAGCAGAAAGTAATATCTAGAGGTAAAAAGTTTTTAAACGAGGATAGGTATATAATTGTACTGTAATACACATTTTACTGTACAAAACATTTTGCATTTTCTTCTTCCAAATTGGTTATTAAATGCATATCTCCTTAGAATGTTGGTGACCAAAAAAAAAATGCATGCTGATGACAAATTCTGTCAGAAAGTGCCTTAGTAAAGAGAGAAGAAATCCTTAATTTTTTAATTTTTCTTACCTGTATGTTGATGTCCCATAGATAATATTCATGAGCATGTGTGCTATGCCTCTCCCTCACTTTGCAGATGGAATGTTGTCGGCCAAAGGTATCAGTGTTTACTGGCAGAGGGTAAACATTGATAACCTCTAAACCAATCAACATGCAATAGGTACAAGTAATAGGAGAGACATAAAGCACATGCTCATGAATAAATATCACTTGTGTGATGTCAACAAAAGAAATTATTAAAAACACTATAATGGCTTTTTCCCTCCAATGTGGCACTTTCTGACTGAATGTTACATTGGCAGATCAATTTTTGTAGCAAATCTTATAAAGATGCTTATACTTTGAGAGGAGAATACACTCAAACATTATGTAAGGTGCAACTGCTGATCACGTACAGTATCGTGATTATGCACGAGGTACTATACTACTGTATCTAGGCTATTGCTGATCAAATACTGTACTGCAGCAATCATCTTGCCACACATCCACAATGATACTGCCCACAGTACTGTAAGATGGGGATGGCCTTGCATTGATGTGTCCCCAACTGTACAATTATTACCCCATCTTCATGTCCTGATCATCTTCAGTCAAACACTACAGTACATAAGTGTATGCATATATATATTATACACTGCGCAAACTAAGATGACTCCTGTACAGTACCTCAGACTGACGCAGCCACTACAGGACTAGGCCTACTCAGACACAACCATAGTCCTTTCATTTTGTGTAGTTTAAATATTTCACTTTTTGTTACATACAGTATTTGCAATGGTCAATGCTTTGGTCAGGACAATCTCAGTTTAAACAGCAAAAAGAAAAGGATCTGAAAAAGCTTGACTAAATACATACAAACAAGAACTGATCCACCAAGAAATTAAGAGACAATAAAAAAAAAATTAGCATTAGCAACAATAAATGAACAAGCAGCTACTGTATATGCAGACAAAAAGGAAGGATAAGGGAGATAGAAAGCAGTAGGGGAGAGAAAGGAGGATGAAAAAAAAATAATATATATCTCAACAGAGTACAGTATGGTACTTTCCACAATAAATATATAAGAGTATACTGTATATGTTGTTCAATATTGACCAAAATTCTTTCTTAAGCAAGTCTCAGTTCTCCCCCCCACCTCCCAATACAGTCTTTGCCAAGTGCTCCAAAAATGTAATGCAAAGCATTTCTATTGTTCACTACGTTAACAAAATTGATCTATTTTCAAAAGATTTATGTGATGTTCAAGTAGTTTTTGCATTTGCTGGTTGGGCAAGACTTCTGATTCTGAAGCTTGATGCAAAGTGTGAACTAAAAGTTGCACTAATTTACAGTAGCTTGGGTGCACATACTGTATGGATGTGAAATGCAGGACACTTATGACACATGCAAGCTAAATCAGTATCAAGCCTAAATTATGACTTATATCAAGTTATCCATCCCATACAAAATTTGAAACCTATACAATTTTATTTTGGCCATACGGCCTTCATGTCATATCAATTAATATCTGCCCAATTTTTGCTGAAGCCAGATACAAATCCCATATCTGGTCTACTGTAGAGATAAAGTCCATACACTGTACTGTATGGCACAGATATGGAATTGCCATTCACATGGGACATATCTGTTCCATATAAAAGTTGAGCCATAAACAGTACGATTTTATATGAGCCATACTGTATGGTCTTTATGTTATATCAAGTTATATCTTCCCAGTTTTTGTTAAAGCCAGACAAAAAGTCCATATATGGTCCAGATACTGTATGGCTCAGTTATAAAATTCCATATAGGTCCATGGTCCATATGGATTTTGAGTTAGGGTGGGTAGGCTACATGAGGTAGAGTAGGTTAACTGTTTGGTGTACAAAAAAAAAATGGGTGTGGGGCACAGTGTGCAAATTAGTTGAAATAGGGGCCTTAGTACCAAACGGCACTTGCTGTATCTTTCTACTGTAGGTGCCACCAAAATATTATTCCATGCTGCATGCGGTTCTAACTTAGGTGCCATATTTCATGATGTCTGACTGAGAACTAGACTTCTTGGAATGTCACTTCACAAAGAAACCTAAAATAGGCCTACAGCTACAGTAGTAGCATGAAATAACTAGCAATTCCCAATTTGAAGACAGAATGCAATGGAAAAGCACATGTACTGTAAGCTGATGCTTCTTGATGGCTTTTGTCTTACCCTGTTAAGAGTTGAAACTTTTAGTTGATTCTACAATGTTTGAAGGGACAATGAGGTTAACCTCTCATCACCCTGCCAACAATGCGTTCATTTCCGTATTTTCTTGCACCTTAATGATATGCAACCTTTGTAACTCAAAAAGAGCAAACTGATCCCTGAACTGCACGCATTAAGTATGCTTGAACCTTTCTGCTACTAGCAGAAACATTACGCTGCGGGCGGAAGGACATCAGGGGACAAATGTGGCGATTTCATTCAGTAGGCTACAGTAGGCCTATTTGGTCATGATACCAAAACTAAGAGTGCATGCTCATACATTAAAGGTATCACTTCATGGTTTCAAAAGAAGCATATTCACCTAAATTTAGGTCATTTTGAAGGAAAATAGTTGTGGTTCAGTACTAAAAGGTTTTCTACAGGTATCAGATGTGTTGCACACGAAAAACTTATGATGAATTTCGCGAAAATAGGGGATGCACGAAAATAGGGGATCGTACTATACATCTCAAAAGTTCACTAGGCTAAGAACATCATGACAGGTTTCTGAACTTAAAGGCTGTAATGCATCACCCCAGACAGTTTCAATTCTCCCAACCACCTACCTCTAATCCCTCCCTCAGCCTGTCTTACATTCCGCCACATGTGTAACCACAACAATGGATCCCTGTGTACGCTGTGTAATACGAGCTGCTCTGCATCTTTCGAATTTGCTGGCAATCTAAGAGTACTGTAACTTAGAACCAGTTGAGAATTTTCCTTTCAGGGAGGTAAAAATATAGCTTAGGGTGATGCAATACAGCCTTTAAAATATGATTCACCTGACCTCCTGCCTAGTGCTGGCCAATGTAGGCCTATATAGCCTAGTCGGTGTGCGCATGATGCGTGTAGGCCTGGTTTTGTCGCTTTTGTGTGAAATAAATCAGGTAACAACTCCCTGAATAGATCTGCTACATCTGCTACTAGAGTTACAGTAGCTTAGACTAAGTAAGTTACATTACGTTAGGCCTAACGAGTAACGTTATACCACAACTTACTCTTACACTACAATGACTTACCTTTAGTTACTAAAGCGTACGTTGGCCTACAGGCTAAGTTGTACGCTATGGTAGCAAACGTAAATGTTTGTTTCTAAGGCACAAGAGGCATAACAACTATACAAAAGTTACGAAAAACTCACCATACAGTTTTTCAACGAATCTCCCACCTCACGTATGAAATTTCGTTGTTTTATTTAGATTTCAAACCATTGCGAAGATCTCTTGGTAAGCTTAGCAACCACAAACACATACGGCGAAGTACCTCAGCGGAGATGAGAATTCTAAGGAACGCCGAACTTCCAGCCCGATTATACCTACCTTATATAGTACATACACCAAACTTCTGCCAACTTCGCGCACCCCTTAAAGTAAGCTCTAAAATTCGATGACCTAAGTAGCTGGAAAATTTTTTACTACAGTGCCTTGAAATGACTGAAAAGAAAGCTGAGACACTGTTTATTTAATCGTTCTTGCCTGGTTAGTCATAGTCATTTGCATAGATGAGGTAGGCTAGGCCTAGAGCATCCTATTCGCAGTTTCCGACAAATGCTGCAAATTTTCAAATCATGATTTTGGCTCCTCAATGGAATTCTTCCTGACCTTTTTTGTCGCTAGCTTGTTCACAGGTTTGTACGGTAGGTTTAGGCATAGGATTTGTTTAAAAGGACACTCTTCATGTAATGATTGTCATGCTAACGTTAGTGAGGTGCGCGAAGTTTGGCAGGTTTACATTGTATCGTTAACTCAAGAAAATGTTGGTTAAAATAACAGATTTCGAGGTACAATACATGGCATAATGAATCAAATTACTAGGACAATTGAAAATTGAATTTTAGACTTGAGAAAACAAGGTATACGATTTTAAGGGATTTTGAATTTCCAACAGCTAGAAATTCCAAGGTTTTTACGTTATACATTCATGCTAAATCCACATAGAAGTTGGTCTATAGGCAGTTATCAAGTTGCCATTTTCATATCATGTATTTCGTTCATATACATACAGGCACATTAACAAGAAGGTGCAGTCGGACAATGCAGAGGAATGACCAAGACGCTAGAAAAAACAGTAATATGTTTATCGCAGTTAGCGACCTTGAGGGAAAAAGAAAAAACACGCAAAAAAAAACAAGAAGGAGAGAAGAAAACTAAGAGCACTTAATTGTCAATGACATAAGATTTCATTTTACATTTAACAGGTTTTATACGACTTACAGAGCTTTATATCATTCGGAAGATCACTCCAAGTTTTGAAACCATAATTATTCAAGAGAAGCTTCCCGTGTTTAGTACTAAGTGGTATAGCTGGGATATTTATTATTATAAAGGTGTGAAAATTTCCACAAAACTTTTCACTTTCACATTAGCGTCACCGGGGAGGGGGGGGGGGGTGAATCATCATAGTGCACTGTCTGTGTATGGGTGTAACCTTCGCCGCCCTTATGGGAATGAATCCGCGGCCCTCTTCTTGTTTTGCTCATTTATGTTGGAATAGATGCAACATGGTGCTACATTTGATACTAGATTTGAACTAGTGGATACATCTCCAGGATTCTCTAGTGTTTACGTAATGATTTTATCGTTTCATGATCTAGTTGCTTGGTGAAGTAGTCATTTTTAGATTTTACCTAAATGACACTGTGATAGGTCGGTGCAAACAATATCGGTGAGCCTATTAACCCCATTCATCCCCTATCCATAGTGACACACTTACGGAATATAAACTGAATTATGCATGGGAAATATCTCTCTTATCCCAAAGAATTTTTTTGAGAACTCTTAAAAGGACATATTATTTCTCCATGTTCAAATTACTTTCCACTGGGGGTGGAGTGTTGCACAACACCCTTCCCCTGATACCACTCCCTCAAGAGGGGCGGTCAAATCGGGACGATGGGTCGATTTTGCAACATCACCCCCCCCCCCCCAAAAAAAAATCCTGGTTTTGACCCTGCACACAAATGAATCACACAGAATGCGTTTGTCACGTCTTTCCGTTCCGTTCCATTGAATTTGTCTATTAAGTTAACTTGAGTAGTTAGAGAAATTAAATGAGGGAACACGAGTACCCATCACTTGCACATAACATAATTGGTAGAAGGGGACGGAGGCGAGGGAACTTGGCAAGGAAGTGGGATCGTAATATGCTGTAGGTATGCATCGCGATGTGCATTTGCTTTCATTTTCTAGAATGAAAGTGAAATCACACTCTGGTTTCCAAAATTAAAAGGACGTTTCGAGAATTTGCAACATTACATCTGTGGGGCCAACTATGTTCAATGTGTTTCCAAATTACTTTCCATGGGGGAATAATTCATCTGAAAATAGTTTTCGAAGAAATGTATCTTCGTTTATACGGATACCAATTTGAATCATAAAATTCTTAGAAACTCGTGTTGTCCGATGGGTCTCACTCGAACTTGTCTGTTTCGTCATTGATCACTTTAATGACGCCTAATTTTGGCGTACCGAGCAATCAATAGAGATACCGATCTATGATCTGTACATATTTTCACTACATCTTTAAAATATATCATCTTTTTAGCGTTCATATAAACATGCATAAAAAACTGCTAATTCCACTATTCATTTCATGGGAAAGGAGGCCTTATTTAAATGGAAATCTTTCACACAGGAAAAAATATGTACAAGCTCAAAAACTAAGCGCACAAAAGCTATGACAATCATATACGTATAGTTGATCAAATTATTATTTTTTTTTTATTTTGCTACTTTGCGTTAAGTTGAGGGGACATATTATTAGTTTGTTACTACACACGTTTTTGTTGTTGTTGTTGTTATTGTTGGAGGTTGATTTTTCTTTTTTTTGAGCCTGAAATGTGCAATGGAGACACTGAACGTCTAATCAAACAAGCCTCCGTGAATAAAATGTCTACCGAGTTACGTTGCTGTTTATTTCGTAGAACATTTCTGATTGGATCTATTGCACGTTTCATGCGGGGACGGAGCCAGGTCTCCTAAGGGTGTGTGTGTCGGGGGGGGGGGGGGGTGGCGTGGTGAATTGAATTACAAACATACGGGCGCTACGGCGGGACGAGGGTTTGCGCGTGGGGTTTGTTCACATAATCGTAATTTGGTAAATGTTTGCACATATTACATATTCTTTTGTATAGGGAAAATATAATTATTAACTGCAAACGTTCCAATTTCTAGACAATGTGCGATGAGTTTAATCGTGACGACATAATGTACCGTTTCATTTGTAGGAATACGTTTCCTTGTTTTAATGTTCATCTGTGATGGATCTCCGAAGGTGGAAGCATTCTCATGACGTAGAGACATTCTCCTATTCTCACAGGTCACTGAACTGATCCATGAAACATTGTTTTGTCTTCCATGGTAGGTCATGAGAGTCGAGGTGTGCACGTCCCTGGGTTGATTCAGCTTCTTATTTGTTCCTTTTACATACTTCGAGATGATGTCAATTTTTGTAAAACTTTTGGTCGATCTTTAGGCAGTCAAAATTACTCCAATTTTTACGACATCGTTATAATGGTAAGCCAAATGTACTTTCCGAGCACGGCATTTCGTAGTTTTCGTTACATCAGTATATTGAGAAGAATATATACTGGGAGTGTAGACTTGTCTGAGTCTGAAAGATTAGGGGGGCTGGGGTAGGGGTTGCGATATCTGATATGGTGGGACAGATGCCTGGAGGAAGGGTATAAGAAAAAAAATGCTTAATCAGGATGGGTTGATGTAAAATGGTGCTACGTTTGATGCTACCTATAAATAAAATATATCCCCAGAAATCAAAATTTTTTATGTAATGATTTTAATTTCTGTCCT
The DNA here is from genome assembly GCA_021234535.1 of Stichopus chloronotus. NCBI lineage: Eukaryota > Metazoa > Echinodermata > Holothuroidea > Aspidochirotida > Stichopodidae > Stichopus > Stichopus chloronotus. The sequence continues at coordinate 7,323,519 of CM037848.1, read as the reverse complement.
AGTTTTTATTTTATTTGACTTCTTCCTGGGATTTTTCAAGAATAATAATCTTCAAGAATTATTAATATATTTTAAGAAATGATTTTATTTTTTTTTCGTTCATACCAGCAAGGGAGCAAGCACCTTCATTACTATTATAAGCGGTGAAAAATCCTACAAATATATTTTGCTATAGTGGAGTTTGTCTCCAAATAAGCCAAAAACTTGCATCCTGCAAAGATATTATATATCTTACGTGGAACCTGACTGGACAGCTGAAAATCCAGTCAGTAAATCCCCCCGAGGTAAACTTGAGCGCTGCTTGCATCAGATGAAGTGTAATGATGCCTTCCTGTTTCTCTTTCTCGTTTTCAGCATCATCTGGCCTTCTGTCCTTCCAGACGGAGGCAATGTCATTGAGGGCAATTTCTTACAGATACAATATCGGCTGCAAACACACACACACACACACACACACACACACACACACACACACACACACACATATATATATATATATATATATATATATATATATATATATATATATATATATATATATATATATATCAGGGAAGAAAGTTAAAAGTTTAAGAAATAAAATTAAAGTCAAATAAAAGAAAACTTATAGATATTTTTTTTTTTCAATTTCTTCATCTGCATTCTCAGCCTCTTCCTGGTGATATAACAATGAAATCCCCAGCAATTGTTCAGAGCTCCTGGCTGCCGCACATCATGCATTATAACAATAATCATAGTTTACCAAAAAAAAAAAACAATGGAGATTGACAACAATCTCGGTGAAATTATGAATCAAAAACTATATTCACAAATTGAAAATATATAAAATTTAAATTAATATTAAAAATTATAAAATTAAAAAAAGTAATATAAACTAATTGAAGATAATTGAGGAATAGAAGTCTATACAAAAAGTAACAAAAAACGGTGTAACATTACATTCAAAAAATATATCCACGTTCAAAGACAAGATTTTAAAACAGACTGAGTATATTAGATCACGCATGTTGGTACAATTGACTGCTTGACACGTGGTTTGATTTTTTTTTTTTTTTTTGTTATACAAGACTTTCATTTTGATTTTTATTTCAAAGTATGTATTTCCGTTATAATTTATTGACGTTACTGTAGCTGTTCGGGAGTTCACACATTGATTGATGTATAAGTTCATGGATAGCTGATTCATCTCTGTTCATCTACGAGATATGCTCCATGATCCTGGTTGCCTTTCTTTTGTCTTTACCAATGTAAGAATTATCACAAGAACCTTCAAAAGATGGTGGTCCTTTTGAATGTTGCAATGTTTTGTGACCTTTGGTGTACACCTCTGTCACTTACCTGAGGAGGGGTCTGAAATATCTTCGAAAGACGTTTGTAATAAACTATGAAACAGAAACAACAACCTACCAATTGAGACTTTTATGACTTAAGTCTGAACATGCGCATTAAATTTATCCGAAAAGACCTCACTGACTATACACATTTTATAGGAATTGTAAGAATCACACTCGAGGAAGTGTTTATTTTGATTGTACGTGTGAAGTCAAAGAGCTTGTAACTTTAAGTCACACATGTCACATCAGTGGATCCCCTCGTGTGCCGACTGTTGGCACTATTCGTATACCGTACCTAGATATCCGTATTTACATTTGAGCATTCAGAATATTTAGGTGCAGTAAGAAAAACACAAAGTATGATATCGTGTGTTTATATTTGTCAATCAGTTTTTTATTCCTTGAAACAGATAGTTTCTTCGACTCTCCTTTTAGTCTTCTTCTATAAATTGTCCAAGAGACCTCAACGCTTTTGTACAACCGTACATCTTCAGACTAAGCTCGCATATACCTTCCAACACGATTTCACTCTGAGCAAACAGAGTTATCGTGTGACTAGGAAGAATAAAATCCTATAACCATCTAAAATATTTCTTCCTTCAGTTTTTTAGTGATATGTCCTGCACGATATACTAAATTAATAGCCTTAGAATGCAATCCAACGCTTACCACTATCGCGCGGTTCATGCAAAATTGAATTTTACGCTGTTTTGCTGATTACTGATTCACTGGGAAATCCTGAACACGCGTGGTTTACGTATATTGCGGCTATATATATGTGTAGTGATTTCACAGCACGAGATACTATAGTGTGTTATTGCGTTTACGTAGAAAATTTTGCGGCTCTCTACGATAGGGAGTATAGTCAGCACCGTTCAAGTATACGCATGTGGAGAGATAGTAACTCTTGTTTTTGTGGAAACTAATTAACCGCTGAATCCTATACTGAGCAAGTCACCCGATTCTATGTTGACTGTTATTTCCTTCATCAAGATTCGGCCATGAAGAAGATCTTTGATTATGCAAGATAATTTTTTATTTGTCTTTGATTTCTACCGGGTTATGAATTATTCGCCCTCTCTCTTCGACTGATATTTTAAATACGGTCGTGATCAGCTGTGTATATACCATCTTCCGCGAGAAAGTTCCACGGTTCTCATCGGTTGTGTATACTGTGCAAATGGTAAGAATACAATCCTTATTCCTTCTCTCTCTCTCTCTCAAAAAAAATGTATTTTAGAGCACTGAAAAGAATTTACGAGATGGGTCTTAATTATCATTGTTTTATCACTGGCAGAGGCATAGGCCTACGACGTTGTTCACGGTAAATATGTGTTACGGTGTTTATAGTATTTATTCATGAACACAGGAACGGAGAAAAGGACATATCGATGCATGGCGGTTGTCATACTTTTTTTCTGTAGCTGTTAGATCTCAGTGGTGTGAGGGATTTCGTCAGTGAAAACTTGCAGGTATCCCACTCACGCAGGCCTGGTAATTTTGACACATTTGTAATTTTGACATTGATATTTTGTCGTATATATGTTGTCGTTTAGCTAATATCAACCTTATTATTTTCAGAGTAAGGGGAAATTTTTCCCCCTGTATGCAGTAGCTCGTATAAACTGTAGGTACCCTGGAGGTGTAATTCGGTACCTGCTTTGTGCCATGACGTCATAGTTGCCACTGCCAAAGGGGGTCTTATGATTAAAAAATAAATCCACTGATCAACGCTATGGAGTATCTAAGGTGATGAGTGAAGTTACTGATGCATGTTTTCACATGCATGTAGAAGACACTAATTATCGTTAACCCGCACGTTACATTTTGTAACAAGCAGGAAAAGAAAACAAAAAATGAGAAGTCAACACATTGTAGAAGGGTAGAGAGGTGGTGTCTAGGAAATTTGACTCAGATCTGCTTGAAAAGTAGCCGAAAGTTCCCTTCAATCTTGGCACATTTTTGTAAAGGAATTATTATAGCTCTAATTGCTGTGTCTATGTGTGTTGTGTTCTGGAGTACAGTATCAGTAGATATGAGCTTGAAAACGGGGCTGTTAAAAAAAAAAAAACGAAAGTGTGTCCCACGATACAACTTCCTTTTCATCATTAATTGTCCTGATTGAATACCTCGATCGGAAAGAACTTCTGGTGTGTATTCCTTTAATTTTCAGTGTGGATATCCTATAGTTTCCAGTGTGAATATCCTATACAAGTACATATATCCCCCCGAGTGTGGAATATCCTTCCGATCCCTCGGTGATGGTCTTTCATAAAGTGTGGTCATCCTTCACAGTGTAGTCCAATGTCTGTATCTTTGGAATTCAAGTACGGTCCGAAAAAATTCTATACCGGTACCATTTTAAGTTTTTGTTTCATTTATTTTCTAAACATTACCGTTTTATCTGAACAGTGAGGCCTTTTTACGGTAATTTTACTGTGAGTGATCCAGCTCGGGTGGCCTCATAAGAGGACTCACTGGGTTTGTTCATAAATTCATGATATTTGGCCACACCTTTTGACTACTACTCATATATGTTGACAGCTAAATGGTCAAAACGGTAAGGGATGCTGAACATCTGAAACACAACCGTAGCAACAATGGTTTTAACAACGATCAAAAATCACTTATTGCAAATCTGTGTCCCGACATTTTTTTTTACCATCATGTGAGGTATTAACATTAGGCGACCCCTGTTTATAAATATATATATATTATTTCTCACATTTACGGTAACTGTATGATATGGGATACATGGCTAATAATTTAGAAGTATTGCCGTGCAGTGGTTTTCTGCAAAGTCGTCGTATAGAATAACCCGAATTAACTCGATGATTCCGTCTTTAAAAGCTTTTACGAGGATCTAATATCTTTGGAAGGGTTTGCGTGCAACATCAGACTTAACAACGAAGCAAAAAAAAAAAAAAAAAATGAGCACTACGTAACAGTTACCACAATCATTCAGAAAAGATTCTTTTCGAAATCATTCTGATATGTTTAAACGTACATTAATTGGTTGGTCTAGTGGATTCCTATAAACACTACTCTAATTATTCTGACTCCAATAGTCCAACTTGCATTTTCACCGCAGTAAAGTGATTTAATTGTTGCAAATTCTTAACCTTATGATCACATCCTTTTTTATTTTTTCAAATTGCATTACTATGTTCAACAGGAATACAGCTATTTCTTTGCCGAAATTGCTTGTTCATATGTCAAACAGGAAAATGGAGTCACAACGAGCAGATTATAGAAAGAGAATAGTTAAGTGTTAAACATTAACATGTTAAAGCTTAACATTATAAGATTATTGCTTCCGGTATGTTATAAGACCATACTGCTATTGCTTCAATGTCTAGTATACAAAACCGTCCATATAACAATATAGTTTCGTGAACAATGAATACCAACAGGGCATTTAAGAATTGACAAGCGTTCATTGGTTTTATAGATTACTATGCAGTATTGTTTTCAGTTCATTCCCAGACATTCTTTGGTCAAGTAGGTTCCTTTAAAACATTCGACAACTGTCGTCATAGAAACTACACCGATTTCGAAAAAAAAACCACAAGAGGCTCCCCCCTCCCCATTCCCCGGGGAATTTAGTTCTGGCATTTCTTTCAGTAATGTATGTGGTGTGGCATTCGTTACAAACATGAGTTGTACGATTTACATTTCAAGCGGTAAATCATTCCTGCTTTCTTCATTATAATATTCATTCAAGTTCATGTTTCATTTATTTTTTTTTATTGGATCGCTGGTGTGTGACAGAACAAATATTACGATAATTAAAATTCAGAGCTGTATTATTTTTGTATTCTTTACGTCAAATTCAAAATCTAAAGGAAACAAAAATTTTGCACTGGTGTTTGATAGATTGTCTTGCATCGTAGCCAAAAAGGGAACATAACACCGGGCGAATTTGAGGACTACGAGGCCCCACGGCCACCCATGTGGAAGTATTGTGAATTCATGCAGCCCTCGTAGCCTGACATCTGAGATTGATTGTCCCTGGGTTCAAAAACTTGGCTGAAATAAAATTTGAGAGTAACTATAACATTGTCTTGGGAATGTATTTGAGAAAGACACAAAATTTGGTTTCACTTTCAGTATTTTGCTATGGTTCACTTTCAGTTTATCATCACTTTTTTTTTGGGGGGGGGTGTGGGGATGCAGGGGCGCATGGGTGGGATGGGAGCTTCTGATTCTGTCACGAACCCCTAAAATAGTTCCAATGCTCGATGGAGACAAGCCCATCACATCAACAAAATTGCATTAAACTACAAAACAAAACATTTACCCATCTCGTTAGTGATCAGTTTCAGAAGTGTAATGATCACTAAATTAGAAGTAATATTATCACTCCATATTTCATATTTTCATCCACACTCTAAATGCTATAATGACATCATATCAGTATCGTCAAATCACCTTAATTTTTACACGGTTGCATATTACACAAGGGGTAACGTCCATTCAGATACATCAGCCAATATGCGTTTGAAGAATCGTGAAATTTCTACGCGCCCCGCACCACATTCCTCACGCAATGAAGATGTGCAAGATACGTCACATAACAGAACAAACCAAAAAAATCTATGCATGCCTTCAAAATGAAAATATTATCTTCTTGGTGTATGACCAATCACACCCACAAGTATAAAGAAATAAATTAATAAAATGCGTGAACTACCATACAAATTACCCAATACGAACTCCCATGGATGCATTCGTCCATTGATTGAAAGTGAAAGCCTTGTTTGAATTGATTTGTGGAGCACACAAGACAAGGATGCCTCAAATGAAAAAAATAATAAATCAATAATATTTTTGTGCCCTATTGTGATGACCATTTAAGAAAAAGACGCAGATGAGCAAAAGAGCCTGGTATTGTGTGGAATTTTCATATTGGTATTGAGTAGAGGTTAGAAATACCGGTGATGAAAGCTGATGATGCATGGTAGTGAAGATGTTGATGATGGAGGTGATAATGATGGTGATGGTGATCATGATGATGGTAAGGACAAATACGATGATGATGATGATGATTACAGTGATGATAGTATTGATTGTGTGGATGTTGATGATGGAGATGATAATGATGACAATGCTTATGAGGATGATTACGATAATGGCGACGGTAGTGATGATGCTGATGATGATGATGATGGTGATGATGATGATAAAGATATAATGGTGATGGTGATAATGACGATAATGATGATTTGGACAGTGATTACGACAATGGGGATGGTGATCATGGCATGGATGATGATGATGATGATGATGATGATATATGATGATGATGATGATGATGATGATGGTAAGGACAAAGATGATGATGGTCACAATGATGATAGCGTTGATTGTGTGGATGTTGATGGTGATGATGATGACGATAATGATGATGATGGTAATGATGATGATGAAGGTGATGAAGATGATGAAAGTTATTGTAATGGCTTTATGATGATGGTAATCATGGTCCCTATGATGAAAATGGTGATGGTGCTGATGATTACAATGATGATGAGGAGGAGGACAATGATTAGAATAGAGATGATAAAAAGAGTAAGATGATGATTATTTTTATCATGATGTCGAAATTATTGGTCCATGACATTATAGTGATCTCACTTTAGATAAAGACGTAATTTTCATACATTATTTTCTCAAATAGTATTGAATATTATATCGTTATTTTATGTCGTATGAACAACCAGCCTTTAGTAGGTCAAAATTTCTCTTTTGTAACAGTATTTTGACAACACACTGTAGTATGATCAATATTTGAACTTTCTGTAGTCATTCCTCGGTATTTAATTTTTTTCCAATTGATTTACCGCAAAATTGCTCAGAAGATGACTTCCATCATGAAAGATTGAAATAAAGTCATCGGCCTATATATGAAACACTTAATCTCAGTCTTTGATACATTATGTCTGTGCTCACTTCAAACCCATGTCACGCAGTTATCTTCTCCAAAACAAAGAAATCAGCGATGTATATATGTAAGATTCAATCACAGAGCTCAAATTATGAGATCCACCCTTAATTGGTAGGCCGAGCGTAAAAATCCTATCCTTTGTAAATTGGTTAGTGATGTCAGAAGCTCACCTTCAAATTTTTGTCACAAGGCACGCTCTGATCAGCGTTCCATTTGGAAACAATAACAATACCCCGATTTCGAAAGCGTGGTTTTTAAACTTGTGGACGTTTAGAATATAGACTCTGCACAAGGAAATGACACACACACACTCACATACCCACATACATACGCACGTGTAAGCGAAACTTTGTTACTTTAAAAAAAAATACTCGGAATATAGTACAAATTGTGAGATAATTTTTGAAATGGTCTTGGTTGATAAATGAAAAGTCCATAGGGAAGGGATAACCATATAAATGTGTTTAACTGGAGAGGAGGAGAGAGCAGTGTTTTTTTTTTTTATTTTCATAATTGCTCATAATCCAAACGAGTGATCAATGAGAGATTTTTGTGGATATTGTCAAAAAGTGATGTACCGACAGATTCTTGACATACGTTTTGTGGGTAATGTTTCAAGATGCAACCGAGTTACCATATCTCCGGACAACTTTACACCATCGTAAATTCATATCACTGGCGATCGAGTGTCGAAGCTGACTTTGAAAAAAACTGGTAACATATCAGGTCAGATATAAGTATACACACTTAGCCTACATGACATCTATGACTTTATAGAGATCTATGAATTTAGAGGGCAGATATTATAATCTACAGATGAAAGGGCTATCGGCAAGATCGACAAAGCTTGTCGTGCAAACGTTAACCTTGTTCAACGCGAGGAAAAGCTATCGCTAAAATTCGGGACGAACTTTTAATCTTAGTATAGAGCATGTCCAACAAATCCGACCACTTACGTAGCATTTATATGCATCTTTGCGTACCCTCTAATAAGCTTTTACATGCTTGTGTATTATAACATGATCACATGTGTCAAACCAGGGGTGCCTATACCAAAACTATGTGTATGTATGCATATAGAAAGCTATACCTATGTTCGGCATGGGTGGAACGTAGGCCCGAAGATCTCTGTCAAAATTTGCGTAAGGCCATGAGAGTCAACCAAATGACTGCGGTAAATCATTGATAGTTGTGACACGTTTCAGCAATAGGTCCCACCGCAAGTTTTGTCTATACGAAGAGCCAGATGGTTAACAGGCATAAACTGGACCAAGGATACAAAGACCAAATCCATTTTGGTGGTCCCCACAATATTTGTTTCGTGTTTATAGGCTATATTGTTTTTACTGGAATTCATGAAACGATATTGAATGTGTGCATGACGTTTTTGGTGTTTGATAACTCTCACCGCGGAATCATTTATATGATCACATTTAGTACGTGGAATGAACGAATTATAGCTGAATTTAATAACTTGTTGCTGCATCTATACGTAGCTCCAATCTTATAACTCCGTGAAATTGTTCTCCCTTATATCAGTACATCATTGCATTTTCCAGGAGGAATATCGTATACGGTATATCACACCGCGGCAGCGAGGAACGCCTCGAGCATCACGATTTGTACCGAGATGCATGGAATCCATCCTTCCGCATGATTGAAAAGTAACTCGTGTTTGCAAAGAACAAACATCGCGCTTAATTAATACGCGCTATTGAGAAAATGCACTCAGAACAAGAAGAGCTCAATCAAAATCTCTTGATGTCACTAATTACTTTTTTCCTTTTTTTTTTTTTTTTGCCTTGTATAAGCAACGGCAAGTCCTCTGGGTCAAACTATCCACTCTACCAGAGTCAACCAGTTTTTTTTATGTTAATTTATGCTCTGGTTTTTATTGAGAAAGAAAGGCTTTACTATATTCCGTTAGCGTAAAAAAAAAAAATTCTTCCAAAGAAGAGTCTTGTAATCTGTGGCACAGAGAAAGGAAACGAAGGAAGCATTTTTTTCCCCATGTAAATCCCAGGTCAATGCCACACTTCGTGTGTGATCACGACTGCATCGAAACTCGTTAATATGGGATGTTAAAGGGAAATGGGGCGTTTGTTTTACAGAAAACATCCACATCATTAAAACCAATGTTTGTGGACACAGAATGATAGATTATTCAAAATAAGGAAGGACACTGGTCTTCTTTTCAAGAAATAAGTTTCTCACAGACAGAAACTCAGTTATTTGTTGCTCAACACTAATTTGTTCACCCAAACTTTTCAAAATTCAAACGATGCATCTTCCGTTACTCGTCACATGCATAATGTTTCGAGGAGGTGAAGCTTTGGCAGGTGTTAATTGATGAGACTGGATGGTTTAACAATGATTACAGCTATTTTCTTTTTAATGTCATGTTGGTGTATTCTAAACGCCCTACTTCCCTTTAAACACAACGTGGTGGTTATATGTCGACCATTCGAAAAGCGTTTGTATTTGACATGTAAGATTGGGAAAAACGGCCTCCCCCATCCCTTAAAAAGCCACCCTCCCCCAAGAAACCACCCCCAGTTAGACAAAAGAGTGTTTCAAGAGTACTGTTATTGTTATTCTCGATCGTACGACCAGAATTTTTTTCCAGCGATCGTGGAATTGAATTCCAGTATATTTCCCTTCACAAGAGGTGTAACGTTACCACTGTGATGACTAAGGAGCAACATCATCTAACAATGACGTCATCGGGTAACTGTGTTAGTGTCCTGTGCAGTCTTTTGGCAGTTTGAAGACAACCACATTGTAAACTCTTAAAGTACTACCTAATACTAAATAACTCTGCAACAAGGAAGGCCGAGATTAATTTTCCAAGAGTTATAGGTAGATGTAAAGCAGGTCAAAATGTATATCATCTCAAACAAAAAAAACATGGTAATAATTCTAACGTCTGACTGTGTTTTCCGCCTCAGGTTGGTTTCATATTCATAATGCTTAGGCTGATTAATGTCACCACGATGACCTTACCAACTCTGAAGACTATATCATACGTTAAACCAAGATTTTCGATTTGAAGCATGGCATTGGTTAAGTGGATACCTGAAGTCCATGTTTACCGATCGCGGTCGTTTGGCTAAGTCCATCTGTGCCAGCAGTAAAGTCAAAACAATTCAAGTTAACAAATACGGCTTAAACGTATGAGTTGTAAGTTTAAATTTCTCGGAAAACTCGGAAAAAGATGTATTAATCTACATAAACGTCAGAAATCTGTTTTTTTTTTATACACATATGTATCTGCGTGTAGTGTTGGGTATAGTTTGAGCATATATTTTTAGTTAGATTAATAGTTCCAGAACTTCACCTCCCCCCCTTTTCCCACACACACACACACACACACACACACACAAACACACTACTGCTCCCGAAATTATATTGACGTGGAATACACATTCTCTTCGTGATCCAGCACTCGGTATCATCCACTTAATGCACAGTGTAAAAATGAACACAAAGGCATGAAGTATGCGTTATAGAATATTGACTGTATAATAAACAGACCATGGCTGTTGTTTAGTATGATGAATCATTTCACCAAATGCTATCGTTCGTCCTTTTGGACGGGAATGCGCTTAAGTGACCAAGATAAGTTTCGTATTTTGTATATTGGACACTGTTCCAACAGCTTAGCCAACGATTTACACTTTTGCTAAGACACTTAATTTTGTATATCCGTCGCAAACGTACATGATGTCTCCAGTGTAAATGCTGCATCTAAGCTGTCTTTTGAGCTGGTATGAAATATGTCGCTAGTACGTGAACCTAGCCAGTAGTCTTTACATTCACAACTTTTCTTCTTTCTCTTTTTATTGTTGTTAACGAAGGGTCGGATTACAAACTTGAGTCTTGTTTTTGTCGATAGGCGTTTCGGGTTGAATGCGATGATCAATAGTCAATGCTTTTATTGCCACGTGAAAAGACAAATTAAACTCAATTCTTGAATACTTGTTCAAAACAAAACAAAAAATCTCGTTACCGATTTCGTTTAATTTGCAAACACTTCATACCTTTATCTCTTGCATTTATTGAACATTTTGTACTCGAAAAAAAATAATTATAATACTGACTTACGGCGAACATAAAGAAAAAAAAATCGAAATAACTTAATTCGATTCAAACAATTGTAGAAATTAGTTTCTTGCCAAGGTGAAGGTACACATGTGCACTCCAGCGGAGGGCAATGCCTTCATTGTATTACCTAATTTGTATATGGCCCTTGTCTCACATTGCGTAATATCTTATTCATTGAGCTGAGTGCACATTTATGAGAGTGCCTCTACGAAGAGAGAAGGCAACATTGCGGCAACCTACGTTACACAACGTGTCATCTGCTCGAAAACACCTATCATTCCAGATTCTCGCAAAAGACATATTCGGTTACGACGTGAAGGCCTATACACTTTCCTGATTACCACTGGAGGACTTAAAATTCAAAATTTTGAGTATTTTAACCTTGAATGGTGGCATTCATCTGCAAATCAAGTAAAAATGGATTTTTTTTCCCCTCTCTCCTACCTACCTCAGACCAATTTTCTGCCCTTTTAAACAAATTTATGATATGAAATCTCATTTAACGTGATTAGGAATTATAATCATCGCCATATGATGGAGGACAAGTTACAAATTTGATTACATATCGCTTTATACCATTCATTCAACGTGGTATCGCCGGGGATTTGAAATTACCACAAATCAAGTGCATTAATACGTCATATATCTTTTGAATATGTGGAAGATGGAGCTTGTCCATGGGATTTCATGAAATTTCACAGTTACGGTTCTTGTAAATTACCTCTGAAAGGTCAAATGCACGATATATAAATGTACAACAGCAAGTTTTCGAAAAGGAAATTCCAGACCATGAGGTGAGGTGGCAAACAAGGTTACTTGTGCAAAATCGTATGTTTATTCCCAGGTCCAGTCACTGTATGATATTTCGCATGCAAAAAATCAACCCAACAGTTTGCACTCAAACAAAACATGAATGATACTTTAGACTTCCCTGGGCATGTATATATAAACTTATTCCAAGTTTTTAAGCACGAGCATGGGAACCCTGCTCCCACGAAAGTACATCAGTGCAGGCACACACATGCAGACACTTGACCGCACACGCGCTTATAGTTCAGTTTCATACATATATATGCTACTGCGACATTAGGTATGCATGTCGATATGCACTCTTGAACGGACGCTTTTTGATACATTCATTCTAGTTATTACGTAAAGACTTCCATCATTAGGCGTTAAAATATGTATCTTAAAGCAATTAACATTTTGGACTGAAGGAAATTTTCCGAACATGTCAACTGGTACCACTGACAATGGGCCAGACTGAATCTACTCAGAGTATTATTGCCCCACCCCCCAAAAGTTTTTTTAATAAGTTTCCTTCTTTCAATCGGCCAATCGGCGGGACAACAGCGTGTTTTGAATGTGCAAGGAAAGATCGGATACTTCCGTTAATATATGTAATATGTATGTGTATATACAATATGTATATATATATATACCTCTCTCTCTTGCTCTCTCTCTTTGCCTCTGTCTCTTCCTCCCTCCCGATTCCTGGCAAAAGTCGAAACCACTCTCAAAAATATAAAAATCCATGCAATATAACTGGAGTGGCCACACTTTGATATCAACAGAGGATATATTAACGGAAGTATCCGATCTTTCCGTGCACGTTGAAGAATCCATACCCTGACGTAAGATTAGAGACTTTTGTCAGTAATCACGGCAGAGAAGTGGTTGCTATCTCAGCCCGCAATCAAATATGTTCAACATCAAACAGCGAAATAATTTGAATTGAAATACATGCTATCAGATAGTGAAAAAAAAAATCTATCATCAGATTAGGCCAGAACAACAGGTTAGGCTGAAAACATGGCGCATCATATGTGGAATATCACTGACATTAAACAGCAGATTTTGAATCGATAGTAAAAAACTATAACATGATATGTTACATGTACGTTCGTGATATATTTTAGAGCTTTTTGATTTATTGCTCGTTGCTCCAGTAAAAAAACTGTTAAAAATGTTGAATGATTAAATGATAGACTGAGCAACTCACAGGCCGTCCGACCATTTTTTTTTTTTCAGAAATTTGAACTAAATCTTTGCAACAATCCTTTGTCGCTCTTGTTTGTTATGCCTGTGTGAGTCGTGATTACCATAAACAACTTTCAGGAACAGCTGCTTACAGTATTTTTCAAGGTTTTGTTTCGGCTTTTCTGTTTGCACCAGCTTTTAGTATGTCCAGATATAGGTCTGACGATACCCTGCAGCTGTAAATGAAAATAAAAATTAAGTAGCATAATTACCCAATTGATTTGAACTTACCAATGTTTAGATAAAACTTAAAACTAGACACATGAATTGCCAAACTTCTTCGACATCAAAGTTCTTCCCAAAGGCGAAACCATAAAAAAAATCGATCTTTCCACTGCTTCATCTACGATTGCTGATATGTAACAGTTCTGCGAAAAACTTCGTCATGCTTTAATTTCTCTTTCAGTATGTCGATTAATAGTGTGAAAGATTTATAGCGACATTTCATCATTATCATCATCATCATCATCATCATCATCATCATCATCATCATCATCATCATCATCATCATCATCATCATCATCATCATCATCATCATCATCATCATCATCATCATCATCATCATCATCATCATCATCATCATCATCATCATCATCATCATCAAAAAAAAAAAAAGAAAAACGACTAACAATACGTAATTTTTGTCAAGGCAGATTACTTTAAAGGCTGTTAATCTAGCAAAGTTTTATATATATATGTTTTATATTTGCTTATTTTATTGTCGATTTGTCGTCCACTTACCTTCATTTTTTTTTCTCAATTAGCTAAACCAAATGTTGTGTCTTCCATTCCTGGTTAAATTTGCACAGTTTTGAAGGATTTTGTATGTGGATGTGACAAAGTCCCATCCAGGTGTTACACATTCTGAATGTTACTATTAATTATTAATATTTGAAAACGATGAAAAAACGGTTTGGGATCGCAGTGAAATATCTGATAAGTTAAGTCATCTCTTTGTCGTCTCATCAGTGATAAGAGGAAAATAAAAACATAAAATTTTTGAAATGACTGCATTGTTCGTCATATGACGCATTTAACGACAGTCTGTAGGAATATCGTCTCTTCTCGAAAATTTCCATAACTATGTCCCCTCCCCACCTCATAGCAGACAGAATGGTGAAAAGCATAAGCCATACCTGGCGATATTCTCAGCATTTCCGTTGGACCTTCTGTCAATACCTAACGACGTTCGTCTAATGTGCCGTATATCATCCCCTGTTTCACTGGAAAAAGATGCCTATTTTGCAATTCATAGAGAAACGTTCATATTGTTGAATCGCATGACACACACAACGGGGTAGTATTATCCGTTGCGTGTTCAGTTTAAAGGTTGAATATGCCAAGTATTATTTGGGAGACATTGCTTTTGAAGTTATTGCCTCCACACCCCCCCCCCCTCCCTCCTCCCGTTTTGAGAAAACACTTTCTCTTTCCGTAAGAATATCTTCCACAATTTGCACTTTCAAGGTGGATCTCAAGCGTAATCTCATCCCAAAGCTTTCGTTGACTACTGTACTTAGCCCTCTTTTTTCTCGAGTGCTGTGAGCATCCAACAGGCTGGATGTTTGTGTGCTACAAACTGTAATATCATTAACATTCTAATGATCATTATTATAATTATTATCATTATACATTTATTATTTGTAATTACTATTTGTTGTAACTATAAGTAGTAGAACTATGAATGATGACTTTACAACATCAGCAAATAACCCTAATCGTTAATCAAATGCATTACTTTTTGTCAAAACATGTAGACCTAAGCCGACGAAGTCTATTTAACTTTAAAAAACCATCTTACTTTAAAAACAATGTAGCCTATATGAGAAAGCAATTACTTTAAGGTACACTGTATGACCATTAGTGGGGAGCATTTTCGGAGTTCCAAGTAGGATGCCCCAAATCGTCTCACACTACCATTATCATGAGCCAATGTTACACTTCGTAAAGGTGTAGTCGGTCCGGCATAGGTATGAAATAAGCCTGGAATCCTAAAGTGAGGGCGCACAATCAAACAATTTGTCTCATCGCATTTCTGTGAACCATTGAGAATCTCTGGATGTAGTTGTTCACGTCTGTTAAGAGTGCAACAAGAGGGTGTAGTGTGTGTGGGGGGGGGGGGGGTGGTGGAAGGTGGTGTGCACTCTTAGGAAAGGGGTCCTTTATTTGACCTACTTGGTTCTTCCAGAATATATTTATAGAAATTGCTTAAGAAATAAAGAATCATTTTGGCGGCATGATCGAAATCCTTTAATGACGTCATGATATTTTTTCTTTCAGAGCAATTAGTGAATTTTGGATGAGCGATGCTATCCTAGGCAACTGAGCTGGTAGTAACAATATGGCGGGGGGGGGGGGGCTGATTATGCATGCATGGTACATAAACGTAGCTACATGATAGACATCTGCTAAACATATGCAATGCATATGTGACGAAAGCATTTTTTTTTATAGGTTGTTTATATGAAGGAGGTGACTATATTAGTATTGTTTAAAATGCTATCATTTGTTTTGAAACATACCGCGTACTGCACGTTACAGTGGCTATGTTTGCATGCATTGCTAGTCTTCGTTACATTACATGCAGTGATATATATCACATTGTATAAACTCCATGTTCGGTTCCTTTCCATGAAACAGCGTGATTATGCACTCTGGCATTATCACTGTGCTGTATTTTATATGCACGAAATATCGAGGGCATAATATGTCAAAAACTCAATCGCACTCAATTAGGGTAGGAATCACACTCCTCCTTGAGTTAAAATTATAGCGCTTGAAATTTCGCCAAAAGATTTATTCACGCTCTGCGACGTAAATTGGTCACACATATTAATATTTTATTGATGACTGACTATATTTGCACACGCGTATTTGATTTCAAAGAAATGCAGAAGATTTTAGCGCGATGCTTTTAGTGTACACTGTTAATTCACTTTCTACATATCATGTGCATTGCATACAAAGGAATAAATATCGCAGTAATAACGCATCAGTCACAAATATTCACAAGTACATGATCATGATAAACATGATGATGCTGATGATGATGATTATGATGACAATGACGTTATTGATATTGATAACGACGATGATGATACTGATGATGATAATGATGATAGTGCTAGGCTAATTATGATGGCAAAAATGTGTATGATGATGATAATGAAGTGATAGTAATAATCATGATTACGGCAAACGAGTGTAATGGTTAAAGATGATGACGGAAATATGATGAATGAGGATAATGATGATGATGATGATGATGATGAAAGCAATGATGATGATCATAATAATGATGAGGAGGAAGATAATGATATTTATGTAGGCCATGCAGATTGCTCAAACAGTACAGACCCGCTATCCATATATTACGCCCACTGGCCTCTGTGCTTAAATCAAACATCATGAATTTCATGGAAAAATCATTATGTCTTTCTTGACTGACTGCAGTCAGCTACATTTTATGGTTCGCTGCGGACATTTTTGTCTTCGTCGACCGCAATATCTTCACTTATCTTGTTCAATGACAAATAAATTAAGACAAAAACGAAGGAGAGTCTCCCCCATCGCAGATCAATCCTTCACCAAATGAACGAGTGTATATTTAGAAAACATGACGATGACACTGTCAGCTAAAGGCACATTGCTTCAATGCATTATCAATTCATAACGTCGAACACGATGAATACAGATAAGGTGTAATGTAAAAATGTGTTATGTATGTGCTAAAACTTATTGAAAGAAAGTTTAAAGGCTAGTGTGTGAGCGGCTGAGTCGACGTGTGTACTTAACACCGTGGAAATGTAAAAGCTAAGACGTCTCTTTTCCTAATCCAGTTAGTGACATTAACATAACGTAGCCACATTAGCATAATCGTACTTGTGTAGTATGTTTGCTGTATCCATCTACTGTAGATGTCCCTTCGTGTAGTCAACATCTTGTCATCTGTCTCTGCAGTTATAGAACACTCTATGATGTTAATTAAGTAATCTAACATTTCAATTACAGGTTGACCTTTAGGCCTATTTCGTTTACGTTTGTCATTTATCTATATTGCAAATTCATTATTCATTCACTCGTTCAATGCAACTTTGTTTCAATTTCATTTTGACATAATATAATAATACATAATGGAGTATGGGTATCAATGGACGAGATTGAGACATGACAACAACATCAACAAAAACAAGAACCAACAAAGATCTTGTTTACCTCTGCCGACTTTTTGAAAAGATGAGGCCTAAAAGTTTTGTGTTTGTTCACGGGAAATCATTTTGTTTATGATAAAAAGGATTAGGCCACAAAAAATTTTCTGCCTTCATGCCTTCATTTTACAAGCAAACTCTTGTAGACAGTAACTTATCGGAGGCTATTACAAGGAAAGTGGTTGTGATCAATGGTGTCTAAGATGGTTCATGACTAAAATTATTCCATTACATTAATGGACATGGCGTAGATCGCAGAAGGGTGGGGGATTTCTTCCCAACATTTGACCAGGAGAATGGTCCATATCATCACACATCCCGGATCATGATACCGTCTACAGATGCTTGAATGATGGAAAGTACATTTTAACCTTCACCTTAACAAGTTTCCTTTAAAATGCAGGTGTGTGTTATAAATTACCGCATAATCTATACCTGCCTATGTAGGGGGTTATTGCCATCCCCGAACCACCCTGATTTATTTCTTGCGCCCTCCTCCCGTTGAATAAATTACCAAGTGATGTATTCAAATACCGTTCCTTTAAACTTAATCAAACCCCCCACTGATGCGGACCAAAGAACCTTTCACGATCAATTAGTTTCTGAATCATATTAGTAAATAGCATGACTTTTACATTAAGCCTAATTATCGCATCGTCTACACCCCGAGTGCACAGTCTGCAATCACTCTTAAAACAGTGAATCGCACAAGATCAGTGACTTTATTGACCATCGATATGACGTCATTTTCGTGAGAAATTCTTTAATCTCTGGTCAGTCTCCATGGTAACAGGTACTGCATTTTAAATCGATTACCTGCTGATTAAGGTCCTTAGGATAATATAGTCTGGACTGAGCGATATTACGCAACATGCCTAACGTTGGACTGTGTTTATCTATCCCAATCCTTCCTACAAACTAAGGTCATTCATTCACCGTGAAAGAGCCAAGATCTAGATTTTACATATATATCAGATAAGCCTGGCTTAATATTTGGGAATTATATCTGAAAAAATAAATATACTTCATTCTGTGCTGCGTATAAGAAATTCAGGCTAAAGTTTATGTGTTCATATGGGAGAATTTTGCATCTGAACAATTACTGGCACTCTGGCATTCCCAAGCCAGCTCGCATGTCTTCTAATGGGCTCTGAATTCAACGTTTAGTTGTCTATGGTGATGTTATAAGCCTATTGCTGCCTTTCCTATAGCGTTACAGTATATGGATGCTCTTGTGCGCTTTCAGTTCAGCGCGGCTGATGAATGAGCTGTTTTGAATTCAAAATAAAATTCCCTGACTGTATAAATATAGCAATACCGATAATTGCCTCTGAAATTTACCCCTTAAAACAGTCTTCCTGGACCTTCTGAGACTTTAAGGCCCAGGGGTTAAGGGGGCCTTCGCCCCTCTGGAATCCCATCGGGGCTCTGTCTCTAGACACCGCTAGGGGTTGGGGCCGCTGGAGCCCACTTGTTATGGACTTCGGGCTTCGTGTTTGCAGTGCACACATAGTTTACATAGTTTCTTAGTTTCCAATTATTCATTCACCCCCCCCCCCCCTTGATGAAAGAGTTGAAAGAAATCTCCCTGGACAAACCTTACAGTATACTTGAAGTAGTAATCAAAACCTTAAAGTAATATTTTAGGTTTCTGGATGCAGCAGTTGAGGAGACGTGCGTCAAAATTGGAAATACATACACGAACATATCTTTATCTTGAAAGGAAACCAGTTGTCATTGTCAACGGCATGAGCGTCAATCCTGGTGGTAGGGGACGAGGGGACACGTTTCCCCACATTTCGATAGGTGGGGACATAATATCCAATGTCCACCCCCTCCCCCCAAAAAAAAAATCGTGAAAGAGAAATGTTATGGCTCACTTTTTGAATGGTAGGGAGACATTGTAACAAATATCGCCCACAGTTTTTACGAGTGACTGATGTATTTGCTAGGCTGATAAATCTTCATAAGGAAATTGTGGGTGATAATTTAGGTGTTTATATATCAAGGTTATACTCCTCTACACATCCCAAATGGCAACATTTTCCGCGCAGTGTTCTCTTAGTCATGTTATGTAAATGGACAAAAGAAGGTAATGGATTGACTCTTTCCCCATAATTACACCAATAAAATTTCAAATTACCTCCCCCCCCCAAAAAGAGACCTGAGGTCAAATATCTGTTAATGATCGTGTATTTGAATGAACTGTCGATATACATTCAGGGCGCGCCCCGGGGAGGTCCCCTTCAAAAAACAACAACTTCAACAACAACTCAGAGCCACGATAGTCGGAAAATCTGAAACTCCCAGTTAGAATTTTTCATATCTCAGTCTAGCACAGTTTATGTAAGAAGATTACAAATATTATACCATATTGTGAGGTTACCCGGTAGGTGAAAATTTCTCCATAAATCTGAAATTTCATTTGAATTTCTCATATTTCAATCTAGGAGTGAGGATAGTCAGAAAGTCTGACATACCAGTTGGAATTTTTCGTATCTCAATCTAGCACATTTTATGACTTCAAAAGAAGCCAAGTATTATACTAGATTGCATCTAAGTTGAGGTAGTAGGAGAAAAATTTCTCAAAAGGAAGTGAGGACACCCCGTCCCTTACAACCATCTCGCAGATGTAGACCAACTTTCACTCGTCTCATGCTTCCCCATCTATCAAAATACTATTGTATGGCATCTTTTTCAATGTGGCTATCATTTTTAAAAGTTATCGGTACAAGAACGAGTTCTACTTTGTCATGCAATGATCGACGGTGGTAGCAAATTAGTAAATGTAATGAGAGTAAAAATTATTGGAATACCTATTCTGAAACCATAATTTCTCTGGGAAAAATGACTGCAATAGATGCAAAATATTGCACCAGATTAAAGGATAATGGTCTCATATGCTGGTTGGAAATTATTCAAAAAGAGAAAAGTGTTATCGTTAGAAAATAAAAGCAATGAACTTATCAGAAAACTACGGTAGCACAAAATATTCTAGATCAGGGCAATATAAATTAGTACTTTTTTCTCATAAGTGATTTTTTTCTCATCAATTGAGAAAGTGCAGATCTGGGAGCCCTATGTCAAGGCTACGTAAATGAAGTCCAGAAGACCCAGAGAGTGCCATTTCCGACCATCTGGAGGGTTGCAAGACCCAAATTTTCTGCTACGCTCCGCTCCAACCGATGCTGGCGCTCCGCTTAGATAGTCCTGCCCACAGTGCCCGCAATAGGCCTTTGCCCTCAGGTCAGGTCCCCAACCCTGCTGACAAACCCTGGATAGGCGCTTCATATGTGATATCGATGACGTATAAGCAAAATATTAAAAAAATCATTAGACCCTGGCGGTGCTATGGTAATGTCTGTTTACATTTTGTTCACATTCATCCTCTTCCTAACCGACGAAACTTCTTTGTCTTTTTGAGTTTTCGCTGAGGGCTTGTAACCATTCTCCATGAGACATTGCAGCTCTCCGCTTAGATAGCAATCCCCCTCATTAATAAGTAACAAACAAATTCAGGCAAAAATCTCTCCCCTCCCCCCCCCCAAAAAAAAAGTCTAGGAGTCCTTACGCCTATGTGCTCAGCTCAAAATATTTGCAAAGTATTCAAAGCAAATGAAAGAGGATGCGTAATTCATTATGATTCTTGTACTTCACCTCTACACCCATCAAATATGTATTTACCATACCATTTTTCATAGATTGATTTCAGTTTTTTTTTTATTGCATTTAGGAATTGCAGACATGATATCTCTATTTCAAGGCTGGGTATATGCAGCTAAGGACGGCTCTAAAATGCCATCTTTGGCTGTCTGGAAGGTTTTAATAGCCCAAAATTTTCTTATACGCCCAACGCCAACCGATGGTGACGCTCCGCTTAGACAGTCATGTCACACATGCCCTTGGATCTGCCTCCGTCCCCGGCTAAAACCCTCTGGATACCAGCCCCGAATTGTCCTTTTATAGACTTTCACAAAATGTGCCTTCAGTCACTAGATCCTGGTGGCCCCCACCTGTCAACCATCAAAATTATCATTTGTCTTAAAATGTGCAACGTCTGACCGGTTGTGCTCTTTCACAGCCATTCTAAGACACAGAATTCTTCATTGAAATGCTCACAAGTCTGCAAGCACCTCAGAGCTTCCTTGGTTTTTCTTTTGCCACGTTAAGGGACGTTACCACGACCCCAGGGGAAAAACCTACAGGACCTGACCAATATACCCAAAGCCATCAAAAAGTGCTGTGCGTAGACCCCTGCTGGAGCAACTTAAATCATTCAAACTTGTCACTTAGTCAAACACGTACGGCACCCCCCCCCCCACATTTCAATTTGGATTGACGCCCCCTGTTCAATGGTAAGTATGCCCTACAATGCATGGTAAATTGACCTCATTACAACAGTCCTGCAAGCCTTATTCTCTTCTCAATTTTACATAACTGCATATAGATTGCCATTAATACCGCCCTCCCCCTGCTATGATATAAAATACAGCTCAAGAAAACAGGCATTTGATGTCTTACTGACCATGCTATCGTTTGTAACTCGATTGGGATGGAGTCACCATGAATAGATGAGGTCATAAAGATGACTTAAGTGGCATTGGTCGGTAACAAGGTATACGACAAGTTTCTTTTGTTTAAGAGTGGGTAGTAAAAACAAGACTTTTAGCAGCTTCAATTCAGCATGCTGGGTCGGTCTCGGTTCATCTCAGTTTCTTCATAATGCATTGCAATTATTATTTAATTTAATTTAATGAGGGTTACAGTAACTCGAGGAAGTGGGACTTGCGATGATAACAATGAAAAAAGTTAATCATGATTGATTTAAAGAAACACAGAAGTCAGAGGGTAGATCCAGCTAGTGAATTACAAATCTATCTTTTAAACTCAGATTAAAGAGGTGTTAGTATTTCCCAATGAAAGTAAAAATTGTAGTTCACATGGATTTCTGCTTATAGTTTTTTTACTACATAGAACCAAGGTCTGGCGCACCTCGAGAGAATAGAAAGTTGAAAAATCTGTGCATGCGATTAATGTAGATAAAATCTTGGTCCTAAAGGTCGCACAGAATGAGTTTTATGAAAGGTACGTGGCGTACTTTATAGGGTAAAAAATATGTAATCGTATCGTGCAATTTTTCTCCCGTATATGTATTTAGTTTACCGGATACATTGTCACTCCAACTTCTAACAGCTTGATGTATAGCGTTTTGAACTCCTAGAATATAGTCAGATACCATCCGCTGCCATAGAAACAACACTAGTGCAAAAGACCATGCCCGATTTTTCATATATACATTTCATTCCTTTCAAAGTTGAATAAATCACAAACTCGTTGCTAAAAGTGTCCATTAAGTGTAAACATATGCCAAAAAAAAAAAAATGAAAAGAAAAGGAAAACACATTGAAATGGGAATTGTCATGGAGACACCGAGGCATGCTGTATTGAGAGGGCAGTATTATTTAGGCTAATTGACTTATCAGTGCCTAACATATTTCTCCCATGGTTTCTGTGATTCAATTATTCGAATGGCTGTTTTTACCTCTGATGGTTCAACCATTTTCTGTTCTAAAGCTTTAAAACAAACGTGTTTACGTGAAGACAGTTAAATGGCAGCCTGTTCGTGGTCTGCGTTTTAAGCTTTGACGAGGCGCAGACTGAGATTTTTTTTTTTTCATCACTCTAATGGTTTTTGTCAATAAAAGAGTACATCTATGGTTGTGAGTGTTGTCGAGGTTCGTTTCTCACCATTTCACATGCGCGTAAAAGGTAAATAAATATTTGTTATATAATTGAGTGTGGGTAAAAGTAGTAATATATTTACGACAGTTGTGAATGCTATATGTGATTTGAATACCACATCTCTGTCTCGGTATGGTGCGCGTAATTTAACACATTTTTGATGTGACAGTTATGAATATTATATGATTTGAATGATAGGCCATATACCTATATAATATTATGGCTCTTGGTAGTACAAACATTTGTTTGTGATAGTAGAGTTGGTTTCGTGTGATTTGCCTGACATAGTTTCGAAGATACTCTATAAGTGTGGGATATTCAAACATTTTTCTGTGGTCGTAGTAAAATAGCAAATTTGATTCGTTTGAATTCCACTCATCTGTTATACTACTGGTGCATAGGAGTATCTCAAAACACTTGTTGTGACAGTATTGAATATGGTATGATCTGAATCAAATACTTCTGCAATACAATCAGTTAGTGTAATTTCAAACATTTTGTGGCTGTTGTTCTTGTTGAGACAGCGGGGAATACCGTGTGATTTGAGCGTCAAATACCTCTGTAATAATATGTGTGTGGGTCATCTAAAGATTTGTTTGTGACAGTAGTAAAAAGAGCGTGATATGAATTCAACCCCCGCTTATTATACTCTGAGAGGGTGTATTTCAAAATTCAAATTTTCAAAATTAAAAAGTTGTTGTGACTAGTATTGAATATTGCATCATTTGAATGACATACTTATGTAATACTATCAGTGTGTGTAATTTCTAACACATTTTGTGATAGTGGGGCATATTGTAATGAGTGACGGGTACATCTGTATAAATATGTTCGTGGGTCATCTATAGATTTGTCTGAGGCAGTATTAAAGTCTGTGTGATTTGAATTCAAGTCCCCCTTATTACAACATGAATGTGGGTAACTTCAAAACAAGATGTTGTGACAGGACGGTAATCAGTACGTTATCTGGATACTTGTGGGGTTTGCTTTGACACAGGAAGAGAAACTTAGCAGAACCATGACACCGTATCCTATAGGAGATTTTGCTGACATCAGGATATTAGCTTTCTTCCATTCTAAATTTAAACAAAAGGAAATAAGACAATGAAAAATCCCGTGACCAATCATACCATTTTAAAGATGTTAATGAGTAGCATGCAATGGATCACGCAGTAAAAAAAAAGAAAGAAAACTTAGAATCATCAACTAGTAGAAGAGGAGAATGGGCACAGCGATATAAGGTAAGAATAGAGGACGGTAAAACATTGACTTTACATACTTACACAATCGTCACACTCTGTAGGTGATAGTTCACACTTATACAAACCGGTTCAGAGAGGATATTCGCTGGAATGTTTGAATTCGATTTGCTGGTAGTGTCTATAATATGCTGTAGTTTCGTCTGCATGGTGACAGCGGTGGGAATTTCGAGGAGAGCGGGAGGATGTCAGTTCTGACTGGTGTCATATGGAAACTTCTATAGATAATTTTCAACTTCCTGTTAATAGGAAAAGTCACCTGCTAATGAGAAAGAGTTCTCAGATGGAAGATGGTGTGTGATTGGTCGATTGAAAGAATGGCGTAAAAGCACTAGCCTGACAAATAAAAAGGGCGAAGATGACAAATATGTTTACTGTAAATATGGTTAATATACGTTTTTAGTTACTGTTTGTTACCTTACAAGAATGCAAGGTAGGAAATGACCTTTAAGAAAATGACGTCTCATGGAAAATTGATGTCTCTTGGAAGGAACGTGCGTGTGAAATATGTGCTGACGTAAGTTGCATGAATGTAATAGAGATGGACTATACACATCAAGAAGTCAATAACAATTTTCAAAAATGTGATCGTATGGCGTACATTTTTTTTATTTTTTATTTGAAATGTTTTGTGATTGAACCCACATAAAAAAGGTAAGAATCAACTTCGGGTGACTGTAACACCCACAAACTAGGTCACGAAAAATGAAAAAGGACAACAAAATAAGAATAATTAACAATAATAGTAATATAATGTTTACGATGATGATATAGTTGCTATCTTGAGGTTAATAAACATAAATATAAGCCATGGATAGTGTGAAACCTGAAAATGTGGTTCAAAATAAAATTAATACATATTTCCAACAATTGAATCTAATTCAGTTTCCTAGATATCATGAGGCGGTAAGAGTGGGTATTTACTACCCGAACCCCCACCCCTGAAAAGGGGGCAATAGAAATACCATGCTATCTTTTAGAAGAAGAAGAAGCGGCATGTGAAAGTTAAAGCCATGTCAGTAAATATTGTCCTTTTATTTAGCCGTTTACCTCAAAAGCAAGTTTTCAGATTGTTGCGTCGGCAATGCATATTACACACTGTAGGATATATTACAGGCTGAAGTTATTTTTTTAAACTTGACGCGTTATGGGCAGTGACAACTGAAGTTCTTAAACATGTATGGTTGTATGTGATTAATTACTAGTAATTAATTATTGTAGATCAAAACCAGGTTGTCATTCATTCATGGACGGCATAATTCCTACCATCTATTATGTCAGTTTACACCGGTTACCGTATGCTCGCAATGACACAAAATGTCAGCGCCTGAACGTTTACGTATGAACGCTTATAGAGGGAAAACATACAACAGAATCGGATTTTTTTGCCACCTGATATGAAATAACAAAGTCAGCGACGTCATGACTTCTCGATAAACATAATTCTGCTGCAAAAAAATTGTTTGGTTTTGGGGGAGCAGCAAAAGGTATTATGTGCATAATTGTCAGTTAGCATATCAATGAAAGAAACGACTTGAAAACAACAGCAGCAACCAAGATGTAAATATTTGTTAACTCAGACTATTTTTCACACTACTCTTTGCTACTTTCATTCTTGATAAATTGATAAAATAAATTCTTGCGAAAAGACGTTACATATTGCGTCATACGTTCCTCAGATCATGTCCAAATATAAAACAAAAGAAGATAAGAGAAATATATTTTCAACTTGAAAGTTCTTTGTATTATTATTTGTTTTTTTTTTTTAAATGAGGGCAACTTCCCCCGTGTCCATCGAGATTTAAAATGCAATATGTATAACAAACATCACCGTACGTAGCCTACATAAGTTATCAAACAGTAACACTAATCGTGTGAGAGGAGGACTTTGTATACCATACATGGTTCATCAATGTATCTACACGAAGAAATAAGATGTAGGAATGTTGTGTTTGGTCAAAAAAAAAAAAAGAGGAAAAATCTCAAGTTTCTTACTTGATTTCACATGGTTTGATTTTTCATGTCAATTATTTCCTTTCTCAGGATCCTTCTTTTGTAGAAGTATTCAACTTTCTTAGATTTTTTTTTTTGGCGTCATTAACTCGAGGGTAAAAATAGTGTGAACAAGCCGATTAACAGCATTTGCTAATCGATGTTAGAATCCGAGTAGCAGTCAACGAGTTTGAATTAGCAGATTTTAAACGGCAGTGAGGGACCAGAGTACGGAAGGCCAGAAACTATCTACCCCCAATTATCGCGAACCATGTATGAAACGCAACTGATTGGTGACATAATCGTGTAAGGCCAACCCGATTATTTCGTGAGCCGAAATATTCACTTTCATCTAATTACCTATTTTGTTCTCATTTCCTTTGAAAAGTTTTCTTCATGTTGCCATCGTTGTAGTTTATAAGGATTCTTGAATGATTTCGACAATATAAGGTAAAATTGTAACATCAAACACCATTTGTGTAGTCAGAGGAGGGAGGGGGAGGGGTGGAGGGGGTTGCTAGTGCATTTGAGTAGCACCTCTCTCGATGTGGACGAAAATGTGTTTAAAATTCGATCATCGGTGGATCATCCCAGTACTAAACATTTCATTCGTGCTTTTGGGGATCGTGATTTTCTGTGGATTGCCAGCACACGTGCGACGGGATTGGTCGAGCACGCGGAATATGTACACACTCCGTAAGGTAGTGTAACCATGAAATAGAGGGTGCACGTCACTTTTTAGGCAACCGAATTAACTTGTCAGATGCTAAGAATGCAAAAGATACTTCGGATGACAGTATCAGCTTTTCATGATCAAAATGATGTAAAAGTGTGTTACGCATGCGCGTTGCCCTTTGTTGATAAATTATATAAGGAAGATATCAAATCTTCAAATCCAATTTGACTCTTTTTTTTCTCACCAAACTGACTTCCCAGGTAACGTTCCAACATGGGCCGCTATAGGAGAATCCATATGGGGCCCTAGGTGATTTTGCACCAACGATTCATAAGGGGATTATATGGGCCAGCCTAGGTAACCATATGACCCATAAAAGATAGTTATGGTGTCCATATGGAAATGGGACGTGGACGCCAGAACTACCCCATATGGGTCATATTTGTTACATGGACTAATCTACATGGACCCCTTATGAATCTTGGGTGCAAAGTCGTATGGGCCTCATATGTTATATGGGACTCATAAAGGGCCCATGTTGGAATGTTACCTGCGTCAGTGTTGTTGTTGTGTATCTTTCTTACTGTGCGGGTGGTTCAGGCTGGCCCATGATTACAAACTTGAAAATGCCTACGTATTGTAATGTATCGATCTTGTAAAATGACTGTCCATGATCGACTCCCCCCCCCCCCCCCTCACTCCGAGCACTCCTCTTTCTCGTTTCTCGTCAGTGTTCTCATGACTAATGTTTCAATTGTGATAGGCCGACGATGTGCAACTATCTCGTTAATGGTCCTGAGAACTGAGGTCGAACGTGACACATGTTTTGGAAATGTGATCTACGTGTGTATTGTCTGCGTACCCACAAATCTTCAGCCGACATTTATCTCGGGGCACATCGACATTTTCAAATTTTATAAGTTCAATTGCGAGAAAACATTAACAAAACAAGTGTCGATAAAATCAGTAACGATATACAAAACATTAAAAATGGGGGGTTGGGGGAACTGCTTAGACATTCTGATGTCAAGGAAAAGCCATTTTTGTATCTAATGTGGCATAGATACAACTTTCTGTATTTTCTGAAATGTGGAAACTCCTGAGTAAAGAGGATTACGCTTTAGATGGGATCGGTTCCCTGGTCTGGCAAGGGTAGTACATGTTGTGTTTAATAACTGGATTATCCAATTAGCATGTTTGGATGTTGGCCAACTATCGCTAGGTTCCTCTATCATTACATGGGAGAAATATAATGTAAATTTCGACTTTGGCTTCTATCATAAACTGATCTCCACTTTAAAATTCTTCTCAAATTCTTCTCTGCCATGCCGCGCTCTCAGGAGGACTCTGAAGTTCCGAAATGTTAAAAAGTGAATAGCGCCCTCAATTTATAACTACAGTCTTCGGAATGTGGCTGAAAATTCTGCCTCCTTACATAGAAGTATCTCTTTCAAAGAATTTCATTCTATATACTTTGTTTTAATCTTCATCAAAATGAGACAAGAATATTATGATTACCAGAAAGTGTCGACTTCGCCGGCAGAAATTTTGGCTAGAAACTTCCTTAGCCAACAGAAAAACAGTTTCAAATTTAAAGTTTTGCTTCTAGGTTGTGGGACACACAATTTGAATTTAAATCACACTTTACTTTCAACTTGGGGAATTGGTTCCCAATTTTCTCTGTTTTGACAGTTTCTGGTTATCATCTGAGTAAGAGAAGCTTACATTCCGTTTGGAGAAGAAAACTGTGCACAATTGTCTCCAAATTTGACAGATCACTTGTATTTAAAGTGTCATAAAGAGCAGATATCAAATAATGATAAATTTGTGAGCGCTTAGAATGATGCAACCACATGGCAATGATTATAATTAACATGATTGGTCCAGTTTCCCTGCCAATAGGTATGAAAAATGTCAAACATTTTAAATGCTTGACTTTAGCTTGGTTTGTAGTGACTTTGCGCATATGAGTTCGTATTTACTGAAAAGTGTCTAATCACGAATTTCCGAAACCAAACTGGATCGTTAATTATTTAGTCATTAATGTGACACACAGGGAACCTCTTAGTTTGACCGTTTGTCACTAGTCTGTGAAGGAAACTTATCAGATGTAAAGGACGAAAGTTAAGTGAATTCCACGACCCAACTCAATGACTCCCTTTAAGTGTTTTCGTGCTTGCGTTACGTACTTGAAAGTCCTAAGACGTTTAAGCCTGGTCTTAAGTATTTTGTTGCCTTGTCTCCTGACGTAGTAACTGGATGTATAGTTCGTCGGATGCAGACCTGCTTAACCACTCTGATTCAAAGGACTTTGTGCGAAAGTATCGCGTCATCATTTTGTCTCGAGATACTGACCCATGGTAACTTAAAGAGGGGGGGGGGGGCGATATCTATGCGTTCTGCGAAGCGCTTCATTTAGTATATATCATATATATCATATCACATCAATATCTGACTTCAGTTCAGAACGAGAAGGAGGCCTCTACGTAAACACTTTGAGTGACGAACTGTCCTACTTATTATAGAATGGAAGACACTGTGTTCAGAGAGAAACACCCAGGTCTCGCAAAAGTAAATTTTTTAAGTGCTACAACAAATTTACCAACATTTTAGAATTTCAAATCGATCTCAAATAACCATTAATATAAAGTTAAGGAGAAAAAGCAAATAGTGTCATTGGGTCAAAATCTCACTAAGTCAACAGTCAAATAGCCAATTCACGAAAAGAGGTGTTATTGTTAAACTGAGAAAGTTGAACGAATATTGTCCAGTTTAATAGATGACTGAGCGTATTACGGTGGTTCCTTCCCACATTGTGGTTGTAGAGGTTCTTGACGTGACGTCATTGAGTTTCAGTTCAATGAAATCAGAAGCTTCAGTATTGGTTATACTCTGTGTGACGACATGTTGGACGCCTGAGAGGGTCCGTTGTGGCTCCGGAACACATGCAGGCACTGCGGGTCACCTGCGTGCTAGTTACCTGTCACGTGCTTTTGACGTGCCTGCAATGCGTGAGACTTTCAAGCCAGTACCAACACCGTTCCTTGGCAACAAAGTGCCTGCTCCATACCCGCATCTGACACGGACTGGCCCGAAATTGAAACAGTTCCACGACCAATTTACTGTTTTCAAGCGGGTTACCTGCTTGTGACCTGCGGCCGCTATGAAAGGCCTCCTTCGGGTTTTCTATGAGATCCCTTACGGGCGAACTCACGCAGTTTACTCGGAGCAAGTTTTGAGCAAGTTCAAAACTTGACTACCGGCAACTCGAACTTCTGTGCCCACCTGCGCACTAAAATATTACGCCAGCAATAAAGATTTTCAACTCCATTGGTTGATTCTTGTGGTCATGTTGAGGAAGGGGGACTGATGCATCCGACGTAATGGAGGGCGCGGTACACAACCGTGCGCGAAATGTATAGAAACCCTGCACAACACACTACAAAATTTAAGTTTTTTTCGTATTGATGGTTTTTGTCTGTCTATATCGTCTCCAGTCAATCAACAATCAGTAAATAAAAAGTATTAGTTAAATTATCGCAAGGAAGGATATCAAGTAACCTTCACATATTTCCGAAAATTGTTCCCCCCCCCAAAAAAAAAAACTTAACAATTTATAGGTTCTGAAGTATGGGATGCATAATAAAACACTTTATATCAGTGAAAATAAAAGAGCACAGGATATCAGATGTAAACAGCTTCAAAATACCACTCCAGCCTAAGCCGCTGTCCTCCCACACTGTAGTCACAATAAAGACACGTACAGTAAGACCTGCAGTGAGATATGTGCATGGAGCGACGCAGTCACTCGGGTTGTATTAACACACACTACTGCAGACTAACACGTCGATGATTGGCAAATGTCACTCAATCATTTCACCCATGAATTGGCATTGATGCTTGCAATAAACTCCACTGCTAGCCAATCTCACATCTACTGACATATAGTTACGGCATACAAGATGTTTACACTGCGACAGTGAATGGTAACACTTACGTCGCAATCTCTTCTTCATAAAAAAAAAAAAAAAATACATTGTGGAAGTTTGGTTTGCAGCCTCATCCACCGGAAGATGGCGCTACTCCAGTTAGTCTAAGACGTACAATAAAATAGTGCCCACCAAGATAATTTGTGAAATCGTGCTTTCTCGTGGGGTAAGTCTTACAAGTTTATTCAGTGCCCATGATGAAAGCTATTTTGCTTATCAATACCAACAACAATTAAGGGAGTTTCGAGATGGGTAAACAAAAGGTGGTGCATTTTGTAGGCCTGGTTTAGTTCACAGATCATGCGAAGATTTCCACGAATAGCCAATGCTATAGTTTAACTTACATAACAAATGCGGTACTTCAGAATGTTAATTAGTACCTATGTGAATAGATCAAAAGGACGTTTATGCATCTTGACCTCGGCTTTCTCGAAAGCGTCAACAAGCAGTGCAAACTACAGATACTACACAGGCCAGATAATTAGTCCTTAAACTTCGCAAGTGACAAATTAGTGTAACAACACCATTGCCGCATAAACCCTGTTATGTTGTTGTTTGCATGACGAAATGAAGACCGTGTCACGTGCAGAACCCTTCTCTGAATTTCAAAAGTATGTAACTTGGATAGGAGACAATGAATGTCTCCGAGTGAAACGTTGGGAAGTTGTTTGTCAAACACTGCTGCTTCATCTTCGATAAGTATATTCCCAGGGTTTGCTTCTTCTTTAAAAGGGGTCCCGGGAGATCCCATTCACTTTCAGTGGGAATCAACGTGGAATTCTTGGGAAATTCAATGGGAAAGTTTGTGGCACAGTTTGACTGTCCAATCTACGTCAGTGGTGTCCCATACATTCCCTTTGGTGTACCCATTCATTTCCATTCCCATATGGATGGATGGGGAACTGGGGGTATCGAAAGGCAAGGGCCGGGAAGCCAAAGGATTCAAAGATGGCTTGCTGTATCTTACTTGTATTTCTGCGTGTATCTCCTTTTCAATTACTCACCAGTTTTCTGTGCAAACTACGTCCTCCCCCGTTATTGCTATTTGCAGAGATATAACAGAAAAAGAGCGATGAAGGCTTGACAACCGTAGAATGTTTACGGTCATGTTATTTTATTCGAACAATTCCATTAATGTCACATGGCAGTTTACATTATTTTGCTCACTATGTATAAAACTGTAACAAGGTTTATTAGGCAGTTTTTTTTTCCCAGCACATATCCTACATTAGCGATTTGCATAGGTCTGCTGCTGTCGGCGCGGTAGTGTATATACCTTCTCTTCGAGGCAGTATCTAGCGATTCAGTCGAGTAACAATGATACCCATGAGATGGAAAGGCCGTTCGTATCAATAAATTAAAATTTATCTCAAAGAAAAGAAAGGGAAAAAAGCGGGTGAAGTGAGCTAAAAGGAGGAAATTTACAACACGTCAAAGAAAATCTCAGAAGTGCTTTTTAGAGTCCCCAAACCATCATCGAAGTTTTCAAGTTGTTGATGTTAAGATGTAAAGCATCGACAGAGAACAGGATTTCTAGGTAGAATTGTTTTTGGCTCTCTTTTTTTTTTTGTTGACATGATTTTTAACTCTCAAGTTCGTGTGTTTAGAAAAGTATGTATAGCTAACCCTTAAAAAGTCGTAAATCAGTTCAAGGAATATCCAAAATATACACTGATTCAAATTGAATTAATAAATTTTAATTTTCAGTGAGAATTTTTCAGTGAGTTTCCTATTCTCCGCAGACATGTTTCCAGCTATCTAGACTGAGGTAATTTTGGTGGTCTCTAATGGGTGCTGTCGTTTGTCGCTCGTCCTCGTACCCCGTAGAACCCTCCCGTACCGACGGTATCCATCCAGCGGATAAACCACTCGACGCTCCTAGCGACAGACCGGAACAGATACAGCGTAACAAAAATCAAGAGAACTTACAGGGAAAGATATCTCCAAAAGTAGAACAAATCATACCAATCAAGGAAACTGGGGAGGAGAATCACGACCAGAAGAGGATCGCAAAACATTCTGAAAAGATCACGAAAGTGGATCATCAAAACACTTCTGGACCATCTGAAACACTCGAGCAGGAATCCGTGACCGAGCGACCGCAAGTCATGTCGGAGGAACAGGCTGATAATTTTTCTGGCGTATCTCCGGTCGAATTAGCGGAGGCGCTCTCCCGGATACCGAGGAAGTCTCGAAGTCGACTGCGGTCCACGCCAGGTAGGATCGAAAGCGTCCGCTGTTGGCAGGAGAAACGGCAAGAATGGAGAAAGAGTAAGTATATATATATATATCTATATCCTTCACCAAGAACAGCTATCAAAATGTCTCTCTTTTAGTCACGTGTTTGTTCTCTACAGTGAGAGGTATAGACTGTCCATATTTCAAATGTATATCAATGGTAAGCTCTTTGGTAGGGTCACGTACGGGGTTTACGTGCAACCCTGTGGTTGGCAGATAACATAAAAGTCGTCTGTATGCACGCCCTCCTCAAACGTGGTAGAAGTACAGGCTATTGCAACCATGTGTCGTATATTCACACCGCTTTTCTCTCACTAAGAGGTGAATGTGTCACCTGATGTATTCGTCCATCGTAGGCTGGAAGTCAGTGTCTATACCACAATTAGTCTAGAAGATTTGAAAACCTCATTTTGGAAGATTGTTTTAACTAATTTAGAGCATGTTTTTCTTTGGAATATGTATATCACCTTTAGGTGAATGTCTGTTCAACTTGATAATGTATCCAGGTATTGCCAGAGAGGGACTTGCCAGCTCCACTCCATGCCCATCCCCTATCAACTTAATCTCCCATTCCTGGCACTACTTACACTTGCATTACACAACTGCATGGCATTTTATACATAATTTTCAAACCTTCGTTACTTCCCAGATTTAGGTTTTGCTACAGTGCTTAAAGGTCTGTTGCTGACCTGCATTCGTCACTGGTGCTTCAGTTAGGTGCTTTACGTCGGACGACGTCTTCGTACAAACTAATAGCCTATTGAGGCTCTCCATTGGACATGAAATTTGCAGCAAAGAAGAAAAAACAAACTACCTTTTCCCTTAAAATTGACACTCAGCTTGGGGGAATCTTCATTTTTCATTTTGCTATCTCGCGATCGTACATACGTGTCGTCACATCGTATACGTAGAGCAACACTGCAATTCAAGTCTAATCTGAAAAGAATCTATTAACGGCAAGTCGCCTCGCTTTTAAGATATTGTCCGCGTTTGGAACACTGCTTTGTGCAGCTGCAATTAGCTAAACAAATAGCTGAGCCTCTTTGTAAAGCTTTCACCAGAAAGTGGTTATCATTCTCCGTAGCCTACAGTTCCTACTCTAAGTAAAACACTATAAGCAGAGCTATTACAAAATAAATTTCGACGTGGACGATGGGTAATTCGATGTAATACATTATGTTTATCATCCCGTACGCACTTGCATCAAGTCCATCTCTCTCTTATCTTCTGCCAGAGCTGACTTGGTCACAGGAGCTTCGGCTAGCTATGTATAGATTCGCCATGTGAGTCAGACGAGATCTGTTAAGTTTTTTTCAAGTATGACCACATGAATGGGTTCTTCATAAACATCGAACATTCAGAATAAATACATGTTGGAACACCCCACGGGGGATCTGTTGATGAGGAAACATGCCGACACGGGTGCATAGTGAGGAGCTGGCCTGCTAGCGAGACAACATTTTAAAGCAATAGGTAGCCTTTGTTTACAAGGACTTGCATCGCAGCGTATCCCTGTTTAGACCTAATCCAGAAAAATTGTTAGTACAGGAACAGTCGATGTAATCACTTCATTAATGAAACCAAGTTTCTCATTTATCTGATAACCGTAAAACATTTTTGCGACCGGAATTTCATGTACATTACGAGTTTACGATTTCTAGAGCACATCTGTCCGGAAGGAAAAGCACGGCACCAGAAGGTTTTATCAATGCGGGGTCAATTTTCTGCTCATATCATTACTGTTTGTGTTACGAATGAAGGCCATTGAGAGTTGCTACTCAGACCATGCACTTCATAAGTCAACCATAGCCGTAAATTTCACGCACTGCTATACCTGTGACTATTTGAGATATATTCTATTATTTAACAATGATAGTACTGATAGAGGCAAGACCAGATTCTAGTCAAACTATTTACCTCGACTAAACTCTCAAAAACATGTTGCATCAAGTTTGTTGGCACCAACTAGAAAAACTGCCCTTAAACTCCACTAAACTGAACGAAGTAAATGAACTTCTTTCGCTCAACAGGAGTACCCCCGTTGTATTCTGAGTATCTTTTACTGTTCTTTTTTACTTCTACTTTCCTTTTGTCCATTTCGTGGAACTATTTTTTCCCTTTTGTAAGAACAATATTTTGCATTTCTCTTTTATCTGTATGCGCTAACCTTGCATATGAGGAAAAAATTGTACCGTTGAGACATTCTTAATCGGGGAGCTTGTCGATCTCCCGTATCTGGACCTAGTACAACCTTTACTGAATACGGTATAGGTGCTATCGACCACGAATACCCGACCAATGCAGTATTTTACGAATACCCGACGAACCCAGTGATTGAAAGTTAGTTCTCGCTACATATCTGTACAAAAAAAAATCAGCAAAATTGATTGGTTAATATCCTTCTCTGAATTGTCCTTAGAAATAGTAAATATCTCTTAGACAGATGTGATGAAACACGGTGTCGTCATTATGGTGGCGGTATACAGGTATGTCATAAGGTTCAGTGTCGCTCACAGATGTTGAGTCTTGTGCATTGCACGTATTTTACATATACATGTTTCGTGTCTCTACCCGACTACATTGTGGGTTGATACGTTTGATAATGCAGTGAAAATTAGGGCACAAATCTTACCAAGCAATACGGTTTCATACCTTGTTCATTGCCTTTTTATTGTTTATAGTAGTGTCTCGTGGGTTTGGGGGTTTCGATGAACTTCGCCATACAGATCAATGATCTTTTATTGCTTAGATAATACAGTGGAATTTTAACAAAATTGTCAGGATTGCAAACGAAGTCGCCTGCTTAGTGTGAGATGACGTCACCATTGCATTGACAATCACTCGCGTATATACTTATGCATTGTTTATACAAACCATATATGACACTATAGCTGGAATGCTGTATGCCCATAGTACATTAATTATGACTCTTATTAATGCAGTAAAATCTCTCTCCCTCTCTCTACGCTTCCCGGCCGATGATTTATACCTTACAGCAGTTTCCTATAAAAGCGTTATACGTATTGAAACATGCTTTTTATTACGTACACGCATCATCGGTTTGTAGGTCACTTCACGTGAAAGTTAGTGACAGGAAAACTGCCGCAGTCTAGGCTATCGTTCATTAGGAAATAACTGTCAATCGTGTTATATGTATATGACGGTATCCTATCTATATAGGAGTTGTCAAACTCTATGTTTTCAATAAAAAAAAATATCAAAAGAAAAAAATACTCCTGGGTAAGCTACCAAATCGTAAAAAGTAGATAAAACTACTCCACATGAGATGATCTTTATGAGTGACAGCCACTGACGGGTTATCTCATCGGAAAAAAGAAGAAAATAAGGAAAAAAAATAGTAAAAGGAAGGAATACCACTTATGTATTCAAGGCAAATATTATTTTAGCAATGAATCTTAACTTTGATCAACTGCTAGCGTTAGGAAAGTGTATAGGCCCATTTTAACAAGTGCCATTTTCATGCGGTCGGTCGTAAGTTATTTCCTCTGAAATAGAGCAACTATATGGCTTTTCGAGGCATAACTAAATTGATCACAGATGAAAGATTTAATCAATATTACGAAAGCTCGGTAATTTTCTTTTTCATTCCAAAAGCATGTAACGAACGTATGCAATTTACTTCTGGAAAAAAAAAGAAGAAACTTTAATATTCACTTTCTAAAATCTTATTTCGACGTCACGTTTTATGAGATGAACTTCAAACTTTTTGGGGGGAGTTTGAATTCACGATACTCGGTAGAACATCATGTCGAATTATCCAGAAGTGTCTTTGTCAACACGCGTACATATACGGACTTAGTGACAGCTCGTATACGCTTTTCAGTCGTTTCTCGTACTGCTATACTGAATACAGAAGTTACGTGGTTCTCGTGGCTGCCAGTGACAGAGCAACACAAATCTACCTAGTAGCCCGCCGTTCGCTTAACTTGCTTCAGAAAAAAAACCCTCGCCGGTTTGAGTTTATTTCTGTAATATTATCGATTTTGTTTTCAAAATGAGTATTTCAGACGCAGTTGTTTCACCGTAGGCGTGCATTAGTATTGGAACCGTATTCGGTGTTTACTGCGAGTGTTCTTAAGTCTCCTCTCCTAGCCCTGGAGACTATAAAACTACCCCCCCCCCCCAAATCATGCAGGATTCGAGTGGAGATGGATAATTGCGTTGAACAAGTTTAAGTGTGTTTAATGTCAGTTGCAAGTCAAAGTAAAATGAAATTTATTGTCGCCTATAGCCACTACAAGGGTACGGCAGAAGTATGCAGTGGTTCAAGTACATTGATTTCAAAGACGGCCAAGTACCGATATTCGCATACTCTGTTCACACTAAATGAGAAAAGCTAGGATGAGTCTTGTACTAACAATGTCACAACCCAGTGTGGTCAAACAGCTCACTAAATCCCAACTAAAAGTTGTGAACTGTGAACTGTACATTTGCGATAATCATGGGTATATATATATATATGTGTGTGTGTGTATTCGACACATCAAGAAATACGTTATTTTGCAAGATTTAGCTGATGTGTAAGTGTTTCTAAGAAATTTTTTTTTTTTAAAACTATAACTACGCACGGTGTAATTGCAACACAATCATGCCGTTCTTTTTAATTTAGTTATTGTACTTTAGTGAATCATCTGTTTACTGCAAAAATATTCCTCATGGATTCATGCCAAACCTCGATTGATGAATATCTTATATACCTGCAGGTATACCACACTATTTTTAATGACGTTACGGTAAATACATGCATGTATATTGAGTTACCAAGGCGTGTTTGTTCTCCGCTCGGCGCATATTATATATATAAAACTGGACGGCTATTATATATTATATCGCTTCGAATGTATTTTCCATTTAGTTGGCTCATATTGTCAGAATGGAATATTCAGAAAAGGCACTCGAGGGGAGAACGTATCTTGCTATCTTATGAAGATGGCTCTATGTACTGAAATAAAAGCTGGAAAAAAGGCTGATTCAACCATATTGTATTGGTTTGCCTATAGTAACTTCTACTGAAACGAGTCAAATGTGTACTTAATTCACGTTCTTTCTCTGTTGTTTGATTTTTATTTCTTACCCGGCATGCATTTTAAAGAAAATGATCGTGCAGTGAGGGGTGGTTAGATGTAGGCATGAGTATCTAAGATCTGATGATTTGAGTTGTGCGATATTGCCATTTGTCTATGGTATGACATAACATCTAATGGCAGGGGAAAATATTGGGCATGAACAACACACCGCCTCCATGCAGATCACCGAAAATAGCATTTCCGAGCGGGTTTGAAATGCGCCCGAGAATTCTTCATGTTTGTATATTTTGTTTATTTTCACCACACCACTCCATTTACAAATAAATACGTTTGAAGTAATTTGGCTCATAATATTATGGGGGAGTGGAACGCCCAAGAATGCCCCCCCCCCCCTTGCGGCACCACTGGGTATAGGAGTGTTCTCTTTATCATTTTTATAAAGGGACTGGAATCACGAAATTTCGAATCACTTTTGTTAGGTTGCCTACTGTTCAAGAGAATGTGAAATACTTACAAGATCGTTATCATTTATGGTTTTAGATACGTACTACTCTACCTGCCAATACTGTGGTATACAAATTATTGCTGACACACACACATACACATACACTCACACGCACACACTCACACACACACTGGTAACGTAAATGAATCCACGGTTTTTGTTCTTTCATAGGGACTTTGCAACCTTGCCAAACGCACCAACAACGTTGGAAAAATTTACATCTGAAATCGTCCAAAATATTAGCTTTTCATGCCTTTGGCTGGATGGTTGAAATCTTGGGAAAAATAATTGGCAAAAAAAATGAAACAAAACGAATAAATAACGTCATAATTTGACACAGTCATATGTAGCAGTTGACCCAACTCGTATCTGAATGTTCTGTCACAGTGAACCCATGACCATATAGGCAACGGTTCATTGTCACTATAAAAGAAAATAGTTTGTAGGCCTATACGTATATGTATGCGTGTGTGTATATGACCTATCACAGAGGAAACATATAATGGATACGTCGTTATGCTGCAGTTCGTTCTATGGTGATGTTTACCGCCAAATTTATTGATGATTGTTCTTCAGAAAAGCTTTAAACGTGCCATTGCATGTCATCTGGTCTCTGGCAAATGCGACTGAGGGGCTTGTCAAAGATACGGTCACTTGTCTTCGTAAGTCGAAGAGGCGCCTCTCTGCTTATTTTAGTTCTGCTGTACAAGCAAAGGTAAAATACATAAATATAGTAAGTATTAAGTAATAGCCTTTCGTCGGAAGCAAAAAGTCTTAATAGCTCCTTTTGGAAGTTCCTATTTGTGAAATTGACAAGTTAGACACGTCCAGGAGTATAGGCTAACATTTCCTTTTTGTCTTCGATCGCCCGGAGAAACGGGAGAGAGTGGATGGCAAAAGCTCAGGCTCTGGGGAAAGTTGATGAAACGAAAAATTATGACCCACATGAGGACTTGTGGCAATTACTAGGAAAAGTTTATTATGCTTTGGTCCAATATGGCCGCCACACTACTGGCGTCGCGGACAATATATGGCGAGTTGGGTCGAATAGTCGCAAACATTCTTTTTGTTATGCCTACCGTAGTGGCCATGCATGCCCTGGTAAAGAACAGAAAAGGTCATATTTGGACATAAATGAAAATCTCGTAGACAGTATTTGGTATAATGATGACTATGGATTCAAACATTTCCCTGGATGGGAATAAAGGATGTGCGGCACAGTAGTTTGCTAGAATTGACCAACGCATTGGTGGTGGAGTAATTTATCCAAAGATGAAAAAACAAAACATAGGTAGTATTTCATAAACTATGAAATTATTCTACTTTTCGTGTACTTGGTAAATAGCGTCATGCATTATTAATGCTACACGATCAAAAAATGTTGTCTGTGAAAAACATCTTGTGTAAAATGCAAATTTCCATCCATTTTCTTTTTTAAGAGTTTGCTCTAAGTATCCAGTAGTTTCATTTAGGTTCTATCGTGGTTTGTGCGTGGAAGGATGAAGTTGGTAGGCTAGGTATGATCAGAAATTGCTTTTACCGTTATTAAGAAGGACAGTGTCATTATAATGTAGAAATTGAACTTGTGTTAGTGTGGTTATGTTTTGCTCACCAAACATAGTTATCTGCAAACTAACACTTAATCTGAGGTTGGTTTCAAAGCTAAAATAAGTAATCGATGCCTCCACGGAGATCAAATACCACGTCCTCCTATACGTAAGCCGTCAAGCATGTACGTATGTTATCATGTGTATCCTTATTAGCCCACAACTCTAACGCAGTGAAATTTAGAAAACGAATAAGTGTCACTTCACGGCCTAATTCCCAGTCAATTCTGTCTTTGCACTACACGCAAACACGCACACACACACATATACCCTCACTGACACACACGTGGAGGGCCAAGCCATTGTCTAGTAGCGCACAGTTATCTGTTCAATACTATGTAGAATCTGTACCAAGATAGGCCGCCTTAACATTCCCCTAGCTCTACTAAATGTAACGCTTTTATACCCTCAAAAGTTGTGAAAAGTCTACCTTACGAGTGTATTCAACTGCAAAAACTATAAAACTGCAAAATATTCTACTTCGACTTTGAGTTTTATGTCACACTATCCTACTATTTTCATGATGATTGCCTGTTTGACAGTGAACGTAGTGATCTTTTACCTTGTGACGTAATGAGCACCTCAAAAGCTTGCTATCTTGTTAAAATTGTACATTCTGTGTTTTGGGGACTTTGTAGAAAGTCTGACAGATAGTGCCAAGCACAACCTTTTTGTTTGTTTTTCCTGATGTTTACTTTTTGGCCCACGTGTAATGGTAACATTGTTTTACTTGTCGGTGATACGCATGGTAGTTTTATCCACTTGTGTTTCTTAGAGGAAAGAAAATCACGTAAAAATGTGAATGCACTTTCAGAGCGCATTGCAGCATGCCCGAATGTCTGCGCAGTATGGAACGCCAGAACGGACATTAATTGGACGCAAGCTGATGTGACAATAACCCACTATGTGGCAAAAAAAAAAAAAAAAAATGAAGGACGAGATATGTGTGTGGGGGGCGGGGTGATTTAGAATTATTGCAATTACAATAAAAGATTGCCATGAGAAATTAAGATAGTATTACCCATTAGATTATGATATGCTATCGAAATAAAAAAAGATTGAAATCCCATGTCTCGCCGTCCTACATTACATCTGGCCAACATTTTACAATGTCCATCTTTTCGCGTTTGCACACATCTGTAGATAGACTCTAATATATGGCCCAATGCTTTGTCCAGCAAAATTTCCTTACCAACCTCAGTTCCTCATGAACCACGTAATCTTAGTTTTACAGTGACAAATTTAAACCAAATAAATCGAAAGTACGTCACACTTTTTCGAACTAGATAGGCCACAGTTACAGTCAAGAAAATGTTTTCTTGCTTCGGTAACGTCTTTCCAGAAGTACAGTTGTTATAGTAGTTTGGTGAAGTTCACCATTTGACCTCGTGACCTTTAGCTTAATGAACATTTTGCTTACTTGCTTACTTTACAGGCAAGATATTTTTTAAATCCTTAGGATTTTCAGACAGACATGGTATAAATAGGCCTCTATGTTTGTGACATTTGACCGATGACCGTCAGTCTTCGAGTGGCGGAATACTCCATTTAAACCGAGGGGAAAAAAACCCACCATCGGACCTATGACCGTGGGCAAGAAATTGTGAGATACTATTTCTTTGCCACACACACACATACAGTGCTTTTCATCCCGACCCCCAACTGGTAATGTTAGTCCATGACATTAGTTTGCCGTGAGGTTCAAGCCCCAATAATTCCTACAGACCCATTCAGCAAAGGGGCCGTTTTAGATGCAGTTCAAGCTCTTTCTAGTTTTGTGTCTTTGCAAAGTAGTTAGCCTGAGTAAAATATCCCCTATCTTCCACCCATCAAGTTACAAATGAGATAAAAGAGTGAAAAAGGTCGAGATGTTGTCAAAAGACTGACACAATCGGCACTCAACCCGAAGTGACGAGCACAATATTCTGAGTGTGTCTATTTCCAAAGTGCATTAATCACATTACTGGGAGTTTCGTCCAGGCGGTGATTGGCATTTTGATTTAAAAGTTAGCAGTCGGGAAGGATCCTGCGTTTTGAAAGTTGAAGATTACTCGATTTGCAGAACCGACCCCTCAGCCGTTTCATAGGGTACTTCAATATAGATTGTTCTATCAGATTTACATATGTATATATTTATATATATAAATATATATATATATATACAATGTCCTAACACCCGAATATTACAAACAAGAGAGCACACTCATTGCTTTCTTAAAGGGGTTGTCCTCTATCCAATGGAAGAAACGATGCAGTACAGCATTTTGTAATAATGTAAATGATATTCACAGCACTCCTCAGCGAACGACTTGCCAGTCATCGAAAAAGGGGAAAAATGAAAAAGAGCCACCCTTGTCCTATTTCCCGTGATAAATAACGATGATTCCGTCTCTGAAGGCCGATGAAGTTCATGCCAATGATCTTATTGGACACCCAATGTTCAAACTGAAATCGTCCCCGTTTCTTGACACATGACTAACACCATTTTAACGGGCCCTTTGAGGGTGAATGCTGTCTGGGGCCCACTACAAGTTAAAGTTGGTGTCATTGCTATACGGTGTATGTACATCCATATGGGTGATATCCACCAGTTTTTGTCCTTTTATCTTTCACGTGA
The DNA here is from genome assembly GCA_021234535.1 of Stichopus chloronotus. Taxonomy (NCBI): domain Eukaryota; kingdom Metazoa; phylum Echinodermata; class Holothuroidea; order Aspidochirotida; family Stichopodidae; genus Stichopus; species Stichopus chloronotus. Next base: position 7,280,213 of record CM037848.1, on the reverse strand, counting down.
ATTAAAGCATTTTGGTTACCCCCCCAATATTTTAGCCCCTTTATATGGCTGAACGTACATGATGTAGCACGATAGCAACACATATATCATACCCACTAACCATATACGATCATATTCTAGCCCATCAAAACCGACGTTTCGTCTCTTTTGACGTGAATAAATCTTCTGGGCTCTCGATCGGACAACACTCGAAACTAAGAACGCACCACATAATAAACACCGCTAACTGTAGTATGATTTGCCGATCGCTAGATATATCGGTCAGTGCATGTCTTACCATGTAGCCTTTTTTTGCGTGTACAGATGCAAATGTAAACATTAATAATTTATGAACGTCATCTTTTTTTTCTCTCTTTTTTTTTTTTTGTTGTTGCATTTTTGCGACTGATAAGCCATTTGCAGAGGGCTATTCTTCGAATTTTTGTTCGGGTCTATAGAGATAAAGAACTGAAGGATCTTTGTTTAATTGTGTCATTCATGCGTGCATAGTATGTATATACAAGTCCTATCACAGAGGGCAAATATAAGCAGCAATAGAACATTAAAGTGTTAAAGTGTTTGAAATCCATCATTATCATCATTACCATAATGGCCGTGCATTTTGTGACACGTTTACATGAGATTAATCAAACAGTACAAGACACTGAATATCACTACAGAGATCATTAAACAGATATAGGCCTAGATTTGCAGGCAAGAAGTCAATGGTGGGGGGGGGGGGGGGTGAGAACCCCTCTGAAAATTGTTACCCTCTAGAATTGTTTATGGGTGAAACATTAACATTACGTTACATGCACAGTGAGTTCATCCCTATGAGAGTGTTCTCTGGTTTCTGTCGCTGTTCTGTCTTTCTGTCACTATTCTGTTGTTTCTGTACATGGTCTGTGGTTTGTCAACTCTTCTGTACTTCTGTCAGTGTTCTGTAGTTTATGTATATGTTCTGTGGTTTCACTCAATGTTCTTCATATCTGTCGATGGAACATTTGTACGTTAGTATGTATACGTTCGATCAAATAACATATTCACTGCCAAAGTATAGTCACAATGTCCAAGAAGAAAAAAAAACACACACACACACACACTTTGAATTTTTTTCCTCGAAAGAGTGATGACGTGTATATATTTGAACTATACCTAGCTGCCAGGATGTTTTATCTTTTAGTGGGTCATTCAACAGCAGTGCATCTATGGCTTTCAAAATTGGTGAATTCTGCGGGCGTCTTTGACACGTTACTCTCGAAATGTAAATCTTTGTATACCTCACGGGCTGCTTCACCATCCGTCACAATTGAAATGGATACATTGATGAATGAGATGCTTCTCTGCCCGAAAAGTGCCGTTCTTTATTTTGGTGTTTTCTTATTCCTCATTCATAGCTTCGGCCAGAGGTCCCTGATCATATTATTTATCGAAAAGATCACGTCTGTTTCGTATGGTGATGGAATTACTAATGGGATTGATTACCCTAGGCAAATCAAGGTGTTCGTATCGTACTTTATACGGTCAACTATGAGTATCTAACTCCACACATGTCAACTCCGGGGGTTAACATTCTCTGGATATATATATATATATATAGGCTATATATATATTTATAGAGGCTATATATATATTTATATGGGCTATATATATATATAGGCTATATATATTGTATATATTGTATATATATGTATTACTATCCGAGGAAACATGTACATGTATGCTGGGCGTTATTAAAAAAGGTTGTGATACCTTACTTGAATTCCAAGACACCATTTGCAACCCACAGTTTACTGATTTAAAAAAAAAGAAACAACATATGGAAGCAGAAATACGTGTACATGAGAAATTTGATGTGCTTTGGTCAGATGGATGTGTACGGTGCGGTTCAGTAATACCAGCAGGGAGCGTTCACTGAAGGTGATGCGGTAGTATTCTAAGTTTATTAGGTAGTAAGAGCTTTGCTTTATGGCAGTGCATGATTTCAGTCTTTAACATTATGTAAACTAGTTAAACATTGTTTCATTGCTAACTTCAACTTCGTTTTGACAGTAGCACCATACGAAGGATATGTGTCGTAAACTCTACATAAAAAGAAATTAAACTATCAGGACCGGATTTATCCCTTCGGGCTCGTTCTTAAATCTGAAATGAACCATGCAGCCACGCAAGCGCAGTCAAGTTTTCCTGTAGACTCACATGGGAACAGAAGAAGTACCGCTCCACCGGACTCAGTGGAAGTAAGCCCTGTTACTTTATAGGACTTACACAAAAACGAATCTTTGTGTAAGTCGTTGCATTATCTTAAAACTTAAAAAAATAATCAAGGAATTACATGTTAATATCTTACATAGAAACACGGAAAGCTGAGATTGGCTGACAATTGTATTAGAATACTGTAGGTGTACGAGTGACGTATACACTGAGGGAGAGAACCGTCATCTGATCAGAGGTACACGAGCGTTGGGGGAAAGGGTGTCACGATTGCGCTTTTCCTGATAATGAAACTCTATTTGGATCCAGGTGATATCAAGTCGGTAAATTTCAACTACGGTATTGTAACCAATACAATGTGGTTTGACAATGGCTGTGCATTGTTTAGAAATAAACATTAGTTAGAATTATTCTAGTATCTATTCTCTCTCCACCTCTATCTCTCTCTCTCTCTCTCTCGCTGTCTTTTTCCTTGAGGATGTGTTAATAAAGTATTGGAGAAGGCAATTTTAACGAAGGGGGAAAACCCAGAATGTACAGTTCATCTACGGACGCGCAAAAATAGGTCGTTGTAATGTCAATACCATTATACACTCGAGTAACTTGCCTGGCAAAACAAAATTGGGATATATGAATTGAGATATACTGTGTTCGTAAGCCGTACATACTTTGTCTCTTTGCATGTCGTCACTAATGACATTCGGGAACTTCTTGAGTAAACAAGCCGTTATATACACCAATTAAAATAAAAACGAAACTGGATTCGGGACCTACAAATTTCTGATTTCTCGTAACTGTGGCGGGTGTAAAGTATCATAGGCCTACAGTAGTTGTAATCCCGGAAGACGATAGTTCTATTCTTCTGTTATTATTTGGATAGGATTGCGTCCTAGCCTATTAATTACCATATACAACTATTGAAGCTATTGACTATGTGGTATCTGATGTCGAATAGCAGTATTGCAAAAGGAAAAATCCCCTTGCTTCACAAGGGGAGATACAAACAAATTAAAATGAAACTTTTATTGGGGTTTCTTTTGGAATGTTTGTGTTGCTGTCGTATTGTTTTCTTACCAACATTAACTGCCTCGATTAGTTAAAACTTCTTTTTGTCTAGGCCTGCTTGATGAGACATGACTCTTGCCACAAAGAGTGGATTCTTGAAATAAAGAAAAAGAACGAAAATGAGCAGACAGTTTGTAAACACTGCAGTCTTGCTAGGTAGATAAGCCATTTTAGGACTTCAAAACAGTACTTTGTAAAGCAAATGAGTGTAGAAAAAAACTTAGCACCGTTACTTTGATCATCGAACTGATTAAGGCGCAAGTCATTGCTTCGACTGTAACTTCTCCCACGGCAAAATAAGCTATTAAACGTCACATCACCAAGGCAAAACCTTTCAGCGCACATCCGTTTATAGGTATATACTTGGGTGGGTAATGTTTTAGATATTTCCAAATTGTGTGTGTGTGTGTGCCCATGCAGGTCGTAAGACATGTTATGATGCTCATGCACTAGCTAGTTGTTCTGATCCAGATATGTGTAGACTTGCCCCAAGTCTCTCGGGTTATGCTCTCTTAACTATATCCCACGATTTTTTTTTTCGTCTACGCTCAAGACCTCATCTGAATATACCTCCATTCTTACAGTTCCTGCAGCGCTATGTACCCGCTCCCCAACTACAGCACTTGTTCATAATGGTCCTTGCACACACACACTGTAAAGGATTGCTCAATGAAGTGGCTTGGCATGCGCGAGAGACGTGTAGCTTTTGTTTCTCCTGACGTCATAATTTTTTTTTTTTTTTGCGCTCGTTGATAGTTTTATTCATCCCAAATTAAAGATGAATATATTTGAAGATAACTAACTGTTATCATCCAATCAGCGTTGAGTATTGTATGACTCTTGCTGGATATTCATGAAGACAAATATTCGTGCTACGAACGTTGAGCACAAGCGTAGTTTACGTATACCACACATGCCACTGCAGTACGAGCAAATGTGTAGATTGTCGCTACTTGCTCAGTAAAGCTAGCGGCTAACCTGGTGAACTTTCCCATTCTTCGAAAGCGAGAGGTCTTGAAAACAAATGAAACATTTGCGATATCTCTTTATTATCTCTCTTATGTCTATGTGCCTATATAGATATCGATTTGTTTGGTTCAATCACACGGTGAGACGATCAAAAATAATTTGGGGCAAGTACGAACACTACCGCCTTTAGCTGGCACTGTGTAAAAGGTGATAAGACTGTCAGTATACAGTTTAAAGGGTTTTCATTGGCTGCAACAAACTGGTGAATATATATGTTAAATACGCTCAAATTATGACGTCACTAATTGCAAAAGATACAAGTGTCCCGTGGGCAGCCCGCTGTTAACTCTAGCACATCGTAACAAGATTACGGTGACTCATAGTTGTAGAAAGCTTCGAGTGTGTTCCTTGTGAACAGTCTATCCGCAACCACCCGAGTTAATTAGGTCACGTGACCTATTTTTTTACGTTGTTGCCTTACATTGGAAAGTCTCAACGAAGACGTGTCGCGGAACTAGACTGACAAGTGATGGCCAACTGTTTGTTGAACAATGCAAAATGAGGCTTTCTATTTTCCATTATAGCAAGGTAGGTGGACAATTTGATCTTCCATCTCTTTAAAAATGACCTACTTTTAGGTATTATCTACGATATTTAAAAACAAATACAATCGAAGAGAGGCTGTTATTTTCCACGTCTCAAACAGTGTCTTCAAACTTTTCGAGCACCTGGCTCACTTAATGAATCAATTTGATATTTTTCAAAGGATATTTGCAGATTACAACATAGGCTTTCTGTAACACCAAAACTACGAAGTTGAATTGACACATTCGTCTATGGTCAACAATTTAGGATACAGAGATTTTACTGTACATTCTGTATGTACGACATTTAGCCTACACACACACTTGTAGTCGGCGGTGGTCGCCAACTTGCCATTGTTCATGTCACGTAGATAGTCACGTGTATGGGGACGGAACTGACACGTTTAATATTTGCCGACTACCGGACTTATTCACGAAATTTTAGGGTACAAAACTGATATCAGTGGGTAGGATGTAACATTTTACTCCTATTTTGATAATAACTGAGTAGTTTTGCAACGTCTCGATGTAATAATAGATAATTTTACGAGGTACTGGAAACACATTTGAAGACCTTCCACAAGAAGGGTCAAATTCCTAGTTATACACATGCTTGCTTGCCAAAGTGGCCATCAACAGTATTTTTTGTGTTTTAGCAAATAGTTTTCATGGTTTTAATCTTTTGATAGTTTCTAAATGTTGATATATGCTTGAAAAATCACCTCTCTTAGTTCGTTAGCATTCAAAACCCCATGACGTCACGAAAAGTCATGCAAATATAAGAGAAGAAAGATTTTTTTTTGTGTGTGTAGTCGGGGATAAACTGTGGAGAGGCAGTCCGTGAAAGGAGGAGAGAACCATATAGATCATATTAGCTGCTTTATCTGCTAGAGGACAACCACGAGAGGCATGGGGCAAGTCTACAGAGAGGTGTGTGGCGGGGAAGGGGGGGGGGGGATCAGGAGCAGCCCAAAAGTGTTTTTCGGGGAGGGGCACCCAAAAGTAAAAGAGTATCTGCGGAGCCCGAGAAGTTGATTTCCAGCAATCTAGAAGGTATTTTCATCCATTTTTTTTTTCTGGTACGCTCCGCCGCGCCAGGCTACTGATCATGCATGTGGCGCTCCGCTTTGATTCTCTTTCCACAATTGAAGCTATTACGTCAGCAATAATCGGCGCCATCTGATGCAGTCCCCTCCACCTCCCCCAACCCCACCCGATATTGGGTGAGACTATCCTTGATCTTGCCGGGTTACTTACGATCTTTTGATGTGCCTCCTGCACAAATGAGTGTTAATAAATCATTCTTTGAGGTTTTTTTTCTTTTTCAGTCCTCTCAAAATGACTGAAGAAAATCTACAAAATGTTCACATGAGTCCTTTTCCATCGTCATTAATATTTAAATGTTATTAAGAATCAATCAGTCAGATTTAAATGAATTTTTGAATTTGTATTTCAAAACAAACCAATATATAGACTCTTCCCTGTGTGTTGTATATAAATTGTGTACACGAATTTTGTATATATATTTTCTAAGTAAATTTTGAATGTCTATATTGAAATAAAGCAAATAGAGCAATGTTGGGATAAGTCTGTAATTTCTCACTTTTTTTTTAAACTAAACTGCAATCAAAGACTCGATGTCAATAGAAGTGTTTTTTTTATGGTATTTATTCCAATTTTACCGTTTTTTACCTGGATTGTGACCTGTAGCGATTTCTTGTTACTGTATATAGGCATGTACCTGTAGTGTGTGGCTGTCATTCGATTACGTAACATGATCGTCGTATAGGCCATGTTAGGAAATGCAGGGGGTGGGGGAGGGGACAGTCGTTATTCACGAGAGGGACTGAGAAGAACAATGGTAGGCATGATGTAAGCTTTTGTATTTCGCGGGAATGCAACTTGAATTGAACCAGCTTTGTGAATGCAGCAGACAGGAATCATACAGACGTCAGTATGACGTCACTAAAAAAAAAACCCTGGAATGAGTTTTATTGACTCGGGGTAGTTTTGGGGTGAATTTTGAGTGATTTTCAAATACAGTCATCCAATTGATACTTTGTATGTAAAAAAAAAAAAATAGAAATAGTTGGCATAGGAACCCTTATGGATCATATTTTTTTGTGTTCACCATCGAAGTCGTTTAGTCCAACGTGAGTGTTTTCGGGTTTCTGTGCATTTCTCCGTAATGAAGCAACATCTTCGTATCACGTGGAGTAGAAGTACCCAATTGTTCTAGGTTTTAGGTCAAAGTTCATTCTGCCAATTGGAGTCATGATTATGAAGAAATCGTACGAAAGACGATATTCCGAATCTGAAATTAAATATGATACTTTTACCCACAATTGTTGCATATTAATTTCGAGAAATTCATTTGCTGTTGGTGGTGGATATAGGTCATTTTTGTAAGCGGGGGTGCTGTCTATCTGCTCATTAGTCACTTCAGTGAAGAAAGTTGAGAATTTTAACAACGATGTTTAGCAAGAAGTTTTCGCTGTAACCTTTTTTTTTTTCTTTTTTGTAATATCTTCGAGGTCGAATATGTTGCACACTTTTAATTTACACAAATCGTCAAATTCCATAGAAGGAAAATGACCAATACATATCATCAAAACCAGTAAACACAGAAAAAATTATCAGTCTGGTTTTCTTTTTTATCCCTTTTTTCTTGCTTCATCTCGTCATATTAGTCCCTTTTTGGCACCTCAAACTTAGAGGCCTGTGACTTCGAGGTCACTACTCCCATGCAGTCCCATCTGGCCTAATGTTAACTCGGAACCCTGACGTAAGAAAACGACGCACGGTGCATTAATTTCCTTATCAATTAGTCCTTGCCGATGATCTTGCAAGTTCAAAAATGTTTGCTAACATTTTCCGCATGTAGGAAAGACATGGTTATACAAAAACGTGTGTTTGGGAGTAAAAGAAACACACAGTCCTACAGGCCCAATTAAGCGGAGTCTGAACTAGTCGAACTTAGAGAATCTCTGGGTGAATTAGTCAAATTTGTTTCTCAGAATTAGATGACTTTTGCGGAATATCATATCTAATTTGGGGCAATTTCAAGGGAAATGGATTAATTTGTAATAGGCTTCACTTGTTGATATGCTTGTAGAATTTATAGTTCCATAGCTTCACTTAATATCAAGATATTAACAAGGAAATTATTGGTAGGGTTGAGACCGGGATGGAATGGGGGACCGGTTCATATTATGCCCGCCAGTCGTAACGTATTTTATGTATAATTTGCGGGAGGCTTGTCTTGCTTGTACCTTCACCTCGCTTCAGCCGGGATAGTATAGAGAAAAAAAATCGGGGTTTCTAGGAGAGCTACTAGGGTAAAATGTTTTTAGTTTTGTATTATGCCCTCATATCACGAAATTTTAACAATGACATCAGTACCTTCCAGTCCCGTAGGAAAATTCATGCATTAGATTTTTAAATGATACCCACGGGTTCAAAGGTCAGCTGCATTCGTCTAGACTGCCTCTTTTTTTTCCATCACGATGATGTTATTGACGATGAAAAACCAGTGAATTTGGATTCCCGCGATGTAGCCACTGGCATGAAAGCAAGACTTATTCGGGACATAAGTAGCGCAGCATATCGCTAAACAAGCAAAGTTGTCGGATTTGAGTTTTTTCTTTTCGATTGTCTATAATAATTCCCAGTTTCACAAGCCTGAGCCCAGAATTGTGTTAATCCTCTCTGTTAAATTAATTTGGTAACCCAGCTAAACCATGTATTCCTTAATGAGTTTTCGTCGATAGCTTTAGCCCTTCGAGGTAGGTGGCAGGTTTGCCAGACGCTCAACGTCTCTCGTTGTAAAAGAAAACATTAAACGCTTGATTTCGATCAGTAAAAAAAAAAAATCCATTTCGACGCTTCCTGAAAGGTTCTGTGTGGTCTAGGTACGTGTATCGTTAACAACTAAACTTTCATATTCAGTCGTTTCTTCCTGAAGAGATTTGCATGTATATGGATTTTTCGGTGAAGAGGCGATCATTCCATCTGCAAATAGGTCATTACCATCTGCATGTAATAACGAAGATATCCAAAGGAAAACATTTCTAAACAAAAGTAAAAACTGCTTTTTAGAAATAATTTTGGACAAAGATACTGCCGCGTAACTCACCCCTCATTTTGCAGCGTGTTTACGGGAATCTATGCGCTGTCATATTCGCTGTCATAAACGCAATACTGAACGATTACTAACCGTCTATGGAAGAGGTAATCATCAGTTGATTTAGGGGATTTAAAATTCACGTTTGGGTTGCTAATCAAAAGTAGGACGTGCTGTCGATCTTGCGCAGAAAATTGCCAAAATCTTCAAAAAGAAATGCCGCTTCGTTGTGGTTAGTATCACCGAAGCACCCTGTTCTTACCGCAGAGCCCTGATTCTGTTGACTCTTTAGCTGGAAAAATAAAAATTAATCCATTTTCTTAGTAGCCGTAATTAACACTCTAATAAATGAAATTTTCTTGAAAGATACGTGACTTAGATGTCATTTTTTCAGGTTGATATCAAATGGGAGGGGCGATGGAAGATTATTGATAATTGCTATTTCTCATAAAACTTGGAAAGACACATCCTACTTTGGCTTTTTTTGCTGACCACAGGTACCCCCCTACCACTCTCACACACACGCACATACACACGCATAAAACTTACAAGGCCTTTACACTCCTAGAGACACAATGAGACCGGATATATGGAAAGTCGTCGCTAAGTTTAAAAAAAAGAAAAGTTAGAAAATTAAAAAAAAGACGTTGATAATAGAGCCGGAACTAAATTTCGGTCAGTGTATATTGGCGCCCTTCATTAACGATAAATAGCTGGCGGGCATTTGTTTATCGATGAATGCGTCTGTATTCCTTGCTTTGATGTATGTATTTATGTATATGAAAAAAAGAGAATTATCATTTATGCATGAAGTAACGATTTTTTAACTATCCTCTATTCGGAGAAATGATCATCACTTTGACTACGTGTTCGGAGGAATGATAAGTGTGCTTATGAATTGGGCTCGACGGTGATGTAGAGACTCAGTTATGCATATGCGGATGGCGCCATATACTAGTAATTTAGTTGACTAAATTTATAGTTGTAGTGTGGCACCGAATGAAATTTACTTTAAAGTAGTTTATAAACATTTTCAACCATCTGAGATGTAAACTGTTGTACACTGGACTTTTAATATCTTGTTTACCTATATATAATAATCTCGTATTGATATACGTCAGATAATAATCAAACTTAAAACCGAGGTGAGTCCCTTACAAGAGTTATCCACGGGGCTGCAAGGTTATTAGAACGGGGGACAATTTTCTAATCGGATGCTTAACCGATATGCAGTATAAATATTCTACGACGTTAAGTATACTTACTTATCCATCGAGTATACTTACATGTATGAAGTACATGTCCTTTCAGATGAATCTTCCCGAGCATGAGTGATTATATGCCGCTGTAATTAGTTCTGAAAGAAGTCGCTAATCTGAAACGAACTGAAAGGGCAACGTTTGTGTTTTCATCGATTAAAAAAAAGAAAAAAAAAAGCGGCGTAGCCAGCTAGGACGGGGGTTTCCCCCTTCCACACACACACACACATACACACCCAGACGTTTTTTGGGAAGTGATGGATGATGTTGAAAAATAAAGGAGAGAAGAAAAAACGACGAGAGGATTTAGGGATGATAAGTTGACGGAGTTAGGGAGGTGAACTGGGAAACTGGGGAGGACAGGGAAAGACAAGTGTGATCTTTTTATGATCATATTGAAAACTAAGACAAAACAGATGAATAACACAATTGAAACAAGGTGTTTCTAAAGATGTGAAATCCGGAGTTGTAACGAGTCAACTTGAGCGCGACTCACAAGTCAAGTCGTCTGCAATACAGACCGACTTGACTTGATCTGTATTGATCAAGTCAAATCGAATCAGTGCTTCAGTCAAGTAAAAAAATAATTGGACGAGCCTTTTCGAGTCAGCAGTTATCATTGATCAAGTCATTTTAAGTCCAAAAAATGAAGTTATAATGATCGATTGTCAAAACGTTTGGCAGGGGTATTAAGCAGTGAAATTTCAAATTACAGCATAGCTAGGCTCAGCTGATCCAGACAAAATTAATCATTTTGCCAATGCAAGCATGCTTGAGCATCTTACTGGTAACATCTGTGGTTAATATAAAACCTTCTCTGGACAGTAAAGACCCGACTGGTCTTGAGATTGGTTAAGTAAGTAGTTGCTAAGGTATGATTTTTTTTAAAACAGACTAAGTTTATTCAGGAATTGGCAGTACACCCATTTTATCCCCCCTCAACCCCCCCCCCCCAAAAAAAAACACATCGTCAATCTGGTGCCGTAATTGTTGTAAACACCTGATACATAACGGTTGGACAGAAAATGCATGTTCGCCATCTCATCCGACTGTATTACCTTTTGCAAATACTGTTGACACCTGCAAAAGTAGGGCTGTGCAAGTATAGAAAAGTAAAAGACAAGTAGATCCTGTTGATCCTGAAATAATGTTCTGGGGGTACAAGTGCGACTACCCCTTTTTTATTTGTTTCAGATTTAATAAAAGTATGAGGACATTAAATATTTGAAATTTACGAGTTTCGATGATGGAAGTTTGCAAACAATGAACAGTGAAAAACAAAGCGGTGACCTGAAATTTTGACTCGAGTCAAACACTAAAAATTTGAGTCAAGTCAATCCCGTGGATGACTGGCGTCCAAGTCGAGTCATTGATGTTATATGACTCGAGTCCGAGTAGAATCATTTACGCTAGTGACTCGAGTCACGAGTGGAGTCATTAAAAAGGCGACTCGAGTCGACTCGTGTCCGAGTCAATGACTTGAGTCTTTACATCCCTGGTGAAATCGTTAATTGAGTTTTCTATTGGTATTACGCAGTATATAAGGATGGAATCGGCAACAGAACGCAGGCCGTATTGGGAATACGCCTCTCCCAACAACCAATCAAAACCTTGGATGTTGATGATGTCATAGATTCTGAAGAGAACGTTCCTCTGTTCCAACCCTAAATAAACCCCCAAAAAGTATTGGATGTCAAAGTCAACTGAGGCTATTGGGAAACAATATTCTGTCATAAAGTATGTCAATTCTAAGTACGTCATTTTCATTTTTAGAAAAAAAAGTTGAAAAGGTTTCGCTACGAGTGCATGCAACAAATGGGCATTTCCCCTAAAAAGTTCCAATCGGGCTCTGCGTCGCTTTGTTGAGTTACATAACGTTCAACCGCCTACCCCCTCCCCCATTTTCATTTTTCTTTTAAAGCTTAATATGGGTCATTGACATCCAATAAAAAGTGAGGATAAGGGTACGTTCAGTCCCCCCCCCCCCCATTTGCCAACTGTTCCAAGAGTAAATGAAACAGCATGCAAACTTCATTATGATTCTTGCATCATCTCAACACGTCTTATATGTATTACCGAAACATTTAATAGGTTGATTTTCATCCTATTAATTGAGACACTGCAGGCGCAAGATCTCTATTTCAAGGATTTGCACATGCAGAATGGAACACCCGGGAAGTGCCGTTTCCTGCCATGTAAAGAGTTTGAAATGCATGCAAAAAATTTTCTTGTACGCTCCGCGCCAGCTGATGTGGCGCTCCGTTTAGACAGACTTCCTGCCGGGTAATCTGCCCTCTCCAAAAGTTTTTCGTCCTGTACCATCTTTTTTTAGGTTAATGGGTGCAGGTGTCACAAGAAACTTCAACTTTGCACCATGAATGGTCATCTAAGACAAGCAAAAATGATCATTTTTAGGCAAAGGGGAGGGAAATGCTCCAGAACGTTAGACCTCTCCTCGTGTCATGTATCTATGGATTGACTGATTTGTAATCCTAGCTTAAGTCCTGGGAAGAGGATACCCCCTCCCCATATACCCGTCCGGCAGGACGGCGGTCAAGAATAGGAATGCGTCGATTTTGTACAGTCACAAAAAAGCTGGCCACCCCCCCCCCTCCCCTATCGGTACGGGCTTATTTTGTCGAGTACTCCGATATCCGACCAAAAGGTCGACTCTATCGTTAACACTGGAAAAGTTTCCACAATATCTTGTATCAAATTTGTGTGAAAGGAGTCTTACTACTGCACTACCTACGTATGTCCGCTTACACTCCAGGACAACCGATTTTCTCCGAGAATAAGAAGAAAATTCCCTTTTGAACTGTTTGCTGTGCACAGTGAGCGAAATTTGGCAACATGACACACACACATCGGTTATGTTTCACATTATGGAGGAACGACGTGGCAATGTTGGACTCGGGTGTTGGTCCCGGGTAGCCGTGAAAACACTAGAAAACATGTATAACATGATAATCAGACAAATATGCGATTTGCCGACTAAAGAGAACAACGCGATTTGGGGAAAGAAGCGCAAAAAAAAAAAAAAAAAAAAAGAGAGAGAGAGAGAGAGAGAGAGAGAAAATAATCGCGAACGTAATTGCAAAAAAGGACATTTACATAATGTTGCCAATCAATCCATCAGTTGCTATAGTAAAGGTTCTGATCATGTGTGATGATGAAGGGGGAACTAAATTGGTAACCGTAAAATTAATTACTGCGGTGCACGTTGTTTACGGGATGCGGAAAGTATGAACGTTGGGATCTTACAGTTACGCCTAAACAACACTGACAGTTGCAGTTTGCTGCAATTATCTATAAATAGTTTTAAACATTGACATTTCTGGTAAATGTGAAAAGACGCGATGAACTTCAAAATTCAAAACTCAAAATTCGCCCTTGCGCATTTTTTCCAATGAGTACATTCCGCATATAGTACCCTCATGGAGACGATAAATCTGCTAGCTCTAACGATTCTAGACATATTGCAATAAAGCATCATCGATAGTATTGAAACTGTATGCCATCCTCAATGTCATTAATGTGGTAGTCGGACTTAACTTTTCGTAGTTACTTTTCTATAAACTTCTTGTCATTCTATCCCCCCCCCAAAAAAAAAAAAAAAAATCATGCAATTGGTAAATTGCGTCGTTAGGTACATGATTGAGCGACTTCGTAAATCTTTCTTTAACACCAGAATCGTCCATCTGAGGAACATCCATAGGCTGAATGCACTTGTAGGCAATTGGATATAGCGCACTGTCGCCATCGTACTTTTTCTGTCGCAGAACTAGTTCGTATTGTATAAACAAGCAAAGCCTAGATGACCAAGGTTTGCAAACAAGCTAGCCTAACTTACCGGTAGTTGCTGACCTCGAATGCACATTTGTTTGCCTAAATGTGCCGAAATTTAACATGAATGGTGAATGGTATATCATGATTCACTTCCCACCAAAAGTTACCTGTGGAAGAGTGGATGTCGTTACCACGGTTAAACCGATTGGTGGTACTGTCGAAAGTGGAACAAAATTTTACCATTTTGTGGTTTATAAATTCGAGCATGACCCATACTTGAGAACTTTTGTTTGCAAGTTCTGAACTTGTCTGCCACATTATACATTGCATTGTGCTGAGGTATTTGCCCTGCAAAAGAAAAGCGTTGCAGATAAAAACACTGAGTCATCATCATTTAACGCGCAGGGGTGCGTTTATGAACCATACTTTGTTGTTGTAGCAGTTATTTATAGTTCACCTGTGTTCAAGTCCCTAAAATAACTTTTGTTGATGGACTGTGCTGGTGTGTCATAGTTTTATTTACGCTTGACAACGATCAGCGGCGCCATCGTGTGCAATGTTTTATGAAGACCCGTCCTAGAAATTTCGCTGAATGGATGCTCACATTACTCTAATGTAATTACTGTCTTTGAATTTGAAAAAAAAAGAAAGAAAAAAGTCATTGAAAGCACTGTATCTCACAGAACCAGAAAAGAAACTCTTTGAGTGAAAGAGTTAGAAAGTAATACACGAATATGGCCACATCTGATTCTGTAATGTATATGCTAATGTCCGAGCTTACTGTATAAACGGTCTCATGTACAACACTGTGTAATACTTCCGAGTAACCACACACATTATTGTATTGAGAATTACAGATTCCACTAACGTATCATGAACTACTTTTCTAGCCTCAACCATCGGCAATTCGTATCAGCTGTATAGGGAGACGTGGTCGGTTTACTATTTTTCTATCACGTGCCTTGAGTAATTTCGTCATTCACCCCACGGAAACAATTAATATTCGCCAGAGCCAGTAATCTAGAATTTAGCGTTATGATAACAAAGCCCGTAACGTTTCATCTGTCTGGAAAATTTACACGCACAAACGCACAGCAGATCTTAACCTACTTCGACTGCCAGACCTTTCTGTACGCTATGCTTCTTTTTTTGCAGGTGCGTTTTAGCTACACACGAATTAGCTCGGAGTACCCTGGTGAACAATACTAATTTACTGAGGTCTAGTGATTCACATATAGGCTAATACTTCTGTATTAGACTGAGCGATACATGCTGGCTTACAACTCCAGATGAGGCTTCGCAGATTTATCTATAGTGCCATGGATTCAATATTTTGAACTGATGAGAACACAGCGTCGCTCCATATATTTTAAAACTCAAACAAAGCTAATGCGTCGGTGTTCTTTACCACCTCAATTACTGTAATCATCGAGCTGCCGTAATAAAAATTCCAAATCCGGTGAAGCAGATTTATTGTAAAACAAAAAATAAGAAAAAAAGGTTTCTTTGGGGACGGTGATTATATTGTTAAATGTAACTATGGCTGATGACATTTCTTGAGAGCACAGGAGTGTCACAGAATGTAAGACAAAAATGTGACTAATTAATGAGGTCACAAAATTGGGCATAGAATTCATGTAAGCGGACTTCAAACTGACAACTACGACTTCTATTCAGTGAAGGGTATCCAGTGTATCCATTTCCCTCCCGATGTCTGTTCAGCTGAGTTTAAGGTGAGACTTGCATGGAAGTATAGGCCTATCCCCACTCCCCCCCCCCCCCCCAAAGAAAAAAATGCACGAAGCAATCATGACAGTGGACAACTCACACGTCTGTAAATATCTGCTTACCTACAAAAAGTGTTAATTTTTTGAATATATGTCTACCTACAAAAAGTGTAAAATTACTTAAATAAACGTATATTGGAAAATAGACTGCTGAAGCTCAAGACTTATTGTGGTAAAAAGAAAATCGATGTTACTACATTATCATGACTAAAAATTAGTTACCATATACTGAGAGTAAAAGGACACAGACAAAATTAAAAGACAACTGGGAGGCAGCCATTTGAAAAAAAAAAAAAAAAAACTGTTCTTTCATCAAAATATAGTTATTGTATATAGTATACAGTGTATGCTATGATCCCAAATTTTCAACGACGTTAGATTGTGTACATTCTGTATGACTGTAGAAGTTATTGACCCATGTCTGCGCTGCGCGTCTCTCCTAATGTGACGGCCAGGCGTCTATTGTGCAGCAATCAGTAACACGCATTGGCAACACATCAGCTGCGTGCAGGCATTGACCCCCAGTATGCCAAATTGAAACGCATTGACGTCACGCGAATAACCTCTATAGCGCCGCTGCGTTCAAAGTTACACGCTGTACCTTATTTCGCCTTACGATTGTGACGTCATGATTAATTTCAGTGACGCCATACGTACCAGCTTTACGTTGCCTCCTGGATTTTCTATCTCAGCCCACTTTCTGTAGAACCCGGCCGCTTCACAGATTTCTCCCTACGAATGAATGTCACGTGACTTTGACGTTGACACATTCACACCCAGTGTATCTATTTTTTCACATACATATTCAATCGATGCCGTAACCAAGATTTATTGCTCCAATTTAGACGCCACTATCGCAAGTGAGCCCATTAAACTGAAATGAAATTTTAATTCGAAGCGATTAGATTCGTCCAAGCGTTTACATCCAGTGTTGAGTATAGTCTTTTTTTTTTCTTTTTTTGGTTATAGTTTGTTAAATTTACGGTTCACGTATTTTGTTTCTTTTTTTTTCAAAGGTTTACTGTAACTCGACGTGTGCACGTTGACGGCCGATTTTCTAACATTCTTGCAGTTCCTGGCAATGTTGCAATATTGAAGTTGTGTCAATATGACCGTGGAAGTGGAGAAAAGTTATTCTCGCCTTAACTAGTTATTTGTATGTACAAAATACTTCTGACTCTGGGTTGGTCCGTGAATAGTACGTTACGTCACTCTCTGAAATCTGATTTTGATCTTTTGATCTAAATTGGTTCTGAATTATAGTGTCTTGAATGACCGTCTGAAATTACTTTCTTAATTCTCTTTCTGCTGATTTTAAATGCTTATGATTCTGCAATTTGCATATGAGTAGGTAGCGTCTTACATCACTGTTTAAATCATTGTCTTAAATCTTTCCGCTGATTTTGAATTTGCATCCATCTAACCCTACAATGGTATACTAATAGTTTGTGACATAATTAACTTAAATTTTCTGATCTTGTCTTTCTGATCCTGTAAAAAAAAGTCTGATTCTGTATTAGTGTATGAATAGTATCTTGAATCATAATCTTAAACCATAACCTTAAAACTTCTGATGGTGATATCAGCTACCTTTGATTTTGCATTGGTTTTTATGAATAGCATCTCAAATCGCCATCTTAAAATCAGTATCTTAAATCCTTCTGATCATAAATATTTCTGATTCCGCATTCAGTTGGTAGGCTAAAGGAATAATGAATAAACCACTATCTTAAATCACTTTCCCTTAATCGTTAACTTGAATCCTCTGATACTAATTTTGATCTTCGATACTTCTAACTTTCTTAAAACGCCATCATAAAATTAGTACTTCAAAATCACTACACCTTAAATCTCTGATGCTGATTTTAAATACTGATTTGGCATTGGTATATGAATAGTACCACAAATTACTTAAAACAAAATAGGAAACATAAACAGAAATAAAAAATATAAGATAGATTAAGATTCTTATCTCAAATACTTACTTCTAAATCTGCATTGGTATATGAGTAGTGCCTGACGTCCCTATCTCAAATCACTATCATAAATCACTATCATAAATTTTCTGATTCTTAATCTGATCTCACATATCTCTGATTTTGCGTCACTATATGGATAATATCTCAAATCACTATCTTAAATCACTATCTTAAATCACTATCTTAAATCACTATCTTAAATCACTATCTTAAATCACTATCTCAAATCACTATCTTAAATCACTGTCTTTAATCACTACCTTAAATCACTATCTTGAATCACTATCTTAAATCTTTTGAGTCTGATCTCATATACTTCTGATTCTACATTAGTACATGAACAGTATCTCAAATCACTGTGACTTAAATCACCGAGTCCTTAGATAACTATCTCAAAAATCACTATCTCAGCTCACGGATTATGACTGTTTTAGTGTCATTACAACAACAACATAGAGATAGAGCACTTACGAAACAGCACTTCAAAAATATTGTCAGTAGGCTTTCTTGAGACAGTTCAAGTTGCGGTGATTCAGTGCACGGCGTCTTCAGACATCAGTATAAGCAAAGCTAAACTTGGAAGCCTTGGTCGAATAATCGATATATGGCTAAGAGACGGCGGAGATAATCTCATTATTAATTCACTCAAGAAACGGTTCCCATTCTTCCCCTGTTTTCGAATTCATTGGAATTTAATGCTGTCAAGATGACGTGGTGCTTTAAAAACAGAAGTCAACACCTCTCCTCGTCCCATAACTCGAGTAGCTCTGTGGAGTAAAATTACCACTCCTTTCAGACAAATATTTAATACCCTCACTCCCCGAGGAAATTAGCTACAACTTACTCTCATCTGACCCAAGAGCGTGTCAAATAACCCACATTGCCATCGTTTTCAATTCTCACATAGGCTATATGCAGCGGAAAACTCCAGGGAACGTTCGTTATGGTAAAAGTATGTTTCGTGAGTTTAAATGATAGGCTGTTGTTTCTTATTTTTACCTTTTTCTTTCACGATCTGATGCCCTAAAAAACATCCTCGGCCCGCAATCTATAACTATACCCTTCATGGTCATTGTCGTTAAGTTATTTGGCTCATCATACAAAACAGCAACCAAAATTCGGCGCGAAGCCCATCCATAGACTGCAAGCAATATTTTCAAGTATATGGTGAGATGTATATTACACTTGGAAAAAAAAAAAAACTCAAATCAAAACCATTTCTTTTTTTACAGTTTCTTGCTGGATTGGACTTTCTCCGTCATTCTGATAAGTCGGCCATGAAAAAGTGTCCATTAAAATGTCAAAACTTACAAATCACGAGTGAATACAGACGGAAGGGAGAAGAAGAAAATCATGTAAATTATCGCAAAAAGCGAAATATAGATTGTTTGAAACATATATACATTTGATATATATATATATATCCTTAAAAATCAAAGAACTAACCTTAAACATCTACAAAAGGGAGGTCTGTTGACAATTCACGAATATCACATCTCGGCAAAGAATTGAATTGTGTAGTTTGTATATATACGTTTGTTCTGTTTACAAGGTGCAGCTTTTACTTTAATTGTTAGATATCAATTCAGTTTTTATTTCCGAAGAAACCGTTAGAAAAGAAAGAAGAAAAAAAGGAAAAAAAAACAAAAACGCAATGCCATGGTGAAATTGTACCTCATCCACGGTGAGGTACATTAAACATATTTTATGCTGAATTTGCGAGTACCAAGCAAAGTTCTCTAATTCTCGTTCATTACAGTCGAAGTATTCAGGGCGAACGAAATTTCGATAACTTAATTTGCGTTTTGTAGCTATTTGCCCACTTTGCATTGTAAATGATATGTGAGGTTGGATGATTAATGTCCCTACTTCTACAAAAATAAAGCAAAAAAATTATTTTTAAACCTCAAGTCCCGAAAATAATGATATTAGTCAGCGCATTTTTTTTGAATTAATTTACATAATATGAATAACATCGAACCTCAATTTAAACGCTAGAAGTAGGGCCTACTGCACCCTTTTCCATTTTTGTAAAGAAAGAACATATCAAAGAAATAGTTGTCCTTCCCCTTTTCTTGTGTTATTGTTCAAGACTTGCATGATGGGAAAATTCTGAAATATCACCGGAAATAAAGAGAACGGTTAAAGGGGAATATTGCGCTTAAAATGCACCAACATGTCTTACAAAGATAACAAACTTTAATCATTGTGAAATCATTCAGACTCATCAATAAACATCAGCATTAGCTTTATCTTCTCAAAACATTATTCATAAGATGAGTTACGGAAGATGCATCATGTGAATTTTTGGAAGTTTAGGTGAGTAAATTTCGCTTTAGCGACAAAAAACTGATTTTTTTTGGCTGGGAAAAAATATATATATTTGGAAAAGAAGGCTACGTCCTTGTAGTATTTTGAATAATCTTCAATTTTGTGTCCTTAAATAAGAATACGACTTTTTTTCCTTCTGAACACCAACAAAATATTTGCCTTTAAAAAGTTTTACGAAAAAAAAATAGCTCTAAGCTCCTGTATAAGTTTCTTTCCCCATGCATTTTTGTCATACTTGTCATTTTGTGCTCCCTATAGCACATTGTAAAATATCCGACTACTTCCATGGAAAAAGGTTTGTATTCAGTTATTCATTGAATTTTACGCTCTGTGTAGGTTTTACTGGAAATAATTTGCCACTCACTAAGCAAGTAGGGAATACATTCCAAACACACATCGCCCCTCTGTCGTAAGCTCCGTGGAATGGCTTTACCTTCCATTGGGATTATCACGTATACACGGGTAAAGTATACAGTTAAGTTTAACAGAATTTTTACTCTTACGGTATCAAAAAGAAAAGAAGAAGAAGAAAAATAAGAACCCTCGATTCTTTAAGCTGACGTCAGAAGAAATCTATTCAGCGACACACAATGTCCGAGCATAGACGTGAGACAAAGTTGAAATGAAACCAATGGTGTTTTATCCCCGTGTGAAATCCGATCAAACAAATTAGTGACTTTTAAAAGTAAATTTCAAGAAACAGTAAATTCAGGTCCAACTTACATAATACTGTGACGACTGTAATACAGTTCCTGATTTGGAGTTCCAATCAGCAAACATGTGTACATAAAGGTTCTTTCTATATTGCCACTGTATGTGATATTTTGTGTTCTCTTTGACACGACTATTTTTCGGGTTTCAGTTAATCACGTATATAGTAAAACCGTCGCTTGTGAACATTAGAAGTAGGCTAACTCTGGCATGGGTTAAAAGTTGACGAAATTTTTTACAACCTTTCGTTACATGCTTACGAATTTCAATATTGTGACCACTCAGGAAAGATCATAACCTCACAAAAAGTACAATGTTCACAAGTGGTTTGTCCCAGTCAAATTTGTGTAAAAATGTGATCTTTCTGTCAAAACCATAGTACAGATAGAATGATTAAATTTGCCCTTAGCTAATCAGACGTTGCTTTTTTTGTATATGTAGTTTGCACCTGTGTCCAAGGTTCATGTGATTTGTTTCTTTCGGTGGATATGAGATATCAAATCTTGAGCATCACCGTACATCCGCTGGTGATGGATTATTCAGAGGGTCGAAGTGACGTCACAGCTGTTACCGCAGTTACGAACCTATGTAGATTTAAATGTCTGCGGATGCAGTGACTTATGACTCAGGTACATAAGTCTATGCAGATTAAACTAAGCCGTATGCATGCATGGATTCAAACACTTCATTTTGGTCGTGACACAGAAGCAAACTTATTTTCAGCAGGAGCAGTGATTTGACTTGGTTAAAAAGTTGACCTAATATAGTTCAATTATGCATTAATCACGATAAAGGAGTTGACCCTCGATTTGAAAGGAATGTGATTTGCACGTTGACTGAACTATTAATAAAAACATTTCAGGTATTTAATTTAACGGAGGGTTATATTAAAATCATTGTTTCGTTTATTGTTTTACCGCTTTATATACATCCATAGATATAGCGAATGGGGAAAACAAGGCTTTATGCACAATGATAACTGTACATATATAACGCGAAAGGAAGTCCACAAAAATCATAAGGGGCTTGACAACGTGCACTCCCTGTAAACAAGAAGAAAGAAAAAAATAGAGACAGAACAGCAAAACAACTTGTGATTAAATAATGATAAAACAAAGTACAGCTATCCAAGCTGAACTGCTGTTTGGGGCCCCTTTTACTGTATCATTGTTTTATTCTGCTGCATTTTGAAAGGCAAAAGGCCTGATTTAACACTGAATGACGAAATATCGGCTTTGCTTTGCCATGTGTTTTGAATTTATTTCTCCTCACCTAAAATTTTAGAAATTTCTAAATTTTTCTTTTCTTTTTTTGTGTGTCTACTTGCCCGTCTGTCCGCGCTCTCTCGATTTTTGTGTGTATGTTTGTGTAACTGTCTGTTGATTAGTCAGTTAGTAAAGATGTTTGAACAGCATCGTTCGTACGTTCTACTGCAAATTTAAGTTTGATAATTGCCACGTACAGGTTAGATCATAATTTCGTTGGACAGACGACAATAGTCGACGCTGCTGACAAGGGCCAAGTATAATGTTAAAGGATGAGTGTCGCCTTGAAGGCTTCTGTTTGATTCTCGATCACAGTGATCTATAACACCATATTTCAGTATCGACGACATGTGAAATCCTTTCCTTTTCATGTTAATGTATACTCTAAGGTCACTCACGGCTGTATGCTTGTTACGCCGATATTTTCTCCGTAAACTACTCTGAACAACAAACAAAACTATTGAGGAAGCAAAGGAACGAAACAGCGATCTTTGAACTTTTAGTAATTTTACTTTAAGTGCTGTGTTTGGGACGAACCCAAGTATTTGCTGGGTAAAATAAAATCTGAGGTCTCTTCCAAAGTATTCACATGAAACTATACCCTTCCGTTGAATCTGGATATGTTTATGGATGTGAACCTCCCATGATCTGATGCCACTGTTTATGAAATATTCTGTAACAAGAACCATACACCACTATGACTACTACGTTGATAATGGCATACCTCCAACACGCCATAGTATACTTGTGAAACAAAGTTTATGGAACGAGTGAACGTCTAGATCTTTTTGTAATTGCAACGACGAAACCTTCGATATTTACCTTACCATTGGCACATCTTTTCTTGTTACACAAAATGAGATCATCTGAATCCATTTCATCATATTGGACAAATTTTCATGGAGTCATTCATGTTTCCCTGTCCAAGTGTGGAATCAGAGAGTTACATTTCATGACCTAGTGTTATGTATCCGTAGTACATATATATATATGTTATATTCATGTAAATGGTTAAGCCTAACAAATATGTGTCAAAGCTGTTTTGCTTTGGAAGTGCTTTGTATTTTATTTAGAACGTGCTTGTAACTGTAACCTACGATAGCTTTTATTCCTAGGATCTACCATTAAGCTACAGCCGATGAAGCCTATATACATTTTTCCGTAGGTGGAGGAGGTTGACTGTTTCCATTTGTTCCCCATGAGTTTCAACAACTTGTTTTATCTTTCAGATCACGTCGGTTGGGATTGACTTTGATATTGGACAACCTAAATGTTGCTTATTGCTTCCATTTTATATTCTACTTTACATGATCATCGGCATTTTGCCAAGTCATAGGTGAAATGAATGAAGGAATAAATGAATGAATGAATTAATGAATGAATAAGACATGAGTTTTACTCCCCTTACGATGAGGATGGCTTCATGACGATACTTTTTACGCACAAAGTGCTTTTTTTTTTCAAAACTCCTACGATGTTTGTGAGGTACTTCGACATAATTGCATTTAAGTTGCAAATTTGGATGAACAAAGTGAGACAATAATGAAATCAACAATTTTTTGCTCTTTGACAAATGTTGTTTTCCCGGAAAGCAGAGGTCTTGGGCTTTCTATTGCTACAGTTTTTAAGACATACAGAGACCATGAATGGAGTGTGCATCCACGGTTTCATGTCACGTGGATAAGAAAATGAGACACGTAAAATTTACTTTCGATACACTGGCTTAGTTTTGTCTTTTATTGTTTCCTTGGTCGGTTGACACTGACGGTTGAAGTTGTTTGTTTTCCTTATTTTTTTTTTTTTTTAAGTTTGCCAAGAAATTCTTCAAATTCACTGATTTGGAAAAATGTTTGTGATATTTATTTTTGATTTTGTTATTCACCACTTGTTTTTTTTTAAGCAATGCATACATCTGCATAAAAAATCCAAACTGAGGAAGAGAGGGAGGGGGGGGGGGGGGAGTTGTGCATCTCACTGTGGGTGTTACGCAATGAATAAATTTTCTGCTTTTCATTTGGATGGAAGGGTAATCTTCTTGATCGTCATGTCGTGTCAGTAGGGTGTATGGGCTTGTGATCCACATGTACAATAAATGAAACCAACTATCTCAAATTTGTTACGTAGATGTCCCGCAGAGAGTGCACAAAGAAAAGGCTATCCCGGTAGTAGATATGGTAAACACGTTTGTTTGTAGTCGGCACATATATAGGTCACTTATCTTATTTTGTAAAATTGTTTGTAACGCAACCTCGAATGCAAGTCCACGGAGGATGCCGGAGCATTTGTTGGACAAATATCTTCTCTGCATGAATTATCTTCCGAGTTCTTCCATATATAGCAATATTCCCCCCCCCCCAATGAGGTTTAAAGGGGCCCCCACATTCAGATGCACTTCCTCCACCCTTTAAGCTGGGCTTAATAGAATGATGACAACGCGTGCGTCACTAGTGGCGCGTTATGTGGTTTTGGAGAATATTGAGGAAAACTATTTTTGAAAAAAAAAAAAATAGCCTATTTCGATAGTTTGCTCAAACTTGAAATAACTTTTAAAGACATGGCCATTAAGTGAAAAAAAAAAAATGGTTTGGAACTGCGATCAACGCTTGCACCATTTTGCCCCTGAGCATCTACGGAAACAAAATCATGGGATAAAATGGTGCGAGCACCCCTTCAGAGACCAGTTGTGCGTTACATTGACATAATTTCGCTATGTAGCATTTCATCAAACTTAATCGAGGCAGCCTACTTTGATATTTTACGGCGTAAAATAAATTTGTTGAACGTGACGAGCCATGCCCCTACCCTCCCTCTTGAAATGAATTACAAGGACCAACTACCAATTGCAAGGACCAACTACAAAATTACAAGGACTGTCTACAAATTGTTGAGTGACATTGTTAGTCTGTTGCCATGGTAACATGACAAACATAACAATATCTTTGATCCTTCAATTGATTACGAGTTCCTTATACTGTCTCAATATGAGAAGACTTATAGTATACTTTACAGACCATTAGCAGTAACTTCTAAGTTGTAATTTAGATATATGAATAGATAAAGATGAATAAGAAACACACCTTCCACACACAAAACCGGCATTCGTTATTAGGCGGCCACCTATATCAGCTCCATGCCACGAGCAACTTATGGTAACTGATGCATCGATTTACCTTTGCTTTCAAATAAATTGCTTGGTAAATTTGAAAATAAAAACTTTCCTGACTTTCAAGAGGAATCTTATATGTTTCCTTCCTTTTTGTTTTAAATCGTTGCTTACATATTAGACTTAATAACCTAAATTTACCTACTCATATTGTTAACATTGTTATTATCATCATTATTATTATTACTACTCTGCTACTACTACTACTGATGTTACTATGCTACTACTGCTTCTGCTGATACTACTATGCCACTGCTGCTACTACCACTTAACCACAGTTTTGCTACTACGATATACAACAACTACTACTACTATTACTACTACTACTACCACCACTACTACTATGACTATTACTACTACTACTACTGCTACTAAGGCACTACTACTATTATTACAACAACTGCTGCTAATACTACTTTGCTACTATCTCCACTACTAATATCACTATTACTAGTGCTGTTCATACATCATTACTACCTCTTCCTACTCATATTGTTATCACTGTTACCATTGTCACTATTATTATTACTACTCTGCTACTACTACTACTACTGATGCTACTATGCTACTACTGCTTCTGCTACCACTTTACCACAGTTTCATACATCATTACTACTTTTACCTATACTATGCTTATTACTAATACTACTGCTTCCAGAACTTACTACTGCTACTAGTAGTACTACTGCTACCGCTACTACTACCTATATTAATAGTAATAATTCTAATACTGCTACCACTATACTTCCAGTTTGTCTAACGAATACTGATGCTAGTTATACCAATACGAGTAATAGTAATTAAATTAAATAAAAATATAAATGATGAAATGTTATCGGGCTTGCTTCTTCTTGTGTACACTAGATAATATCCATATAGTTAGACAGTACAACCTTACCAACAGCTTCGTGAAACCGAATTTAAAGGCAACGTTTACTGTCAGATCTCATTGCTCTTGTTTGTTTGTTGTTGACTCAATAAACAACATAGTAAAAGTACTCAAGTTCTTCATTGTCGATAGATGTAAATGAACCATTACATTATGAGCAAAGCAATTAATCAAGTCACAGAATACTTTTTTTTTTATTAATAACAACATCTCAGACCCGGAAAAAACAGAAATAAGATTTAGTAATCTTAACGGAACTTCAATCCGTCATATCATGTGGCTTTCACACAGTATCGGATATTAGGTCACGGGGGGGGGGGGGAGGGGGATTACACGACAGCTAAGGAAGTTTTATTGTCTTAAAAAACACGTATATGAACGTAATATTGTTACAACCGTTTTCTCATTTACTCTAAATCTCTCTTGTAGCTAAGGATTATCTCAAATACAAACATTGAAAATGATTGATGTGACACTTCCTGGACTATATATATTCTGGACTATGTATGATACAGTCCAATCAACCCCGTACTTTGTGTGAGTGCGTGTGTGCTTTTGGTTAAAAATGAGCAGGCATAAAGTTTTTTTTTTTTATATCTTTTTATTCACTTCTCTGATAGACATCTCGACATAGTATGCACCTCAACAGGCCCTTATGCAGCTTTTTCAGTTGGAGGGGGGGGGGGGGTTCGATTTTACCACAAGTGGAACATTTTACCCGACAATTATGACCAATAAATTAAAACTCATTATATATGTTGCTAACGTAGGCCTACTATCATAGGCTGAGCGGAACTCCAGATCTTGTGTGGGGGGGGGGGGGTTCGTCCGAGCCCCCTGAACCCCCCAGGATACGGGCCTGCTCAATGACTCATTACTTGAACATGATTGTACATGAGATAGATGAAGTGTTACGATAGTGGAGTAGGGAGCAATGAACTTGCCAGTTCGATTAAGGGAGATTATGACGATGCCCTAACAGGCATGTGCGAAGTTGTGATCAGAAAGGCTTAAACCATAATCAGCTATCCTGAAGGAAGTCACAAAACTTGCATAGACGTACCTGGAACTAAAGGGGGGAAAAAATTACCGGGATAATATATTGACGTGCAAAATTTTGATAATCATGTTGCTGTAAACTAAACGTTAATATGAATTTTTAATTAATGTAAAAGAGTGAATTTTCACCCGCTAAGCAGATGATATCTCGAAAATGTTCACCCTAAACCGTGCCTAAACTGTCGTGAAATGTCGGAGATATAAATAATTCGTGGAGGTTCGTCTTCAGTTTTCGTAGGTTGCTACAAATATTGATTTAACGGGTCGCCACATGCCGCGTAATTAATTAGAAATGTGGAAACCGTACTTGGCAGAGGATTCGTTAGGCACTTTACAAGAATCATTACTCATCGATACGTGCCTGTATTCCGCTCCGTGATAACGGGCTTAAATCCATATTTTATCCTTTCCACTTTTTTACTGGTCACGGTATTTGGTAAACGAGTGCTTTAATTCGCACTATCAATTAATTATTCATCAGAGGCGTATGACATAACATCCTTGCGGCCAGTATTAGTACATCTTATGACCGATTTATGCTGTTAATATTAGTGTCAAAATAGGTTTAAATTGTTAATATTCACCCATCCTTCTTCTCCCTTTCCCTTCCTTTCCGTCTCCCTTCCTAAGCCCCCCCCCCCTCCTCCACTTTTCATTTACCCCTGAAAGTAGAATGACACTTCACACTATTTTCTTCACTTTTGACAGCTTACTGGAGGCCATGCATCTTACCTCCCCCCCCCCCCGCTCGTCTTATCTCACAGTATCCCAAATATCAGTCCTGAAAACTGACATAATTTCGTTTTTCCTACCTTACCACCCCCCCCCCCCCCACCATCGTTACTCCGAATATCACAGCAAGTTAAAGGGATTCATTGAGTTGGTTCACAAAAGTCTTGATATTTTATCAAACCTGTTAAGTAATAATCTATACTCAAATTTTGATGGTGAATCGTCAAACTTAGAGATTCTGGGAGCCCTACAAACAACCAAACTGCAGTTTAATTCACTACCAAAATCATGGTTACCGAAAATCCGCGACCAGACCATATAAGGTAGTAGTAACAGACGACCCCTCTTGATCAAAACTACAGTTTCTCACATTTTCAGTGACAGTAGGAATAGATACATGAATAATGAGGCAAATTAGAAGTATTGACTTGTAACGTTTACTTCAGATTGTCACAAAACAAAAAACATTAACTCAATGAGCGCCTTTAACTCCCATTGTCTTCGCATTTGTTTTAAGTGCGGTTTGTGGATGCCGTGTCCATGTTGTATATAGGATACGTACACTGCCACTGGTTCACTATGGACTGTGTAACTGTTAATACAATCTCTGCGATGTAAGATCACTGCAGTGTCTCATGAGTTCGAGGTAAAGGTTTACAAAGTCTCGAGTGCAAATCCTCAACGACGATGAGCGTAAATTTGCCATTTGCCTCGTTCTTACGTCATCTTTGGCAATAAACTTAGTCATTAAGACCATTAAGAAGGTTTAAGTGGTACTGTCCTCGCGCTTTAGGCATTTGCTTTGAAATAGTTGTTTAAAAGAACTCAAACGGCTAAAACAAAAGTCATTGGTCCAAAAGCTTAGTGGGTTTCATTGACCGATTTTTTTTTTCTTTTTTAAGTTCTTTTTTTTTTTTTAAGTTATTCTGATTATCGGGTTAGACTCACATTCCATGGATACATGTGCAGGAGAAGTATTATCATGTATAGACAAACTGTTAGGTGTGCATTTTCAGACTGACTTAAAAACGCGTGGTTCTTCAATAAGGTTTACCGTTCATTGGTATCGTCAATGGCATCAGAAGTATCTTGACGAGCTGATCTGATCAGCGTAGGAACGTTTCTTTTTAAATGGAGATATATGCCTATTTACATCGTGATATGAAAATGTTTACAAATTACCAATCATAATTTGTGCTTGTTACATGTTCTCGATTTCACGGAGCTGAGCTCCTCTAGTACACCCAACGAAAATTATCGACCCGAATAGCGTGAAGATAACCATATGCAGTTTGCCTCATTTGGGAAATTATTACATATTACGTGCGAGATAAATTAATTTTCGATAACTCTGTGTACATCTACCATAATAGATCTTGACAACCCTCCCGCCATTAGGGACACCAATGCGAGAGTCCCTTCGTCCCGCTTGTTATTGTTTCCTTAGGGTATATTAACCGCATTTCCATAACTTGGACGACACAATTCGTTTCCTCTTTCCCGGAGAGCCCAGTGGCAACAATTTTGTTCCTTTTTTTTCCATGATTGAGTCATAATTCTTCATATAATACACCGCCAGTTTTTACAATATAACGGCAGTATACCGCAAAACACATCCTCTCGACAGGAGAGACAGAAAGACTACAGTTGGTTTACAAATTAACGAGGGTATTTTCCTTTATTTGAAAGGCAATGGCGAGTTACATACAGCATATCTGCCAAGCGTAACAGCATACCTATATTGAGAGAGTCGCAGCGTACATTTGTTCAGAGTTACGAAATATATATACATATATATATATATTTTGAATACCTAAGGTGAAACTTGACCTGAGTGTATTCTTTTGCTACGAGTTGTCACATAAAACCTTGGATTGTCATCCAGTCATGACAAGTATAATTGTAAGGCAGTAAAGAAAATGATAGTTCACCAATACTGGCTTTATTTTCCTGTGATGACAATCAGCCTATCGAGGGTTCAGGATACTGTGATGTATATTCACTTCAGCCGTATAGTGTATACGTTTCTTTTCTTTCTTTTTTTTTGAAAGTAATGTTACCGTCTTTTGCGTCGTTCACTCTTCAAAAACACATTTTACCAGTTCCCGTGAAGCGTGACTACGAGTTTGCATATCCCAATGGAGTAACTGCTAAGAACGCTTACGTCATTGACTCGTATCAATAGTCGCATTCGGGAGTCCTGATACGATCGGTGCGAAAAAGAAGAAGAAGAAAAAAAGGGGGGTGAAACAGATCACTACCGTGCACGACTAACTGCAACCATATCGATACCGAGAAACTAAAAAGACAAGACAACTCAGTGTAGTCTCTACCGAACGAGAGA
The DNA here is from genome assembly GCA_021234535.1 of Stichopus chloronotus. NCBI lineage: Eukaryota > Metazoa > Echinodermata > Holothuroidea > Aspidochirotida > Stichopodidae > Stichopus > Stichopus chloronotus. The sequence goes on along the minus strand of CM037848.1, from coordinate 7,249,971 downwards.
CGGAACTCATTTTGTATACCTTGGAAACAAATCGCGAACGTGGATGGGAGGGTAAACGTCTACGATATTATTGCCTGAAAACAAGTCACTCTCAGGCAGTGGGAACGAACTTAATAGCAGTGAAATGTAATTATTTTTGTTTCCGAGGTGTTACTAATGGCTCAGTTTTATTTATTTATTTTTTTCACTTTTTTTGCGGTGCGGAGATCAACGTGAAGGAGCTACATCGTCGTACTGCCATCAGATGTACGAGAAATGTTTTGTAGCAGTTGCGAACTGATAGAGTGTCTCTTCAGTCCCTTTGGATGTGTATATAAAAGAATATTAGGAGGAAATGCGAGACTCCGGATGCATTTGAGGATGAGGCACCTCTCGGGGAACAACGAAGACCATTAGTTTTAAGACGCCATTAGTCTAAAGCCTCTATCGAAATCACGTATTTTTGTTGTTTTTTTTTTCCCGAAAGCATCCAGATATGGTAGGGAGCCAGTAAGTGAGTTATTGATTGTGCAGATTATTTTAATTTTTTTTCTAATTTTTTTGTAATACGGGGGCTTTCGCAAAACAAGTTAGACCAGAGAGCGTTTGGTTTCGAGCAACAGATATTTCGAAGTAAAGAGGGAAAGACAAAATGACTCGCATTGGATTAACATTCACGCATCACGCGGCATCCATTGAATGATGTGCTTCCTGTCTTTGGACTCCAACGGGAATTATTGGAATCTACACAGGAGATACAAAAAAATAATAACTACATAACGCTAAAGATTCTGGTGTTTTAAACATGGAGGAGATTTTCCCAAAACGTTCGTTCGGTAGAGCTCAGAGTGCCACTATCAGTATTGATGGGTGTAGCTACACTATCGGTGAGTAGATTCACAGTTTCCGTGTGAGTTTGACGGTGTAAATCAAAAATCCCCCACGATTAACAAAAAAACAAAAGACGTTCTCGTAAGCACTGTTTGTATAGACTAGACTTGAATGGCCGATCGGTGTGATGCATGTCTTACGACGAGAGCTAGACGTATATACATTTTTATTCATTGTTTAGTAGTTACATAGGAGCATAGTGAATAGACAGGGTAATATTAACATAAAAGTGTTGTGTGTGTGTGTGTGTTTAAGAATGATGCACTGTTCCTTAGGGCGACAGACGAGGCATTGATTACTTTTATCGTGATTATTTTGACCATCGTGCTTCTTCATATTTCGTCATCAGTGGATGAGCACCCTAAACCGAGGGGTGCCAGTTGTTTCTTTCCCTCCAGTTTCACTGAATTCATCACGAGTTTAACATCATTACCTTGTCAATTACTCTCAACAAGTTCGCTCCTGTCTTGTTCTATGTTCGTAATAACACCGAGCCTTGACTTGAACGTATGCAAGCCTTTGTATAGTGCATCAATCAACAACCACATATTTGAAACAACAAAAACCAACAGTAAAGATATTTCATATACATGGTCTGAATATGCGTTTACCTTATTTGGAACGTTGTACTGTAAAAGTAACTGTAAAAGCAATATACCAGTAACTCTGCCAAGGTTAGATACAAAAGTTACGAATAGAACGCAAAGTGCATCCAATATGAACAATGAATAACCTTGGCTACCGTACCGTATCATAGCCATTGAGTATTCTCGCTCGTCACTTGAAAGTTACCTGTTGCCATGGTTCTACGCTTTTTTTTGCAGAGAGAATGGTATCCTTCTTTAATACAACCACTATGGACTAATCAATCTTTCATTAGTGTCAAGGACTACAGACACCGTGAGATGAAGATGAAGAATGCAACTTAAATGCATTTTGTTTGAGCAAAGGCCTTAGCTTTCTCAAGAGCCGACATGTTTAACGACTTGTTAATTCACTGTGAGAGCCTGTCTGTCACAAACTGAAAGTTAAAAAAAAAAAAGAAAGACATCTCCAAAAAGACAAAATAATGGCGCTTTGATCTTTAGATTTAAAAACGTAATCCCAAAATAGTTTCACGAATGAAAGAAAAGAACTATAAAGACAACAACAACGACAAAAAGAAAAAAAATATCAATGAGTACATAATGTAATGGCCAAAAGGATTAAAACGATATATAGTAAGTGACAATAAATGTCATAATTGCAGTACGTCTTTCGAATCTGTAACCATAAACGCCACTCTTTGTTTATGACATCAATATTTGTGAAATTAATAGACAGTGTCAATGGGAGACATATTCCTCACTTCAATTTTTTTCAATGCATTACTTTTATTACATTATGTTATCCTCTCCCATGCTGGTATACCTTGATAAATGTGACCATAATTAATGCACATGATACAAGTAGGCCACCACCTGCCTTTTGTTGCTCTCGAAATCATGGACATGGATGAGGTGACTTGTGTATTGAACTGAACTTTTTTCTTTCCCACCAAATGCAATTACGTACTAGGGATGGACAACGGTTCTTGAGGGGAAAATTTACCATAATCGATACTACATGGTTATTGGCTGGAAACCATGAGAATGCAGTGCAGAGACATGAATGATGAGTACATGCCAAATAAATCGAATGATTTGATTCCATTCCTCTTTAAACCGTCTGCGATGAAACAGAAGGAAACATGAACATGTGGTTTCACAAATGTGATTCACTAACCTGTTGCGTCACAGAAAAGCTGAGAATGTCTGTGTTTGACATTGACACTGGAGCCTGTATCTCAGTGTGAGTAGGAAATGACACAATAATTTTGGTCTGATTTATGTGCTTTCATTCTCTGAAATTTGATACTCTGCGATAAATCCATTCACGAATCAAAGAAAGAAAAAAAAATGCAATTTCAGAAAGCTCCTTTGTTTCTCTCGTGACCATTTTATGCAACTGTGCTTTATATGAAAAAGGATGCCCACATTTTCTGACATACTTTTTCATTCGAGACAATTTTTTCGTTCGAGTCAGTAAACGGTCGATAGAAGTGATCTGTACTTTGCCCGTACTTTGAACATTGGACCGTGACAGGATTAAAAAAAACGGTAGCAAGGGGAAGGGGAAGGCCACGAGGGGGAGGGGGATTGGGGTAAAACTACATGTTACAACAATCCCATCCATCGTTATTCTACATTCTTCTGAAAGTGTACCTTCAAAGGGAGGAAACTGGATTGAACAACAAAAAAAGCGTCGCACCTAGCATCACACAAAGAGATGAATCCCCTACCCCCCATCCTCCAATGTTCAAACTGACAAGAGGGATTGTGATGAGGTTCCTTTTGATTACCCCACACCTTTGGCTTGAATATGCTTTAAAGCTCTCTGCTGCTGCATTATATTGACGATATCATTCCACGTCTGTTTATTGTTCATGTGGTGCTTGTTAGCTGTTTCAATTATTATCTTAGTTTTGTACCACCTTTTCTAACAAGAAGACTCCTTGTCCAATGCTTCAATATTTTTTTTTTTTCATCTGATGAGTTCTCACATATCTTTCACATGTCAGGGTTGTTAAATACCAACATGTGTGGGTACAACATTTGTGGGTAAACGTTTGAGCCCACTCACACTGTACTTTCAATTCAATTAAACTGTGTGCATGTTGTTGTCTTGTCAAGTCTTGCTGTATGAACGCTATGTCACACATGTGGAATCTGTGCACTAATAAAGTCTAACGCAAACAAGTTTGAATGCTTGACTTGCTGTACAGGGTAGTTACAGGAGGAATTCATACATTTTTCGTGCAAGTTGCTACACTAGATCTCTTAAGAAGAAAAAAAAAAACAAATACATCTGTTGTGTATCAAAGCTTTAGTAACTTTGTAAGCCACCACTGACATGTTGAGTAAAAATATACCCATAAGAAAATAAAATATATTGCAAAATCAACGTAGACCATTATTCATAGGTCAAAGTAATAAAGAAATAAATAAAGCATACAGTTTGGATTGTGTTACAATGATCTATATAGATTGCACATGACTTGACTGGCATTTCGTGAAACCCTTGCCACCTTGCGCGAAATGGTAGTTTGTGTTGCCCAGGTCTGAACGATTACTTCAACATATTTTGCCGCTCTTCTCCCATGGTAAGGTTTTTTTTTTTTTTGTTTTGTAATACTTATCTGTTACTGCTATGCGATAACCGAATGCCTACTTGCTATCTTCTCGCAGATAATGCGGTGGAAATGCAGGGTTCTTTCATCTAATTAGAATTTCTGTCACCAATTTAATTACACATCTCAACAGCTTCGATCTAAACCGCACACTAGTGCCATTGAACTGAATTTCAGTCACTGATTGGCGTCAGTATTGAATAACGAAACGGTTTAGAGTTAGAAAAAAAATTACACACAACAGAAGAAAATGAAGAATCGTCTATTCATAAAACACACAACCCTCTTTGCATAAGAATCTCTCTGCCAGTGTACCGTCATAGTTCCGTAAAAAAGTACAGAAACTGTGTAAATTACTGTTTCCAAGATGAAACGTCAAGAGTTAGAGCTAAAATCTCATTGGTTAATGCTCATGATATTGATTCGTTCCTTAGGACATTTTTTTTTGTCTCAGTGTTTTTAAGGAAATATGAAGTTTTGTATTTCTTTTGTTCCATCCAGTCGTGATCTGGAGTTACGGAGACACTAGCCCCGTGTGTCCTTTCCAGAGAACTGATGTAAACAGTAAATATTGAGGACAATCTATCCGGCATTATGCAGTACACTGATTAAGATACGACTGTTGTTTACAACCGCCTTCTGGTCCCAGAATATTGAATTACTGTGAGGACAAAAAGTAATCACTGATTACAAATGCCATACACATTCAACAGTAAATTATCCCAGCTGTGGAAAATTAATCAAAATAAGGTAATGTTAGTAACTTAGAACACTTGGGAAGAAGAGGTAGGGATGAATATTATCACTGTACGTTGTATTTCGTGCTGTCGCACTAAATTTCTGTATCGTGATTGAAGTCAGAGCAGGAGGTTTGTTTGTTTCTCTGCCCCAAAAGTGGCATTTTATAAAAGAAAAGGAAAACAAGTGAGGGAAAGGTAAAGGAAAAAGCTGGTGATAGGGAAAAGTGTCCAACAAACAAGCAACTTGAAACACGCCACAATTTTCTCACGTTGACACGAACGCCAACGTAAACATCTACAAGAAAAGTTACAGATTGATGGATTACACTGATGGGCACAGTACAACTGACACTCCAGAGAAACTGATTAGACCTGCATTCAATGGGACTGAGATGTGGGATGGGTTTGAGGGGGGGGGGACGATGAGATTGAGACAAAGGATACGTTTACCACCCAACCATGCCTGGCGTCAAGGGGGTCGAATCCTAAGACTTCACGTCGCCCCCCCCCCCTTGAAGTTTTGAGGTGGAAAAATTATTAGAATTATGTCACATGTGTCAGTGACCACTCCCATCATTTCCATTTGACCCCCGCCTCCGCCATTTTTACACATTAATAGTTATCTGAATAAAAGACGAACAAATACACAGGAAAATTGTCGGTACATTTAGTCGACCCGGTATTAGAAATATCACACGCGTTGTACGTGTTATGATATGCCTGAAATTCAATGACACATCGATGATGTTTTCTAACCTGTTATTATCAGGCTTGTAAAGTTCCGAATCCGAGTCTTACGTAAAACAGACATTCTTCTCTGACTGCATGACTGATGTCCTCTTCAAAGATACATCGTACAAGTTGTATTATAAGACAAGTTTAGTGGCCAAGATTGGCTACCCAACTGGTTACACAAGTTTTTCTTTTTAATTACATCAATAAACATTATCTACTTCGTCAACCCTTTTCCTTGTCTCCGTAATCCAAGCCCTTCAATCTACCCTCTCTAACCTCTGTAAGACTGCCCTCTATTCTGTAAGGTTACCTTCAGACAGTCCGTTACTCTCACGTGAAGACGATCGATATTGTCTCAGACCTCTCGTCAAGATTATTAACAGTTTCTGGAGGAAAAAGTGTTTTGCAAACCTTTCTGAAGAACGTGCGAATGAGCGTCTACCTTTCCTTGTGTGATTTGGAAACCTCTCCTAGTTCCAGTGAAACTGTCAGTTTCTTTTTTTGCCCTTGTTATTAGTTGTTGGTATCAGTTGCACGAAGTTTGATGATCTGTTTTCTCATCTTCAGTTTGTGGTCGTGCCTTTTAGGTTATCCCAGTACCTTGTTTTCGCCAACGATGTGTTTTGATATAGGCCTAGAGTGTATGTTACGTGATTTATTAGTAGTGTAATAATAAGTACGTTAGGAGTTCAAATCTTGTCATTTTAGTGATCTCTGGACCCCAAAGTGACTTTCATATTGACATTTTAATCGTGACCTTCTTTTACCCGAGAAATGGAATCAATAGCCCCCAAAATATATGACTTGATAGCCATACACACACGAAATGAAGAAAAAGGTGGCTGAGTTAGGATACTCTTTACATACTGGGGGATGATTGGCGGTCATTTGTGAAGTATGCGAACAATAAAAAATAGCAACCCATAGATTTCATGATGTCATCAAGAAATGTAACTTAGTAAGTCCTGAGGAATGCCAAAATATATATCGGTAACTCATTTTTTTTCTTTTTTAAAGTTCGTGTGACCTGTATCTAGGAAAAAGGTGGTGTCATTCAGAAGTTGAGTGAAACCTTGAATAAAAATAATTTGGAATTGTGTTTATATCTGTAACCGTTTTTGAGATATCACCTATCAAATTTTGACGAAAATGCAAAACAGATGACGTGGAGTGTTGCACCGTGTCAGTATTTCTTTTGAAAAGCCTATATATTTTGCCTCTTAATTTCTTGATTACTGGATTTCACATTGGTAAGTGATATCGATTTTTTTAATAAGAAAATATATGTGTCCAAAATAAAATACTCTGGGCAAATAATTCTCAATTGTCCTTGAAATAAAGGCTATAAGCAAACAAACAATGACATATTAGACATAATGTTGGAGTCCATGACGTCACATGTCACATGACGTCATTAATTTACATACTTAGCCAATGATTAGTCATCATGATGCAGGTGTGAAACGGGAATTTGCGAGTGAAATTGTCAACGTTTAATGGAGTTTGATGCAATTTGTGGCTATTTCTCAACATTTTCAATGACTAATACACCCAATAATCCAACATATTTTGTCGAGGCTTGCAGGGATTGAAAGGAAACTTTACCTGTCTCTTGAGAGAGTAGTCTTAGTTTCTAAGCTAACGGTGACATACTGGAGCAGACATCAACAAAAGTCATCAGCGTCCTCTCCATCAACGATTCTTGGTGCGTTCTTTTCTGTGCAATATCGTGATCATGCCGCTTATTTGGCAAACAGATCGAGCAGGACTTAGCGTTTGGGAGTGGCGGACCGGAGCTAATCTGATCCGTTTAGACCCTCGACTCGACCCAAATGAAATGGGGTTAGACCTGAGCAATGGACGCCCTCAAGACCAAACGGAGAAAAGTTTGCTTAATTGGTAACTGGATGAACAGCCAGGAGGGGACATTGATTTCACATGCTGATGACGGAGTTGACTAAGACGTGGGTCTATACCAAGAGTTACCTTACGACGATGGAACCGACTCCCCCAAGGAGGATTTCAGCCAGTCACTCTTTGATTCTTGGCCTTTTAGCTATAGTCAGCAATGAGCATTCCATTCGACCAACTTGTCCAATGATTCTTCACAAGAGAGATCGGTCGTTCAGTGCTCTCGTCAAATGACAATCTCTTTGAAGTAACATCAACTACTTCAAACAGTGTCTCCATCTCGACTTGTTTATATGGCAGGTTATGATTCCTTTTTTTTCTGTAAGCAGGTTAGATCAGTTGTTGCCCTATCAATTGATACCACATGACCTAAGAAAGGCGATCAGACGATCACCAGAGATACAAAACAAACGAAAATGCCAATCTGTAACAATTTGAACTGCTCCAGTAATGATTTGATTCATTGATTTGGTTTGATTTATTCATCCACACATGTATATATACGAACGATATAATCATACATGTGATTAATTGCATAATTGTTAAGTAATATATACACATATATGAAACATAAGTCGTAAGCTTTGAGAGAGCTTGAGGTGACATCCAAAAAGTAAATAAAGTTATACAAATTAAGACAGAACATTAAGTAAATTAATAAAATAAAAAATGAACAACAGGTATTTACAGCAAAACTTGTAAGTGAAAACAAAACGATAGGAGTAGAAGGAGGATAGTGAATTGAGGAAAGTCAAAAAGGAAAGTGGAACAAAGAAGGTACTCTATATGAACTGTAATATACACAAAAAAGGGGGGGGGGGGGATAATCTGACCCGTTACTAAGCCAACTGATTAGTTTCTAGAAGAGAAGTATTGATATGGAATGGAGTTGGGTATGTAGTACCATGTAGTTGATAAAAGCAAAAAGAAATCAGTGTTGCGTATTATCTCTACCCAAGATGAGTCTTAATTTTGATTAATTAATAAACTTCAACAACAACATGGGAACAAGTTACTAACTAAATCACGGTAAATAAAATCACAGTAAAGATACTCTTAGTGTGTTGAACATTTTTCCCCCTGTTGTCTGCATTCCTTTCGTCGGACTATCATCTGACGATCGACGGTCATAGACAGAGAGCTTCTTAATAAGGACTTGCATGGGCATTCCACAATACTTTGCCTATGGTTATTTTAAGTCATAAGCCACTAAACGAATTTTTCCTTATTGCCAAAATATTTCAGACTAGGGAGTCCAACAGTAATTCTCCCAATATCAAAAGAATGGCTGGTTGGCGACAAACTGTCGGGTTTCCAACACGAACACCCCCTCAACCTTAACGGCAGTAGGTGCCTGGCAATCTATTCTCCTTAACAACTATGCCTTGGTTGCCTTAATGTTGGTATTATAAGCTTCCTCAAGAAAGTGACGGTTCTACTTTGCGAGTTTCAATGTTCAAATACTTAGATTATTTGTTAATCTCGAAGGAAAAGCGAACGTCATTAAAACAGTTATGGAATAGTCTGGAAAATTAAATCATGAAAACCATCTTTTATTTCAAATTTAGGAAGGTCCTTTCATTCAGAGAAGACAGCGACGCATTACCTGATTAAGGTAAGGAAAAAATTGAAGATAGAAGATAGATTGCCATTGAGGTGTTACTGCGAGCACATAGACTTAATGTCCTACCTAATCGACATGCTCTGGCCATTCCTCTAATTCAGTGAAAATGGAGACCTAAACCCAAAGGCAATGTGGGGTCTGTTTAGATGTAAACAAAAAATTGCCCCACAGTGTTCTGGCATTCACTCTGCCCACAAATTCAAAAAGAATTAATTAACACATGCTCCATTGAAAAAAATATCCTTACATAACTTGTACAGGGAGGCAGGGTATCTGGTATCTGTGCAGTGTACTTCATTCCTCCCTGATGTGATAATATGTAATCGGGCAGAATATAACCATGTTACTGATTTTTAGAAGGAAAGATTCCTCATTCACTATGAATGAGGAATCTACAGCTTCGATGTCATTTATTGGCCGGAATACAGTCACAATTGAAATAAAAAAAAAGCAAAACATGAAAGTCAATGTTCCACTAATTCCAACAACTTGTCGAGGGGGTTATGGTGTTAACTCCAACCGCATCCCAGGCGTCCATAAGAAAGGATGAGTCCTTTGCTTGGGGAACGTATTTGCTTGAAAGTTACTTCTACGTCTTGTTATTATTGGCGCTGGTGAAAGAGTTGGGACAATTTTTTATGTCGCCGTAGCATCGTGACCCTCTTTATTTTGATAACTTGACTGCATATGAGAAGTCAGTGGTACAGTACAAGATCGATTCCTTTGTACAGGTAAACTTGAAACGAGTTGGTGCCTACAGAAAGGCTTAATAGTGAGAATTACTCACTTTGCGGGCGATGAGAACGAATACCTTGGCGAAAGTGTTGTGTATTGTAGTATACTGTTGCAATGGATCTGAACGATTAGGTAATGTAAATGTCCAGAGATCCAGTCCAGTATAGTTGTAAATTAGCAAATTCTATTAACAAATCAGCACATATAATTCCGTGTTTTTTTGTTTTGTTATTCATTCCTTACTTTCGTTCTACAAATTCACCAGTGTTTTTTCTTACCTTAATTTGAAATAAACGATATTTACAAATTAATTTCTTCTCGAGTTTATTGAAAAGAAAAGCACATGGCAGCATATTTATACGTTTCCGTGACTATGTAAGCACTGTTTAAGTCACGTGATACACGCTGGTGAAGGAAGTGACTGAGTACCGTTAAGGTATCTAGAACTCACCTTCGAAGTTTTGCAATCTGTTAAAAGAGATCAACTTCAGAAGTTAGCTTTCCTGTAATACTGATGACCCTCAAAATTCTTTCCAAGCTCATAAACGAAACCTGTTGTGTACTGTACTCATGAAGTTACTGAACTCATCTTTAAGGAAGCACAGTATATGTAATTATGATATTTAGTGTAAAAATGTGAAATGTACTACGTTGTCATAGATCATAAAAACAGTTGTTGTCCCTGGCAGTTAATTTGCATGGTTATTATGTTTAATAGCGTAATTTGCAAATTCTGTTCTGCAAGATTTGCAGTGACAGCATATTTAAAGGTGAGTCACCGTTTCATTTTTATATTCCCCTGCCCCAGTCTACAAAACTAACTTATTAGACTTCACATGTTGTTCATGAAGGAGGGTTTTGTAAATTGTGGCATATGACTTACACAGCTTTTCGCACAGTCTTTATTTCTGTATAGACAAGACTCTGCCAATATAGAGTGAAATGCCTCAAGGAACAGCCACATTTGAGAGCAAAATCATTTTACTTGTTAATTTGCCTAAACTTGATGTCCCAGTCTTTCCATATCGTCAAATATTGGATGTTCAACGTTGCAGGTTCATTAGTGTTCATCTGCTTAGCGCGGCATGCGTTCGGTCTGATTGTGAGTTCAATAACACGCTTATACAGAAAGTGTCTGCAACTTTCACGGTACATAAACTGTAACGGCTTAGTATTCATAGTAAAGAGTACTTAATTAAGCGAAGAGCAGCAGCAAACATTTGAGATATATACTGACTAAATGTAAAACAGGTAGAGTCTCGTGGGAGAGTTGAAATTAGTGTTCGTATTATCTACCCCAGCTATATCAGATGTCGGAACAATCTGAACCGTCGCTGCATGCTTGTACGTACACGGAGCGACAGAGGATAATATTGCCGACGTGGTGTTATTTTAGCTCAGTTCGCCCATGGACCACCTAAATAGAAAAGAGCCGTCAATCACGACTCTAAAACGAATATGGAAGAGGAATGAAGAAAGTGTCCCTAATGAGCTGTATCGAGTAACGGCCTGAATAGCCATCATAAAAAAGAAATTTTTCGTCATAATTTATCTAATATCAATAACGTTTCCACGTCGGGTACTGTCACATACGATCGGTCAAAGTTATAAGTTGATATGCATTCGCAAAGCAGTTTGGGCTAAACTTGATGCAATAAAGCAAAGGTTATTACATATTACCGTGCTTATATCAACAATTGCTCACATGGCGATATTGCTCTGTGTAATAGCTCCTTGGTCATAAGAACTTTGCAGTCCTTGAAATCGAACGCATACATCATTAGAACAACCACGCATATTAAGGTATTCGACGTCAACAGCGAGTGGGGTCCCTGGAGGGCACAACTTTTCCTTTGGTGGATGTCGGCAGCATTTTTTTCAGACTTTTTCAATAGCATAGGCTACGACTGGGGTTGCATTTGTTACGCTATATACGCTATACTGCAGTAGGTCTATTATGCTGTCTTAGTTTGATACGTCAGTTACCGATAGAAAATTACAGCACGCTCAAAGTGACAGCTTGCAGCTGTTTTAAACGCTTCACCAAACATTCGCAAATTCCAAACATTTCAGCACACATGGTAACTGCTCAATAATTTGGGTACTGCGCAGTAAGTAATTTTAACTACTTTACAGTCCAGCCTACTTTTTACACTGAGCACATATATGTTCAAGTGAAATAGGCTGTACCTAAAATTTACCCCATCAATAATTCACGTTTCGCCTGAACCAACGCCGATACATCGCTGCTGTACGTGGCTGTACGTGCACCCACAGTCCTCCCACGTGGTCGCACCGTGTAGCCTACACTGACGTATTGTGTGAACTGCTGTGTCGGAGTTGACACGTTCATATCGCACAACTGGTATCAATGTTGGAACAGACCAAAAAATTAAAAAAAATTGGAAAAAAAAATGACAGAACAGAGTTTAAGCTCGTTCATTCTAGAGGCCGTTTTCTATATGTCTGGGCACATTTCTTTTTATCATCTGAATAATTTATTATGACGTTTGTCAGTGACAGAAGGGAATCATCCGGTATAGGAATACATTTTTTCTGGCATCGCACCACAACCTGCCAATATGTGTACACGCTACCTTTCAGAGTTTTGACACTATATTGCCGTCTAGCACCCACAAGTCGTTTGACAGTCATGAATTCATACGGCGCATAAATAACTTCAGGCCTCATACGTGCTTACCTGTGTCGCAAAGAATGGAATGACTCTGGCACACACTCTTGCCTATATGTATTTAATCGCTGACAAAGATTTAATCATTTAAAACTTTTTAACATAAAAATCAGCATTGCTCACAAAGTATGTATCGTTTAGCAACAAAAACAACAAACAAACAAACAAACAAAAAATCACATGTTTGTGTCGTGCGCGAGGTACTCTTTTCAGTTCTATTTATGACAGATTCCACGCATGCGCTTGAGTGGCACAACGATCGATAACAAAAGTTCACTTTTTATAAACATCCACTATCAATACAGGGACAGTTCCCTCTACAGATCTCTGTATAAATTTTATGTAAATCAGTGTCGAATGCGGAGGGGTGGTGGGGGGGGGGGCGGTGTAAGTCCATTTGTTTTCCCCCCACCCTCGTTGCCACGCCTCCCTGGTGTTACACTTTCTACACAAAGTAGGCTATGTGTCATTGGTAGGCTATGTGTCATCGTGAATATAATATGTAGTAACATACACACGTGTACACATGTACAATTTTGTACCTCTCGGGTGTATTCAGTTTCAATTTTACCAACTTTAAACATCGTTTTGGAAGAGAAGGGGAAGTCGTCAAAGATCTATCAAAAGATAGACAAATTTTATATAATTATAAAATATTAACTAATTTTATTAATTATTAAATTATATTATTTTTCCTATAAACAAATTTTTATCTTGTCACGTTTGGATGATCAAATGCCTGTGAAGGCTTTTCCGTTGGTTCGATGTCGCTTTCAAGACGGCGTCTACGGCCGTCTGAGGCCCGCTGCGTCGTCGTTTCAAAGTCATTCGACGTTGAATCGACGTCGACAAAGATGGCCGTCCGACGTCGTTTGGAGCAAAATCCTACAGTTCAATGTCGATTTAACGTGAATTCGAAGTCGGCAAAAGGACTGCGATATTTTTATTTACTTCCATTAGACGTCGTTTTTCAGTTGCAAACAGGGTGTTTTTAGAATGACGTTGTTCCAACGTCAGCCTTGCCTTCGATAATTACCCGGCGTGAATCTGTTTAGATAAACAAAAAGACGTCAAACCGACGGTACAATGTTTACAAGGCACAAAGACCTATAAAAAACAAAAAACGCTTACGCCATGGATACATTACACTAATCACTCACAGTTTCTTTGAGAATGTAACCTAATTAAATATGCAGAAACCTGTGTAAATGTAACGGTTACATACGTTGTTGGGTTAACACGTTTAAGGTAAGAACGACTAGTTTCACTGTGAGTTTAATTAACATTGTAACATTGTTGTAACATATCATCGTATTTTCTTCTTTCCGTTGTATGGCATCTCATACAAATGACTACTGTTGTCTCTGTACCCAGAATATGTTGTTCTCCTTAAACTGTTCAGAAGGTGTTGTCTATAGCGTTGTTAACCACACAACTAGAATGCATTTTTTATCAACTCCAGACACGTCACGGACTGTTTCCTATCCAATAGCTTACGTTACACGCTTTGTATAAACGTATTTATAATCACGGAGCTCCATGGTATAACATAGTTATCGCTAAGTAAAAATGATTTCTGGCATTGTCCATTAGTAAAGGTGATTTTTCTTAATATCCACCTCGTAGAGAATATTTTCACGTGCCATTTAGTATATGTGAGTTTCAATCTTCATCTCAGAAACATCGAGAAAGAAACGCCATTGCTGTAGTCATATTACCAAAACAAAAGAAAGAAATATTACAAAATATGTCAATAACCCGAAATAACAACGCTCCGCGTGTAACGGCATCAGGCGAGCGACATAGCAAAGCATACAGGCAGATTCAGCTCAGGTTTCCACGCCGAGATATAGCCTGGGGATGCAACAAGCTAACACTCTCTCCAGTATAACGTACATACATTTATTTTCGGGAGGTATGAGGTTTATGTTTTTTTTAAATACATTAGAGATGCTACGAGTAAAGTGTTTAAGAGGAGGCAAGAAGGTCTGTCTGATATAGAGGCATAAGAAATATTGAGGGAAAGAGAGAAAAAAATGTGCCCGCCGGGTTACTTCATTATATGGCAGAATATTTAATATTAAGGTGCGCAAACAAATGGAAAATCATCGTTGGCAGATAACCGGCAAAACAAAACTACTTATTTGTGTTACGACCAAACTGCCCAACGGCTGAAATATAAATTAAGAGAAAACCGCCAAAGACTATCTATCCTTCACGTGGCCACATCGCTGAGGGAGAGGAAGCTACTTGCGAATGTCAGTTGTTTGTTTCAGAATGTTAACACGTTTTTGATAATCATTCTGTACATCAGGAAGAGGTCCATTGAAAAAAAAAGAAAACTGGGAAATGCAAATGCACTTTGAAATCACAAATACAGTATAATCTCGTTAGTCATTACGCGAAGACCACTTGAGCCATACTTTTATTATGGTTTGATGCTTTTGTGATATTGGATCAGAAATATCCTCACAAAGTGACATAAAAACATAGGAACATTTGATCATTTTGTCTTCATAGTCTCAAGTATTGTTCGAACATTATCTATTGTGAGTATTCAGACCAACTTGAGCACTAAGTGAAATGTTTGCTGTTGTCTTTTTCTGGCAAAGTAACCTACTTGCATGGTAATCAGGAAATTGTATACGTATGTATAAGTGTACTTTCAGGAGTCAGACGATGGTTGTTGAACTAGGTCCCCTGCATGCAGATCAGAACATCACGGAGCTGTTGTTAATATGTATAACAGCTTACATAATAAGCTGTTTGTTGTATATAGTATATAGTATATATATATATAAACAACAGCTTCCCATTTGACAAAAGTAAGAATACTTAGATTGAGTTTATCGTATAGCTTAAAATGTGACAATATAAAATACATCTTTCAACCTCTATCACTGAGTAATCCCTTTAAGATTCCTTGTACTCATTCCTCACGGTTTAGTGGTACTCATTCTTAACAGTTTGGTGGTACCCATTTTTCACAGTTTGGTGGTACTCATTCTTCACAGTTTGGTGGCACTCATTCTTCACAATTTGGTGGTACTCATTCTTCACAGTTTGGTGGTACTCATTCTTCACAGTTTGGTGGCACTGTGAAGTTACTTAAATTACAGACGTCTCATTTTTGGCCTTCACATCATAGATGAATGTATACGCAAATTTTGGTAATCATATCGGAACTCTTTCCTTCAGAAGTTAAGAGTGTAAGAAATCCTCCAGTGATAATTTAAGAGGCTCCTAAATGAGAGACGGAATGTATTTTCCTCGGTGCAAGGCACTTCAGACTCCATGGACAGCAATCATCATCTTGTTCATAACTAAGGATATCGTGGTTTAAAGAACGACAGCTCAGGCCAAGGAAGATTGTCGGGTGTCTCAAGGTTACAAATAACCCCGTCACGTTACTGCTATAGGATCTTAGTTTCGCTTTGAATTCAAAGCGTTCAATTAACCTTGAATTGAACTCAAGTGAAATATCGAGATAGGGTTTATTGTAGATTGACTTTAAAATGTTGTCAAAATTAAGGTCACGTCTCTGAAACTATGACTAGATTTCTCTTAAGACGTTCAAAATTTAAAAAAAAGAAAACCAGGAATACAAAAGATTAGTAAGTAGATGTGTCTGCAGCGTGGCATCACAGATCTATTATTATGCAAAGTATCTCTGTGAAATAGGTGTTTCTTTCAAAATCGATAACTTCCGAACAGAACGTGCGATTAGGATATGTCTTTCACCAATGAAGAGTTCAAATACTTTCCCAATTTTATTTTCAGATGTCAACAGGTCTTCTTCAATGGCCAATCCCCGGTGCATTACCCAGAATTATTCACACTCACGCAAGCCTATCTTTCCCCTTCATTTCAGATTTAAACCATACCAACGATAGCACGTTATAGTTAAGAAGCCTTTCCTCATTACATAACCGACTTGGCTTCACAAATAAATCTCCACTGCTTCCACAGTTCTTGAGTGTCTGTCATGTCACCGAGATTGGAAGAATAGTGTGTCATCGTTTACTGTGTCACAGGTTATCTTTGTCGTTTGAAAGACGGCTGGTGTCGTTTCTTACACTTAAACCAGGATTTGCTTTATGGTGAAAAGAAAAAAAATCGCCTTCATCATTAATCCTGCATCCTACTCTTCCATTTGATACCAACCTGGACAACAACATCTGTAGGCCACGTTTCCGGTTCCTTCAGGAGAATCTTCGCCAATTAAAGTTTAATTATGGCACAAAGAAGGTTGATCTGGTTCTTTCGACTGAAATCGTAGCAGAACTGGGTCCTGTGGTAAATATGCGAAACTTTCATGAGAATAACCAAGACGGAAATTTTATGCAGAAGGCATTTCTCATTGGAAATTTGACATTTTTTTTAATTTTTTTTTATTTTAAAGACCAAGGAATCTTTTCACAGATGTTTTAAGCGATTTTGTTACACCTGTAAGAGGCATCAGTCCTTTGATGCACTTTTGAAAATTCCTGTTGTAATGCAAAGCATTCCAAATCATGTCTCATTAAAATTACATGGTGCAGGGTCACAGGGCACACACTATACAGGGTGCAAACGTTGGTGCCAGGACAAGGGAAGTTTAATTGACCACAACGTATTATATTATTGGCTTAGTTAAATGGGGCAAGTCAATCATGGAAAGTGTAATTTAATATTTGAAATGTTGTCACTATTATTTATGTAATATAAACTACAGCGTGCAAGGTGGCTCTGTGAAGTTTCAAAAAGGCAAAAAAGAGTCTGTAAGAGACAGGTTTCATTTTACATTTTTTTTTAGCAAAGTAAGGACGTATAGAGGCTCGTCATGTGACGTCACAACGTAGTTCTTTTTAACGTCCAAAGGACTGGCCGTATTATGAAGCAAACTGTATACTGAGCGCCGACACGTCATACTTCACGTCTATGTGTGCACACTAGCACGATACGTTTAGTGTACCTACCAGGTCAAAGTTTATGTTCAGTCTTGCCAGTTTGGTGTTTTCGCCGCCAAAAATAAAAAAGGGAATTTGGTGTTTTGGGGGAAAGTTTGGCAGGACCATATTTGAAGGAGACGCCAAACTATAATTGGCCTTTTTCTGGCGTTTTCTTCAGTGTAGCATTTTTTTCTCCATTTTGTATCAATTGCAATGAGAAATTAGACCAATATTAGCTATTACCCAACAAAATTTGTCCAACTATGCAGTAACCCCCGCACGTATTGTGCACCGTACTGTCCAAATACACACTGCTTGCCTTAATACTAAAAAAGTACACCTTCGGATGTCAGATCATACATTTCGCGGTTTGGGACTAATGAAAACCTGGCAACACTGTGTAACTTCCCATACGAGGCCAGTAGTTAAAAATTGTTGTGACGAAGGCTGCTATAATCGTGGAAAATACTTATCTAAACTACACTTTTATTGGATACCAGCAGGTACAGCAACAACCGTAGTTAGGCGTAACATGGATTTCTGCAATCCATCGCAAAGAGTGGACTTCAAAAATAGCCTAGGTTAGGCCTAGACCTACGTCATACATGTGTAACGTTAGTGCCAGTGCTTTCTCAAACAGTTTTAAGGTGGCACAAACGGTTAGTAAAGGCTATTGCTACAGTCTACATGGTACATTCAGTAGAATACTTTTGCTCTCAGATAAAAAAAAGGTCCTTTATTTAAGCATCATTACGATTGGCTAAACCCTAATCTTCTTTAATAAACGAAGAACTGATTCCGCCTAACATTCTGTGCCACCGTCGTAGTGCTGTTAGCAAATTTCGCGTTAGGAGCTCAGCTAGGCTAAGTCAGACCAACTAAGTAAGCTGTAGATTAGGAAGAATAGGACTTGAGGTTGAATTTGAAGGCGAACTTAAACCTACTTATCACTAAGATCATTCGATTACGTCGCGCTTTTCTGTCAGTGGGGGCCTAGGTGGTTAAAAAAAAATGTGACACGAAATAAACGAAGCATAAAATTCAATCGCGGAAGAGAATGCTGTTCGTTAAGAGCCTAGCCTAGGACCTATAGGTACAGCGATTTAATTTTCAAAATAGAACTATGCAGTAGTTAGCACGGTCTACGTAGTAGCTTAGGCCTGGACCTTATCAGTAATGTCACCGTCTGATGCCCCCTAACTTTGGCCTAAGGAAATACGATTGTGGGTCGTGTTATTTAAAAGAACTTTGGGTTTCTGGGGCTCCCAGGATCTCTTCATGAGGACATTTTCCTTTCTGACCCTTTCTCACAAAACAGAAATCCACAGAAATCCACTGTATCACTCTACTTTAATTCAGCTGGAAATGGGTCAAGCTCCATGCATGGATTCACGTGGTCTTGGGACAATGCAAATAGTCTTGAATTGCAAAACAACAGCAAGTAAAAAACTTGATAAAAGTGTGCAAACTGAATTGCACTTTCATTTATCAACAAACTTGACTGAAAATCACAATTGAAGAAATCAAACTGCCCACAGAAAAAGTGAAAGATTTAGCTTTTGATGGATCTTCATTTATTAATGACAATAATGAAAATATTACAACAGAATATAAATACTAAGGGAGTTACTGGTGTAGCCCACACACATTTGAGTATGAGAACAGAAGCAATTCTAGTTGGTAAGAAGAATCAATCTTCTGTCATAATGCAGTACTATTTACAATTTCATACACTTAACTATACTAATACTTTTAAATTCCGAAATTCCACCGAAAAATAGTTGAATGCGTTTCACCATAGGTACATGCAAAAAGTTCATATTTTCCTGGAGTTTCAATTGCGCTCTATGTTGTCTCATTATGCTAAATACTGTTCAATTGCCTATCTCAATTTTCATTTTCACTTTCAAAGTTACAATGTACATATTTTTTATTGTGATTATAAGATTCAATTTAAGGCTTATCAGTTTAACATAGCCACATCTAAAAGGAGACATATAATCTCAACATGTGGAAATGCAACTTTCAAAAGCGACTAACTGTACTAAATCATACATGTATCTTCATGTCCTTGAGTAGAATTCTAAATACTCTATGCTGAAATAAGAAATTTACAGTACCTCATCTTCGTCTGTGTGATAACTAAGTTCAATTAAGATTAAGCTTCTTGGAGATTCTGAAGCTTCATAGTGTATCCCAACCAACGAAACTTACGTAAGTACATTCCAGTTGCTCAGTCCACCTCTTGTCTTCAACTACTGTACGTGAGCAACGTATCTCTGCAACAGTTGCTTGCTCAATTCACGAAAGAAAAGAAAAGAAAAAAAAAACTGTCACCTCTCCTTTCTCATAGTCGTCCAGCGGCCCATTGCTTGATCTTAGCTTTCACCATGAAATAGAACTAAGTGATGGGTTGTCCTAAGGAACTGCTTTCCCATGTAGTCTGGAGCATTAGATTTGACATCTGCCCTTTGCCCTCTTCGGAGACTTCATTGGCACTAACCAAAAAAAAAAGGTAAAGCCCACGTTTTGATGCTGTGCAAGAAACACCAATATTAATTAAAAACTCAATTTTCCCCGTGAAAAACACAATTAAAATTATTTTGTTTGTGTTGTTAAAACATGTGCATCTGATAGTTTAACCTCCTTTAACCTCCATTTCACAGTAGAGTTGGTTCAACGGCACACTTACAGTATATTCAATCAATCATCACGCTATCTACATTTGGACTTGGGGTTACCACATTTCCTTACACAAGTTTCCCTGCAAGAATGCAATGAAATTTGTATTTTAGTGATTGTATCTCAACTGACAGTTAAGGCAACACCCCGGTCTTCAATGCATTTACAGCCACAGATAAATTGGCCATTAAAGACAAAACGTCTCAATGCAATGTACATTACCATGCATAAATCCACATTTTCAACTCAGTAGTCAGTTAATGTGATTTGTGGGGCTTTCGTATAGCAACCACTTCCCTTTCTTACAGTGTAAGTCCAGCCCAAAAATGGCATTGTGTCATGTCTCCCAAACCATTTACTATAAATATGAATTAGCAATCATGCCACTTTCCATCAAGAAAGTTTTCACCTGTGTGACACCTCAAAAGAGGTGGCTGACGGGGATGGAGCGTTCTCGGCTATAGTAATCCCCAGAGCAACATAGTAGAAGTTATCATAATTCATATTATTTGTAGGTGTTAATATATAGAGAGCCTAAAATATTATAAGCAATAAGGTAAACTAATCGTTGGTTTGAAATTGTCGCAAAACAGTCCTCGGGCACTTCCTCACTGACGAGATATACCTTACGTTGGTTACACATTTTGCATGGAAATAAATCCTCGGCCTGCACTACGATGACAGAAGTTGGACTTTCTGTTGTAGGCGAACCGCTAGTACAAGTTCAACAGTGCCTTCATTATTCTCCTTACCATTCAACACCTAACAGGTTGTATCTCTAAATTGTTCGTGCAAAGATCGATAGTTCGAACACTGATTCTGAACCTAACGTCACGCTTTGCCTCGGTTACGGGTTTTCTTCATAACACAGACTTGGCTAGTAGCTGACCTAGGTTAAGGCAGTAAAGTGTCTTTGGAAGCAAGTTGAAGTTTGCGAGCTCATTCAAATCGTATGGATTCCCAAGTTGACCCAAGAAATCGTGAAATTCGTCCAAGTTTAGCTAAGTTTAATCCCCGTACGCCATGTTCTCTGAATTCTCAGCGTTATTTTGAGGACTCGCCCTGCATGGTTGCACAGTAATGCCTATGCATGCAGAGATGGTCTTGACCCGCGTACAGCGGCCAGGTCAAAACGTAAACAGCAAGTCACGTGGTTTATGACGCCAGTGACAACCTCTAAGGGAGGGGGGTTAACTAATGTCACGTGATCGAGTGTCTGTTTAGCTTCGAAGGCAAGCCTACACTTTGTCACAGAAGTATATCTAGGGTTCGTACATACTTGGAAAAAATCCTCATCTCCTATTGATCCTATGCATAAACCACAACGACAAACCACGGTCAATTTTAGAGTAAAGTTACCTTCGAATAAACCGTAGATCGAGAGCCTGTGATTGTAGTCTGCTGTCTTACACATAGCAATTGCTAATAGTAATAGTGAAATAATATTCGATATGAAGTTCGTAGACCTAGGGCTTAGCCTAGAGTACTGAAAAGTACAACATAAATACGTAACTCAAATAAATACACGTAACAATAACACAGTGGTAATTTCAGTGGTAATTCTTCTTACGGTCATCTTACCTCTCCAAATTTCAGAATTGTGTCGCACGGAAGCTTATTCAGCAGAAAGAAAACAACAGATAGTAAACAACTTTGATATAGTCTACCGGGATTAACATTAATTTTCTTCCTTTTTCATAGAGGTTTAAAACACTTCCTTAAGCAATAAAATCGTAAACAGGAACAATGACTGCAATCCATCTCCAGATCTGTTAGGGGCTCCATAAAACCGCTAGATTAATATTCTTAGGGAAAGAGAATTCCAAGGCGCAGACAAAGTATTTATGGATATGCTGAAAAAAATTCAACAGTGAAGGCCTTGACATTGGGTATGCCAACCAGCCATAACTGACGCATAACAATGGCTAATAATAATAATAGTGAAATAATATTCGATATGAAGTTCGTAGATCTAGGGCCTAGCCTAGGGGCTACGGGAAAGTATAATATAAATATACGTAAATGTAACTCAAATAAATATACGTAACGATAACAGAATTGTGTCTCACGGAAGCTTATTCAGAAGAAAGTAAATAACAGATAGTAAACAACTTTGATGAAGCCTACCGGAATTAACATTAACTGTCTTCCTTTTATATGGAAGTTCAAAACAATTCCTTAAGCAACAAAATCGTAAACAGGAACAATGACTGCAATTCCTCGGCATGTGACAGGGGCTCCATACTACCGCTAGATTAATATTCTTAGGGACAGAGAATTCCAAAGCACAAACAATGTATTTATAGATATGCTGAAAAAAATTCAGCAGTGAAGGCCTTGACATTGCGTTTGCCAACCAGCCATAAGTTAGTGATCTTACAGCTATGATTGAAGGGGACGTTTTGGTCATGTATAATCCTTCTTCTTTGTTGAACCTTGCATAGTTCCGAAATTTTCCCTTAACCTCTTGCAGGTCACCTGCAGGCATAGTGTCTGTACACAATAAGTAAAATAAGGTGGTCCTAGGCCTAAGCCCCCATACCGTTCTGCATGAAGGTCGCTCTTCCAACGAAATCAACATTACTGTTGCTGTTAGGGCTCAGAGTGAGACATCAAACATGTCCAAACTTTTTTCAACATGTACATTCAATAAATCTGTAATTGTCTTTATCCAAAATCAATCTATTCAGTGGGCAAATTCCTACATAATTTGATTACAATTGCACAAAGAGGAAAACAAAGCTCTGTAAGCGCTCCTCACCGGTGAAAAGGCAGGTACATGTACATTGAACCACAGCATGTGCACAATGTATACACTGTCTAGTACTACAGTACATACTAAGTACAAACTAACTAAAGCACACATGCCGTATTGTTGCTATGTTATTGATATTCATTTTGTTGAAGCGTTACTTTGTGTATCGCGCCCCGAATATTGTTGACATGTTGTGAATCTTGTTTACCTTTTCTCTGGGTTCGTTTTCAATAAAAAATGTGGCTATTGAAGAACCAAATTTATTTTGCTCTCCTGTTTTCATAGAAATTTTCGTATTGTACATATGGGCAAGGTTAATCAACTTTGGTCCTGCTTATTAATGGTAGGATAATGCACCCTCTGGAGTTAATGCAATCTCTTGATGCATTCTGGCTCCGCCCAATTGCTTTCATTATCCTTCGATGGTGCATTACCCTACCGTTAATACAACGTCCAGCATGGATTTATAGGCATACGCTTAGACCTACTGAGTCTGTATTTTGCTCTTTAGTGTCTTGCAGTTCCACTCTCGTGACGTCATATGAAATCCCTTTATAGAGCCATTGATCTCGTGTTGGTCAATTGAACAGTACGTTGTTGCCACGAATACAAGAGTTCCTCAGTGCATGTCACAAAGGTTAAAGTCTATGTCAAGAGTTTTGGAGAAAAAGGTCATGTGACTTTATTATAAATGCAGCAGATTTAAATTTTCGACTATTTTCTTTTTATGCATAGTCAAACTACATGTGTGTAATATAGACAATAGAATTATATAAAGATGAAGGCCGACTAATTGACTTAAAGCTCCTAAAATCACGATGACTTCTCCGATCAAGAAAAAAAATGAAAGCACTGATGTTAGGAAATATTTATTGCCAACACAAATGAAACAGACTGCAGAGGATAAAACGAAAAACATGGTTTTCAAGAAATTTACTTACTTTTCCTGCAATATCTTTTTGAAAACACATGGAAAAACTATGTGATAAGGTTATGACATGCAATCGCGCAATCAATCTCTTATGGATAGATGAATTGCACAGCTGTGTGATTCTTAACTTGATTGGCTATACTGGTTAAGATTGTCATTTCTAAAATAAATTGGGAAATTATTCTCTCCATATCTTAAGGGCATGTTCTGTTTGGGATTATTTAAAATATCTATTTCAGGATGGTATATTGCATCATGGGATTTCTGTGACGTCACAGAGGCACAACTACTCGAATACCCGTTGTATTTCTTTATAATCTTAACTGTCATGGGAGACACGTTACGACAGTTGTGGTAGACGTGGCCATGGGCGTGGACTTTTCTGGTGGGTGTACACTTCAAAAAAGTCCCCCTAACCCGCCGAAGTTTTGTCCAAAAAAGTGAAAAAATGAAAATCTTTTAAATATCGGATATTGAGTGCATAAATAATGTTTAGACATATATAGATTGCAAATCGACACTGCATTATAAAAGCTGAATTGTACTCATATAGTGCACCATTTGCCAGAACTACACCTTTCAATTTCCATTTTTCGTTTCTCCCAGGGAAGCTATGCACAAATGGTGAAAAGTTCCTCCACCTTTTGCAAATGGATTCACACCTTTGAATGTGACCTGGCTTATTTCTTCACAACATTTTATGGTCAATCTACAATTATGAACCCAATCTACATTCTTCACTGGGTGTCAAATTTAAATGTTAAATATGCACTTCCATTTCAAAGAACAATAGAAGAGCGAAATATATAACAATTTGCTGGTGTAACATGTTGTTATTTTGACCTTGACGTAACTACGTTTATCCTGAAGCAACTCGGAATCTTTTCTTGACCGGTAAACAGCAATATCTTGATCTGTGAACAAGACGTGGATGGGAGGTTTGAAATGCCTGAGCTGAAAAAAAGTATTCTTTCTGGCTTGCAAGATCCCTTTAAGATGCCATTTGAATATATCCTTTAATTAAGGTATAGATATCAATGGCATATCTAATTTTTCTATTGGGTGAAGTTTTGTTCTCCTGCAGGTCTCTTACCTTTTATCTGTTTGTTTCTTTTTACTTTGTTTTCTGGGGGTTCTCTAATCATATTTGTAGGGAGAGCACTTTACTATCGAACCCCCTACAGTGGGGCCTCTGTAACTTTCTTTTTTTTTTCACTTCATGTATATGTCATTACGTATAGCCTACGTCATCGTTCAGTGGAATGTCATATATAACCGAATATATGGAGTGGTAAAATGACATTTACCGACTTAAGCAGACGATCATGGGCCACTTTATGAAGGGATACCTACGAAGTAAAAAATAGGCCTACTGTGGGAATAACTGCCGGGTAACCGTCTGTAACCGACTATACGGTAACACATCAATAAATTCTAGGAATACCGTATACCAGGGAATGTTGTTTAGTGGAGACACCAAAAATTTAAAAAGCTTGAGAAGTTTACTGACTGACATCTAAAGCACTCTTTATGGCCGTATTTTACATTAAATATTGAATGATGTGACTGGCAGGTTTCCAAATTGCAATGGGGTCATCTTTCAAGTTTTCTCACTTCAGTGTTACTTCAGACATGATCTAAAATGGGAATCTAATTTGAGAACAACGTTTGAGCACATGCAAGGGTGTCTTGTTCTACCGTTCGAGTTTATCTGATATCGATAGCAAGCCTGAGAACTATCCAAATTTTGTAGCTATAATGCCGGGTGGCTATATACCTATGCTACAAAGCTATAATGCTCAACAAGGAGGTGGCAGGGGAGTGCGCCCTAAAAATACTTTTCGTCCCCCCCCCCCATAAGATATATTAGGGAAAAAATATATTAGCATTATGACACATATGTCGGTGGGCCCGTTCCCTTGTTTCTAATACCCCCCCCCCCCCTCCCCCCGAATCTAAGACGAACACGGAACTGCACTTCAAAAGAGAATATTTAAGTAGTACTAGTGTCTCTTTTCGAGAGTACACTCTTATTTTGTCAAATATCTGTTCACTTGATTATAAAATTATTGTTTTTTATTTTTCGTTAGTTTCTGTAAATTGGGAATCAGACGAACTTAACGTGAAATTGTTTCGTCCGTATGCAGTGACGGCTGCTTGGCAATAGTGTTGTTGTTCCATAATCTACACGTATCGTCTGGAAATAATTCTTAAGAAAAAAAAGGTTGAAACAAACCTAACCCATCAAAATAACACCTCAATCCCTAGGAATTACACAGAATATACGGAACATCAATCATGTGGTGTACGTCTGGGAGGCCAGTTGTCACGACTATACGCTTTTCTTACAAGGAAACTAGACAATTATGCACGATGTAAACTTGAATACACGTGAATATAGTTTTTTCATCATTTCTATTAGTAGCGTCAAAAGAATGCCACAACAGTATGTTTATAATGTACTATTTTTAAACATATTGGGGTTTTATATTGAGATTTTGGTGTGATATGCATTATGTTACGATACATAATTATAAAAATAATTATCTCAATGTGTTTTCGTATTTTTCGTAGCATGTTTGTGTTTCACTGTCTCAGTTTCTCAAATATAGAGAACTTGCATCTTAACAATTTTTAACTTCAGATTTGGAAGATTGCGGTACTTGTCATGAAATGGTAGGGCAATGTATTGTGTCGTAACTGAGGTGGGATTGTCGCTATACGTAAAATAGAGTGATTGGAGCCGGGGGGGGGGGGGGGGAACTAGGCTGCGTGTCTGTAATATAAGCTAATGTCAAATTTTGAAAATATTATGGTAATTTATTCGCGAATCGATGGAAACGAAATGGATTTGACCTTACGATGCACATTGAAATATGGTAAACATTACGATAAGAGAATATTCGAAACGTAAACGGTCAAGATTATTGCACTTGATAAGATAATGATGGTTTCCCCTGTGAACAGCAAATAGAGTTAGCTATATGCGTTCGAGCAATCTTGAATTATTCATGAGCACAGTACCTAACGTGTTAAGTTTATTAAAGCATTGTGTAATGGTCACGAGGTTGTATATTGGTTGGGTTTGTCTGCACAATAAACGAAGTGATTAAAAATTGATGTCAATGATAAATGATATTCAAAACTATAATTTCGCATTTCAAAAAGTTGCAGATGCAATGTTTTTCACTTCATCCTGTCTTTTGAGCAATATTATTTAAATATATTTGCACATTACTCTTGCTGAACCGGTGAAAAGGTAGCTTAGTCATTACACTACATTGATTAATTAATTTTTGTTTTGTTCGTTAGTTTCTTTAGAGTACCCTCAAGTTTTCCTTTCGTGTTCTGCGAGTGTAAGGCAGTTTTTTTTTTTTATTAAGACTCAATTTGTTGAATATCAACTGGTATGTTGCATCATACCGGTTACCGGTATGTGACATCGTATAATTCCATCAAAAGTCTGTTTACATTCATGAGACAAAATTTTCATTTAAAACAGGCCTATTGTTCAATTGTAAATTGAAAAAATAGGCCTATTTTGAATGAAATTTTGGCAGGATGTTTGTTAACTACTTTTGCGCCATGTTTTTTACAGGGATACTATTGAGATTTTTCTTCATTTTAGTCTCCTGAAACAGGCCAGGTGTGGCATTTAAATTCAATGTTTATCTGTGTCACTATTTTTCTGTATGTCTTTAAGATCTCAAGCCTCCTGGCGTCTTATGGACTGTGGAAAGGTTCGAATTAACGATGGGTTCTAAAGAATTATTAGGTAATAATCCTTGCTTTTCTAACGTGATTTTGTTGCGTAGCAAGTCATCCTTCTATTTTCCATTGGTGAATTGACTGGAAAAGAATCTAACGTTAATCGGCAAACTGCTTTTGAACACCATTTTCAGTGTTCTGGGCACATACGTGAATAATAACGGTGTCACAAACATTCTTAGGAGTGCCGTCAAATTAACCAAGTAATGCGGTTGTAAACCGGCTCCATCATTACTAAAGGAAAAAGAAAAATCGTTGTCTATTATCACTTTTAAGTGTATGAAACAAGTTTAGTCCAATACAAAAATGATCACATTGAGGGTTATGTTCAAACCAAATCGATTGGCGGCGTGCATTAAAGCGCTCACTTCATGCCACTTACACCACCACCACCAATTCACAGCGCCAACCTTTTGTTACTTCTTCTGTTACTTACTATGTCAACTTCAGTTGTATGCTTTATTTGGGATAAAAATCCCAATTATTTTGCTGGTGAAGAAAAGAAACCACCTCTTTCATCATCTTTCCGAGAACTTTGAATAACTCATTCCGGAGAAAACATTCCATAGCCAGCGTCCTGATATATACTTCAGCAGGTATTCTTTCATAGTTATTTATGTGAAAATCAATAAGCAGTTTGATATGAAGATTCAAAGGCGGAGCTGTCCCGTGATTAAGTCTTCGACCCTTCCGGCCCTTTTTTTTAATCCTATACCTACTTTAAGATTACAATAACTTGCTACGACCGATCGCTGTAATTCTAGAAAGTGACCCATCGATTTGATCTTATAGCGCTCCTTGAGATATATTGATGTTTGCGCTCTTGTATATAATGCACATAAAACCCTAACAGCGGCTATAGTCAGTCAGTATACAGTTCACGATGGGCATACATGAACACGGGTAGCTGCTACAGTATATATCGGTTAGCACAAGATGAGCTGGCTCCTGACATTAAGTGAATTAAGCATATTATTATACTCTGAAAGACGAATGCAGATGGATAAGCAGGTGACATGAAGGAACCGCTCATCTATGCAGTCCACATATTGAAATGGATCAAAATGTACCAGAATATTGAACTGGACTTTTTTTCTCCATGTTTACAGGTTGTCGCAAATGGCTATGTATGTTGATAGTGGAACATTTTTTTTTTTTAACCCGTAAAGGGGAAAAGGATGCCTTTGTTGACAATACTTCAAGAATATCATTATGGAGATTGATTGGTGTACTCGTGGGACATTCCAACCATTTACTCTTTGATCGTTAAGTGCAACATGCCACCACTGAAACAATACTAACTGGCAGCATGTCCCTGTGAACGGAAATCTACCGGGAAATGTAGTTTACTGTAATGTTTACTAAACTTTACTGAACGCAATATATGCAGAGATCGTTATGATTCAAGGCAATTAATTCACCACCTTACTACTATCAGTCGGTGTTTTAGATACTTCATTTGCATCTCATCAGAGTGAATGACGAGGTACACACTGTAAACAAATGTCTGTAAATTTACAGAAAATAAAACAAAGAAATAAATGTGAATTACAGAAATTGTTTGGAAACTAATTACCAGAACATTTCTGTATTCCTCTTATTTCTTTGTTTTATTTTTTGTAGATTTACATTTTACAATTTAACATTTTTAACAGTGTAATATATGCACAGTCTCGATGAAGGTTACAAGTTGACTCCATCAATGACGTGATACATTACTGGTTAAAGCTATCTCATGACGAGCCAATCTTGAAATTTTCGGCAAACCAGGGTCTCGCCTATAGAAACTGGTTTTTCAACTGATAATTTGACTTTATCAAAAAGTGCACGATTCTGTCATTTTTTTTTCTCCAAAAGATAATTCGTGTTGTTTTTACGATTTAATCTAAATTCGTGACCATTTATTTTTTGATAAATTTGGTCTTTCCAGCAGTAAAGTTTGTCTTAATCATTTGATAAATGTAGAAGATAACAGATAACTTGGTATACCGGCTCACATTAAGATTGCATGACTGCCTAACAGGCTGTTAATGCCGTCTAAAGAGGCCTATGCTAAGTTTTCCTTCGTCACTCTACATTTGAATTAAAGAAAGAAACAACACCGTTTCAGCATCCTAGTTTTGTGATAAATTACTATATGCTTTCGTCGACTTACAATGCCATACCAACCTAGATGGAAGTAGATAATTCAATTGATGGCCTCAAATCTCCAATGTAAAAAATGTTTGGAAAATAAATGAAAGACGTTTCAGCTCTTCGGGAGTATAGTGGAGTATAGACCTACATTTAACACATGGAAATATCCGTGCAGTATATGCTAGGGTGAAAGGCGAGAAGATGCATATTTAGTATTTGGTTGTGAAACCCCGAATAGCTGAGTTGTGCGAGATATTAATTATCTGACAATATTTTGAAACTTAAGCGTGTGTGATTATAATTTGCAGTGTGTAAGTGTAATGAGTACGTCCTATTTTAGTTATTTTTAACTACCACTTTGAATATTAGCCTTGGCGGAAAACTCTCGTCATCAGTCTCAAGACAATGTAGTTGTTGAATGGAAATATCATTAGTTATCGGTACGCCTTCCTTTCACCCATATTGCTCAGTTTATAAATGGCATTAAACAGAATATTATATATCTTAACCATACATGGTAAATGGTATTTTAATGTACATAAAAGACAGTTTGCTAGGCACCTAACCAACCCGCGGCTTGATCTATTGCATGAAAATAACTCCCTGGCCAACAAAAGTTACATGTAATCATTTGAGGGATGTTTATCTGGGGGTTTTTTTTGCCTTCAGCTGAAATGATTGGTTTTAAAGATTCCTCGCGCTACTTTTTGTCTTTTTCTGTTAAAAGATCACTGAAAATATCTTTTATATCTTCGAACGGAAGAAGGATAATTCGTATTACTGTGAGATCTACCAAAGGCAATGACTTTTTTGCACTTGTGGCGTTCCATCACTATGCCAAATACAAGTTGAAAATTAGGTTCTTGTAAAAACTAATCTATATGAACGCTTACTACATACATTATCTTCCGTCGAAATTATGTCACTTAAGTAAAATATTAATTATTGTTATGTTTTCATGACCATTTTTAGTAACAATTTTTGCTTGGTGCACTTAGTGCCCTGTACCGTCATGTCTCGTGGTTTTTATGCCTAGGTTGGTGCCCAGTCCTGATCTAAGGTAGTTCGTTAAAAATTATATTTTAAAATAACCCTTCTTGTATTGCAAATCGATTATACTTTAAGGTTTGAGCGGGTGTCACAAAATAGTCGTTTTTTATCACATAAACGGCATACAAATCAAGAATTAAAAAACAAAATGTTATACCAACATTAAAAATGCTATTATTTGAAGGAAAAAAAAAACAACTGTAACAATATAAACAGTAATAAAGCTTTTTTAAATATTTTTTTCAGTGGTTACTGATCCATGTCTTTCTTTACTTAAATTTCCTCTGTAACCAAGTGAAAACTTTATCTCCATTTCTGTCGAAGGTGTAATTTTGTACGAATATTCACCTCAAAAAGGTGCTTCACTGTTTTAGTAAAACACTTACAAGGTTTATTTCTTGTTGGTCTGTTGGAGTCAACAGGATTTACATGTGTTTGTTTTACTTATTTGATTGTTTATTTCTCTACGAGTGTAAATTGCAGTAAATGGGGAGCTTACCTCTAATAGACAGATAGACAGATGGACAGATAGATCGACAGATAGATAGATACATGATGCCATTTGGGTGCATTTCCTTTCTTTTGTTTGTCTCCCATAACGCATGCGCGGAAATTAGAAATTGGCAGACGTGTAGAGGAAGGGGAGTTTGCCTAAGCACTTCAGCCTACAGTGTGCTAAAAATATGCATGTACATGAACATTACACAGGCATTCAAAGCGCCCACTTAAAATATGAATTATGCGACATTTGATAAAGGATGAGCAAAATCATGCGGCACTCGTCGACCTGGTGTCAGGGACTTCCTGGAAGTCTGACGTTTGGCACTTCACTTCAAGTATATTTATAACAATTAAATAGCTCTTTTTAAAAAAAAATCTGGACCATTTTTGTCGCCACTTACAAAGATTGTTTATCTCCTTTTTGTTTCATGTGGCGCTTTGTGGAAGGAGTGGACTTTTGTTAATCATAACAAATAGTTTGTTTTTATTTACATCATTGGAACTGATGTACGATCTTTCGTTGCTTAGATAGCTTTTGCTTTGTGGTAAACCATGGACAACACTTACAAAATGAAAATTGTCGATCGGTGGTGTTTTTGCTCCAACAACGACCTAATAATACCATTAACTTTGAGTGCAATATTAATCGATACTGAATTTACTTTGAGACTTTTATCTCTTGAGCAACCTAAAGAAATATTATCTAACATTCACAAGAGACATAGTTGTATATACGTCTGTATTTCCAGCACTTATTATACATATTCACATCATTACAACTTAAAAGAAAGGCCACTGTAGACTTGAAATGCTTTACAATATATGCAGACATTGTTGGGCTATGCTCTTCGATCTGGTCTGTCATATTTATGACGAGCGCCCTCTTTTAAATGTCACTCATTTTTGCCCACAGCAGTAGCTGCAGTATAGGCTACATATTTGTAAGACTGCGGTGGTTGTTCAGACACGTGAGTGTATGTTTTAATTAGATAACTGCCTATCCCAGTTGTCACTGTTAAATTTATGACGATCTGCCGATTTCTTCTCAACAGTAATTCTGATTTGCTGCCGTCGCTGTTGAATAGGCCTATACCACGAGACTCCTACAAAGCAAGGTGGCGCCTTTCAATATGTTATCCCTCTTAGCCTAGTCTATCCCTCTAAACCAAATCACGAAGGGGCTGCTTTTATTGTTGAAATTGGAATGTATAGGTGTAATTTGATCGTGTAGGATTTTACAGAGGGCACATCAAATCACTTAGAGCGAAACAGCAATACCTAGATTTGAAAAGTAACCTGCCAATATAGCGTACGAAACAATTTTAAGGGTTTTAATAATTTTTCTCTATCTTTTATTTTACCTCGAAACGTTTTCCAAAAATTAAGGGCCTGATCCAGGGTTCTTCATGGGAGGGGGAGGGAGGAAGGGTAGGGGAAACAAAATATATTAGAAGGACTGAGTGCCGGCAGGAATATCGTAACGGAGTGCCATCATCTGTTGGACCGGAACGTACGAAAAACTTTTGGCTTTGCAACATCAGAACCGACACATTGGGGTCTCATGGCTGCAATTTCTCGAGTGATCAGAAAAATCAGTTTATAACATGTCGATTGAGATAACAAAAGAATCCTAATGATTTATGTCCTCTCTTGCATTTACACTTGAAGAATTTGGCAGATATTGAAAATGGGGAGGGAGGGACCTGGCCATGATACTTTTAGTCCCAAATTTTTCATTGGGATGAACCCTCAAACAATCATCCACACAGTTTTTAGATGCATTTCCTTAGCATCTGAGAATAATTACTAAGTTAAAAAGGCTTAAGTACAGTACCCCCCCAAAAAAAATAAAATGGAGGCGAACCCCCTACACACTCCTCTAATTCCGCCCCTGAAATGAATTGATACGAAACACCAGTCGTAATTTTGTGACTTGGTATCACATTGTGAGAATCTCGTAGTGTAAAAGCTAATGGTCATCTTCATCCTTCTTGGATTGTCGTAAAAGTAAAACTGATTTCTCTATTACGGCTTTTCTTCTACGCACAGGCCTGTTTGGATTTTCGTAGATCCATCTACAGTAGATGGCTCTGGATTTTTGAACCTCTTTGAGTCTCTTCTCGGCTTTCAGAAATGTACTTTTCACAATGCGGGCAACCTGATGACCTAAATCACACCCTAGTGCAGTTATGTTGTTATTTCGTTTGTTTTCACAGCAATAAATATTCCTCGTTTGACCAATCAAACGAGTGGTGTTGAATGAAGCTTTAAGCTTAATCCACACTTGTTCCACGTACCATACGTTAACGAACTTGCTGGTTAAAATATTAAACAGCTATGCGTCTGTTACCTGTACTATCAAGTAAATATAGGACGTCAAGAATGATAACATTTTATTTTAACGTCTGTTGTACTATCAATATTTTTCACATCTCGTTTAATGATATCAACACGCAACTGAAGCGTTGAAAGGAGCTATTGATCCTTAATTACGTCATATACAGATATAAACATTAAAAAACTATTACGGGTTTGCTTCTTAATTCACTAATGCATTACGACCTGTTTTCATTTACAAAACTTCGCTCAAAATTATTAAAATGCTGCAGCTTAACATGTGAATATACATAGTCCTCTGAGGATAAATAAATATGTTTTTTTTCTCCTTTTCACAAACATTGTAAATTGTAAATTTATACGTCTATATATGTAAAATAAAAATCAATTATCTTGTGCATGTATATTTTTGAATAGTTTTGGATGCATAACACAAGCTCACATGAGTCGGGATCTCAGACAAATAAAGATACCCTATTGAAATGTATGAACGTGTGAGCAAAATAGCACACATCTTTGCCATAGGTAAAGTTGTTACATTTTCATAATTGCTTTCGACCTACAATACTACTATATATATATATATATATATATATATATATATATATATATATATATATATATATATATATATATATATATATATATATATATATATATATATATATATATATATATATATATATATATATATATATATAAGATGGCTTCATCAAATCCATATGACAAAAAAACCTGATACGATTTTAGTTGTTTCTTTTGTTCGTTAGTAGTTATAAGATGTATGTGTAATATCTAGTAATAATTAATGCATTTTCCATTATGTTTATTCCAGCATCCACTGAAAATGTTTATCCTAATTTCAATATCAGGTTTTTCGACTAAGGTATTTTATTATCGACAAGTTCCTCAATCAACCATCTACTCCTAAAGAATGCTAGCGGTGCCAGTTCATTTTAAGCCCATCCAATTAATATGAATTCCAGAACAGCTTCAAGTTTGGCCATATAGAGTTTCTTTTTGAAGCAGTCCCTTTCATAAAAGGATAAGTTTTTATGTTTCTTTTTGTTGTTTATTTTATTTATTTGACTCGCCGATTTACCATGCATGCTTCAAAGAAATTCTCACATAATTGCGAGGGACATTAATCCCTCGCCCACTTCGAGTGCCTGTCCTAAAACTTCAGCGAATGCCACTGAGAGGAATCCTCAAGGATCTGCATAATGGAGCTCAAAAGGTGTAGATATTAAATAAATTTAGAATGTACGGTAAAAAGGGCAGCGTCTCTTTTTCGACGATGGTAAAAACACTTCATTTCAAAGATATTTTTTACCAATGTCATAACAATGGACCATAATTGACGGGTGTATAGAACTACTATGTCTACTATTTGCCTGCAACGGCAAGTGTACCTCAGTCTCATTAAAGTCTATCATGCCAAGAGTGGTCTCAGGAGGCCGTGCGCATTCGCGTGAGGGAGAGAGGGAAGTGAGAAGAAAGGGGGACGGCAAACGTAAAAATCAGCTCCAAAATTTATAGCATTGACGGCATATGAATACGGTTGATATTTATTCTGACTACCTGACAACATCAGGGACGAGGTCTGAATGCACAATAATCAAAGTAAGAGATACACTGTGAAGTAAGTTACTTTTCCGCTTTGCAAATGCAGGTCTAAACGCAAGCATTATCAAAGAAAACTATACGTTGTAAAATTTTACTTGTCAGCCGTGTGAGTGTAGGTCTGAATGCAAGCATAATCAAAGAAAACGATACGCTGTGAAGTTTTACTCATCAGCTTTGTGAGTGTAGGTCTAAATGCAAGCATAATCAAAGAAAACGATACGCTGTAAAGTTTTACTCATCAGCTTTGTGAGTGTAGGTCTAAATGCAAGCATAATCAAAGAAAACGATACGCTGTAAAGTTTTACTTGTTTAGCTTTGTGAGTGTAGGTCTGATGTCAAACATAATAAAAGAATGTCATAACGTCACATTATGTGATTTCCCCTTTTGCAATTACAAATTGCTTAATTTTAGGCTTTTTCCAAAGTTGTGGTGCCTTTTTTAACACCTTGTTTAACCATAAGTACGATGTTAAGCCGGGCTTACTGTATAGCTTGCAGGTCGTTACACATTTACTTTTTTTCAAATTTAATTATCACCATCAACTGCTTATTCTAATTAAAAAAGAAAAATTATTTTAGTTGCAACTCGTTTTCGTATTTTCCCAAGACGACTGGGAAGGGTATGGGAAGGACTGCCTTTTCTGTATTAACCTTAGCCCTAACCCTAATCTGAGCATTAAGTTTCATTGTCGACGAATTTCTACGGAAATTTCCGAAAATTACCACTGTTCGTCAGTTCGTCGTAGAAAAATGCACGCACTTCCATCCGGCCTTCTATTGAAAATAAATGAATACGTCACTAAACTAAAGAAAAAGGAATCGATTTTTTTACCGGTGTGAATTCATGAAGGGTCAAGGTTTCCAAGAAATTTGGCGGTTTTCACCGAATTGTAATCCATGGACGTCGAATTGCATTATCCAATGAACGTTGAGGTGAGATCTGACGTAAGCTTTTTTAGCAGTTTGATCTTGAGTTTTTCATCAATGCCATCCGGCCACGGACGATACACGTATGCATCAATATCATATCCCCGCAAATTTCGACTCATTATTCATCGGAGCAGGGGACTAAAGCAGGCTTGAGCTATATATTTCACAGATATATCGCTCCTTCGAAAAAAAAAAAGACAAAAAACAAGCCATTAGTTTGGGAGCATCGTGAAAAATTTTTCAAGGAACGGGATGAATTATTCAAAGGAAATTTGATTTGAGACACCCGCGGGAGATGGTTCGGATAAAATGGCTGGTAAGCAAACTGATGCCCGGTAATTGGATAGTCTGCAAACCGGGCATAACATTGTCAGGAATGCATATACCATTGCCATCATTGCTACAGTATGAATTTTAAATAGTTAGATTTTCATCGTATGTATACTGGGACGAACTGTAATCTATGAGCCGTTCTCTAATCGACTGACAATAATTCCTTTAAATTGGGGAGCCTATATCAATGCAAACGACAGGCGAGATATTTTCACAAACACAATATGGCTAAAAAATATGTATAGAACTATGACAATCAGATTTCATGACTCTCTCCTCTATTATTAAAAAAAATGAAATGTCCATGAAATTTTGGTATCCATGCATATCACCCCAGCGCACTGTGTGTCCTTTGCCGACATAACGACGATTGCTCTTGTTTGAAATTGTATCTTTCTTTATTGCGGAATCATCAAAAAATGTACTGAGTGAATCAGAAGAAACGTTTGACAAAGATGCATAAAACACTGAAACAAAAAAATGGACTTGCAGGCAGAAAATAGATGTATTAATTTTCATAAATCCATGGCAGTTTCCATTTTCTAACCCACAAGTAAGAATGTCCGTCGAATTGTTAGATGATAATATGTGAAGAAAGAAAAAAAGCAATCCTACTCTGGCGTTTCGAACCAGTCTGTCTGCGGTTAATTGATAGGCAGAGAAATTCTTCACTTACACGGGGCCTTTCTTCGGTAAACATGGCGGCGGTCTCATCAGCCTATACCGTCAGAAAAAAAAAAAAAAAACAGTACTCAGATCAGGAAAGATAAACATCATCCACGCTGCGCAATTACACTTACATGAATAGAAATATTTATCATAAGCAGTTTGGTGTATCTCATGACATGGATGTTCCCATGGCAACGGTTGCTATGAGAATACCCGGGGTTTGGTGAATCGAGTGGCGAGTTCACTGCTCTATAAAATTCGTCGACTTCTGATGTTACAGTCCTTTGATCAATCAATTTCAGAGGTTGTATGCGTCTCTCTATGCTCTCGAATTTTACATTCAGACTAATTTTTTTAACGATTCCTATAGGTATAAAGAATGATTTTTCAGGAAACACGTCTGCTGAAAAAAAAAAACGGAAAACATGAACGCACATTATTCCTCAAACCTTCGGACGGCTTTAAAAATGATTTGAAATCTCCTTCATAGAGTAATAATACTACATTTATGACGACCAATTTAAGTGACATAGAGGGTGCCAATAGAAGGTCGATAGAGGTTTGCGGGTAGTTTTTATTTCACGAAAGCACAATGTTCTCAGATAGGAGCAGCCATCTTTTTATTGAAAGCAACACTGCGATTGGCTAAGCCCTTACCCTCTTCTGTGAACTAACAGCTGATTGGTTCTGATATCATGAGACATATTTGCAATGCATACATTATGAGCATTACATTAAATACCAAGTCGGTTGATTCCGTCAGTTATGTACAGTATGGCCCAGCCACAGTTAAGTCCTGGTGTGGTTTAGTACTGGCTCCCGATTTACATACTGTACTAAATTAGCAGATCGCTAGTGACCGAGTTACGTGTAATTGCGTCAGCTATATGCAAAAACAGACAAAGTCTTCTGCACAAAAAAGGACTGTCAGTCGGTCTCCCTGGAATTTTGATAGAGGCGGAGAAAGTATCACCTCCAAGGCATACATTACGGTAGACAAGTACATAATAAAAGTCGATGGAAGATCGAGATGACTTTCTCGCTGTTCTTCATAATCTGGTAACCAACACCCGACATTTCTTTGGTTGCTCAACTGTTACAGTGGTCCATTTGAAGAATTTAAAAAAAGTGTAAATTTCGTTGAAAGTAAGGTTGACCATTTTTCATTATGCGCACTTTTTTTCGGTGAATCTTAACGCCTATGATAACGTGATTACCTAAATAATAGCTCAATGAAGCCATTTAGTGTACAGTACAAGCTTGTGCAAAAAAACAAATAAATCTTTTCTTACATAGCTTGCGTACCACATTATGGGGTGTGTAATTGTACGTTTTCATTGTTGCTAAACGGGGGCGAACTTCCAAGTACAGACTCACTAGCAGTTTGCGACAACGCGTGTTTGACTCAATCGTGTCAGTCAGCGTTCAACTCCAAAACGCCGTCTGGCTTTTAATATATGCACCAAGATCCGAGGACCTTGAAAAAAGTGTATTATCATTTTTGCTGTAATTTATATCGATATCCGGCGACATTTGCATGTTGATATGTTGTTGTCCTCAACCAGGACTCGGGGGGATCAAGTCCCCTTCCGAGGAAGGGGGGGCCACTGCCTGTAGAAGGAGCATCGTCTTCATCAGTCGGTTTCTGTCGTGTTTGAATGCGTGGCTGTTTTGTGAGTGTTTTGATGATGGCTCTCAGTGTCCCAATTACAACAAGGATGACTTGACCTTCGTGTTCAACTCCGTCTTTCCTTCAAGTCGCAGGTTCTCATATTTTTTTTTCTATTTTCTCCTTCGTTTCTCAACTATCTGTGAGTCGTTGGGCAGGCCGCAACTTGTTTCCTTTGTCTATGATTACCAGTGAATTGTTGGTACTCTGTCTGTTTGTATGTCGAAGGTCCAGAATATCTTGATCATGTCATTCTCTTTGCCTAGCAGGGTTGTGTTTCTGGAACCATTTGTTTCATTTTGTTACTGCGATAACGTTGTACCGACATACTCCTTGGTGGATAGCTCCTACTGTGTTGTTACATGGTGCTGTACCTCAGTGGTCTTGTGGAGCCTGCCCGGCTTCCGACAATCTTCCAGCTGGCGGTTGTCATATGGGAAACCATCTCATCTTTTCCTTTGCACATCTTGTGCTTCAGGTCATTCAATAGGTGAAGCATCTTCGTCTTGTGGCACTTTGCGTCGAGCGCTTCGTCCTGCAGGCAGCTGCTATGAGGGCCTCTGTTTTGATCTTGGGCCTTGTCCTTTCTCTTATCCCTCTGCAGTTGTTCTCGGTTGATGTGTATACTTGTCGCATGTACAGCCAATGTAACTATTTATCGGACCATTTCGTTATGTAGTCGGTTATCCATTCACCACCTGTTTATTCGACTTGTATCCAGTTATTGCTTTGTATTTTCATACCGCCTCTGTATGTTTGATATGTTCCTTCTATACACCGTTATTATTTTGTTATGATTCCTTTCTTGGCTACCATTTTTGATGAATGTATGATCCTCGTATTTAGACTCTTGACTCACGGTAATATGCTACTGTAAACCCGACTATTGTGCTGCAACACCGCACGTTATTACTGCAACACCGCAAGTCATTACTGCAACACCGTAAGTCATTACTACAACACCGCACGTTATTACTGCAACACAGTAAGTCACTACTGTAACACCGCAAGTCACTAAAACTGTAACACTGTGATTTGCTACTCTGCAAAGTAAGTTACTAATGCAATACCATACGTTATTCCAGCACCGTAAGTCCTTATGGCAACCACCAAGTGGCCATTACGTGAGAAATCTAGCTTACAAATAAAGTTACTTCAGATACTTTTTTTTGTGATACGCAAGACATCTGTTTTGATATGTAACTTGATATAGCAATATAGTGTCTCTGATGATAAAACTGCAGCCTCTTTATATTGTTCTGTTTATTCCGAGAGCATTTGGAGTTCATTATTGATTCTGCTGTGCTGCACAGCTAGTCCCAATATCTTTCATAATTCCATAAAGTACATTTAAAAAGGTAATGCACGAAACTCAAATTGAACTAAATATGTTACGATTCGAAGAAACCCCAAGAACGACTTACTGGTGGCGACATAACAGTTGCATCGATTATGAACGACACGATTTTACGAAATCACGTTACGTTCCCTCCTTATTAACTTAATTAGATGTAAGAACGCAAAGATTTTTAGTGCGTAGCTTGTAATTGTGACAATTTTTTCTAAATAGAATCGAATTTAAAGTCCGTCTTATTATATTACCTCTAGATCGAAAATCTCTGGGGAGAATAAAGTTGTATCATAAATGCAAACAGATCACCCGTGATTGTTGACTCGACATGAAACGTCTCAACAAAAAAAAAAGAAAGAAAAAAGAACAACGAACTTGTGACGCAACCTTGAAATTCCTATTAGATATGTCAGTATACCATATATATTTCTTCTGTAATACATGAGACATAACTTCGAAATACACTGTATGATGAGTTCATTTACCTTTAAAGCAGTTTGTTGAAAATATGTTAGTAAGGATCTAAGTAACGCGATGTTTGTGTACACCGAGTTACGTATCCGTGGGTAATACGTATTATCCAGATGTAATTGAAATGTTCGCAAGGTTACCCAATTTACACAAGAAATATGAAGAAGATATAACTTTACTTAATTCCCAGAAAAATATTTTACTTGGCCTTGTCCTCTATCATGGCATTACATCACATAAATCTGTTTTTTTTTTTTTTTTGAGTGCACTTGTTTTAAATCTGGGTTTGTTCTGGAAGATAATCATGATGGAATCTTTCCGCATTTTTATATCCAAGTGATCTACAGAAGATGAACATAGAACGTGTCTGCCTGTGTAGCCTAACACAACATTTCACAACACTGGTTAAGATAACTTATAAAGTCGACAGTTTAAAAAACAAAAAGGTTGGGTTCTAGCTTAGTATACTATCCCCCCATTGGATTAGCTTTGATAAACCATTGCTGTTATTTTAATTTCTTTTAGGATGAACAGAGAAAAAATATAGTTTAATGACAAGCTCATGTGTGCGTTCACTGAATATTGCTAAATCAAACTCGAACTCTTAATCGAGTGTATACAAATGAGTCGTGTTTGCATGTATGCGTCAAACAATGAAAGTGTAGCCCATGTTGTAGTATTACTTTTGACGAGGCGTTTCATATTTGTCTGTCTGTCTATCGGGTACAATCATTGTTGATTATCTATATTCTGTGCAAAAAAAAAAGAAAAAATATGAGTGGGCGTTCGGTACATTTAAACTCAACAGGATAGTGAAGCTACTGAATGATAACAACGTATTCGACCGCCCGTCCATCAGCAATGATCAACAGCCAATATTTGCAGGTTTATTGACAATTTCTTGTCAAACATGTTGAGATAATAACACATAATTTTAAAACAGAAACAGGCAAAAAAGACTCTATAGGTTGAAGGTAACTTGGTGTCACTGAAAGCTCGCAGAGCTAAGGCATAGGAATTATGTTCACACTCCATCAGGTAGAGACGAATGTTTGAAAATCATGAGGTTACAGATGGCTATCAAAAATGGTATTCGGCTTCAATAAAGTGACCAGAAATTTTTTTTTCAATTTTCAAAACTTGTAAAGCCAAATATACATGATTAATTTAATTCACCTATTTGTTTGTGCCCATTGCTCTTGCTGTCCTTATAAAAAATAACAACAGAGGCCTAATAATCGCTGAGCCACCGTGCATTTCCGTGTTATCCATACGATCGGGTCTGTTTTGGAATTTGAAAGAATCCAGGTTAGCGGCACACGTACCGTAAGACCTAAGCTGTGTGAAATCGCAATACTGATACCACACACATGCATACAACTATACCCAATATTACGTTAGGATACACAAGTACCGTGAATTGCTCCTTTTATTTTCACCACTTATTTCACTACAATTCCCCACCGGTATCGTACAATGAGTTATAACTAACAAATCTGATCAAGATTATCTCAAAACATGTAAACAATTTCGAGAAACGAGTTAAATTCGCAAAAAAATCGGTGAAGAACTCCGAAAGTTTGTAACATCCATATTCATCGAATCAAATATGAATATTCAATACTATCGCCTTTTCAAGGTATGAGGAGGTGTGGCTGAACAGTTTCATACGTAGCCTACGTGTGCTGTATGTATCATCAACTATCACTAAATTCTTGTTTACGTAGCATTTCGCAATGTACGAACAGCATGGGAACCGTAAACGGTTTTCGGTTATGTTTATTCATATAAAGTCATCTCAGTCTTACGCTGTGATTGGTCATCGTATAGAGGAGGCTGTCTTGTCTTGTACATGAACGTTTATTTTTTTTGTACCCGACAAATATTAAGAATTCTCATTCAACAGTATTTAACGCAATAATGACCGTTTCTACCTTCAAACACCTCCCCCAACGTCTCCATATTTCGGTGAACAGTCAGTTTAGGAAGAAAAATCAACTAAAGGTGAATTTTCTCAGTCAAAGCCTGATATCCCCTTTAATGTGTGGGTCACACTATAACGACTATTTTGAAAATATCAGACCAGTGATGTTCTATCAGTCTTTCGGTTCATTTTGGTCGCTCTTTACCAATATCAGCTCCTGGCTATTTCCCAATAAAATGTCCCAGCCCGATTTAATCTTGTAAACGACTGTACGGGGAGAGTTACTTCAAAATCGTTCTAATATTTCCCCCTATCCGATAAAAAATAGTATTTGAAAATGACGTCTTGATTGGTTGACACTCTACTTTAACATTCGTCATCAACGTGTGAGTGTGCACGATCTCCAAATTTGTGCTCTTTTGACTTACATTTAAGCTGAAATTTGCTATAAGCAGATAGGAATATTGACTCCTACATCGCTGTAGTGTGACGGTTAAGGCCAGGACGTCCTTTTCACAAAATGGCAACATTTTGCTTCCATAACTATAACGACAGAAACAAGAATCTGCCATTAACCTTCAATAAACACGGCTCGACCGCACCCTGCTACTACTGTCACATGTACGTCTCTCTGCGTTTGCAGAGGTTTGGTTCACATCTACCTAAGATGTAATCTCTTCAACGAATAGAGTTTTAACCAATAGACATGTTACCTAGCTTTCACGTGTCTGTCATATCTGAGCGACATGTACCAAAA
Source organism: Stichopus chloronotus (assembly GCA_021234535.1). Lineage (NCBI taxonomy): Eukaryota > Metazoa > Echinodermata > Holothuroidea > Aspidochirotida > Stichopodidae > Stichopus > Stichopus chloronotus. The sequence goes on along the minus strand of CM037848.1, from coordinate 7,206,635 downwards.
AAGACCGCCCTCAGTCACTGATCTTGTGAACCTTTAAACTTTGTTTCTGTGCATAGAGATATGGAATGTAAACCTCCCGCAAAGAATTATTACAAAACGATACCATGAAACTGTCACTATCTTTTTTTTTTGTTAAAGCTGAACTCGACACAAATTTGAACAGATAATTGCAATGTTCAATATGAGTTCAATGTGTACTCAGTTGGCACAATGTAATGCAATCCGATTAGATATCATTATCACATAGTTTTATGGATGTTCGCCTATAGGCCTATAGTTGACTATAAACGTATCTCAATTACAGTCAGTCGTCCGGACTGTCAGTGTATTATTTTACTCAACCTCGACGCCATTCTAAGGTATCGGCGTATGCTACAGCTTTGGGATATATCGTACTCCCATGATATTTGATAACATTTTGATAAAATGAAAGAAAGAAAAACTCAGAACATGATAAGAAGTTGCATTTTGAGAGAGATGGGCTGAAAAATTTACCTCTCGTGACAGAAATAAAAGGCTGCTTCATGTAACTTCAAATCAGATTGTCCAAGCTGATCGTATGCGAGTGATAACAGATCTTGGTCTCCACCAAGAAAGCTTATCCATTCTCGAGAACTTTTATAAGAAACATTGGCAAGACTTAATTACATTTGAGCCATTCCCCTACTCTCATGATCAGAGATAATGAGATTTTTTTGTTTGCTTCTCTTTTGTAAACAGTACCACACTGTAAAGACGAATGAACCGTGTATGTATGTATATATATATATATATATATATATATATATATATATATATATATATATATATATATATATATATATATATATATATATATATATATATATATATATATATATATATATATATATATATATTACTCCTCAGTGCACTCAATACAAATAAGGTCTCACTCACCTTCTTTTGTTTCTCGGACTTAATTGTTTTCATTACGGCTTGTAGGACATCAAATGTCAAGGATTCTTCAGGCAATGCTGTGAAAGGGAAACAAAAGTAGCATCGCCCATCGTGTTAGATAAATAATGCCTATAGGTTTGCTTGCAATTGGGGGGGGGGGCTTTGACTTTCAGTTGTTTTTTTTTTTTAAAAGGTCAGTAACCTGCAACTTCACTTGTTTAGGCAGAAACGCACCTATTTATTGCTTCCTAGGGACACTCTGGGTTTTGAGCTTTTGAACACGTTCAAACTTGGAGCAGTGGGGTAGAAGGGGGGGGGGATGGGGATCAGGATCGGGCATAAACTGTATTGTGCGAGCGGAAGAGTTCGATATGCAAAACATTCGCCGGCTCGTTACATTACATACTGTAAACAGACTTGCCAACCCTCCCCCCCACCCTCCTCACAGAACAATATATCTATCCAGATTATCTTTCAATTAAATTTTCTCCCCCTCCCATTCAAAGGATGAGACCGTCTGACCCTTTAACTGTCGGCATGTACTTGTGAACTTTGTAACAAAAACGTGAGGTGAAAGTGAATCTAGAGATGGATAATCTGGACAGATTCCCCTAGAGTTCCCACGACAAGTTGTGCCCCCCCCCCTCGGGTGCGTGGACTGGGAGGAGGGGTCAGGGCTTCACTGAAAGGAGGATAAAGCAGCTCCGGGACTCTTTCCAAGTACACGACCTGTCAGACGAACTAGTTACTTTGTTCTTTTTTCCCCTTATAGTCTTAAATGACGTTGAATCAAAGTTAAATGATGGTCCAGCCACCAATCGCTTTGATATCGAAGAGTAAATGCATCTGACCGTTAAAGTGAAACTTCCATACAATTTCCATGTGTGGTTTTTCGAGATTATGATCCTTTGAAGTTGCCAGATTTGTTACCGAAAATTAACTTGAATACAGCAGGTATGATGTCATCTCCCCCACAATGATAAAGCATTTTGTGTTTTTCTTTTAAAATTTACACCAAATTTAACGTTCCAATATCCAGTGCGATCATAATGTGAGTGTGTGAAGGGTATGAGAGCTTCCGACCTCCACATAGCCAGTGCTTGAGCTGATCACCTACTGATTTCGATGTCAAAATAATGAACTTAATAATGAAGAAAACAAAAGACTCTTCATCAATGTGAGGAGATGATGTCACTCCTGCTAGGCTTGCTTCAAGTTCACATTGGGTAGCAAAGTGGGTAACTTCAACTGATAATATCTAGAGAACCACACGTGGAAACTGAATGGAAATTTCGCCAGAATGATTAGATTAACTTACTCTTAAGAATAACGAAGGTACATTTGCGGTTGGACCATCTTTCTAAAGATAAAAAAAATTATGTGTAGACTGTTGAATTAGCTCAATCAATCCTTGAACAATGACAACCAAGAGTACGCATAAACCCGCCAGCAGCCGGATCAAGTTGCCATGACAACGATATTTGAAATTTTGCAGAAACTTTGTCTTCTAGCTGTTACTTATCCTTTGCAAATCTCGAATGCATATTGTTCATCGTAACTAGTAATTACAGTTGTTTATCACGAGAAACAAAGTCCCAGACGGCAGAATTAGGTACTCCGTCAGTGATGGATTTTTCGTGCCTCACCCTTGCATGGATTTCATCTAAAGCGTCTTTTTGAAAATCACATGTTCGCCGTGATTAGGTACATGTTTCATGAGCAAGAAGAGGGAAGACGTTTGGCAGAGAGACGAAAGAGTAAAACGCTTGTAGAGGCAAAACTGACATCGACTGGATTAATGTGCTTGACAGTGATTGGTCGTCGTCTTAAATATCTTTTGTGACGTCAGTCTCTTCTTTGATAACTCCCTGCAAACGTCATCCAATTTACGGCGGTTACCCTTTGCAGGTAGCAATGAAACTTAAGTATAGTGCCCATGTGTCCATACACAGCTTTGCCTTCGTTACATTAGCTGTGGTTGTAACGTTAGTCACCACGAAGAGTCTGACGTCATGATAGTTTACGATAAGAGACGATCGATACGATATCAGACGATATCAGACGATCGGAATCAACTTTGACTATACAAAACACGACTTTGACTTCAACTACGGTATATATGGAGAAACTAATAAGTGTAACTGATTATCAAAGTGAGGCTTGCACATTAAGATGGCTACCTCCTGCACTTGAAAGACGGCGCCTTAAGACCCTCTTAGTTGATTAGCAAAGAGATGGGGGCCATGATAAATTGGTATTGACGTGGTTTGTCGGTGTACACGGATACATTTATCAGCTAAAATAGAGATTTTTAGGTAGAATCGAATGTAAACAATACCTGAAGACATGTGCTGTTGTTCATCGTATTGCTCAGTGATTACAATAATGTATTTTCATGTATTATCGAAAAATTGGTACAGTGTGAAAACATTTAGGCATATATGACATGTAGAAGCAGAGTGACTAAACCTCTGTCTTTTTTTGTACGGCAACAATTCTAGTAAATTTACCAATTTCACCCTAGTTCGAGATTTTTTGTTATTATGTTTCTTTCGCTAATGTGTTTTAAGTTCTCAATGTACTAATGTAAATGTTTAACTCTCAAGAGAAGCTAATTAACGGGACTAAAAATCCCCAGAACAGAAAGGTGACCTCATAAAAAACTACCTCCCCTAGTGTTGGCATGATAAAGACTTTGAATTTAGTTGCACAAAGAAAACCGTTACCTTTTATTTTGATGTTTACGCAACTTCATGTCACAAACTAAGTCACGAACTTGGCACAAATCTTTCAATAAAGTAAATAATAATTCTTTCATTTTCTCAAGAAATTCACAAAAGACTTTTGACTATTTCAGCCACAGAGTCGCGTAACGCCAGATCTGAAATGTATTTAGTTGTGGTGGTATGCTGTAATGAATACGCTGTAGTGTAACAATTATGCTGTCACATTCTGGCAAAACTGGGTGTGTACATATCTTGTTTACTTTGAGATATGAGCAGTTGAAACGTATGTGTTTTGCAAAACTGAGTAAATTATAAAAGAAAAACTACATGACGTCGGAGCTAATTCCATAGATATACCCTTGTACTGTTTAAGTTCATAAGACCATCCACAATCTTGTGACGAATGTCACACAAGTGTCACAAACTGGATTTAGTCTTCCATCAAAAATAAAAAAAAAACAAGATGGTGGTCTAACAAGCCACTTCCGTCGTTCAAAATTGATCACCATCATGCAAACATCGTTTCGTTAATGTCATTTTGTTAATTTTGATGTTATAATACAGTGTTGTAAAAGCAATTATATCGCACTTTCTAATCAAATGGAAATGAGCTGATAGGTTGTCATAACATATCGTATCACGTGCAACATAAGTGACAGTCTGTAATTGCTCAGACGTTTGTCTATTTTTTTGTTTTTATTATCCATTGCACAAACAAATCCAGTACTGCATTAATATAATTTTAGTCAAGTTACATACGTAAATACACAGAAACAACAAAGAATGACGCTGACAGAATTTCAAGATAAGCTAACTGTATCCAATGTTATGGTCAGGAAATGGTGGAGGTGGGCAGGGGTCATCGCCACTTAAATATCTTTCGCCACTGTAGAATTTGACAAAATTGAAAAAAAAGAAAAGAAATCTACACATTAACCCATGCATGAGTTAGCTTGGAAATTAAGCATCAAATTGCACACAAGGGAGCCTAATTGCTTAAAACATTCGTGATTAGAGCACCTCCCCCCCTCCCCGCCGTAGTCCAGCCATCAACAGGGACAAAACGCAAACTCAATATTATGTCACACGTGCCGTTAAGCCCGACCCTTTTATACCATTCCCCCTCCCTTCTTCTAGAGATCTGACCTGGCTTACTGGCCTCGTAATTAGTATCATACATCTTTAACACTGCACTTCTGTTATATGATGGGTTCTCGGTATAAACAATCTTCGCTGACGTATAAGTCATGACTCGCTCCTCTCCGGTATAAGATGAGATATTTTACTGGCAAATAATTTCGGTAAATGTTCATCTACGAATGATTAATTTCAGTTTTCCAGGTATTTTTGTAGAGCTTAGTGTCGTCAGCGAGAGATTAATGCTCATTGGAAACATTTCTACCAAAACATTACCAAACTAACATGAGAGAACGTCCATCTACGAAGATGCGTTGTTTCCCCCCATCATTGTGTGCTTGTATACTGGAGTCAAAATCCCAGATAATAATGAGATTAACTCCCTGACGATCAGAGACGCGTCTCTCCCTTCTGGGTAAATATCACACTTTGCTGAAGTCTACTGGCAGAGAGTGACAGTCTGCTCGTGATTCCACCACACATTTACAGATTCGCCGGGAAGAGATTGGATTTAGTGTTCTGACGGTGACCTGTAGTATTAATACGAGTAAGTTTAGAGCATTTACCTCGAACGATAGCTTTTTTTTTTTGGTTTCCTTATGATAATGACGTACCTGTGATCATCGCCTAGGCTATTTTTGTGAGCTACTCAGAAATTTGGTGACAAATCCAAATATAGCCTACATGTGCTGTTCTCTCTCGATTAATTTGGACTTGCCTGTTCTAATGTTACATCGTCAATTCATTTCTGAACTACCTAAATACCTAAATATTTAACTAACTGACGATATATATATATATATATACATATATATATATATAACCCTAGAAAAGTTCCTTACTTTTCGCCTTATCACATTTCCAATTTCTGACCATTCTGTATATACATATCTTTCGATTTTATGCATAGTTATGTCTTTGCATACACTACTGCTTCAGGTTGCTGCTTTATGGTGAAGTCTTTTTAGTTCAAATCAGGAGTCAAGTCAAAATTACAATAATGGTGACTCCAGTGTACTTACGAAGCAGGGTATAGCATTCCTGCTTCTTTCCATCTTCTGATAGCATATGGTACTATAGATGGGGTCAAAATTTCGATGGGGTCAAACTTAACGAAAAGTATCCAGTAGCATGACCGAGGATGGCTCTTATTTATAACCTTTATCGTGTAAATGTCGCTTTCTTATCCCTCAAATTTCCCCGTCTCGTGATATACCGCACCAGGGATATCCGCGATGTGGAATACCGCGATTTTACACCTCAAGGCGGTGAAGGTCGTCTGCAAGTAACCCTTGAGATTAGCAAGGACAAAAAGTATATCGAAGTAGGCCTACTAATAAATCAATCAGGCGTTAATTTATCATTATTGTACAATTTGCCACAGGATCAATGTTTTCCATTGAGCAGGATCGAGAGAGCAGCAAACGTATATTAAGGGTCTGGACAAATATAGAATTTTCCGCTTTCTTTAAAGGTTATTACATTTTCCAAATCTACCAAAAATGTAATATTTATCACGAATTTAAAGAAATCTCAGCCAGCTACTACTATGTAGAAGTGCTTTTTAGACCAAACTGTAAATCCAACTTGTAATACTTTGAGACATACTACGGCCTAGAACGTGCACTGCATTAGCTAATTTAACTGTCAGGTTTATAACATTCTTCCGTTAACTTTAGAAAGACCCTTAATCATGAGACATACACAAAAGCGGTCCCACATGGGTCACATTTAGCGGTCACATTCAAAGTGATTGAGCACTTTACAATAAATTTTCAAACTTGAGTTGCGTTTTCCATTTCCCCCAAATCGCTCTTATTTCTCATACCCTAGCTACAGTTCACACATAGGCAGTGTTTAAATTTGAAAGTATTGGCGAAAAAAAAAAAAAGATGTGGATTTTTTAACAAGTTATTGAATACAATCCAGAGGACTTTTCATGTCTTAAAACAAGTAACATCATGTCCACCGATCAAAAGTGAATGATGTTTGAAAAGGTCACATATCAATTCACACTCAACCGCGATAATAGTTTGAACATTTACTCATCCAAAATTTAAGAAGGTAATCAATCAACTGTGTGAACATGTAATGGAATGTACATGTTATTTTATAACCGATGCAATTCAAACGAGAGTGTCCACTTGATTACAAATTCCATATTTACGCAATGATGGCAAGGAGGGGAAGTAAGGCGTAGAGAAGCGATGAATACCAAAATGAGACGATACATATATACACACACACACACATGTATATGCACATATATATATATATATATATATATATATATATATATATATATATATATATATATATATATATATATATATAATGGAAATTATATAAACATTAGAAATTACAAATTGAAACTGTTCAACTTTACCGATTTTGTTTTTATTAATTCTGATTATAGGTTCAAGCACTTTTTTTTATACTTTAAAACTATGGATGAATGTAAAGCAAAACAAGACTGCGTCAAACACTGTGGTAACATTAACTTGACGAATGCTCTTTGAAAGGGATTCTAGGAGTGCTAAAAGGAGATTGAACTTTTATAGAGTATAGTGACGTTTCCCTTCTTTTCTTCGTTGGTGAAAATTATATTTCAATAGCATCTTCTCTGTGGAATTTACCGACATTGAGACAAATTTCTATTTCACACCAGTGCATTGCAATAATGGAAATTTGAGATGCCATTGAAAAAAACCCGACTAATTAAATATCCTTGCATTTTTGGTATTAAACTCCAAACTGTCTTAAAAGACACAGATATAGTAGAAGAGTTTGCGGCCTTGATTTTCACTTTCATCTTAAGCTCAAATAGGCGCTTAAATAGGCGTTTTAATTACGAACACGAACAAAGACTTTCGCTCTTACTCAGAGGAGTGTTACATAACATTTTGAGGAAACAAAACATCTTTTCTTCGAACGTCATCATCTTGAGTTATGGAAAAAATATTGGTTGTGGGATTAGAAGTACCTGAGGTGGAAAAGCAGAAAAAAAAAACATAAATTGCTTCTTCATCTCGTTATATTTTCTGCTTTATTTCTTGAGTGTTCTTACATCATTGGTTCTTAGACTATTTTTTTTTCTTAATATCTTCAACGGAAGATACTCCACAAAGATTGAATGGTCGACTTAATTTTTTGTCGTCACGTGATCGACGGTTTTCAAGAACGAAAGTGGATTGTTTGAGGTAGACGAAATGGACATCCACTCAAAATGGCTGCCAGTGGTCATTAGTGGCATTGTTTAACATTTTGACTTTGATCTCCCTAATTGCTCAACTAAAAAAAAACTACGATTTTTGTGTTAAATGCAATGCATTACAATGTTCGAAATAAAATTAGCTATGCAGTAATGAGAAAAGGGGAACCAGATAAAACGACCAAGCTTTTTAAGTCTGGCTCTAAGATAGTGACATGTCCATAGTGCCAATACACGACTATAATATTATAGACAGGAATATTATTGAATGTTGAACAATTCACTTTTTAAATAACGAACTGCTGTAAGCCTCATGACTGTCATGTTTATTTTTGAATGACTAACAACTTTCGCACAGTTAGTTACAGTGTTGCTTTAAATATTTCTAGAAGAGATTAATATTGGGATCTTTCTTAGGCTTGTATCCGGAGGGTTACACAAATGGCATTTCACTGCTTTTCACGTGAGAGTGAGCAAAGTTAGTCCTGGTGACTGGTTGAAGAAGTTGAAATCTTTCCCATGTGGGATACCTGTGATAAAAACTGACACATGCCGCTCACACATTGCATACAGTAACGACGAAATTTGTCTAGATGCATTTCCTCTGCAGTACAACAAACATCGTTCATCCATAGTTCGTTTCCAACACTCGACCTTTTCTTCGGGTCATTTAGTAATCAATCGATCAAACATTTGTGATCATACCTGAGTTTGATCGTGTATGTGTGTGTCACGCCCACCTTTTAAAGTGCCATGTCTCAAGATAGGGCAGCTGGGGGAGGAGCTTGGGATGAGTTATGCATATTCATGGTCAGACTGGGGACATTTAAAACAAGAAAAAAAACTGTAAATGTTCTTTCTTCACTGCTCTTCATTAAACATTCATCAAATGTTATGCAATGTTCAAAGTGTTTGGTAGTTCTTGGTAGAGAGTGTCACACCTTAATAATGTGTGACATGGGAAAGCTTTTCTTACTCAAGAACGGTAAATTTTAACTATATGACAATCTGATACGTAACTAGGTCCCAGTCAGATGATGGCCTAAGTGTGTCCTGCAGATGACATGAGCCCATGTATGTAGGCGGGTAGTTATGTAACCAGCTTGAAGGGGCATATTGAGTTCTGTCATGAGATTCACTTTTTTTTTTCGAAATCTGTCAGACATCCTTTTCTTCAAATGCTCATTACAAACCGGTCAGATGAAGAGGATCCCTATGTGTCACATACAAATGAACATAAGTGGCTTAGTGATCAGAAAGATTTAATATAGCTTTTGAAAATCAGTGACCAGACACTTTCACACTAGTACTGAATTATATACAAACAACCACGATAAACCAATTTAAAAAATACAAAACTTTCGATATTTTTCATCACTCTGGAATGTGAAACTTGACTAATTACGCTAATTATAAGCATCGCCATGGTGATTTATCCGTTACAATTATCACACTGGCTAATCGATATCAACCCAATGTGTCGTTTAAAGATTCCTTTGTATGTTTCGACACGAATTCATCAAATTTCGTCAAACATATAAAAATTGATGATGTTGTGTACATGCAGTGTCTACCTGTTCAATATGTAAAAGTTACTACCTCCAGTTTCCCGTTCTCCAGTTACTTCGCTCAATGAGCGGAAAATATGATACCCCCCAAGCAACAATTTTCTAACAGAAAGTTGCGATATCGGTCACTTAAGCTTGTTCAAAAGCTAAAACTTCGATAGTAGATACAAAATATGATATTTCAAGAATTGAGCTCCGATAATCTGTGCGATTACGTAACAGTATTTAAATGTAAACGCTATTAATATCACAACGAATGAATATGCGTAAATGTCTTGTCTCATTACCACAATCAGATGTAGTGCAATAGGTAGCCCACACGTCGATCCGCATTTTGCATCATCGAAGCCACGATGCATTCTAGCATTTTGAATCCCCCCCCCCCCCTGTCCAGTGCAGAGTTTCTTAAGTAATAATGCACAAAAATTGCAGGTGAAATTCCCAAATCTCTATAAGCTTAACTCTGCTCTGGTAACGGAGAGCGACGCAAGCTAATGAGTGTCACACTTCAGAAGGTTTTTTAAGCGTGCTAGCGTCGTTGTGTTACGCATGGCTTGCAGTAAAGATGATACTCACGGGTATGGCTTCAACGAAACCATAAAGTTCTCATAGCCTGCAAGACGAGTCCGGGTGAGTTTGTTCTGGGCTGGGTTTTTTTTTTTTTTTTTTTCTGTGGCTTGTTTTTCAGTGAGAATGGCAAAAACGATGTGAGATTACATATACGTCAAGGTGCGCTTACAGGTTCAAGTTAAAATTTTTTTTCCTCAATTTGTACCAATCATTTTTCCTACAAACTGCGCTCGTGCCTGACCCGGTGGGAAGATGATGAAACGGCTTAAGCGGCAATGTGAGTATATGGATAATTACTTCGGTATCAGGTTTAGTTAATTTACGAAAATAGCTTTCAGCTTTTCGTTAATCTTAGTGAGTCTGTGTGACTGCTACAGCCTCACTTGCATGAATCTGGTGTCAGCGGCCTGCACTGGAAATAATTTCCACTGACTCAGAAAAGCTTATGGATGTATCCGCAGACGAAATTAAGCACTGCAAGTATAGTAGGCCTAGGTCACTAGTCACTTCTCATAATATGTAATTATTAACTGTAACTCATGATTTCGCTTCTTTCAAATTTTATATTTATCTTATTACTGGGTTCTGAAAATGTGTCATGTATACATGTATCATATCTGAGCATGTTAAGTTTAATCTACAAGATAAAATTACTCAAACTCACCGAACTAATTTTTCTTTATTCACATATTTCTTTACTTCCGAGATATTTAAATGCCTTGATTAAAAGCGCTCATTTAGTTGATGTCACTTCTTTTGAAGGGAACCATTGTATGTGATAATTAATCGTGTATCTATTAATTCTTATGGAGTTTCTGAAGATGTGAAAAATCGTAGTATTTTGTGAAAAGGAGTTCCCGTTTGTCCCGATTAGATTTCAAAGTGACTGGTCTCAGATTTGCAATGAGTGATTTTAATAAGTGACAGTAATTTACCAGGCTACCATTCTTGCGTCAGTTGTGGGTCAGATGTTCAGAAATCGTTTAGCATGACCATTTACTCTAACCATTAGGAGTGAAACTCAACAGGTGTGAAAAATATCATGAATATGGTGAGCTCACACAATGAGCCCGTTTAAAAGACGACGACAAGTGATAAATATAGCCCACTGAACTGTTGACATTTTTTGTTGCAGATTCTGTTGGCGTCTTTAAATAATTAAACCCACACAGTGGTGTGACTAGTGCAAACACATGGCCATGTAGGCCTACTTTTCATTTTAAACGTCTTCGGCCATTTTCCTGTTTCTTAGGATTTAGGCCTTTGTTTTTTTCATTTTTAAAGAAAAGAAAAAACATTGACAACTCAATATACATTCCACACATACTAAACTTACGCCGAAACTGCACTATTTTAATCAACTGTGCTGTTCATCAAAATACATTTGACTCTGTTCTTTTTTCTATATTTTTTTAATTATTTTCTCGCACACTATCTATGTTTAGGTTCTAGGTGCATATATGGTTGTGACATGTTCACGTTGATTACTCTGTCAACCCTGGTCGGGCTCTGATGCAGAAAATTTGCCTGTATAGACTCTTTTTTTTTTTTTTTTGCTTTTGTGCTGGTATGAAAAAAAAAATGCAATGCTAAAAAGAGACTCAGCGAGAAGAGTCATGAATGATTGTTTGTCTACGGCAAGCAACTCCGAGGGCTTTGCTGGAGATTAGCAATCAATAAAGTATCATTGATCCTGAAGGCACTCATAAGCCTAAACAAACTCATCGATGGTTGTTAGGTTCGCTATCGCAGAGGCCTCCATCACGGTGAAAGTACTGTGCATATATGGTAAGTCTGTATGATTTAATCCACGGCAACGCGAGGCAGGTTCTATATAGCCTGCTATACCAGGCTGTGTGTAAAGCCGCGCTGCGCGTAGCCTCTCCTAGGCAACCAAACTTCGTCAAGTTTCGCTTACGTCACTCCTTGCCGCGTATTCGTTGCATCGAATGAATTTGTTTGGCCAATTTCTCAAATTGCTGTAATCGTGCCAACAACTTCAAACACGTCTAACTCTACTAAAATATTTAACAAGTATTGCCGTTTTCAATCTTAATGCAAGTAACTCACCGAGAGATCGTCTGGCTGTTGTATCTTCGAGACTTCCATGAACCTGACTGTATGTGTATATGAATTAATGTGTGACTTTACATAGCACATGGTACGACTCTTACAGTTGCGCCGATGCGGCATAACGAAATTAGCAAATGTTTCTCCCATTGACGACATTTCTCCCTAAACGAATTTGCCATTTGGCAATAATTATCGTCATTTTGACTGACGACAGTAATTTATCCCGCTAATGGACATTGAGTGATGCGGTGGGTATGTTTCGTAGACCTACAGGAATTTTGTGTAGATTCATGGTAAGTGTGTCCAATCTTTGGTTAGGTTATATGACCATACCAAACGGACTCGGTACCTTCAAAAGAACTAAACATGGGTTCCACTCAACGTTTAGAATCCACGCCAGCTGATAGCTATTGCTAACCCTAAATTTAGGGTTAATGGTCTGTCGTTGTACTAATTACCGTATCGGGCACGGATTCTAAAACTTAGCTAATCGTTTACTCTTTTTTTATTACGATATGTACACGTGATTAAAATCAGACGAATTTACTGTTGTTTTATACGTACTATTCTGGTATCCATGTTCATCGAGGCAACTTGCCCGACGCTTCTTTAACACTTTAAAACCATGATGAACCCTACCTGTAGCTGTCATTACTAATCAACGAGTTCAACTTAATTTAGTCGAAATGGTGTTGATTAGATTTTCGAATCAAGTATTACCTTCCAAGATGTTGCGGCTATATTCGCAATATTACCATATGTGGTGTGTACATTAGAGGCTTGATCGTTAGACAACTTGAAGTAGTAAAAAATTAATCAACTGATTCTGTAGGAAAATTCCTCGTGTAGAGACTTACCACGTAGCCATATATATTCTTGATCTTAAGTAATGTCATAGAAGATTGACTCCAAGTCAGCGAGTATAAGGAAAATGTTTGTTTGGCACTTACCTAGGGGCCTCGTCTTCGCCCCACCCCCTTCCCCCCGCTTCCCTTCCCATGAGAGGGGAAGTGCTTGAACAGTTTGACAATTTACCAGAAAACAAGTGCAATGAAATAGATTTTATGGTAACAGGTGGTCGATTGAGTAGCATCAACTTCGTCCGAATTATTCATGTGAATTGGTTGAAGAAAGGGTCAAAGGTTAACATCAGTGCCTGTAATACTGTTTTTATTCGATTAGGATTCGAGAGCACGGTAGTTGACCAATACTGCACGTGGGTTCTGCGGTTATACTGCGTGTAGTCTCAGCAGCGAGATGGTGAGCTTATCAGAAAATGGCATGAAGTGGTGACCTCAGCCAATTGTTGTCAGTAGTATGACGGGACCAGTTATTCTGACAAACTGAAGGTCCCAATGAGAGGTGGCAGTTTTTTGATGGATATACCGTAGCAACAGTTCCTTCCTATCCGGTATATCTCGTCATAATATATCTTATCTGCCACCCTGGTAATTTTTCACGCTATCTTCAACACAGTCCATGATTCACTGCTTCCCTAATGTAGCCTTAAATCAGGTGTCGTTGGTGGTAATTCAGGCTGTCAGTGAGAGGGCTTGTTTCTGCGACATAAGCCTTTCAAGGTGACCGGGGGCACGCTTAAGTCACTCCCTGATGATGAAATACGTCAAACCTCAAAAGAACAAAATCACATCCACAGGCCTGCACGTACAACGTATAAACGTTACAATTGTTCATAAAATATTTTATCTCGTTGTTCATTGCTTTAAGAAAGTATAGTTTGCCTATTATATTATTATTATGTTATGCACAATTCGTACCGTACTATTTTTAACACATACATTTTAGCAAGCTGTAAGCTTAGCATATGCATAATCCCCAGTGACTCATACTTGTGGATTCGAGGATAAGTCAATTTACCGGCACAATACACGGAATAGGCTATTTGGTTATTGCATGCAGTCCCAATAATGACTGGTTCACATCGGCATAGCCGGCATATATCTTGATCAACCCAATGAGTTTTGTAGTAAGCTTCTATTCATTTTGAGGTTTGCAATGTGTTTGTTTTGTTTTTTGTTTATGTTAGGAGTTTTTTTCCCATACCCATTCTTGCTGACTATTCAACCGTCCGTGATTTCTTATGTCCAACTCGTGACAAACAAACGTAAATTACAAAACTGCATTTTGAAATGTCAGATTTCCTGTTTCAAAGGATGAAATATTAAATAATGACTGAAACAACTATATTAAAATGGTCCGAAGTTGGAAAGGACATTGAAAGACTTCGTGTAACCAGAGTGCAGTGTGTATGTTTGTTTCGATGAGGTCACCGGTAATTTTTATTTACGACATGTGTGACGTTGGTCTTTTAAAAAGAAAACTATACTAACATACGACGACCGTCGTTGACCTCTTAGTTATTCATTTTATACATATCAGTACATTCAACGTGAGGTGGGGGCAAGGTGAAAACTAATTGAATCCCTGTCTACTGAGCAAGATTTCCCTGATTGGCTCCAACACACATGTAAACAAATCAGCAAAATCAACATTACAAACAAGAACTGTGAGCATTTGTGGTGTACTTTGTATAAGAGTGAGAGCACGAAAATGCCAACACTTTAAATCTGCTTCACTCAGTCTTTGTGCAGTCCAGTTTTGCGCTTGTTCAAACTAAAAAAACGGGCGCGCCCGTAAATCACGTCCACAAATGACTTGGCGATTAATTCCCGAGTGGATGCTCTAGAACTAGCATGGCACGTCCGTTTGTTGACCTAATTAATAATCCCCCTTTTCGGAATCTATCTTGCTTTGTAAACGTTAACACTCGCAGACTTGACAGCGATCCGACCACAGTGTAGTAAAATTGCAGATACCCAGCACGCCTGCACAGTATTAGTAGTAATCCCGCGAGTAGGTAAATTACTCGTCCCTCGATGTAAAAGCGTCTCTTTACTCTCCTATATAGATAATCCATATAGCGGATTTAAATTTGGCCGTAAATTTTTAAATGCAACCTTTTGAAAGACTCACTTGAATGGGTTTGTTGAGGGAGCGGTTAAATTTCACTTCAGTTTGCCTCTCACATCTTTGTTTTTCTTTTACTGGATATTTGTGCGTCTGACATTGGAAAGTTATTTTCACGGTTCACTAAATTGGTCATATTTTGAGAAATAAATTTTAAGATACGTAGACTTGAGGTCCAAATGCCGTATAACAAGTATTACAGGATGTGTATATGAATTTGTAACATAATGTCTACAACATATGTGTGACTTCAGTCACTCATAGCATTTAAACCCTTTTCTTAATGGTCATGTTGAACAGTTTAGCCATGCTAAAGTTTGGAACATCATGTGAGTGTCCAATCATGAGGTTAAAGGTCATTTTAGATCTAGTCAGAACTACTGTAAGCTCAAGTTTTTTGAATTTAGGTCTCTTCCCAAGAAATGAGAAAATGGTAGTAAGAAAAACCTCTTACTACAGTTTTGCGAAAAGCCTAAAATTATTACCTTTTGTAACAGAACGCACACCATAGGCGTGTCACTTTAAAATGCATGGTCATCATAGGTGATATAGGCTAATGCAACCCACCACTGGTGAATCGTACATAGCCCGCTGCTCGTTGTTTATAAACTCTCGATCAGAGAGAATTAAGGTATCCCTCTCAATGTGTAGCAGCTTCATAGCAGCCAATGAAGAAATAAGCCAAAAACACAGATAAGAAAAGATCATTGGGTACTTTGCGTGGTGATATTTCACTAGGACTAGGCTCAGCCTACATCATTTAGCGTAACAGTTAGATAAGGATATAGGCCTAACCACTTGTTTTTAGAATCAACTGCTGCGTCTACATACTTTACAATCTAGTACTGCATCATCTCCAAATGCCTCTTCATTCTTCATATACATACGACGAACTTCCTACATGCTTAAAAGAGGTCTATTTGTATATCAGACTCTATCGTTTTTAGATATCACACTGAGAAAGATTGCCACAAATTGACCTGTTTACTTTAAAAATGATCAAAAGATACAAACATCCACTTGCGTCTTGACATGGTCAGCATATGCAGATGACATTATTAACCTCTGTAACCACCACTGGCCAAGTTCCGTTAATTTATTTAAACATGTACGGTACCACTTAATGCTTTCAACATGCTATGTGTGATTTAAAGGTTTATACCTTGACTTTCTCTTGATTTTGGTTTTTCCAAATCTGTCTAATTGAATTCACTTACTAATGACAAATGGTCAAAGTGTAAGATTATCTCGATGGGTCATATACAGATGCATATTAAGTAGTGAGTAATTAACGATTCATTTTGGTTTTTCACATATCGTGACCAGACTCTCTCCTCGTTCGTCCTAATGAACATATGCACATCAGGGGCAAGCCGGGGTAAAAAGTTAAAAAAAAAAAGCTCCTATTTTCAAAACTATTGGACGTATAACTTGACTAATTATGCTCATTACAAGCATTGTCATGTGGGTTGTACCCTCCAAAATCTTCACAAATTTATCGCCATCAACACACTGTGCAGCTCTCATTGAAAATTAGTGCATCGAATAACCAGTTGATTGGCTTTCTTTGCATGGTTGGCACACAATTTTCGATTTTCAAACAGATGATAAATAACAATACTACAGTTGATTGTTGCGGACGTTGGGCTCATATGTATGTGATATGTGATATCTTTAGAGATGGTTGTAAGATGAACGTTCCCGCGAAAATGTCAAATGTTATCTCCATAAATGTGCAACCATGCACATGCGAATATACACCAAAAAACTTTATTAAGCCGAAGAGAAGATATTAGAACAAGACATAATGATAAAGTGGTTAAGACATGTATAAAAATAACATATGCAGTTAATATCACTTATAAATACAAGAGTGTAGTAGAGCAACAGGCACCGTGAAGTATCCTTTATAGGCTTTCCATTTAATTTTACACATATATCGACAATTTTGATCTATTTATCCAATATACATTATGAAATGAATCAGTCAATTGTGGATGAAATAACCTTTCAGTTACAGTAAAGTAGAAACATAAAATAGAGTACAACAACTGAAGTACAGTTGACTTTCCGATTAAAACCATTGCATTGACTATCTTCAGTAGATGGTTCGAAGTCCATTGATATGAGTGAGTGACCTCACGACTATAAAGAGATTGCAGTGTCACAAAGATGAGGCAATGAAGACCAACAGCAACATTCTTTGCGTCATTCAAACTGTGTAAAGAGACTGTGACACACTCTGTGATTCCAAAGAAATATGTCGCTCTTTGTTAATTGAATTTTTCATTGCTGATCATAACGTTAAAGAGGGTTGTTCCTAAACGTTGCATTTATTGACTTGGAGATTGTTCCAACGTCTCCGATGTCAGTTTAAATATTGTTAACAAGTGCCTTTCGGCTCTCATTTCCATACGATAGTGCTTCAACGCGCCTCTGCATCTCATCGGAGAATCTGCCGTTGGATTACGATTGGGTTTCAGGTGGCTTGAATAATTTCTGATCTCTAATTTTGGGACTTCATCACCAAACGAGAAGTTAGCAGCATTGGTTCCAAAGATAGACGCTCAATTACCGCCGGGAGGGTAATAACGGTGTGGGGGAAACATCGGTTATTTGACCAAGGAATTGGCTACATCATCAGGGATTTGCGGTGGCTCAGTTAGTACAGAGCGCTAACACCAGAAAGTGGAATTATCTTTAAGTTGGTACGTTTTTACTTGCGCAATTCAGCATAGGCCTATCATGTTTCGTCTTGTACAGCTGAAGAATGTACCTTGTATACCATGTTATAGTTGAACAACAACGGAGTGTTTTAGGAAAGGAGTGTAACATGTCAGGTTATATTACAGGCTTATAATCGAAGGTAAGTGACAAATTAAATGACAGTACATAGACGAACCTTACACTCGATCGCTTTAAGTGCGATTTGTAAGACCTTTTCCTGTCATATTTTACCACCCCCCCCCCTCCATATTTAGAAGTATTCTGTATTTGCCAATATGCTATATGACAACTGCACCTAACTGATATAGTTCATGCCGAACGTATTAAAGTAGACAAGAGCGTTCCCACGGATAAAACGTAGGCCTTCTTGAAACATTTTGGTTCTTTTGTGCCGGTAGAAACATTGCAAGGACCTCTCTTTTAATTGCGCATGTCAGAAAACCTTTGGCGTTACATGAGACTGGTATTACATGATCGAAAAGAAACGTTTCTGATAAATTCTGAAAATTTCTGATGAAACGTCAATTGAGTTTATCATCCACCAACCCACGGAATGGGGACAACATTATCTTCCGAATAACACCAAATAAGAACTAGGTTAAAAAATTATCATTAATTCTATAGTAAAAAAAAAATCACCGGTTTGTTTGGCAAGCTTATTTATGTCAGGCTTCAATTAATCAATCTTTCTTGACAGAAATGTGAACCATTTGAGCAACGAGCGTAGAAAGATTGTTGGTACAGGATTGGAGTATGCATATATTATAGTCTTCGAAACGTAGATGATACGTAATTGGGAAACAATAGGCCTACTCTATTACAGTTTCACGAGAAATAAACCTGACAGACAGAACTGAGTACATCAAATTTTACAACATTTAGAAGGAAAGTTGGTCATTGAGTCTTTTTTTAACGTATCTATCCTCAGAAATGTTTTATCTATTGCGAGAGGTCTAGTAATAAGTGATGTGAATGAATGCATCAATGCATTCTTTCTCTATTTTACTTTTTTTTGTTCTTTGTCCTACTGTAGTTTCCTCTTTTGTGGATCTTCACTTATGTTTTTGTTTATCTTACAATCGCGAACGTAAAAGGCCTTGTTTCTTTTGCTATCAAAGGGGGTCTGCCTGTACAAGCTCTCGCTCTTTCAGATCTCCTCCACACATCTGAAATATAATTCATTGATACTATGTTCTGTACTACTGCAGAAATAGTATGCTACTGCAGACTTGTAGTACTCGAGTCCGTACTCGTAATCGAGTACATTTTTCTGTACTCGCACTCATGGCTTTGGATTCAAACTCGTACTTAGCGGATTTAAAATCTAGTACTCGTACTCGGGCTCTTGTACTCGTACTCGTATACTCAGGATTTTGTACTCGTACTTTTAAATGTACTCATGAGTACAAACTTTCAGCCCAGGATGTTAACATTTGTAATTTTCATTGATCTCTCTAATTTCATAGAACTTGTAATCATTGAAAGCTTACTGTGCGCCGATCAACACAGTCTATCTCAACAAAGCAAACTGTACTGCTACAAGAAGCAGTAAGGTTTGTAACAAAGGTTTAAAAGTAACCTGAAGGATTCCTCGCTTGGGGGTATTTAAATACTGTTTAAAAGTATCATCTTCTTATGCATTTATCTTTTAAAAGAAAACATCTTGCCTTGGTGTAGTCTAAAACTGCAAACTTGGATCACCGTAGAGCCTGGAGTCTTAAAATTTGAAAACTGAAGCTGATGATACTTTAGTTGTTGGTAAGTGTGTACTCGCAATAACGAAGACTTGGGACTGGTTGGCATGTTTACATTTGGAGAGTATGACTGGCTGTACAGTACAGCTTAGCAGCTGAAATTATATCAAACTTCATGACCAGTTTTGGAATAGCGCACTTGGACCAATGCTAAAACTTTTAAAAGTAGCAAATCCAATTAAGACACAAGCTAAAATTCACTGACAACTAAACCTGTATATTCAGTCTTCTTTACGGGCTCGATCTTAATGAGCTAGCCTTCTTTTTATTGGCAAATTTCAGTTTTTGTCCCTCCACTAAATTTGAAAACCTTGTTTTCCAGCAGACTACACTTAATCAAAATAATTTTTCGGAGAAGTTCCTTTGATATAAAAAAAAACCCTATCGAAATGTTGGATGTTTAAATTCAAGCACCACTGCTGTGTATGCCAAGATGATGACTTCTATTTGAGTGCAATCACAAGTTTTCACTGTAAAGCAGAACTGCAAGTTGTGATTTGTGTAGGAGAAAATGAACTTTTTTGCAAATTGGTCATTCAGCTGCAAACCCGAAATTAATATTTTTGATTACGAACAGACAAAATGAAGAAGACAAGGTGTTTTTACAACAGTGGGAGTAATCATAATTACACCACAGGTACTGTTTCATTGATTTCATCCATTACATCAGTCAAGTACTACTTCATGTAGTACGAAACGTAGTGATTAGGGTTATATATAGCTATCAAAAGCAAAATTTAGATGTTATAGGTTTACAAACAGTTTAGCAGTTTAATTTTTGAGGATCTGCAAGCCCCTTGGCTCATCAGGACCGTCAAACTATAGAGTAATGAGCACCAACAAGATTCACCTCAGTTCTCCTTTCAAGTGCTCAGAGGCTAATGAGGTAAGCGTGTATTGATCGCTCCAAAGCTTGTTCCATGTACGCTTCGTAATCCTTCCCCATGCATACAACATCCGCATCTGACAAACGTGAGTGTATCCCCAGTCTAGAACCTAGCCACTTTGCAAAGGCTGCAATGGTAGAGGTTCCATTGTTCCACTGGCTGACAGCCGAATCATACAAAGCGGATGACATGTTGAATGGGACTTTTATTGTCACACGATAAGTCATTACAATCAGAGCACCAGGCCAACTCCACTATCAACCTTGGGGACAATTTCAGACAGTTAGTCTTTAATTAAAACAAGTAAAAGTCTTCAAATTACCTGAAAAGATAATTGCATGTTGCTACTGTTATATTACGCCAGCCTGTAAACACACTTCACAAGTATACTCAGCAACTGCACTCGTACTCAAGTGCATTTTTCTGTACTCGTACTCATGACTTTGGACTCGTACTCATGCTCCCGCTTGGGGCCTTGTACTCGTGCTAGTACTCAGGAGATTGTACTAGCACTACAAGTCTATGGCGCACAGTAAAATACAATACAATGTAATGCAATACAATGCAATGTAATACAATACAATGCAACACAACACGATACAAACGTTGGATGTAATACAATACAATGTAATGCAATGCAATACAATACAAAACAATTCGAGATGAATTTACTGAATATACCTTTTTCTTTTTTAACATGCCAAGTTTCTTCTTTTTTTTTCTAACTGAATGGACTTCTGCGAGGAAAGAGTGTAATAGTCGAATACCCTGACCCGCATCCTTACCTCCACCCTCACAGCAAGGAGAGAGAATCAAGTTTGTGAAAAAAAATGCGACTTATGACGTCAGTTGTGTAGTAAAAAAAAGCGACTACTCTCATATTTCAGTCAATGTTGATTGGTTGGTTGAGCATTTCATTAAAAACAGGTCTTACGTGAGTCGCGGTTAAGTCACATGTCTTATCATAAGCAAATACAACGTAGCCAAATAAATGCATGGCACTAAGGGTAGATATATACCATACTATGAGAACGGACTTGCTTGCATCTTTATTAAATAACTGTCACAGGAGGTTAGTGTACGCTTTACTAACCACTGCATTAAAGCAAGAGTGTAGAGGTTTCCGAACGCTCGTTATACTGAGGTCATGAATAAAACGGTTCAGAAATTTAACTATCAAAGACATTAGAAAGCACGCAGATAGGTCATTTCAGACCATTAAGGGTACAGATGCCATTAGATGACTTAAGATAAACTGACCGTAAAATGTCGCCAGGCTCTGGATCTGCCTTCTTCGTGTATTCGCAAAACTGGTATTTACAGTTGGGAATTACAGATCACCTCATTTTTCTCGGTTGCTTTCTTTCATGACTTGATTGCATCTTTAATGATAACAAAACCATGTGTACAAATTGTACTTGATTCCTGTCAAAATTCGACTAGCTTTCCTTCAGTTAGACATTATTCAGCTACATTTATATTAGTTATCATGTACGGTACTGAATCATTTTTAAGAACATGAACGATCCAATCTAATGGGCGAGGCCCATCATGTTGCAACGTATATGACTTGTGTATTCTTGTGTATTAGAGTTATATGTTCTTAAGTACATAAAACATGAAAAGCATTTTTTGGAGTATCGACCAATTTAATCATTACAAATGTTGACATTTTTATCAAGTCGATCAATTAATAACCATTTGCCAAACAAATTTCTGTTTTACCATTTCTTCGTGAACACACAATAAGCCGAAAAAGGCCAAATTTGTGACGGCAAGGAGGGATTTATGCACTCTTTGTGTTATCCTTTTGTTTACTTCTTTCAGGGACAATCGAAAATTTTATGTTCGCCTAGGGGTTTTCATTGGAAGCATGTATTGTCTTCTTTAAAAATATTGATATCAAATACCAATGTGAAACCCAATGTTTAAGTAAATAAGAGATTGTATATAGTAGGCCTGACAAAAGAAATTCTGACACTGCACAATACTCCACTTCATCGGTTTTGCATTTTCATAAATTTCGAACCGCCATATTCTCAAAGTCTGCAATAGATGTAAACGCAATGAGTTCCAACGTATTATCATTTAGGGTTTGACTCGGCAACTTCTGAATTACAGCAGCTCCTTTCCTACATGCATGTCACTCGGTACTGTAGGTTGATGGACAATATAGCGATAAATGTAACATATATTGCACGCTATGGTTCGCATTCGAGGGACCATCTCTTAAATTTAAGAGTAAGTAATACGCTCAACTCTTACAACTCACATTTCCCTGTCTACAACACGAACCTTCTCTCTTATGTGTGTAAACATGTGGTTGCGAAGATGTTATTGAATTGTTTGAAGCATCTTCGCGCACATGTTTCTTCCCCCCCCCCCCCTTTATTAGTGAACTGTTCAAATGAAAAACCTGACAATAGTTTAGTCATATCCTGGTGTCATCCTTTAGCAGCTAAAAAAAAAATCATGTTTGGGAAAAGTATAGCGAGAACACATTGTGATAATATCTATGACAGTAGAATATGGTGATGTCTATAGAGCCAATCCTGTTTTGTTTGAATAACAGAGCATACCGTGGTGGTGGTGAGAGGGTGTGGGGGGGGGGGGGAGCTCGGTGAATAATGACTTCGAGAACTCCCGATGACTCACGCGCTAAACTTAACCCCCAACTTGATTCAAGCATAATTTAGGTAAATGTCGTTGTCGGTCCTACGGTACATATGTACTATTTTTAGATATATGTAAATGGCAAGCTTTCTTCGATGGCATCAAGCTCGCCAGCTGTGACGTCATCTCATCTTTTAAGTCCCTACACAATAAAAAGGGGGGTGGGGGCAAAAGACAAATCACTAGCTAAAATCATGTTTCCCCACATGTACACAAAATCGTATTTTCGTTTGGAAGCCGACAAATAGAGAACTTGCTCATGTAACAACTTGGTTTTTAGTAAATTCCAAAGGAGTTCGAACTGGGATACAATCTGCAGGCAACATACTAGCCGCGGCGTGTGAAGATAAAACAAAATCCGTCCCACATTTATTTTGACAATAACTTCATGTTACAAGTACGGGTTATCCCGTGTGCACAGATTCTGTTTAGATGTAATTGCTACTGTGGGCCTATACGTGAACTGGAGACATTTTCACAGTTTTCTGTGAAGACTTGCAACCAGCACATTATTATATTGAGAAGCATCCTTTTGATGACATAAGCTGCACACACACACACAGAAACACACACGCGCATATCTTTATGATGTATACATTCAGCGTGTGTCTTGGGTGTATGTGAATTCACTTGACTGAGCTGTTACCGCTGTGCCATCGAGTCGTGAAGTCGTTTCATCATGCCCTTATTAAGATGAATCTTGGTAACGTCTCGTTTTAGCAGTGGGCAGTCTATGGCATCCTTCTAGCTCTGTGTTACTTCAGAGTCCCCAAAGCAATTCCCAAGCAAAAGATAAAAATGGTCGCTTTCAATTTGGAATGAGGTATTCGATTGTCTTTTTCTGAAGGGCTGTCCTCATCTTTTTGAATTCTCAGTTCTCTCGTTTCCACATATAGGCTAGATATTGAATAATTCATAATGAGTAACCAGAATAAAGGACACGTCGACGGCTGGTATTCTAATCCAGCTATATTCATCTGAACACAAAAGTTGTGGCATACGTGGCAGCTACTGTTATATTATACTACGTTCAGAATAACTGACATCGATTTGATTCTTAAAATTCAAAAAGGGTAAAATATCCATAACATCTGAAAGTATGCGGAGCTTTCTTTCTTTCGATCTTTTTATTTATTTTTTTATCCCTGTCTGAGCAATATCTAGACGGTTCCACAATCTGAGTTGCTTCAAGAATACTTTGAAGGAATAATTTAATATTTCTTCGGTATCAATAAATCAATCAGATTCGCAAAGTTATGGCTTGGTTAACAAAGTTGCAGTCAGCAAAAGTAACAGGATCTGCATTTTCCTTCTGTTGCAGTTGCAAACAGTTCGAAAATTGATCGGTCGAGCAGCCCAAAAGGACGGCGCGAAGGAAAAGGTTTGTAAAGACCCGCAAATTTGCTGCATGCAGTCTATGTGTTGCGGACACGATCAAACACATTTAATTAGTGCATTTTCTCAGTGGATGTGGTGATTGGTTGGATTGGTTACTGCAAGAACATAAAAAAATCTTACTTTTTGCCTCTTACTTTCTTATTTCTGTCTGGTATATTTGATATCTTTCATTTATTTATTTTTGCACTTAAACTTAATAACTCGTGCATTGCCTTGCCTTGTCTTGCCTTGTTGGTAGGGATGGACATGATCATCGGTATGTCAATTCCTCTGTTATGAATATTCATGACCGATGTCCCCACCCTCTTCTTTGTGTTTTTCTTTCTTATTTTCTTCGGAAGTTATTGTTGTGGTTCCGTTTGTTCATTCAAACATTTCGATGGTGCATTTTGTTTACGAAGCCGCAAAACTCATATGTCCGATTTACTGAGTTTTCGTTGTGCCTTTAGCTTCTTGTGTACTTTGTGTTGAACAGTAGATTTCTTTTGGATCAGCAAACAGGGGTCACCATATGGTTGTCGATCGACGCCATCATTGGTTATACCCATCGAACATTTAGAGCCACCAAGGAAATATAGGGATTACATACTCAGAGAAACCACATATCCCTTTCTATTGAAGATCACATACGGCATAATAACAATGAGAACTATGAAATACTCAGGCTAGTCGATACGTTTTCGTGTCACATTACATGCTACCCGTTACTGGTGAAAAATTTTGATCGCAAATCTGTTTCGCGTTAGTTTATATAACGCTGTTAGTACGGTACATGTTACTTACCAGTAATCATTAATATGTAAAATATACAACAAACAAACATCACACCTTGCTGATGTAGACTATTTTCTATAGTTAAAACAGGATGTGCTGTTATTCCTGCACTTGTCAAAAGTGCACCAAAAGACTGGCTATATTTTGTATAGTTGTGAAGAGCTGTACGAACTACCCTCCAGTGGTTTCTATGTCCAAATAAAGCCTAATTTCCTGAAACAATGCGTTTTCGTAGTGGGGTCTTCGCACGGAAGTGCCGCATATTTACTACAGGGCCTGGTTCCGCTAACTTTTCAGCCAAAAAAAAAAAAATGACTCACTCTTCTTTCTGCCCTAATTAACAATCTAATGAAGGGAATTTCTCCTGAAAGAAACATATCGTAGATGGTATTTTCCAGATTGCTATCGAATGGAAGAGAATGATGGAGAATAAAAGATAAAGGCTTTTTGTTTCCTTCAAACAGCACATCCTGCTTTAAGGATTTGTTGTTAGCTGTAATAAGCTGTGTGAACTGCACTGTTCATTCGGGACACCTCATGTAATACTTAGTAAACCACCATCCATTGTGATCAAGGTTGTAGCTATTCTGGGCGCCCCCGTCCGGGACTAGTGATCCCCCCCCCTTCCCCGGCATTGGCGATCAGTTTACGTCTTGCCACAAAGGCACTGCACTTCACAAAGTGCAGTACATGATGGGAAAAAAGGCCTTTGATGCTAACATTCAACACTTTTGCAAGTACTTTTCAATAACAGTGCTTACAAGACACGGAGCACTCCGTGGGCATTTCGCTCCAAGGCCCCACCAGAAGTGCTTGGAGCCCGGCATCAAAATTTGTCTAGCGATAACCCTGATTGGGACACCTGGTGATCATTTAAAGATTTCCCAGGTCAATTTAATTCAAAATGTTGAGCTCACAAAGTGGATAATTACAACTCGTTTGAGGATAAAGAAAAATATGCATACAAGGAGGAAAAACATGATAAAAAAAAGAGAGACTGGACGCTGCAATGGCTGTGTGCATGTACTTTAACCACCTAATACGATAAATCAATAAAACGGGAACTGCTAGTGGAAGAAGCAACAAAAACTGAAGTGGCGTGGCTATCGTGCACCTCAAGGGATGAAATATAAACCAAGTTACTTTAAAAAAGGGAAATAAGATGTTAAACGTAAAAGGTGGACAGATTTAAAAAAACAGAACAGAACAGTAACTTATAAGCTGTAGAAAATGTGTTAATAACGAAACATTATTACACCGCATGGTAACATAATGTATGTGGATGTTGTGTAAACCATCATCACCTTGTGATTACGTGTATTATGAATGCATGTGATTCTGTCGACCTTGATTTGTCAAGTTCAATTTCATAAGTCTCATTTTCTTTTGCATAAATCTGAAGAAATGAAAAAGAAAAAAGCCATATAGTGTGTATTTACTTATTCAACATAAAGAGATCCCCATGGCGGCAAATCACTGGGTAATCAGAATTGTAATTTACATTCGAAGTCGCCACAATTCAATCAAGAACATTCTGTTTCGTAATTAAAAGTGTCTTGATATAACAAAGGAACTTTCTGTATAGGTAAGACGAAAAATCTATGACCTTTGAAAAGCTGTCAAAAGTATTTTGTTAAGTAACCTCTTCAACGTAATGGCTTAATGTGCAGCAAAAAGAAAATTGCGAGGAATAACGTACTTGACTGGGTTTGACTGAGAGGAATATGTATTATAAGTTATTACATCCTCGAAAAATTGAACACATTATGAAAGTAATTCAGTTAACCGGTAAGTATCAGGCAACTGATGAGTATGTGCGCAATCGATGTGAAAAACGCAATATTTTTTATTTAAGAGACCATTGTGTGATTTGAAAAATTTTGTGTTATGAAAATGAAAGAATGGCTAAAGATATACAGAACAACACACTGGTTTGTTGCTTTGAAGGTAGACCCGATGTGACAAAACCGTACCACATTATTTATGTACTTTGACTTGCTCCTGTTGTTACTAGTGCTCCTGTTGCTGCTCATGTCGCTGCTCCTGATGCTGCTCATGTCCACGTTTTGCTGCTCCTACTGTTGCAATTATTACTGTTTTTACTTGTACGTTCCGTTAGACGATACCCACTAGGGTAACAGCTGTAGAGGACATTGAAACTTTAAACAGAAGTCATAACGCCTTAAAGTGATTCCATTTCGACAGACCCAAAACAATGAAATAGTAAAGAGGTATACAAAAAGAGATTCCGTAAGCTCAGTACCATGATAGAATCCCGGTAACGTAGGCTACGAGGTTTAGTTGCGTAAAGTGATATTGTTTATCTACTGCAATCACGAAAGAATATGTATGATGTGCCCTAGGGAAAGTACTAGGGATAAATTTCATAACTCATTCGAATTTGCTGCTTTTACAAAAGTTCGAAATGTATAACCGTACTTTTGGAGGGATTCAAGCACTTTAAAATGGTAGAAATACTTCAAATCAAAAGCAAGAAAAGCAAATAAAGTTGGGTGAAAATGTTAAGCCTAAGCAGGGGCCGGAACTATAATTACGGCCTTACTAATTTTTCCTTTGTTTTCTTTTTTCTCCTTTTTTCGTTACTTTCCTGTTTTATATTCTCTATTATTGTATTTCCTTGTAGTATGTTTACAATTTTGTTAGTGTTATCATTTGGCTCTAACAGATCCCTTGCATGTGGCGTAACAGTGGAAGCTACTAAATCGAACACCTGCAAGGTTAGGCGATCGCTGCCATCTTCACGCGCCTAACGTAGAAATGTGTACTGTTCGTTTGCTTGTATTTAGGCGCCCTTGTTTGTTGTTATATCCTCAGATACTTACCATCGCCACAAGAGTAATAAAAAAATAACCTGAAAGGCGATGATATCAGAAAAATTTCAGTAATCAGATAAACTGCAAAGTCATCCGGACAAATATGGCAAATGTTTGGAATGTATTATATTTAAAAATAATATTTCTGTTCTTTAGGCTATATTGCACGATTAGTGAAGCTAACCCGAAGCTATTCAAACACTGCATGTCTTAAATTACAACGTTTATACCACATATGTATATACGCTTCTCTATTTTCAATTCTATAGAATAACTTTAAACCTCACTTACGGCTTGAAAGTCCTGTCATGTCAGCAAATGTTACTTTCATGCAGACTTCTAGTGCGTAGGCGCTGTTGCTTCGTTCGGTATAATGCTATGTTGTATGTGTATGTTGTATGTGGTGTGCTGAAAGTGTATCTGTCATCATGGACAAATTCTCCCCAACTCAAAAACCTCTCTCTCTCTCTCCTCTCTCCCTTACCACTTTCCCTGTTTCTTCTTCGTCTTAGGTCGTTATTTCTCTCGTTTTCCTCCTATTCTGATGAAGAGCTGCAAAAGAGCAATTAGTAACAGCCGTGGGGGAAGTTGTCGTAAAAATTTACTTTTTTTTCTTGTTTTGCTTTCTCTTTTTCCATGTAAAAAAAAAAGGCTGGAAAGATTTGAAAAGTTCCAAACGGCGGTTACGGCGACAGGCATCTCAGCAGATTGATGAGGAATCCTTAACGAGCCTTGATCTTAGTATGAAAGAAAACATGCCCTCGGTTTCAACAACAGAGGGCGCTGCAGAGGCTGCCATGAGGCTCCGAAGCTTAGTGTTGAGACTGGACAAAGAGACGGTCACGACCAAGGATTTAAAAGAAAACCTGGAATACGCTGTCGCAGTTTTAGATGCAGTTCGCAAAGATGAATCAAGGTAAGGAAGTAAAATATTTCTGATCAGCTGGTTGTGTTTAGTTTCAAAATGCTTAACCCGATAATCAAAAAAAAAAGAGCAAAAGAAAAGGAAGAACAATCGAATGAGAAATTCACTTGATGTTAGTGTCAATTGCTATATCTATGATTTCTACGATGTAACGAAATTGTAAAGGGAAATAATCCTTTGGTTTCACTGGAGAAGTCATGATTTAAAAAAAAATGGGGCCACGGAAGGACTATGGCCTCTTTTTACAGATAAAAAAGTTATTTGTTGCTTAAAAATAATTTGTTCACCCAATCTTTCAAAATTTGAAACCATGCATTCTCCGTAATTTATTTTATGCTTTTTGTCTAAATGTTTCAACATAGATTAAAGCTATCTTGTATGCCGACTGTGCAAGTGCATTTTAAAAGCCCTAGTTTCCTTTAACGGTCAATACCTATGCGATCACCTTAAAATACCATGAAAACCAGCCTCTTTGAGATTTTTTTCTTATTTGACATTTTGTGCGATTTATTTCTGCACTTATTTTGATCAATTTTCGTCTTAGCTTTCTTCCTTCGATTTATGGAACTTAGATCTAGTTCACTTCGTGCTAACACCGCAGTATTTTAAATTAAAGAAACGTTTCTCTGATGATACCAAATTATAATTCAAAAAGTGAGACTCGTAAACACCAGCGATAGACCCATACTGAAACAAGTGAATCTATCTGGCAATAACTTTAAAACTTTTCGACCGCATTTTATGTGTCATGCAATTGTTAAGCCATGGAGTTGACAGTATCGGCTTTCTAGCTTAATAGTTATTATTATATACTGCACACGCTGTTATGGAGGTGCTCTTTTAAAGACTGCACGGTCATCGTTAAAGGTTGTCCGTTATTCATCTAATGCTGACAGTGTCATCGTATGACAACATAACACTATGCCGTTTATTATAACAAATAGCTGCATAAAATAATTTTGGAGGCGGAATGTAGTTGTGAGACAGATTTTGAAAAAAATTTGGAAAGAAAAAGAGAAGCGGAAAAGAAGTGCTATCGTAATTGTAAAAAGCGAAGTCACACAAGCTGGGGAGGGAGAGAACCATGTTGCTCACCGACAAGTACCGTTCATGCATAATTTCAACGTCGGTAAAATAAAAAGCTCATTTGGACTTATTTGATCACTAAGGAACTTTCTTCCTCACGACTCTTGTCGTATGCACTGCATGCTCTGGCATTGGTGGTACTGTATACCTGCAAACAGTCGAGGTAACGTAATTTAGCGTACAGCTAATTCAATGGAGAGATCCCTTTGACTCACAGTTGAACAGGCTGCCGAAATTTGCTATTAACTGAGTGTGAAAAAATGTAACATTTTTACTTAATTTCAAAATTTCATAAAACGCAAATTGGGCAGTAAAAATCTTCACGATCGAGCATTTTTCCACGCCCTATTGTAATGACATTTCCACAGTTGGATTTAACGGCTAAGAAGTAATATATAAGCGCGAACCAATTAAAACACACACACACACACAAGATATGAGATGATAAGCTTTCTTTATGACGACTTCTTGTACATCCAAGATTCTTTGTTATGTTAATATAATAAACTTTGTCCTTTTTTTTGTGTGTGTGTGTTTCAAGCATACGATTCTTCGTTGGGCAAATATAACTTTTGATACTCAACACGACCGTAAAATCGGTTCTTCCTGCGATACTGTGTACAATTAGCAGATTCAATATGTCTGGTGCAATGGTATGGTGGTCAGCAGACTCACCCTGTTTATCCCAGTGGTACTGAAGTCAACATACTCAATGTCTGTCTCAACTGCATATTGTAGTCAATAGAGTTAGCTCGTCTTACCCAGTGGTACCTGAGTTGGCAGACTCAGTCTCTTCTTCCCTGTGATACCGTCATTAGCAGACTCAGCCTATCCATTTCCATGGTACAGTAGTCACAAGAATCAACCTGTCTGTCGCAGTGCATGCATTCTGGCATTTGGTGTGTTTTGTTTTTGTCTTTTTTATGCAAGCAACGAGGTATGCTTGAGAGTGAGGGTACCCATTTTCTGTGTATTTATTACCCGCACTGATTATTACACTTGCTGTGATGTTATGAGAGACGCTTGTCGTACACCTCAGAGGCATTTGAAAAATTGCTTCGACGATGAAGTGAGGGCGACATTATAATATAAACAATACACTCCGCCATCTAAAATCTTCAAGTGATTTGAAGTATTACATATTGTGCAAGATATTTGTCCATTTTATCGTTTTCCATAAGAGGGGAAATTTTCCTTTTCTGTTCACTAGATATCACTAACTCGAATATATATCAATTTCAAAATGCCAAATTTCCTTAAATAGACCCATTTACATTTAATTGCCACATTCATGAGAACATTAATGTGCTCTCAACCACAACATTAATTGCTCTCCGTTCTGCGTCTGACTTGCAATATGTAACTAGAGTCACAGCAGATAGGCCCAGACATCAAACCGTTCGTTGAGATTTAACTTGATAGTTACTGCATGCCTGATCTTCACCTCCGAGCACTGTGTGAAGAGCTAACCGGCATATCTGAATAGCGTGATCTTACGAAGATAACAAGAAAACGTATGCAGTCGAAGAGCGATAATTTCATCACATATGGGGCCTACGATAGTTTATTTCACTCTGTTGGACGATGTCTTGCTTACCACTTTAGTCTTAAGATATTGTGACTAATAGTGTGTGACAATCTCACATGGCATATTGACAGTTTCAAAGTACGTATGGTGACCTTTGATGTTCAACGCATGCGCACGTCATGTAATTTAAGCCATTCCTGATCATACACGGGTGTATATCGGTCTTAAAAGGGCCAATGAAGACGTAAAACAGTAGAGGATACAGTGGTTCATTAACCCGTCAACGCGTCCTTCGAAAGAGACTTGCACAATCTGAACTTCGGGGCCAGATCCCAGAGTACTAAGGAAAGGTTACTCAACGCTGAACGCTGCATTTACCATAGTGTAATGCACGGTCCGAGTACATTCAGCGATAGCATTAACTCCCAAGTGTGTATTATCCTGAGGTTAATGAACAGGTCTAAAGTTGATCAACCTTGTTCTTACATACTAAACAAGTTTAAAAAAAAAAGAACACAAAGGAAAGAAAATTGGGGTTTGTAAATTACCCCATTTCATTGAAAACGAACCCCGAGGGAAAATGAAACAAGATTCACAACATGTCAACAATTTTCGATCTACGTTTTTATTGTATTCATCCGCCGGCTATATTTGCTATATAAAATTGACCTTGTTTTATGTTAAGGATAATGCACGGTCACCTGACTGAGATGGGCCAATAGGAGTTGTGGATCCTTCCCAAGTATGTGCGAACATCGATTGATCAAATTGCATTTATGTCGCATTCATGTTTGGACAAAAATTTAGTTGAGAGACGATTGTAACTTTACCACAAAGATACAGTTTGGATGTGCTATTGTAAGTCGTGTTATAGATAATTTGTACCGATGTGTAGTAATGGGTGCATTATGTCCAATACAAGCTTCAGTAGGTTTTGGAAAAACACGAGGTCTCCCACGTTGAATTCTTACCGCATTCATTAAGTTACTTCCGGTCGTCTAAAAAAAACAACACTGCAGTCAAGGAAGAGTTTTGTCTTGTTTCTTGTCAAGATGCCGCCACTGAATATTTATCTGAGCTTGTTTCTCCAGAAATGTTGTTGGTCATGTTTTAATTAATAATCGTTAGCTCTCTCCTAATTGGTGGACACTGTTGTGTAACCCAAGGACAGATCTTTATAGCATGAGGAACTTCGAAGCTTTCAAAGGGCTTTCCTCTCTGTGCTTCTGTTTTGTCGAAGGATTTGTAAATATCCTAAAATCATTTTGTATCTGCCGTTCCGATCACACAATGTAAATCTAACACTTCACGATCACATTTATATTAGATCTCTCTAGAGACTTGTCTCTCCCAAACTGTATCGTTCTCTTCTGCAAAATGTGTACAGCACTGACGTTTTCCGAGTCCGAAATGGTTCTAAACAAAACCATCTCTGTTTTGAACATACCCTGTTTTGTATTTGTAAGGAGGTTTTCACAAGATTCGTTCTAATGCTGGTTCATTGGCTTGCTAACTAATGTTTAAAAGATTTTCTAACTGTCCGACTAATTAACAGGAGATGAATTACAATTGGCAATATCCAATAGTCATATTACCTCCCCCCCCCCCCCTCCACCCTATCCAAATCACTCGAATGCGCCTGATTTATACCGGCATTTCTCTCAAAGACGGACAGGAATATGGATGTAATGGTGGCGCCTTGTGTTCAGCGGTCACATGTGATCAGAGAAACGTATGTACGTCCATCGATGGACATTTTATTTCAGAATGGAATGTGGTATTGCGTACAGAAGATAATTGAAATTCGGATCACTGATCCGATGGATGCTTTTACTTACCAAGATATGTGGTTCCGTATGGGCTTATATGCTTATTTATGCTTATATTGGCTTATAAATGTCCATGTACATATTACCCTGGATAGCACCTTCGCCAATCTAATCTCAAATAAGCATATGAGAATACAACTCCATGCACCTCAGGTCGGGAGGTCCATTGAGCTTCTTACTAACAGCTTTAAGTTTTCACCTGGTATACCCCCAGAACTCTGAAAGTAACTTTAACTTAATCAGATCAATTTACGTGTTTTAAAGGGTGCAGAATAAAATGAAAGCATTTGCGACTGTGAAAATATGCTTAGGTACGGTACCTAAAATATTAGGTACACCAAAGCAAGATGTCGACCTAAGATACACTGTTGCTCTAAAGCAAAGTGTAGCTTAAGGTACAATCCATGCGCGTATGCTTAGGTATACCTGTGCATGATACACTGTAGTGATTAGAAAATATGTTTACATAGTCACGTATGCTCCTGTAGGGCTGGTGGCTGGGATGGTGACACGCCCTCCAGCATCGGTTTGCTCGTTTCAGCTGAGTCGCAAGACTGAGGGGGTGCCTCTTGGGCTTGGGAAAGCGATTTCAGGCGATCTAAGGGGTATTTTTTGTCGTTACTTTTGTCCACAATATTCCGGTACGCTTCCCGCCAACGATGGTGGCGCTCTGCTCAGTCTTCCTTCAATTAAGATGCCGTGTAAGTGACGATGGACGCCACTTCAGCCTCTCCTCCCCCCCCCCACAAGGATGCACCCACGGGGCCACCGATCATAGTATTACCGCAATTTACATCTAGCAATGCAGTGAGATCTGAATCAGGTTCCTATCCTCTGATTCATCTACTTTAGATCGATTCCAACCGTGACTGCAAAATTACCGTCTTTGTGACAAACAACTTCTTGTAATTTTTTTCTTCTAACAAACATGATCTCTTGGTTAAACTCGAACTGTCTAATGCGCATGTGTTGACGAATTGCTGAGAAGGAACAACATCATGACGGAACATAATTTTGGTCGAGTGTCTTCGATTTACTACTCTCCTGAGATCGGTCGTAACGAATGGCACTGTTTCCATTTCTGATCTCATTATTCAATGTTAGTCATAGGTAATGTTGAGCGACTGTATTTCAGGAACCTATATGATATCTCATATCCATTACACATCATGCCGACACAGTGACCAAAAGGATAAGGCGTCTTCATCAAACAGATATATATATACCGTTGTGACGTATGTACGGCGAGATACTCGGCTGTTGACCTACATGTCCTTTCCCGAGACTAAATTAAATTAAAAGTAACTATCTTAAAGGTATATTGATGTCATTTTCGTCCAGGGGCTGTTAATATAATAACCAAATAGTCAACTTCCGGAATCCGATTGATTGATGGTTACAAGCCGAACCTTTAAGCGCTGAATTCAAAAGGAAAAAAAAAAAGAAGCTGAGGGAGTCATCGAAAGGTAGTACTGACTTTGAACTTTATTCATTGGTCTGCATGTATGAGGAGAAAAGAAAAAAAAAACTCTGTTTAATAGAGACAGAGAATGAATGAGAGAGATGGAGATAGATAAAATGAAGAGAGAAAGCGGTAGATGGGGTGTTAACTGCCACGAGCAGCGAAGATTACCATATAAGTAGGACAAATGCAAACTTAACCTGACGATATAAAAGAGGAAAAAGAAGTAAGGACTTTAAGTGATATTAACCTTCTTATCAGTTTTTTTTTTCCTTAAAGATGTAGAACAGGTTTTGATGCAAACCACTTCAAGTTGTAGCCCAGTGACCTGTTTCTTGTATCAAACTCCAGCATGATACACTTCGGTGTTATCGCGGATCGCAGAGGAGGGGGGGGGGGGGTTGCTTACTGTTACATAAAACTATTTTCTATGAACGTTATTCAGCATTACATTTCTGTGAAATAATATGAAATATTTGATTTTTTGAACCGAGGCAGTGTGATAATATATTTTAGACACATTGTAATCTTGAGAAACAATTTGTAAATTCTAATTATTATGAATACCAACTAGGCTTGTAGTCATGAGAACGTTGCAAGGTATTGGATTACGTAAGTTATAGATGGATAATTTACTCGAGCTGAAATTTAATGTCAGGAGAGACTACTGTAAAATGCATATCGTTTACTTGACAACCTTCTGGTGGAATCTGACTGAGGACCCATTTATTAAGAAACACAAGTAACGTGGGTAACAGGTTCTTGCCTACACACAGCTTACGTGATTTGTTCAATTCTCAATATTCTTACAACATATCCGAAATGGAATAGAGAGCCTTTCAATGTATACATTTCACGGAGAAACATATATCAAAAGGACGGTGCCAGGATACACGTAGTACCCTGCCAGAAGTGACACTAAATTATACTCCCCTCTGCTCTTCGATCGTTAAGAGAGAGGCTATCCCGCTGATTAAAAAGCCAGTTTGAAACCATCACGGCAAACTGCGTGGATCCCCTCATGTTTAAAGATCCACGTACGGCATTGAGGTATAGCCGAGCGGGAGCTCACGTGAGCGTGCACCGACTGAAAGAAACTGCCGTAGATCCTGTCTTGTTTAAAGAAAACAAGTATTGATAGCGTCGAGGAAAATTTCGCTCCACTGGAATGGACTATATATCTAAACTACGTTTTCGTTGGAATCGAAGAAACGCGTCGTAAATTTGTATATTTGTTTGTCGAGTTATTGCTCACGCACGCCGTGAGTTAAAAGCTTCTTGTTTTATTGCAGAGGATTTTTACTTTTATTCTTTTTTTACTCACCGTTTCGTTCGTGGATGACCGACGGGAATCCCAATGATTTTTTTTTCCTTCTTTTATACATCAAACTTGAGCGTGGTCAGTCTGTCTCTTTTATGAAATTATAGTGAGATGGAGACACTTGCAAACACAAATCAGTAAGGAAGAGCGGGATCAGAACCTTCAAAGGCATGATATGGACTTTTGAAAATTTTGCAAAGGATACTGAAAGATTCAAATATCTTCTCTCGTGAAACATACAGTCGATGCATTTTTTAGTGTTGAGTTTACTGCGGGATGTACCAATTGACGTAAGTATCGGATAATGTCTTACCGAGTCTATACATAACTTATTGAACAGAGACCTTGAAACAAAATGTGAAATATATAGTTATAACGACAACAACCAAAACAACTAAGAAAATTCAATTTGTGCTTTTTTTTCTGTTACATATGACAATATTTCAGACGATAATCCCAACTTACCATTTTTTTTTTACAATTCAGTTGTGCTCTGTGTGCCATATGTCAGATTCACACTGACACACCTGTTGGCTCACAACGTTTTATCGTTATTAATTTCTCGTCTTTTTGACTCCGATGTGAGACACGGAAAGATTTTTGAAGAAACACGACTTTGATGAGAGAGCGACTTTAACAAAATGAACCTCTGTTTATAAAAAGCTCAATCATTAATCAGGAACCTCTTCAATTTAACCAAGAAAGAGACTGTAAAGTGATCTGAGATACCACCTGGGTCACGTGGTCATTTGATTTACCATCGCTACCATTTTCTGTACACCACTCTCTGATTTATTGGCTGGATTTTTTTTTTCTTTTTCGGTATAAACATTCCCGTAAGTCCTCCTAAAACACTAATCAACACAAAGCAATATAAGGTAACCTGTTCGCCACTCGAGAGCAGTAATCTGATAGGAAGATGTTTAGGAGCATGCTTTAGGTTTTTTTTTTCTAAGCTTTGGAAGACGAGGCTTTCATCCGATAACGGATAAACATCCCTGCTCTCTCTTAATGATGTGACGTTAGTCAGTAGATGGCTCACGCCAGTTGATATTCTGAGTTGTTTTCACATCACAGAAGGTAATGTGATCGATGTATCTTCAGCGAAGCTCTTAACAATCGACAGTGATGGCCATATGTACGCTACTGCAATAAATACATCCTCATTGGATGGTCATACCACCTCCTAATTGATAAGTTATGGTTCTCTGTTTAACTACATTCTCTCTGTCGATACGTCTGTTCACATGTTTGTCCCCATGTCTGTCTTTTGCCTTTCCTTTCTCAGTCTACCTCATTTTTTCAATTAATCCGTCCTTCCATCCATAAGCCTGTCCCCCCATGCACTTGTCCTGGAAGCCATTCATCTGTACGTCTGTATGCCCCCCCCCCCCTCTGTCCGTATGCCCTTCTGTCAGATCTGCTATGGGGAGGGGTTACTTCATACACATGAGAGAATGGTTGTCACGGGAACAAGTCGGACCAGTGGCGACCATGTGCTTCCGCGTGGGTGTGTGCGTCTCTCCCATTTCTGTTTTTTTTTTCAAGACATGGGCAGTTTATTATGCATTTTGAGCTTTAGTTGCTGTTGAATATTTACACGTCTACTTATTAAACATTACTGACTGTTAAATAATCATGATACTCAAGGGTGTTAGCAGTGAGAAAATACATTATATATATCTATATATATATATATATATTATATATAATATATATTATAATTATATATATATATATATAATATATAATAATATATATATATATATATATATATATATATATATAATGTATATATATATAATGTATATATATATAATGTATATATATATATATAATGTATATATATATAATGTATATATATATATAATGTATATATATATATATAATGTATATAAATATATAATGTATATATATAATATATGTAGATATATATGTATATGTATATATATAAAGTGCAATGGAAGAAAGACACTCTGAATAACTTCAGAGTGGTCGTACTAATATATTCTTATCACCAGTCCATCATCAGGCAAATGCAAAGAGATGATGATAACAAGCACTTATATACAAAGACGAAATACCGTTATACAAAGGGGGACAAGGCCAAATATAAAAGCATGTTTAAGGAAAGCTTAAGACCTTTTATTGTGTGTGAGTACTATACAAAAGCAACTTGAAGGCTTGAATTACATAGAGTGACAAAGAGTGAATAAACGAAGGAAAGTAAGTGTACAAAAAGATTAAAATGATTGCAAGTTGTAAGATGAGGATTAAAACAGTTACAAGTTGTAACTAGTGATGTTTCTGTTTAAGTCAGGTTTTAAATCCTTGTATGAAGGCTTTCTCTAATCTTACGCCTATACCACTGAGATTCATCACCAGTAACTTTGCAATGGTGCTTAAAATCAGGGATGTAGTGATTCTCGCTGGTAGACTGAAAATGCCATTGTCACTTCTGCTTTTCGTAAGCGGATTATTCATTAATTGGAAATTGTGTTTCCATGAAAAGTACAAAAATTCTGTGATGAAGGCTCTTCATGAACGTGCACGAAGACTGTGCTCCTAATTTTCGATCTCGATCTACAGTTCGTTAAACGCATGCTCCTTTCTAAAGGGTATCTTAGCAAATTGTTGTTTGATATGGAAAGTTTTACACGGAAACTGAGACGTCAATTTGGTATGAGTCCGGTTATTAGGGAGGGACAACAGAATGCCACTACTGAATGCCACAATTTAATAATATTATAATTTATAATATATAATTTTTACTTCGAAAGATTTAACAATGAAGAAGATGAACTTTCTGAGGTGGCAACAGAAGAAGTTCCCGAACAGGTCAGAAACTGGCTGACGTCAACCTTTAGCCGCCAGTCGACCAGAACAAGACTCGGAGATGAAAAGCCGAGGTTCAGAAGCATCGTGCAGGCGCTCAGAACAGGATTATTCATTGACCGGTGAGTGTTTAAAACTATCATCAAAACCTTGCTATGAATATGCGATGATGATCTATTTAATAAGATTAAAATGTCTTCAGAGGATGATGTGCAAATTTTAAATGACTTTTAAATGACTGTAACATATTTATTTTCATATTATAGAATGTTTCGAAGAACGTCAGCTTCTATGGTTACATCATTTCCACCGAGAGTGGCATCTCTTTTTAAGGTGAGCTATTTCTAAGTTTTTTATATCCCAATTTCGAGTTTTTCTTTTTCTTTTTTTTTGCCATGACAATGCAAAGTTAACGTAACGAAAATCTATCGAAATGATTTCTGATACGATTATAAGAATCATTTTGCAAATATTCCTGTGACCTTAATGATTCTGTGAGATAACTGTATTCTTGGGAAGAAGAAAAAAATATTATTCCTATAAAAAAGGAATGTAAGTACCTTAATAATTTAAAACAACAATAGAAAAATATCTTCCAATTAAGACAGAAATGGGATTCAAAAGTGCATAAAACAACGTAACTGAATAACAAAGTGATTGCTGATTGACCATAGTATACATTGCATTGCGATGAGATGCAAACGTGTTTCAGTGAATACTGATTACTCCTGCGACCTCATCTAATGAAGATGAACACTGTAAAAGAAACATCTCAGGATAAAGAGAATAAAGTGTGAGCCTGGTTTTTCACGGGGCTGGCAGACGAATGACATGATGTCTTCTCGGAGATAGTCCCTATAGTTAGATGAATTCTGGTGGTAAAATACCAATACCAGCATCTTAGGTCCCAAACATCAGCTCATTCTTCACATTTGAGAGATAACTTAAAAAAAAAAAGCTCATTATATCCACACGAGTGACGTCAGTGACTAACGATGATTTGATCAAAAAGCAGTGTTTATACTGCGTCGTTCATCGCCGTCCATTCAGTCGAACCATCTGCTCAAAAGGTTTTGATATGAATGACGTAGAAATCCGTGTCGCTGGGTTTAATATGTACATAGTAATTGTAACTCGAGTGTGAAGAGCCGCATGCTCTGAGAATCTGTCCCGTCCCTGTGCCTGCAGGTGGCCGTTTAGTGCCCGTAGGTATAACTGCTGTTGTGCCTGCAGGTAGCTGTTGACCTTGTCCTACGCTCAATATCGAGTGAAACTACAGCAGGTTTTCCCTTTTTCAAATGAGAAAATAATTATACGGGTAAAATGTGTTTATATGACATTACACCTATCCCTGGGGTAGAATTTTTTTCCTTTTCTTTTAAACATCGCATTTATAATGATTCGCGCAATCAAGCTTTCGCACTCATGTAACTCCTTGTTATATACTATTTGGTTTTTTATGCAATGCGTACGGGGAAAACAAAATAGAATGGAGATAAGCAACACATCATTAAGATGATGGACTATACACCAGATAACACAACAAAATGACGAATTCCATGGATAAATGAATGCGGTATTTCAGGCCATTCATTGCCTTGTGGGTGCTTCGTCAGCATCTTTCATCAACGTACGTAGTTGTGAAAACCACGATTTACAAAATACAAAGGATCATAAGGACATGGTTCCACGTAATATACATTCTATAGTTATTTGACTGCATAATGCAAAACCATTTCGAACTCACTATGTGTATTGCTATGTGCGATGTTAATATTAAGATTTTAGGTTTGTTTTAATATGCCTGATCATGTCCCTGGCATATACCCTCACCCATTATAATTATCTCTAGCGATGGATGAACAAAACAGTTTGCCTTAAATTGCCCTTCCTATCACATGCTCTGTCGTTCCCCAGCGCAGAGTGCCGTGAAATTACACATTCAGTCCCAACTCCTATGAGAAAACTCCTGATACGTGTTAAGCCCTGAGGGCCCCTCATACACCCAGTATACTTTTCAAGCTGACATCGCGTAATATCAGTTGCGCGTTTCCTTTCATTAGCTGTATTTCAACATCAAACAAAAATCTTGTCAGCATATAAGCTGGCAAAATATTCATAAGCGCATTTTAATTTATGGTTGCAACTAAAGATTCAAATCTTTTAATTAAAGTATTTTGAGCTTGTATGACAAGGGAAGGGTCTTTTTTCTTCCTCACGCAGTGTGCTCAGTTTCAACATGAATTCCGTTTATATATATATATACATGAACACACTCAATACATATACTTTAAATCAGTCGTTGTTCAATATGCTGACATTTAAGCGGCCATTTTTTTCCTTCAAGAGCTTTCATGTCAAGCTTCAAAATCGTTAGACGTAGGGCTACCGTATACTTGAGCCATGATGGCACTGTTGATTTATACAGGTGATTGTGGTCCTTCTCATTAAAAAAAAAGTAGCGTTTTGCAGGTAAAAGTATGTCGGGTCTGTTTTTGCATCTCTAATAACTTTAGTTTTGGCTCAGGCTCGCATCCGAACGAGACAAATACTCAAAAACGTTTTTATCGTTTGCTTGCAACACTATAAAACTCTCCCTGTCGAGAAACGACAGTTAAGTTTCGTCTTCAGTTTCACGCCAACGTTTTACAGTTACGGTATAGGTCACGGCTCCTTTAAACTGCATGTGACTGTTGATAGCTGGCGTTTTTGCTAGATAGCTCCGTCGCTATTTCCTTATCGTCGAGTTTGATTAAAAACGGGGAGGAATTACGTCAATTGGAGCCAGCGTACCAATGCACGGAGGGTGACCTGATGTGTTTCAGTGTTACGTGTACTGATGTTTCCCTGTCAATTGAGGCACTGTACCACCTCTCAATACACATATGACATGTGACATGCTCTCAGGAACTGTAGTATATATGCTATATATATATATATACATATACCTGGTAGCTGAACTACATGTAGGTACTACGATGTAAATAATTATGTTCACATTTCTTTTCGCAGTTTGTCGACGATTGGTCGTTTGATATCTTTGCTGTAAATCGAGAGGCAGACGGACATGCTTTAAAATGTGTTGTTCATGAAATCCTGAACAGATATGATCTACTGGTTAAATTCAAGGTAAGAGATACTATTATCGAAGAAATTTAAATTGCTCGACCCCTCCCCCCCCCCCTTAACAAATATATTATACCTCTGTTTCATTATTTCTGTGATTTACGATCATTCGTTTTTTGAAAAACTTAATATAACTTCTGTCAGTAGACCACATCGGTTTGTCGCAATCAAGATTTGACATATATTTTAACAAAAAGCATTTTTGGAATTTCGTGTGTAAAGAGTGAAGAATATTGTAAGCAAAAAGAAACGTGTCCCTGCTTCCCATTTGAATTGATACTGGGATCGAAATCACGTGGGCTATGACAAAATGGCCAAAGTTCACACATACACACAAAGGCTTGAAATATTTTGTTTTTGGCTCTGATGTTTGTGGTGTTATTTTTTTCAAAACTCCAAGCCTATGAAACCGGATGAGGACACAGAACGACTGATTTCAATATATTGGAATATTCTCGAATACTTCTGCTGAAATTGCTGAAAAAATAAAAAAAAATAAAAAGGAAACAAACAGTAAAATACCCAATGTGGTAGTTTCGTACTTCAATCATTTTAATTAGCAATAAATGCATGGGACTCCCTTTAACAACCTTTCCAACCTATTCATCATGTGCGTTAAATCGTTTTAACATGAACTACATAGCCTACTCAAAGTAACTTCATATATTCAATAAAGGTCGCACAGTGCAAGATCTAGGGTCTTTACCTCATTACCGTTTTGCCATTCTTTCATTGATTTATTAATTGAAAATGAAGTCCATGAACCCCCCCCCCCCCCCCTCCATTCAACGTTCCTTCCGTTATCGCTTAGTGATTGTTCTCGTAATGACATGTGCAAGCTCAAGGTAAATCCGTCAGTCCTGACCGGTTCTGTGATAAACGTCAGTCCAATCTTCAGTATGCTGCTGTGCGTATGTATACATTAAAGGTTTTCTCCGGTGAGCTAGGCTAATTGGCGTTATTACTACTTTAAGTTGGGTCACAGCGAGTTCGATTGTTAAGGCTGTAGCCTCCGTTCATTTACGACCTTGAATATTCTAAATTTAAAGTCTACGGCAGTCCTCACGAAACTTCAAGTCCTTTATGTCTTCAATAAACTGGATGTTGATG
Organism: Stichopus chloronotus; assembly: GCA_021234535.1. Classification (NCBI taxonomy): domain Eukaryota; kingdom Metazoa; phylum Echinodermata; class Holothuroidea; order Aspidochirotida; family Stichopodidae; genus Stichopus; species Stichopus chloronotus. The sequence goes on along the minus strand of CM037848.1, from coordinate 7,163,175 downwards.
AATTTCTCTCTAAAGTAAATTTTCGGAACATCGTCACCATAACTTATATAAAAAAATATGAAAACTTTAATAAAAAAGTTAACATGAAACTTCCTTAAAAACATTGCCGAAATATGAAGTTGAAGTTTGAACAAGTCTGTTTCCATTCGTCATTATGCAACTTAACTCAAGCACCCCCCCCCCCCCCCTTGGTGTCAAAGACAAGCGCACACAGAGGACGTTTCGATTAGGTATCTCATGCAATTTTGTGGCGAGCGTATAGTGAAAAGGTAGAACCATGACACGATGTATCAACCAGAATAGGCACAATTCATCGCAGGCTAATCAGTAATATACACAGCCAATGTAAAGCCCTATCCTACAAAAAGTGCATGGTGAAGATCAATACCAACGGAGTCAGTATTATTTCGTGAAATTTCCTTGTGTCTTCATCGAGCAAGGCTTTTGTTGCACGGTGTCTTATGTTAAAAAGGTCTTCCAAGGTAAAAAACATTGACCAAACCTTGGCTTGTTGTCTAGTTCAATAATATTTTTTGTATACAATACACCGGAGGTCTTGTTTTGCTTTTTCTTTTCGAAGTGCATTTGACAAACATCATGGTTTTTGTATATGTGTAAGTTCAATAAAGTTAAGTGAGTTCTCCAATTGTTTATGTACTGCATTATCTTTTGGTATTGCCGCGAAGATGATGCGATGCAAGTAAGGTATTGATGATTACACGTGCAGACAACAAGTAATAGATAAAGAAATACACGAATTAATATACGATCAGGTATAGTGTCTTCATTGCTGGGAGGTGGGAAGGGGGGGTTGACGAGAGGGGGTCGCTCTATTTAAAAAAAGATATAAAAAGGAAAGAAAACAATAGGAACACAGACGTTAAGGTGAAAACAAACATACAAAAGAAGGGTAAAAAGGAAGACACACACTGAACATATTTACACCGTATTTACTTTGTTATAACGATATATTAGTTTGAGTTTATAATAATTCAAATTAGTAGACTACGTGACCATATACAGCTAAAACATTATCGCATCAATTTGAAAAATGAAAGTATAATTATGTAGAATGATTTTTGCTTAGTTTATTTTGGCGTTATACAGTCATATGGTAGCGTGAAATGTTTTGATAGTTGCATAGCTTAGATTGGCAATAGTGGCAACTGTATTAATTGCCATGTGATAACATTACAATTTGGGATCCATACGAGGAGGGGAGGGGGGGGTAAGCTTTTCAATTTGACATTTGTGCAGGACTCATGTTTTCAAAGCATGCTAGCAGCAAATTATCATTAACCCCCTAGTCATGCCAATGGTTTATAGCTAGAAAAAAAAGAAAAAAAAAGAAAAGCTTTAAAAGCCGCATTTCAATATTTTTCAAAATGTAGTCACAACACTGCTTTCCTTGTAATACTGTTAATGTTTGTTTTGATGAAGGATTGTGCAGAAATTCTGCATTTCATGTCAGTGCCAGGGTATGGGGTGTAATGCTCGTTCGATCGGTGACGTCACAGATCTGAAGTCAAGGGTCACATGCCATCAAACGCAAAATCGCACGTTGTCGTCCACATATGTCAATTGTTAATGTTGTCATTACATAAGTTTATGAGACTTTGCCGCTCAAGAGACCTGAAATGTAACTTTGACTGCCAATGACCCAAGAATTGTGAAGCCATGATTTCTGATATAAATCACGTTTTCGAACTGAACAAAAAGCCTCTGTTCAAATATCGGAAGTAAAACAGTGTATATATTGGACATTGAAGTATCCACACAAACGCCTTCGAGCGTGTAAGATAATTTCTTTGCAATACTTTATGGAAGAATGTCATGACTGTTAAGAAAACATAGTGTTTGTGACGTGCGTTATATGCAAGCAAAGCGACTGGATAATTGTTCTAATGTACAACAACAGAATGATGTACTCACGAATAATAAAAATTGGACTTCATCGTCAAGGTCATTATCATCACCACCACCATCATCATCACTAGCATTATCATCATCATCACCATCACCATCATCATCACTACCATCATCATCATCATTATCACCATCACCATCATCTTATAGTGTTTTGTTGACTTTGCACTATTAGTCTTACACTTAACCAAAGTATGTGTTGTGGTGACCGCGAAGAGAATAGCATACGTAGCGTTCTACAAAATCACATATCCTTCGCCCACTCTATCACCACCAGAACAATTAGAGAAATTGTTTCTACTCGTGTGATCAATGTAATGCCATGATAAAAAAAGAAAATTGATTTCAATACGTGATGTATGGCTACCACCGTCAGTGATGCTAATTGACATGTGGTACCAGACGTATGATCGTTGACATATGGCTTATGGCGAGGCTTGGATCTTTGGTTACACACTGCACCGGGATTGTTCCTCTGCTTGAACACGCTGTATAGTTATGGTAAACTCTCGACTAATATTTGCTTCACAGATTCCGGTATCGATTCTCGGTAATTTCCTAGATGCGATGGAGACCGGATATAGCAAACACTGTAATCCTTACCATAACCTGCTTCACGCTGCCGATGTAGCACAGACTGTCCACCACATGCTGGCAAGGATGGGACTCGTGGTAAGATAATAGATGAAACAGTATGGCTCCAGCGAGCACTAATTGCCACAAAACTCCATATTCAGAACCTATGGTAGGCCTACCTCATGTTGCGTCCTAGGGTAAACTACTAAACTAAATTAGTAGCCCACTTAACTTTTCTGTATGTACTTTATATATATATATATATATATGTATATATATATATATATATATATATATATATAAACACCCAGTTATGCGTGAGTGTCTCACAAGCAGTCAGTTGCCCCAGATCTCCAAATTCTACGTTTTTATTCACCACAAATGTACACAACTTTAGCGGGATTGATATAAAAACAGGAAGATCATGGGATATAGTTCTGGCGTTACAAATAATATCGTATCTCCAGTTCGTGTAATTCGGTAACAAAGTACGTCCCATTACTCTCATTAAATCTGGGCAACGATTTTTTTTTTTCTGGTCGGGTTCGTTTTAATATCCGTTTTAATACAAAACGGGATTAGAATGCGACGCCTGTATCGAGGACAGGTGATTGTCTGTGTAATAAGGTTCTTTCGGCGTGGAGTCATTTGTGTTTATGTACTTGTCTATGAAATACGGCTACATCACCCACATGCGTAACGAGTAATTTTTGAGTTCAAGAAGGCGAAATCAGCTTGCACTGTTGTTGAATAGTAATCGAAACTACGTCAGATAGGCTAATGATCTCATTTTAGATATTATTCAGAACTTCGATGCACGTCCGAAGCACGTGACGCCCATTGACGAATAATGACACATCATATAAAATCATATAAAGATTAATTATTAAATTCGGATTTGTGCTATTTGAAAACACACATCTTTCCCTTTTTTTCTGTCTTTCAGCACTGGATCAGTGACTTGGAAATATTCGCGTGTATTCTAGCAGCCGTAATGCATGACTTTGAGCACACGGGTACTACGAACAATTTTCACATTAACACAGGGTAAGAAAACTCTCGAACAAATTACCTGGGCTGTTCTGTCAGTATCATGCAAATGTTGCTGATATTCCTCACTGGTTTCATACAGTGTTTTCTTTGCTTACCCATAAATGCACTTTGTTTGTAGTCAGACTTAGGGAGTAGGTCTGCCAGAGTAAAATCATTAATTAGTTTTATAATTAACGATTCATCAGAATCACAGTGGGTGGTCTGTGGTATAATTACGACAGACGTGTCTGTAATTTCCAAGTCTTTTTTTTTTCTTTCATTGAAATTGTTTCATGGCATTCATTAAAATTTTCATGCAGTAGTGTTGCTTCAACATTTCTGGAGTTAACCTTTTTTTCAATTTCAGTGCTCACCCTTTTCAATCACTCCAATTAATTCAACATGTCTTTCAATTTTCATGACGTTATAGGAAATCATTGAACATTTTGTGGGCTTTATGTCAGCATGCAAATGTTGCAAATATTGCACACTGGTTTGGTATTTAGTGACCCTTTCTTTAACCACGAATACAGTTGTTTTGCGATCAAACTGGAGTTTGCCTAGGTAATATTGTTACTAGTTTTGTTACTAGTTTTACGTCAGACGGGTAATCACGGTGGGTGGTCTCTGATATAAATTGTGACAAACTTTTTTTTTCTTTTTTTTGTCACCTTTCAAATGCAAAATCTTTTTCTCTAAATCTCCTTGAAGTAATATGGAAAGGTATTCAATGATTCTAGTTTTAATAATAAATTGAAACATAATCACCATTATTGTAATGTGATTAGAGGACAAAGAAGGTAAAAATTCAGTGCAAAAGCTGTTTTATCAAATAAGTTTTAAACTTTACTTGGATTAATAACAAAAATATTCGTTACAATGAAGAAAATGTAAAAAGAACTGACACGACTGTAAAAAATTCAGAATCCCTCGCCAAAAAAATGAGAAAAAAGTCTGTTGTTTATCGAAAGTTTTAATTTAAAATTTTTTCTTCGGGTATACATCAATGACTCTTATTACCTCGGTTTTATCCTTTATCTCTGTTTTTTAAATCATACTCGAGGTATGCTGGTGACTAATGGCGGGCGATAACACAAAAAGAGTTTAGGAGATAGTGGTTCAATTTCGCAAATAACCTATCCTCTTATCCTTCCTATCCTCTATGACATATCCTCCTTTTTAACTCGTATCCATGTAACCCATATCCTACTTTTCAACCTTTTCATCCATCACTTATCCGATAATCTCCTTCTAACCTGTTTCTCATAACGTCTCCTCCTTTCTAACCTCTTGTAACTTGTTTAACCTTTCTAATGTATCCTTTATAACCAATCCTTCTTTCTAACCAAACCCCTACAACCTATCCTCCTTTGCCACCTATCCTGTATAACCTATCCGCCATTCTACCTATCCTTTATAACCTTTCCTCCTTTGTAACATTTTCTTTCAATCCTATATCCTTTCTAACCTATCCTGTACAGCCTGTCCTCTTTACTAATCTTTAATCCTCCGACAACCTATCCTCTTTTCTCGTCTGCCTTTTCATAACCTATCCTCTTTTCCAGTGTATCTTTCTACAACTATCTTCTTTTCTAATACATTCCCTTACCTTTTCTCATTTCTAACCTATTTGCCCTTTCTAACCCGCTCTTTTCTGACCTATCCTTCTTTCTCAAAAAAAAAATCACGCAACTTTGTTATGTGATACACCCACATTTGCAACGTATTTAATTACGAGAAAGTAAAGACATCTATTGACATCATGCGGTGTAACCAATGAAGGTCAACATTCTTTTTTTTTTTTTATTTCATTCCATCATGCTTTGAAGGTCTGACATGGCATACCTTTATAATGACCGAGCAGTCCTTGAGAACCATCACGTCAGTAGTACATTCCGGTTAATGAAAGAGGACGACAAGAACATCCTCGCAAATGTATCGACAGAAGAATTCAAGTGAGTCTTCGTTTGTTAATCCATGAAGAATATCAGGAAAACGTAACTGAAATAATATATAAAACTTGGTGAACGATTATCCTTGCATAACCTCATGGGCATGTCAATGTACGAGAGTGATATGACATCGGATTGCATGACATTATACAGGTGACATATCAGTATGGTGTATCGGTAACTTGGCACGAAATGTTGTGGGGAGTAACTTCATGGCAACGCGTTGTCTTACGTAGATGAATACAAGTATTTTATTCACAGTTGTCTTATACGTAAGTGTTGTATCAGCAGGCTTGTGTGTGTGTGTGTGTGTGTATATGTGTTTCAAATTTACAGAAGCGTTCTCATGCAAAGATGTGGAGAATGGAAAGGTAATTATTTCAGGCAACGTGTAAAGTTGACATACATGAAATGTTATTGCCCATAAATGACGTATTTATCGACCACCTGTTGAAGTCCTTACATATGGCATAAGTTTATGTAGGCAGACACATCATCGTTGTACATTCGTGGAGTATGTCTATGTTGATCTACACCGACATAGTCGCTGAGTAGATCAGAATCCATTTCATTGTTAGCGACACCAACTAACCCGTTCCTTCGTTCATGTTTCCTTCGAGGCCTCATCAAATTGCAAGATTTTGATTTCATATAGCAGGTCTACGATTCTTCCAATAAGGAGGACAAATGGATAGAACGGCTTCATCAGTATGTAAAATGAAAACAAAAATTTCATGTTGGCGACAATGATTAAAAGAATAATAATCATTTCTATTATTAGTCTTAATATTCTTGTTATTTGTTTGACGTATTAATTCGAAATTTCTCAAGTTAAGTTTTAAATTAATAAAACAACTTCCAGACTTCAAATCTTGCGTTTGATTAGGCAAGCAAGCATACAGGCAAACATGTTACATATGATATGAAAGCTTTGTTTTTATTTCCAATATTAGTAAAGAATCGACAATTTCTCGAAACTCTTTTAATTATTGAAGGAGTTTAATTATTACAGCTTTCCTAATCATTGCCCATATCTGTCACGTGATGGTGGCTTTTCCCTATCGCTGTTAGCAAATAATCACTTAAGCTTGTCCTAATTTTTTTTTCTTTTTTTTTTACATTATTTTTCTTTTTGTTTTGCAGAGAGTTGAGGAACCTTATAATTGAAATGGTGCTTGCGACAGACATGTCGTATCATTTCCAACAAATCAAACAAATGAAGTCTATGATAGGAAACACAGAAAGGTAACATAAATGTGGTTTTAGCGGGGTCGGTGCTGCTAGGGGGATACAAGAGATAGCTTCCCCTAAATTTAGAAACCGTGCCTTTCTTTGACAAAAATGGCCCTTATTGATGTTGTATTACGTAATCAAATTTTATCAGAGTGCTCTTTTTAGACATTTACCCTCCCCACTGTAACAAAGTTGTGTCCTTTTACACAATTAACCCCCTCCCTCCGCCAGTAAGAGGTTGTAAAGGTCCCAATATATATATATATATATATTACATATATATTTTATATATGTATTTTTACAGTGACATACTTCGTTATACTTTGAATTGCTTTATCACGCGTCAAAAGAAGATTGTGTTTTTTAGACATTGGTATCAGAATAACTGTGGACTGTGGTTTTCAAGTTCGAATCTCAAATTGATGTACATGTTGTGTATATATTGACAAGATACTGACGTGATACATGCCACCATCGATAAGTCCTGAGCAAAACCAGACGTTTGATCACGCCATCAACGTGAAAAGAACGCAACGTTTTGGCTAATGGATGTTACATATATTACTCAACCCCATGCTGTTCGCCTAAGGTTGGCATTTGGAATGCTTAGCTTCTTATGCATCTTTTTCGTTAGATGGTGGCAAGGTCATGATGTGTATTTAGCATCCGTGCTCGATGCTTCCTAATTACGGATAAAATAATAATCAATTAAAGGTCACCTCAGTTTTACTTCCACAAAATTAATTGCCTTGATTTACGGCATCTGGCATATCCATTTTCACATATCTTTGTTCCATGTCATACGCTTTTCGTTCAGTGATTATTTACTTCAATTATTGTTACTAATGTTGATGTTCTTCCCCCCCCCCCCTTCACTTTTTCGTCTTTAGCATCGAAAAGGTCAAAGCTCTCTCGATGGTATTGCATTGCGCAGATATTAGTCATGCCGCCAAGGAATGGAAGCTCCATAGTAAATGGACCCAGCTTTTGATGCAAGAGTTTTTTAGACAGGTTGGTTTTGAGCTCTTCCGAGAGGTAACATGTATAATAATAGCAATTAATTCATTAATTAATTAATTATATATATATATATATATATATTTATATATGCTGGAAAAATGGTCCAAGTATATATGTATATATATCACATATATACTTGGACCATTTTTCCAGCACTTTTAAAGTTATAATAGATTCACCTGACACTCAGAATGGAATTCCTTGGTGATTACTCTCCAATTGAGTAAAAAATAATGGGAGGAGGGTCATCTTGCTCCGATGAATCATTTAACTGGCTCTCAAAATGGAGTCTATCGACTCTCCAGGCTATCTCCTTGAGCATTTTACCAGCAAATACCCATTCTTCCCGTTATAAATGAGAGCAAATTAACTTTCATCCTAGAGTCAATCTAGACATAGAGTCATAAAGTGACTGGACTCTGTTTTGAGAGTCACCCCGACTTCATATTTATATGTATATATTCATATAATTCAGAGTTAACTTACCACGTCAGTACGCAACACTATTTCTCTTTTCGTTTCCAGGGTGACAGGGAGAGAGACTTGGGAATTGCAATCTCACCTCTTTGCGACAGAAATACTACTCTCATTGCAGAATCACAAATTGGTGAGAATTTATATGTATTACCTATAATTCCAAATGACACCAATTCGGAAAAGTTTAGTTTTAAACCAACCACAGTCCACCCGACTAACCCTCCCCTCCCCCACCCCTCCCCCACCCTCCTTGGACTACTCCACCTAGAGGAGCATGTATTCAGATGGTTGTTGTCAACAATGTACGGTTATAGAAGCTATTTCTCTTAATGCTTTTCAGCGCCAAAAAGAAGCACAGCTACTTATTGTAGGCAGGTATGGGAAAACCTAAAACACCACAAAAGCAGTCCTGGGTTTGACGACAAGGATTTTGAAATAGATCCCTGTAAAACGGCAAACCGCTTCATGTAAAAATTTTAAACTCATTTTCTTGTATAGAAATCACTAAATGACTTACTTTGTGCGAAGGACTTGCAGACAGTAAAACATGGGGAAATACTGAAGATATTAAAATAAAACAAAAGTTCCCGTTTATAGAGAATGTAGTTGCCTCATATCGTTGACGAAGGGCAACTCTTATTATATCACGTTGAGAATTAAATGCATGAAAAACTGGAGTGGTGATGCCCCTAAAGGCATCGGATTTTAAAATAGCTCCAACTTAGTTCTTTCCTCCAAACCTCCCCCCCTCCCCGACCAATCCCCTCAACGTGATGATGTAGAAATTTCGCCATAGTAGCAGAGGATTTCTTGCAAGAGTTCTCAGCCAATAATGCCTTCGTAAGGATTCTGGTAAAATTGTTTCATAACTCGAAAGCCTGTGAGGCTTTATGTAAATAATACGACGCAGAGAACACAATTACTGCAGCGGACATCAAATTACAAATTGCATTTCCTCATTTTTAGAGGGCGTAGTGTCATAATGTCTCAGAGATATGAAACCTGACCCCCCTATGACGTACAAACATAAAAAAGAAAAAGCATGTTAGGGTTACGATGCTACAAATAAAAAGTAATAAATAAAAAAAAGAGTCAACTAAAAATTGCGGAGGCTAAGTTTTCAAATACTGCTTAACTAGGCTTTTCCTAATAAGTTCAAAATGTAATATTCCGATAAAACGATTACACTGTCTCCGTGTTTACTGCTGAGCGTTTGATATATTCCATCTAGTGAAGTGTGCTCTCAATTTTGATAAAATTTACACACACATAGTCACGGTTTTATGGCCAAAACAAATGACGGCAATTTGAACTACACTTGAGATCTCAAGAAGATAAACAAACCTGTATACGGTTATACGGTTGAGTCCACTTCAGATGCTATCGTTAAGCTTCGGGTCGTCTTAATTGCACTTAACAAAATTGTTAGGCTTGATGGAATGGCAACATTTTGTATTTGTCTTCATCGGGTTAATAATCACGACCAAATAATTCTCGTGTTGTTGAATCTATTAAAACTGAGCAACGCATGAGAGGTTAGTTATTGGGGTCTTAAGTTTGTTCTTACATATACGAGGACAAACCAAGCCAAGGACACTGATGCAAATCTTAACAATTAAGGGGAAAAAAAACACTCAAGAAAATACAGCCATAGACTTTAGAAGGAACTTAAGAAGGGGGGGGGGAGGGTGGTCGGCTGACCCGATGGATTTATTCTTTAAGAATTTATGGGGAAAAAAAAACTAAGACAATCAGATGCCGATTAGTAGCACCGAATGTAAGTAATAATTTCATTATTGTATATTTCCAGATTTATGTGTCAGACGTCACGTTGATGTTATGTTTTTGGTTACCGAGCATACAGGGGGATTTTCGCCCTCGGATACATTAATAATCATTGATTTGCACTAATGAGTTGGGTGTGGGGTCTTTGAAACCAGTTTCAGAGCATTTACCGTATTAATATTTTCATAACAGTACTTATTATCATTTTTATCAGAAAACCAACAGTCTTTCATGGACATTTGTCATGTTTGGTCGAATCAAATATTCCTCTCGATTCCAATTTTCAAAATTTCTAAAAGACGTCTGGGTGTGCATATGTGTTCAAATTTCCGTGTGCACTTAATTTGATAGTGCCAGAGTTTGTGTATTTCTGAATTCCTGATAGGAGCCACCCTTTTCATCTCACAACTAACTTGACTTTAAGTTCACGTATAAGTTAAGTTACTCCGCTGGTGATGTCTCTTATAATGAAATAATTGCACGTACTAACTTGATGTAAACTCTCACTGTAGTTACTCAATTTGGGATTCGCTTATACTGTAATCATTTCGCCAATGGTTTACAACCGGATATTATTAGTCAATCAATTGGACATTAACTTACACTACAGTATAGTTGCTCAAAGTGGAGGTTCACTCATATTTTAGCTTTTAATGTTAAGATTCAGTTTATGCATAATTGTTACATTCGACAAGAGATTCTCTTTTTTTTTTTGCAGCTTGAAACTTAATTATACTGTAATAGTTTAACTTGACGTTCGTTTGGTATGCTGTGGTTGTTCAATTGGGCTTCCACTTTTATACTTTCTCCACTGGAGTTCCACTCACATTTCAGTTAGATCACTAAGCGAATACGCTGTATTTCTTCAACATGACATGGTCAATGTGCGGTCGTTACCCAACTAGACGTTCTCTAAGCCGACGAAAGTGAGCCTTCTCAAGGCGGGGTTCTATTTTACGTGCTGCATTTCTTCCCTTGAAACCCACTTACGCTGTAGTTACTTAACTTAAGGTTCACTTCTATGCTGTCGTTATACTTACAGATACATAAATGGGAACTACATTGATGTGATGTATAGTTTTATTATTTTTAATGGACATGTTCATGCTACTTTTCTTTCTATTGATACTTGGTTTTTTTTTTCCTTACTACATTTAGGGTTCATCGATTTCATCGTGGAGCCGAGTCTGCAGGTATGCGGGGACATGATCGATCAAATCCTTGAAGATGAATTGAATTCTACTTCCTCTACCCCAGAAGAGTCCATCGTATCCGGCAAGAGAAATTCAATACCTCTAACCAGGCCCAGTTCAGCGCCGAGATCATCGAGCGTGCCAGCACCAACAAATCATGAGGTTAGCCTATACGACAACATCAATATTTACGTAATGTTTTATGCCAAAATTGGCCATCAGTATTGATGAAATGTTTATGGATAATCGGCCGTCAACATTTATGTTTTATTTATGCATAGTCTGATGTTATAAAATCAATATTTATGTTATGTTTATGCATGTTACCTTCAATATCTATGTAATGTTTATGTCGTAACTATCACTACAGTATACCGAGTACACGCAAGACCCTTACAGATGATTTCTTAAACCCCAAGCGGTAATCCGTCGGGGAGCAAACCGCGAAACGTGTGGCCTGAATAACTTCTCTCTCTTTTTTCATGGGGGGGGGGGGGGGGGGGGGACTGTATTTCATGAATGTGGGTACAGATTGATTAGTGGGAATGTTCTGCAGAGGTAATTTGTATTTGAAGTCCACTACGTGAGTACACCGATTGTCAGTGACGGAAGACAGGACAATTTTTTGGTGACACCCAAGCTATTTATAACGATTGCATTACTATTACCATTACCAACAAACTGAACGGTAACCAGTGCAGTATTCTGTGTGTTTATATAGTGCATATTTCTGGTTGTGTAACTTCAACCAGAAAATCCAGTTTAGAACTAGAACTGCATTTGCCCACAAATACGCAGAATTGTAGTGCGTGGTAGGCTAAGTCCTTGTTGTTGGGAATAAGCCAGTCTCTGTGGACCCACTCCTCATAGGAGTTAGCATTTTTTGCGTAAGGCAGTGCCGTTTCCTGTCGAACCCTTTCCTAATCCATTCTTTTTATTTGTATCACGCTGGACGAAACAAAAATTCCATTGGATCTCCCTCATAATGTGGTAAAGTTGCCGACGCTTATCGTTGCTATATACCGTATGTCGTACAAGCCTGTGCTGCTCTGAGTTTTAAGAGTACTCTAGTACTAGCTAGCTGTACATACGTCAAAACTGTCTTTCTGTTTCACCACTGAAATAGAACATGAGAGCAGTAGGCCGACATGATTCTGTAGAAGGACGCCATGTTGTAACCACTAAAAAGCATTGAATCAGCACACGATTCTGCGACATCATATTTAAACACAATGGCGGTGTATTGCACACCAATTTTGAAACAACATTGACACTCCACGTTTATCACCTCATTGGGAAAAGGCCGAACCACATTCCACGACGTTTTCTGGAAATTTATCCGCAGGGCTCTCTCATCACTTTAACTCCTTAAATCGTTCTTGTAATAGTGGCATTTGCTTTTCCTTAGTAGAGTTTGATTTGAAGACGGCCATAGCTCGCACTTACTGCTATTACTAAAAGATCGCACATGCATATCTGTGTGAACTAAGTTACATCACGCGTAGGTGAGGCGTTATGAGCCATACACGGCTCAACAAAAGAAATTGCTGGTCGACCAGTAATGACAAGATTGTAGTGCGGCGCACTACAATAATAACTTTTACATATGTAAAGCCTATCAGGCCAACGAAAGGTCCATTCTAGGAAAGCTGGTTGGTGCCAAAACAGCCATTGATAAAAAGAACAAAGATAAATCGGGAGCTGAATGGGAGTTTCCATTTCATAGACAGCGTTACGACTTATTGGTCAACCATTGCCCTTCAAAGTAACAATGATTGTTTAGGTGATCATAGGCCTATGTATCGAAACATCTGAGATATTTTACACATATCGGATATTTCTGTAGGAACGTTTAGCCCCCCCCCCCCCCCCAAACAAAAAGAAGTATGATGATAATTCGGTCGTACGTGATTCGACAGACACATAACAAATACGATGTATACTGTTAAAAATGTCTGTAAATTTACAGGGCAAAAATAAATAAAGAAAGAAAGAAAACGCCAAAAACAAAGTGCTATCAAGAACTGACAGCACCTTTGCAGTTTTCTTAAAGTATTTGTCCTTTTTTGTAAATATACGGAAATGTTTTCACAGTGTATCTATTTTTTTTTACAACTATTACCACACCGTAAAAAATGTCTGTAAATTTACAGAAAATAAAACAAAGAAATAAATTAGAATTACAGAAATCGTCGGGAAACTAATTACCAGAACATTTCTGTATTCCTTTTGTATTCCTGTATTTTATTTTCAGGAAATTTACATTTTACAATTTACATTTTTTAACAGTGCATTATCATAAAGGGAGGTATTTGACTGTGGTAATGGAAATAATGCCTCGTCATGACTACGTGGGTCTGACATTTAAGCCTCGGTCGTGTTGCCACAAGTCAGCTTTCACATGTTCATATTTTGTGTTTATCTTGTGCAGTCTGAGAGTAGACCGCCATCCAGTCCTGGACGTCTTAGTATGGGCAGAAGCAATACTCTTCCAGCTAAATGTAGCAGATGTTGGACGGAAAATCTCAGCCAGAATAAGGCCAAGTGGAAAGAAATAGCAGCCACAGGTAAACTACCATGCTCATGGTTACACAGCCAATCATTCATCCATCCATACATCTGTTTACCCATCCATTCATCCATCCATTCATCCATCCATCCATTCATCCATGCATCCATCCATTCATCCAATCACGTGTCTACCTGATCTCATATCCTCCTGTCTGCAGGCCTACCTACCATTCATGTCTTCCTACCTACCTACCTACCTACCTACCTACTTACCTACTTACCTACTTACCTACTTACCTACTTACCTACTTACCTACTTACCTACTTACCTACTTACCTACCTACCTACCCACCCTCCACACACCTGCTAATTGTCCACACATCTTTTCCCGCATTAATTAATCCACAGATTCATCTATTCATCCTCATCCTACCTACCTATCTACCTACCAATCCAATTACCACACACCACCCTCTGTCCACACCTCTGGGTGTCTATCTATCTATCCATCCGTCCATCCACACATCCACCTACCAGCCATCCAATTGCATGTCCACCTGTCCATCCATCCGCACATTTGACCAATTCAGTCCATCCATACATCTACCGTGACCTACCAATTCATGCATCCATCCACCTATCTACCTACCAATCCATGCATCCATCCACCTATCTACCTTCCAATCCATCCATCTGTATGTCTCCCTCAGTATCCATCCAGATGTCCATCTAATCATCTACCTACCGACCCATCCAACCACACATCTACCTTCCCAACTACCTGTCTATCCATATACATGTTAACCTTTGCACTCATATACCGTGTTCATCTACACATCCCTCCATCCATACATTAAGTGGTACTTGTGTGCCTGCTCCTGCAATGCGGATCCACAACTATCCGTGTTTTCCACATCAATTATTATCAGGTTTAGTTATTTCATTTTATTTGTTGTTTTTTTTTTGGTCAATTTTCAGAGGTGCGAGGAACTCTAGTTTTCGGACATATTTTAGAAGAGCCGTCAGATTTCAGTGAAACACAGGAGGACCATATATCCGTGTCACAACAATCTTCCATTGATCAAGGCAATAAACAGGAGCCGCACAACAGTGAGAAGGGAACCGCCAATGGAAACATGAGTAACGCTACGAACAGCAAAAAAGAATCAACGGGGCAGTCATAGAACCAAACGCTGCTGACGAAAAGTAAACAAATCAATATGCGTGTCGGAACATTCTCATTTTGTGCAATAACGATTTGCGGACTTGTAAACAGATTTGAAAAAAAAAATAATAAAAATATCTAAACCATCGGAGGGTGGGAAGAAGACGCGCACGCATGCATCCTTGAAAGTATAAACTTAAAATGTTTGAAAATTGCTTCCCTTTTCCTGAATCAAATGAGGACAGGAACTGGACGCTAACTAACCAACTATGCAATGATGCCAAAACAGGCGTTGGTAGTTATATCGCTTAATTGTCGGATGCAAAAAAAAAAAAAAAGGTTTTGGCTGTAAATCCTTTTTCTCCGTGAGGCTTTTTGTTGTTTTGCTTTATAAAAAATTGAATCTCAATACACGACACATAGGCTTCTTACATAGGACGGTTTAAACCGACAGCAAACAAAATGAGGGCCGTGTATCTGGAACGTGGGAGTGCGGGACTTGTATCAGTCTGAGAAGTAAAGGGTATTTCTCAGGGTACTTTTTAACCTTCAATGGGCGACGGACATCTCAAAGTCGATTGAAGATGGATAAACGATAATATAGCAGGATGCCATGGTAACGTCTGATTGATTATCAATGGCATCAATAGTCATAAGTATCGATACACTTTTTCTCAAAATAAATGTGACAGTCAGTCCACCTGCAGATACTACGAATAGTTTAAACCATGAGTGTTTCAAAGAGGAGCTGGTTACCCATAAGTTCGTAAAAGTGCGGCAGGGAGGTCTATTTAATTAGTCAGTCACGGTGAGGTCAGCTGTCAGTCTAGTCTGTAGAAAACATATAAGGTATGACTACAGGAGTTGATCTGGAAACGTGATCAGAGTCATTCTGTGTCTAAGCGTGGTTATCTGTGCGTTGTTCGGCAACAAAGAAACAACTTACAGCTAGTCGAACAATTAGATTTGAATGTATACACCGATTAGATTTGAATGTATACACCGAACGCAACATGTAACTATGGAAGAATGATCATTGATGGAAAAAAAATACATACAATTAAAGCATTAATTAGACCTGAACTACGTTTTTTGACACCATCAATTACAAAACAATACTTAATTGTTTTTGCCCGATAGCAGTCATGGGTCATTATTGATTCAAAGATATTGCCAAAAGGATAAATTCAAAACACCAAAAAATTAAAAAAAAGAAAAGAACAAAAAGAGAAAAAGATAAGCTTAAGAGTCATCGTAGTTCTTTTTTTTTTTACAAAATAAAGATTTTTCTCCTGCGATGGGATACCATCCCTTGTTAACATTTTTAAGGCCAAAGGCCCATCATACCTCCGGGTTTTGTGGGCATGCACACACCGCCGTCGAATTTGAATATTTTTTTTTTATGGTGCTGCTGCAAGTATACTACTATGTATTCATAGCTTTGGTAGATTTTTTTCCCTTATTTCATTACGCTGATGAGGTTGCCGAAGAGTTATAACCCCACGAGCTTGCTTGATAGTGGTACCAATGGTATAGACCCTTACCAACAATTAAATGGAAAAGATATTTCATAAAAAAAAATGCATGTTACTTTTGAAGTTATGAAAAAGGAATTTTTGATTTGTAATTAAACAAAAGTGTATTTTATTTTCAAAGTTAATCATGTGGTTACTGCAAGGTTTTAGGTTGCTTCAACTTAGTAGTCAATATTACGTGTCACACAACAATGCTTGTAATCTGGTGGCCAGATTACTATTATAAAATCCTACAATGGTGAATATATGTATATAAATATTACTGTTATAATAAAAGTGGTTCCTTTCTATCACCTCGGCCTTCTTCATGGTTTTTTTGCACTATTCGGTACAAATGTTCTAATTTTCTGTTGTTCCCTACATTTCATTTTCCCTGCAATTCCATTGAACACGAAAAGATTAGCTACAAAAGAAAATTAGTAATGTTCCATAAAAGTTACGGACATATTTATCTCTTTGTCGATGGAAACGGTATCTCAGGGGCATGTTCTGTATGGAGGTTACGGATTTTAAACGAAGTACCTATTTTATGAATTGGCACATCATGACTTTACGACCGTGCTAAAGTGTTCAACAGATGCTCTTTCATGCCCGATTACACATGTATTACCTATGGACATGACACCTAATACCTCTTGCCAGGCAGCTGAGGAAACCCTAGACATTGGATTGCCACACCTGAATTACTTTACGAGAACGATGTTTAATTGACCATGTGGCTCATCTTAGCACGAGGTGACAAAACTGACCTAAGGCCATAAAAATTTGCAACAAGTTGAACCTCCGTAGAACAAAACAAGAGTGAGGTTGAAGTGAATCCCATTTTAACGTGCGAGTATATATAACGGCATGTTGCACTATGGGAAACTCGTGACGTCACCCAAGCACAACCATGCACTTGAATATCCTTTGTATTTCCTTATAACCTTGACTGTCACAAAAGAAACATTACCGATAGATGGAGAGATGTCAGCCTACTTTCCTTTCCACAGCATTTTACGTTTAATCTAGTTTATACCCAGTCTACATTAATTTCTCATGTGTCAAATTTGGAGGTTAATTTTAGCATTTTAATTTCTTAGAAGAGCAAAGCCTCCAGCCTGCAGTGATTTGTCACGTGGCATTTTTTTGTGACCTTGAAGCAACTGGAACTCGTCCTTGACCTGAAAAGTATTTCTTCGAAGAGCAATATTCTGAATTTATCGATAAGATATTGGCAAAGGGTTTTGACGGAGAAATGCCCACAGCGAAAAAATTATTCTTTCACTTTAGAAGCCCATCCTCGTCGGTGAAATATTCCTTTAAGAGGCAACGCTAAAAGCATTATTACTAAGAAAGACGAAAGCAGCATCCCTTTAAACCTTTGAACATTTTACTTTGAAATATTACCTTCAAATGTTTACCAAGGTTAGAGAATTTTCCACCGATTTCTTTTTTTTTTAGGGATTTCAGAAGGCAAAGAACGGCAGGGACCTGAAAGATAGACCAAAGGCCAATACATCACAACAGCAGAGAAAGTTACGTGACAACATAAAACGGTCTTTCCCTACACACCGTTCGTTTTGCATTACTACATAATAACAAGATGTAGCTGTATACTTGATTCTATACCCTCATGCATACAGGACTCAAAATATCTGACGGCAATAACCAACTCTGTTTGAAACCACCTGAAAAATCACACCCCACCCATGACAATAATTGGCCATTTTGTTTTCCCGTCGGTGACCCTGTCTTCAATACTGAGTTGGATAGTTCAAATAAGTTACATAGAGACATTTATTTTCCTACTTCCAAAGGAAGTAAATTTGGCCTCACTTTTTGATTTTGTCATCCTGCTAAGATATCCCAAGATACCTGATTCCGAAAAATTCTGTAAAATGAATGAAGATTTGTACATGCGGGGGAGGGGGGGGATGTATCATTATTTACGAATATTACTGCTGTGCCCAACCTGCCCTGTACCTACATACAGTATGTTGTGGATGGCATTCTGGACAGGGTGCTAAGTCTAGTGCAAACTTTAAAAAAAAGTCACTCTCCAAACAAAATGTTGTTCAATAATACTATTAAACAGATCAAACACAGAAAAAACATATGCTTATATCAAAAGGTTGTTTATTTCAGCACAGACGATGAAAAACCCATCAAAATGACTGCAGAAAAGGAAATCATCATAACAATGTATCTAAACATATGTAAAAAAACATTTCGTACCATATAGACTTTCTAGCTTCCCTTGTCATGTCCCAGTTTTCAATAGTAAATGCACATTTTCACTCTGTGGATTCTAGGTAGCAATGACAAGATAAACTTCAAAATATCTTGGCAGCACCAATGTATTTAAATATTTACCATCAATCACTTGTGCTCAACCAGTTGGGGCAAATTTTCCTACACTTTGCTTTCATGTCGCGCTCCAGTAGCACTTAAAGTGCAAGCAGGGTGAGTATCAGATTTGTATCATGTTTCTATCAGAAAAGGTTAGGAACTGTTTTAATTTTTGGTTTTGTGCCTTGAAGCATGGTATGAGTGAAGGGTAATTAGTGGTTAATGGTGTAGGAAATTGTCCCAACTGGATGTTTTGCTACAGATAAAGAAAAGCAGATTGATAAAATTAATCACTTTAAAAACAAATTTTGTTTTATCTTTCTTTGTTGTTCTTTTTTTTTTTAGTTTCATAGACTGCTGTCTCTAAGTCAAACATAACTTCTGACAGAATATCTGTAAATAATAACAATGTATATGGAGCAAAATTAAACACAATCATTTCTTTCTCGAAACATAATCTCTAAACAAACAAGCAAATGTATCTAATAAACCATATCTTTTCAAGCTAGAAAATTATTCATTGTTTTTCTATTTTTGTATAGACAATTCTTGGAGATACCAAAGACATCTCTAGTATTGAAAGAGCTTAATAAATAACCTCACAGGCTTACTGAGTTCTCCCCAGTTAAATGTGAGGTCTGTTACAAACGCACCTTTCGCACCTTTGCCAGTCTCTCTTAAACTTTAATGATAGGTCGACCAACTGTTCAATAGTTTTTGAAATTCCAGGAACGACATGTGGACATTTAAATTAAAGCAGCTCCCTCTACAAATAAGATTCTGGCTGTTTATGTACATACATTATGGGAGTTCTAAGTTCAAACATGTAACCACGAAAACTACTCAAAAACAGCTTTTCCACGTAACTATTACACCAATGGCAACGACTTAACATGATCACTATGTATGGTCGAGGTGCTAAGTATACATCCACAGTCACTTGACACTGACTGCATCAACCCCACTTCCAGGCAAACTGTTCCATGACCCTGTCAGTCGTACATACGGTTTGAGGTCTTTAAGTTGAACACTTGATCCAAACTAAAGAAAAATGTTAGTATCTATGCAAGGGAACTTTGGCTTCTTAGATACCTATATTTAGATTACATGAAGACGGCCTACCACTCAAACAGAGTAATCAATTTGATCAGAACACTGTCTCCGAAGGCTGTCTCGTTTTAATCGCGACTTGAAAGCTGTCGTGGTTAAGAAGACGTTACCTTCTTAACGTTTCAGTCATTGTTTGTTCCAGAACGGCTGGAGCTTAGCAAATTTTCGTGGAGTTGATGTTGCCAGTGGTCGCCACGGTGAAGTAGTTTGTGCACACAACTCTACAGTACAGTATTGCACAGTCGTCAGAGGCGTTCGAACTTAGATCACGTTCGAACTTAGGACCAGTTACTATACATACATATAGATATATGTATATATATATATTATAAATATATTTTTTTTAACAAGAGAGTTAAGATGGAGCATAAGCAAGAAGCCTATCATTGGGAATCACTCACTTCCATTCATGGTTTTCTAACTGTAGTCACTTCTGCCAGCATGCTTTGTTACCTATATAACGTAACCCCTCTGCCAGGCTTTGTTACCTATATATGTAATGTAACACTTCTGCCAGGATTTATTACCTGTGTATGTAATGTAACACTCCTGCTGGGTTTTGTTATCTATATGTAATGTAACACTCCTGCCAGGTTTTGTTACCTATATACATGATGTAACCCTTCTGCCAGGCTTTGTTACCTATTTATGTAATTTAACCCTTCCGCCAGGCTTTGTTACCTATGAATGTAATGTAACACTTCTGCTAGGCTTTGTTACCTATACATGTAATGTAACATTCCTGCCAGGTTTTGCTACCTATAGACGTGATGTAACCCTTCTGCCAGGCTTTGTTACCTATATATGTAATTTAACCCTTCTGCCAGGCTTTGTTACCTATGCATGTAATGTAACACTTCTGCTAGGCTTTGTTACCTATATATGTAAAGTAACACTTCTGCCAGGCTATGCTTTCTATATATGTAGTGCAACACGTTTGGTCGATTAGCGATTCCCTTCAAGTGCAGAACTGGGTCTGAAAAGAAAAAAAAACATGATGTAGAATTTAAAATGGATCTCAAAACAGTACATAACACCATATTTAATGAACACATATTATATTAAAACTTCATTAAACAAGCACAAACACGATAATCTTAACATAATAACAAGAGAAGCTACAAGATCAGATCATGCAGCTTACACTGAAATTTGCTTCCACAAACAAAATTATGCATTTAGACACAACTGCAGAAATCACTTGCTTTGTGACCAAAATTCAGAGGAGACGTATTTGCTCTCAAGGTAATATATCTACCACGTTGAAAGGTCAACCAAGTATAGTGACTTGAGATACCACGTTTGTAATAATGTTTGCTTCTGGTGGACTATGAAAGACCTTCCATTGTCAAAAAAATTAATAAAGGTCTACTCACAACGTGCTCGGTATATGAACATCTTGGAAATCTATAGAATTTAGGTTTTTCGAGATACCATGTATTAAAGGAATTCTCCACAAACAAGAAAACTTAACCCAATGTATGAGATTCTTTAACATTCTATCAGTTAAACATAACGACTTTACCAGAGGAAGCTTCCTTAGGTGTGAAATGACGCTTTGAAAGTTGGCCTTCAGCACGTGCCTGAAAATGTGTGATATAGAACCGACAAACACTGTTTTCCATATTTTGCACTCTTCATGTTTCTGGCAAGGTCTTGCTACGCAAAAACTCTTTAGCTCAGAGATTACCAAACCCATGAATGTCTACATTCAGTAAGATACTCTTCGCAGGTGAAACCAGTGAAACTGTTATGATGGACATGAAACTTAATTACTGCTAATACTTAAGACCCACCAAACTGAGGGAAGGTTAGCTGTTCAATTATCTCAAAGGTATTTCTACCCTGTTAGTCGGTACCAGTTTAATATTACTTACAGAGTAACATCATTTAAGTGAACTAATCCTTAAACAATTAGGTAGCTCTGAACAGTGATTTGAAAGGTAGGTCTATGCCGCTTCCTGGTGAAACGAAGGTTTTATCACCATATACGAGATCAGAACAGCTTGAGATAAAGATCAACAGCAATATTCAATCTAGGTTTGTCAGTACTATGTCGCAACCGATTGATTTAAAAGAATATTTACTAAAATAATTCATTTTCTGAATTCTTTGAGACGTTTCCTGAAAATTGAGAACGATGACTTGCCTACAATAATATTTGCATCTTTTTAAGAGACATGAGAAGTGATGGTGGAGAATTCCTTTAAATGTTTACAGACTTGTGTCAACGGGCATAGACTTCACATGACCTTTGACATCCATGCATAAACCAACGTATATCATCTACATGCAGCCAATCCTCATATGATATCATAGAGTCTATTCCTTTTCGAGAGGTACCTGACCATTATGGTATATCTGGCAATCACGTCACGTTCTATCATGTAGAAAAGGTCTTCTTGAGACTTGATGTTTGCACATTATGGAAATTCAGTGAGGACTAAGTGCTACCTGCCAAGGGGTTACCTTCGTACCAAGTTTGATTTCCGAGTGAAATTTGCGAACTTGAGCCAATATGTTTACAACATTTTTCAAACTCTGTTGACCTCAAACTGACCTTCAACTGTCATAAGAAATGATGAGTAAGTCAATAATGAGTAAGACACCAACCTAATGTCAAGGAAAAAATTTAAGAACAAATATATAAGAACCCTTCAGGTGTTGCATTTTACAAGGTGTACACACAAGGACATGAATGCCCAACTTGACAGCCTATAAACATTACTTGTCTAGAAGCAGAATCTAACTTACCTCAGTGAAGCTTGACTTCAGGTGGAGATTCTATTGTAAGTGGTTTTGACTGTCTCTTAGGGGGTGGGTGTCTTATCTGGAGTGGCTGCTGCATTGGTGAGTAGTACGTAACACCTCCTACTTGTTGCACTGATGGATTATGGGAAGATGACGGCGAGGACGACCCGGCTGCACTTTGGGGAGCAGGAGGGGGTGGTGGAGGAGCGGCAGCAACACCGGACTGAGGAGACGGCGGCATACCCTGCGAAAGGAATAGACATACGAGAATTGCTCGGTCAAAGAAAGCGCCCCATGGCTAAGGAGCAGACTGACAGTTCATATAAAGGATGTTCACTGGTCAGGGGTCCATGGTGGATGGGGGGCATACAAGAACAGATATACTAGACAAGAATAGGGCATTTTACAGTGCAAAGAATCCTTTGAAGACAACGATGAAAGTGATCACTGCAAAACGAATGGGACATATTTTCTAAGACTTTGCCCACTTAATACAGAGATCTGAAACTACTAGACACTTAGGGACACAGCGAGTCAACAGTCCACACTCACCATCGAAAAATGCTGAAACTGAAGAGGTGCTCCCATCGGGTACTGGGGCGCACCGTAATTGACCATCGGTCCCACAAAGTAAGCAGGGGGCATGTTCCCTTGATGCTGCTGGAAGAATGCTGGACTTGGTAACTGTGGAGGTCGGACACCTAAATAGAAGAGCAGGGATGGTAAATAAGCACTTGATATTGTAAGCACTTCCCTTGAGAAAAGCTACTTTGACTGGAAAAGAGCCCCCATAGGACAGTTCCCATGGCAACTTTCTCCGAACAATTCCCAACCTCGAGAAGTAGAGTTCCGACAGCCCCCCCCCAGCAATCCCTTCTGGAAAAGGATTACGTTTACTTAAAGAGTTAGGGGATTTGTCAGGGTGAAATTGTCCAAGGGGCAATTGTCTGGGGGGGGGGGGAAATTGCAAGGAACCTAAATGTACAGCTTACAACGAACCAACATTGGCAACCACGATACAACAGTGACATCTATTATGTTTCCTTTGACATTATCTTGGTAATGTGATGCTTATGAGTTCCATTTTCATGACCCCTCTGTTTTAACAATCTCCATCAGAACTGATTAAGTTAACTATGATGTCATCGACCCAGCAAAATGGGGTCTATTTTTAATCCAACTACGTAGAAATATTGTCTACCATCTTTACGTGTGATGTACACACATTTCACACCAATAACACTTGTTTCACAAATGCAACATCACAGTATGGGAGAAACAGCTTATGATTAGATGATCATGTTTCAACAACTGTGCATTTTCAAAGATATATTGCAAAACATGGGAATACACTGATCAGTTCCTGTGGTAGCTAGGTGTATAAAGGTGATGGCATATGAAGCTACGACACTTAACAACCATGAGGTTCCGGATTCAATACCCGGCCGGGGCCAGGTAAGATGGATTTTCCATCCAAGATCGATCTAAGGTCTCCCCCATCTGAACTAACGCTGGTCTAAAAAAGGACACCAAATTTGATCTAAAACTGTTGAAATGGTATTCACCATGAAGAAGTTGTGATATGCCAGCCACAGGTTTCCTCCCCACTTGTGTGGTTGCAAAGCACCATGAAGTAAGTGCTCCTACTTCAAGACCCAAACTACCTGTTGGAATGCCTTGATCAGAAATCAGCTTGATATGTGATGCGCTATGCAGAAAATGAGCCTAATTGTTGATGATTCCACCTTACCGTGAGTCGATATTTGTCCATCTGGTGACATCATCATCATCCCTTGCTGCATCATGTTGTTTGGAGGAAGAGACGACTGTAATCCTATGAAAGCAATCCAAACAGAGGTAGAAATCTGAACTCATGACCAAATAAATGAACACCATTTCGACGACGTCTCTTACGACAAGACAGGGGTTACCTAGTGACTTTTGTTTTTTATTTGTTTTGACTGCTAGCTGTTTGACCCAGAGCGTTTGCTGCCGGGAAAGTTTACACAGCGAATCGAACTGCTACAACTGCAAGACACAGGGTTGAGACACCACATCAAAGTGTGATGTACAGTACCCATGGATGCTAGAGATATTCAGTCATTTGCGATGGTCGACAAGGACTAGGATCACGAGGCCACAAGATCACAAGTTTCAAGGCAGGTCTCACTGAGGGGGATAGAAAGCAACCCAAACCTATATGATCTCCTACATATCCAGCCACTTCACAAATGATTTCTTAGACCAAAGAATACATGCTATGGTTGCTACAATACACATAGCAGACTGATTATTACAATATTCCTCACACTTTGATTTAAAAAAGTGAGAAATTGCATGGCCCCATCTGCTCATCAAAGACGAACAACAAATTTACCGACAAAGTTCGAGCAATGTTTGCAGACTGAGATACTTTCTCTACAAGGGTTCTCCGTAGTAAACCTCTGTTGGACTGAAATAAAATTTGACATATTAAAGAACCAATAGATACTCTTTGTTTACCAGGTACTGCCTTCACACGAGATCTCAAGATACTGTAGTATGTTTCCAAATTGTCAGATTTAGCCTTAATTGACTGCCAAATTGCCTACAGGTTTTCATCTCCATGGAAACCAATAAGGACTATCAGCTCACTTAAGGTGAACTTCACACCATCTTTAACGTTCAAGCAATTAGTTCTTCTTGAGATATCATCCATGCAAGAACTCAGGATCACTGATGACCTCAAATGACCTTGACTCCATAAAAAATTGCAAGGGTCAACTGTTCACAAATCACTACCTAAATACCAAGATGGAACTTGAAGCAAGTGGCAAGTTTTTGGGGAAAACCTTTTGATACAATTTTCATATTTTTGCTCTTGTCAACTACCAGGCATTACAGTTACAGATTATATTAAGTGTCATTCTTGATCTAGGAGTAATACTAAAGGAAAATCTACCCTTCCAAACATAGATCATCTTTGCAAGTCATAACATACACCACAAGTCAGTCCAAGAGAAGCTGTGCCATCACTACAGGGTGCAGCAAAGGAGGCCTATCTGTAGAGCTACCAGTCAAAGTCGAAACTACATGGATGGTTATGCTGTAAGTTCAGTTGGACTACATTTTTGAATCATAACTAAAGTCAAGTCTCGATAGGAGCAGGTCTATGGCTTGCTCTCTCTGGGTGGGTGGGTGGGTGGTTGGTTGGTCTTTGGTGTTGGGTTTGGGAGAGTTTTTACTTTTCTGTCTTTTGTTTCTTTTTTTTGTTTCTCGCTTTGTTTTCTTTTGGGGAGAATTCTTGTCTTTAATCCTATGCAGGTTTCTTAAGAGTGCTTCCTTTCACAGCAATTATTTTTCTTTTTTATTCTTTTTCACTTGTTCTGTTACTGTTTGTGGAAAACCAATAAACAAAATGAAATAGCAAGCACACCCAGACGCCAGCAATCTCTTCTTTCATTCTGAGTACCACAGCACGAGATGCTACAAATGATGGCATCGTTATAAAAGCAAGGTCAACAGTCCAGCACATCTAAACATGCCAAATGTTGTGCACTACTAGTTAGTGACGGTATAGTTGGCTAAGATGCCCACCTGTGTCGTGTTAACGCAACGATGTGCATGAACTTCACAACACTTGCAGTGACACCCCTCAAGTTGACTTTATTCTGGTCTGCACAGTACCTTCACATCAATTATCACATACTAGAAATGAACAGTTTAAGAGCCAACAAGAAAAGAAAAACGTTTTTGAGTACCTTGACCGCTATGAGCGGACGGAACTTGTCTTCCAATAGATGTTTCTCCTGGGCCCCTGTGAGAAGAAAGCCTCTCAGAGGCAGCGACCTGAGATCCACCTGAATCAGGTTTCCTGGCAGAGGACTGAGATGTTGACTGCAAATCTACAACAAAGAAGAACAAACCCAAACATGACATATAAAATACCAGCCTAGGCAATATGTTCTGATTCTCAGTTTATATAGTTTCAACTACGAGTTTATAACCTATCCAGGTAAAGGTAAACAAATGTTATTTATTTTTATGCACCAAAACTGTCTATCCCAATGCACAAGTATCCATTACTGTAAGGTCCTGTATGACACTGCATCTAGTGAAGAGCTGGCTTCATTCAGAAGTTGCAGAGTGAAACCCTGACTGACAATCCGTTGGAATTTCCTTCATATCTAATACTGTTTTTGAGATATGACTTTTCAAAGATGAAAATACAAAACAGATGATGTGCACAGTGTCAGTATTTCTTTTGAAAACTCTTCCATTGTCTCTTAGTTTTTTATTAGAAACTGGGTTTCAAATTGGTAAATTCAAATTGGTGATAAGTGATATCGATATTATTAAGGAAAATACTAGCTCCCAAAATGCAACCCTTTGGGCATATCAAATTTTCAATTGTCCTTGAAACAAAGGTTAAGTAAACAAAGGACAACATGAGACATATCGTAGGAGTCCACCTCTTGATGTCACAAATTCGCACACTTACAGTGGCCAATGTTAAGTCAAGATGAAGATGTGAGACACCAATGTGCCTGTATGATCTTCAATATTTGATAGATTCTGATGGAATTTGTGGCTACTTTCAACATTTTCAATCATTAATACACCCAATACTCTAAAATATCATTTTATGTCCACATGACCTTTAACTAATACTTTCTTTCCAAGTAATATTTGAGGTCCACCAATCATAGGATGCTGCAGACTTATGCACTTTTGGCTATGAAAAGAATTTCACAGGTTTTGCACCGGGCAGTGGGTTGGCTTAATTGTTAGAGTGTCCACCTTAAAGTTTATTGGTCCCTGGATTAAATCCTGATGGAAGTTCAAAATATTTTGGGAACTTCACAAAAGCTGTTTTCAGAGCCACTAGAGGAAATAAATGGTACTGTGGCAATTTCAATGTTGGTTCCTGTTGTCTGATTCAAGACCCCCATTCAGTTTAAATTGCCCAGCACAGCTGAAAGGTTGTTAGGGAGGGCAAGTTATCCACCCCTTGTATCAGTGGCCAGAGACTGGGGGATACACTTTCCTCTGTTGAATGGGGAATGTTAAATGGTGGTTGCAAGAGCAGGTTTGCAATGGGATTATTTGGGTCATCACCCCTGCCTTGTTACACTCTGTGCACTTATCGAAAAGAGGTGATGAATTCACTGTCAACATGGTATAGGATCCCGGGTAAGCATTCAAGTCCTGACACTTATAAATTCAAATTGCGACCACAATGTCATGTATTTCACTTGACTCACCCTCTGCGTAATAATGTGACGTCGGTGGATCTTGAACCCTTTGTCTTTGCGATGAGTACCTCTTTGGTCTGCTTCTCTGTAAGCAACAAAAAAAAAAAATTGGATGGAAACTAAATGTAACTCTACTAAAAACTGAGTACAAAAGGCAGTAAAATATTACTTTACACAAAACATTCTATATGACTTAAGGTTGAACTTTACCCAATATGGCCCAAACCTTCATACCGTATGGTATATCATCATGCAAATTTTGACAACCTGACTCACCAAAATGCACTACCACGTTCACAAGCCGAGGAGTGGACCCACCCACATCTGTACATACAGTACACTCATACTAAACATGCATACTGATAGCATAACCCTTGTAGAGATTCCGCTTGCCATTGGCAAAAAGTGAATCAACACAAAAACACCACCGACATCTCTTTCTGATATAGGATCAAGGTATCTCAGGTCTAAACTGGGGGGGGGGTTAAACAAATGCGCAATTTTGCTGGCAGAAAAGGCATCCCAAAATGGAAACAATGCAGTCACATATTGTGGTCACTGAACCCATCCCTCCCTTCAGCAAAAAGTACTGTTCATGTACAATTAAGGAATTGGTGTAGCCTAATGTTACCGCCATGTTACTGGTGGGAAGTACAATTAAATACTGTGGTGTACACGCCTTGCCTTGCTCAAAGTTTGTATTAAAGTTGGATCTGACAGTTAGGCCTAAAGGCACTCACAGTTGCAGTTTGCTGAAATTATCTAAAAATAGGTGAAACAATTTTAAGGTTTTCGTAAAGTTGGAAAAAAAAATCAACAAACTTCAAAGAAATAAAAATCGTGCAGCCAAAGAAGAAGATGCAATAATGCCTTTTCTCCAGTCCCCAGTCCTAATACAGCAACAGTTTGCAGACAGTACAATCTCTGGCCCTGCAGACTGTATGCATAACATACGAACGACAGTTCTCGCTGCTCTGATCTCTCATTTCTTGGATTTATAAAAAAAAAAAATTACGTAAGTTGCTCAGCATTGAGTATGCTCAGAACTTAGAAGAGCATAAATGGCATGGAAAAATTCCAACAAATCTACCAGCATGAATGAGATGACACAATTTCAGAGCTGGTCAAGGGTGTGAATTAGACTTCATTTTGGTCTCTTCGAACCTCATGTGACCCTTGACCCTCATGAACATGAACCCGTTGAGCACCCACTCAACAACTTGAAATTGCGACCAACATTTCTGGGAATAACTAATTGAAGTGGATTCTGAAATCTTTTGGCTTGAAATGGACGTTGGAAATTCTTGAGAAACATGAGGGGTAATCTAATTTATACCCATTCAAACAATTTCTGGCAAAAGCCGAAAAGTGTTTACTGAGGTATTTGAAGGGCTTGAATCACAGATGCACGCACAAACAAACAATTCAATACACAAAAATAATCCCACACCTAGCTGCAAGGAATAAAAAAAAATATATCACAACTCATGAATAAAGCAGTACATAAAACAAAGAATATTTGTAACTTAGCTACTTTTCTCAAAGGGAACTTCCAGGCAAGGACCATGTCTTCGAACATATTCAAGCAATTTCAAACCATTTCTATTCTTGATGTTTTGAAATTAACTTCTCGTGGGCAAAATAATATGTTCAAACTTCCCGCTCAACGAAGTTTCTAACACCATGTATAGATATATACATATATGCCCTACGTAATTAGTAATAAGACACTCATGGGCAATGAGCCATCTTATTACTTACTACATAGGACAATCAGGTTGGTCGCCCTGAATCAGAACAGGTCATCGACTGCTTCACATGCCAAAGAGATCGTGGTCTACAGTATTTATCACAGACGCACTCGTCGTATATAACAGTAATATCATTTGTCATCAAATAATCTAACTCAAAAATATGAACGAAAACAGTTACAGGGTTAAGCAAGGAGGGTTCCTTGCGAATTCCCTTAAGATGGCACCACTCTACTCCTATTACAACAAGAGAAAGATCTTAAATCTGAGTGACAACTCTCTTACCTCTCTCTTATCCATCCTCTGTTCCTCTTCTCCATCTTCATCATTATTGTCTGTGAAGTGATTGCGAGTATATTTGTTATTTTGTATGGAAAACACAAAACAGCACCCAAAAGGTTACCGTATAGTCAGCAGAAGCCCTTAGGTGGCAAATGAACAGAGATTACTTGCCATTATAAGAGGCAAACGTGGAATTTGGCAGATTTTAGGCAATTCACATAGCAGACTAAGAGAAACCAGTGTTCAAGGGTGTTTAAGTACACCAATCAATTTTATGTCCATACCTGTGTATTACCCTTTTCACTGCATTGCAAATATTTCACACAACCACTACACTGCGAATTGGGTGCTTGATAATCCTTATTCCATTGTAACAGTGTTGTTTTCACCTGCAATGAACATACCTACAAATTAAAAAAAAAAAGTCCATGCCTAAAATACTTGTGAACACTGAATGGTGAGCATTGTTGCGGGGACTGTGCCTTTGTTCAACTAGGGGTCAGCAGCGCTAACTATCCTCGTTGCCTTTAATACTGGTATTTTTTCTTTCTCCCTTTGGTTTCCCCTCGGAGAGTTATCTATTTTTACAGCCTTTCATTCATCAACGACTTTTCCGATTTTCCACGATTGTTCTTTCTCTTACACCCCGTCATGAAAGCACTTCATGAAACATTCTACTATGAATGGTTCCCTCTTCTCTCTGAAGCACATATATCCCATCCATGCAGACTACAGTGGCTCACATCTATACATAAGAACAGAAGTGCTACTGACCAAGGTTGGACAGCTGGAAAACACCTGCAACATTTCATTTGTACTTGGTCTTCTGGGTTGTCATTAATTTCCTTCCATGCTGTGGCACAAGAAGGACAACTTCAAAGTGGATTTTGGGAGATGCAATACAACATGCATAAACTGCTCACTGTGACTCTCACACTCTCAAAAGGCTGCACAAGAATCACAGACAGATTTTTCTTGACATGCAGTAATCACGAAAGCCAAGTGGTGAAAGGAATTTCGAGCCAAGCACAACAGACTGAGGACTTATCTTGTAAGTTTACCTACAGTTTGCCTACAGCTATCAAGTTGGTTCATGACTTACACTGTATAATCTTTCATCACACAAAAAAATCTCTTTGCTCTTACACAGTTGCTGTGATTGGTGTTATAATCAAACGCTGAAAGTAACTATAAGAAATATGTAACGGGTATCTATTGCCTTATACTTAATGCAGTTGCGTTGGCTTGAAACAGAGCGTAAATATCCCGACGAAATGGAACGGAAAGATCTAGATTAAATGCCACAGATAAACAATCACATAAACACCTCGACAGGATGGATCTGACGGTGATGGGTACTCTAGAAGGGTTTCACCAAGTGAGTACCAGCAAAAGCCACCGACGGCCTATTTTGAATTCTGACAATACTGGACTTGGAAAACCAAAGAAGAGTGAACTTCAAAACACAAAAAAAGTACTGTGAACTGTTCTGAAAAAGCTGTTGGAAATAGTTTCATTGAATGTGGACACATTACAGTGTGTTACACAGTAGAATATTGTGATTTTGAAATTACTATTCGTTATTGTTGATATCATGTAACACTCATCATTATTGATATTATTAAATATTCTTTCCTTTATAAAAGAGATCAGTCATACTTTCTTCCCAAAAACTTGTGAAACACTCTTGTATCATCAATAAAAGTTAACATACTCCAGTCCTACAGTACAACATCACTGAAATGAGCTGGTGTACAGTACATCCATACTTCATGTGTAACAGAGGCACCAACTTTATTATGTTCTGTTATAAGAAAAGACCCTCCTTGGAATCTCCTGTAGTCAAATTTTTAGGTGAATTTGCTTCGTTTCTACATTATGGTACTGTAAGATGGTTCTTCTTTCCTGCTACTCTAAACCCTACCACAAGACATAATTTCAGTCAAATAATACTATATTTCCCCTTCTGTTCGAAAGAACACCCTCTGAAGATAATAAAGTCATCAAGAGATGAAGAGCAATGTATCTCCTTTGGGAAATTTGGATATCAGTGATGATAATGTGCCTCAATACAGAAAGAAGAAAAACTTCTTTTACATTAAGGCCAAACCCTAGAAGAATGGTCACATTGCCAACAGACATTGACAAACATTCTCCATGTCGCATCAAATTTGCTGAACGCATCAAATTTCACGGATCTAGATCCTTGAAGATCACTTCTGCTGTTTTGCTCAACTCTATGTTTGACATTCACATTTGACAATTATCTCTGGCTTTGATTTTCCTGCCAATGCAGCTACAGTACTTTCGTCAGCATCCCCTTTGTTAATGCAAAGATGAGGAAGTTGCAGCAAAATGCCTCAAATTCTCCATTTTGCATTACAACGTAAAATCATGCTATAATTACATTTTCAGATCCATTCCATTGAACAACATATAAAATAAATCTACATCAAGCCATTACAAAAATTTGAATCAACCAATCACACAGCAAATCAAAAACACAAA
This sequence comes from Stichopus chloronotus, assembly GCA_021234535.1. NCBI lineage: Eukaryota > Metazoa > Echinodermata > Holothuroidea > Aspidochirotida > Stichopodidae > Stichopus > Stichopus chloronotus. The sequence continues at coordinate 7,130,802 of CM037848.1, read as the reverse complement.
TTCATTCCCATTTTTTTTTTTCATTCTCTGTAATTCATGCCACAAAAATCTTCCAATAAAATGTTTGTATATCAATTTTTAATACATTTTTAATTCTTCACTTGGATTGAAAGGTGTATCTCACAGAAAGCAGGAAACAAGAAAGAACAGAACTTACTTTCGAGGTACCTCACATTGTCATCATCGTCTCTGCGGTCTTTACTTTCCTGGTAGTGTACCAGCCTCTCGGATCCCTTAACTTGGATCTTTAGATTATGAATGTTCAACGGAGGTCTGCTGTAGTCCCTTGTACGTTCATCTGTAAACTGGGAAGAGCTCTCTGGAACAGAGTCTGGCGGTGGAGTTCTGGTACGTTGATGTCTTTCGCTGGAATAGACTTTTCTCGAGGGTTCCGGAGGCTCCTGTCCCGCCGTCCTGTCGAACGTTTTCTCGTTTTCGTGGTCTCCCTGAGGTTTCGAAGATTTCACGTTATCCTCGCTCTCCTTTTGGTAATTTTTGTTGACAAATTCCAGCTGGTAAAATTGCTTAGAATCTGAAAAACTATAATCTCTGGTCATTTCCTTCTCTCTGGTGTCACTTCTTTCCCTGCTGCCTGATTCAGTGTGATGGGGTTGGACGGTGTTGCTGGTTTTGCCGATGTTGATAGTTGACTGATTTATGTGCAGGCAGGTCTATACCTGTAGTCTGACGTTACGTTTCTATAGCTCTCTCCGCTATCTTTTTCGTAATATGTTTTGTCTTTCTGATACTTTATCCTCATTCCGTCGTCTTCCGGTTCTACCTGGCGTCCTCTCGCCGTCTCCGCGTAGCTAACGGTGGACTCTGACGTCTGCCTCCTGTCACCTTCACCCTTAGACGGTAATTCAGGGAAGTCCTGCTCTAGTCTGCTCCTTGGTTTTGAAGTCCTTGAATTCCTGTAACCGGTGGATTTGCTCTCTTCCTCTCGTCTGTCACCGCCCGCTTCGTCGTCGTACGTCGACAGTTGCAACCTCTTCCCTCTCCTGGGGCGGATTTTGGAATGTGCAAAGAAATTCAGATTAGAATGGGACTCAAACCCCCAACCCAAGGAACACAACTCTTGCACTGTGCTGACAGGGAAAACCAGTCCTATGGTTGGTAACGATCCCTCGTTAGCTGTTTCTTTACAAAGGGTGATAACCAGAGGTCAGAGTATGAGAATGAAACTTGACCTACGACCTACGTTCCAGGATCACCCTCTACCTCTGTCGTTTTTATTTCGTGGTTGGACCATCAAAAAAAAAAAAAAAAGAGTTTTCATCTTTAAAGCGAATGAATTGTGAGGAAAACAAAACGCAGGCTGGAAAACACTATTTTGATATATGCAACAAATTTTCAAGTAAGGACAATTTTCAAAGCACGTCACTGTCTCTTATCCCTTCCTGGAAGTGACAGAAATTGCAATCTTTTTGACTAATAATATGCATGTCAATGCCTATGGAGCTCCATTAAAATACATATCTTGTCACAACTTTTGAACGAAAACTGCTCTTCCCAACAAAGAATAATTTAGTTTTTAAAATTCACAAAACAGATTTAAACCTTTTAACTGACCTTTTTGTACTAAAATCTTTTGAAATCATTTTGAACATTTTTATTTCTTAGTCCATAAATGGGATAAGAATTTTTTTCTGTAAAACCATTTTGATTGCAAAACAATTGTGGAGACTGCAATGATTCTAATATTAGGTTGCATTTTTATCCTACGGGACCTACGGGGAAGGGGAGAAATTTTTGGTAATTGGAATGCTAAAATGCTACAAAATGGTGCCACTCCGAGATTTTTGGTATTCAGACTCAGAATTTTTTATAATTCAGACTTTTTTGGAGTAGCTCTCGAGACATCTTTACCAAACAACATGTTTAGGATACATTTGTAATAGCAGTGGCCTATTGTCAACTTTTCAGGGGCCCAGTGGAGCTTTTGTAGGAAACCAGATTTTAAGAGATGGGGGGGCATTTGCCATTTCAGGGGGAGCAAATTTTCAATCGGGAGCAGGTGCCACCGTCCCCCGAACTCTTTGAGTAGAACACTGTGCTGGTGGTGCTGTTTCAATGCTGCTGCTGTCACTGAAAGTGACTATCAGTGAAAGCAAAGTGAAGCATCACCTGCCAGCGAAGAAGGACCTCATTTGCACTACGTAGGGACATTTGATTTTACATGTTCGATATAAAATCCATCGGTTTGATGAACAATGTAAAGCTCAAACATACCTAAAGATTTCATGTTTTCAACAATGTGACTATTCCAGCGTACTTAAAACAGATAATCCAACATGCACACAAAGTGACGTATTGTATCTTTTTCTCTTATACTTACCCTCTGCCTCTTCCTCTAGCAGCTACATCACCTGTCCTTCCTCCTCTTCCTCTTCCGCCCCTTGAGCCCCTTCCTCTTCCTCTTCTGTAATTATCACCTTGTCTTGTTGAGTGGGATCTCGTACATCATAGCCGTGGTAATTCATTAATTCGTAGTGAGGATTTGGGGCCCTGCTCCGCTTCGTCGTACTTGTCGTGGAGCCACTTGTTGTCGTCTTCTTTCCACAGCCGCCTTTCTCTCCTGTGCCTTTAATGAAGAAAGATGAAGACTGATGACAAATACCTCACGAATGTGGTAACATTAATACGTGCATATGCTTTCACACCCTTTATATGCCTCAACAATCACTGTTTTCTTTGTCGCAACCAAGGCACTGAGCATGGAACATAAAGAGTGCAACTGATGTGCTACGGCAGGAGTATGAGAAATGGAGTAAATTTTTCAGTAGCACACAATTCAGTAGCACAATCGGTAAACTACACAATAAATTACCATGAACAGCAACTTCAAAGCAGTGATTTCATTCTGTGACAATTCTCATAGCAGACCTGCCATTCTGTGGTCGATTATTGGCATAGCTCTTCTCACGATTACAGTACTGTAAGCAATCAAATTCACAGATTGGTGATGCCTTTCCCTGATATCCATCCATTCATAGTGATGCTTCCTGGGAAAATTACTTGGAAGGTCTTGCAGAGAAATGGCCTCTATATAGTACACTGAAACTGTGAAACCCTAGCACACATACCTGTACGCCAAGAGTCAGTGAAAAGATGCTGCAACGTCCTCTGAGATCCTGCCTATCTGACCTCTCCCCCCCCCCCGCAAAAAAAAAATAAAAAGTCGCTGCATCAGATTAATAAATGAATAGTACATAAAAGAAGGAACTACTTTAAGAAAATCATGACTTGTGATGTTTTGTTTGAAGTTGCGATTTTGCAGCTGAGATATCCCAGTTCCGGCTTTGAAAACCATAAATCGAAATGTGAGAACAGGGCATACATGAAGCATGAATTTGTGTGATTTGATGAGACTCCCTTGCGAAGGTAGAGATGAAAAGTATTAAGATGACACAGTGGCTTGACTAAATTAGCTTTCAATGACTCACAGATGACCTTTGACCCAAACTTGTTGGGCACCCCCTAGGAACACTTTCATCATTGTCTCCAGTAGACTGGGCAAGAAGTGATAAACGTATGCATACAGTATATAGGCCCAGAGTATATACTGAGATATATTTGAACCATGCAATATCAAATTTAATTTTGAAATAACAGTACAATATAGATGATAATGAGTCGCATGATGCCCAAGGAAGTATCTAGCGATGCGTAAGCAGAAATTGAGGCAGCCATATCGAAATGGCAACCAACACATTTACGACAGACGGCTTTTAGGAGGACCTACAAAATTTCTGCCTGAGATCAGAATTGTGTTAAAATCTGATGAAGCCTAATTTAGGCATCTTTCTCACTGATACTGCAAGTTAGCTAAAATACTTGGGGCAACTGTTTTTAAAATTTGAGAAATTCATGATGAGACCTTTCAATTGACAGCCAAACCCCCCTCCCAAAAAAAAAAAATTGGGAACATTATTAAACAAATGATGACACACAGGCTGCTGTCACCTTTTGTTGTTATTTCTTAATTTGATAAATGTATGATGATGTAATCTGATAATTTTCAAATCACTTTTCTTGACATTCATCTTCTTTCAAGATTTACATCACAATGTTCCTGTTATATTTGCAGCTCTGTTGGGAAGGTTTCTGCCTTAGGTATGCCTCAAATGGCTTAGCTTCAAGGGAAGGGAAGTTTCCCCAAAGCCTCCCACCATGGGGCCCTAACCTTCCACTCAACTGCAAACATGTGTCCCAGTGGCTCAACATTAAGTTCCAAGAAAGACCATTACCATCAAGTGTAGGGAATACCTTTTATTTTGCGAATCAGTTACTGCATGTACACCGTACCATGTGTAACTAAAGCTATCTTTATGCTCAAAAGGATAATAAAAAAACCTTGACCTTGACATGACCTTGACCTGAACCTTTCTCAATGTCAATACAGCTGAGTGATAAATGACTTTCACAGTACAATTAAAACTGTAAGGGGATCAGTATCTTTTATTAGTGTTGATGAACTCTTAGATGAATTTCATAAACAACCCTGTTTCAGTGATCTATGTATAAGCTGCAGAGCACGCTTTTGTTCGTAAGGCAAATGACCACTGGCTCATTGCCGTGGGTTAGTGCATACTAGACCACCCTGGAAGGTTACAGCAGAACATACTAAGGCCATGGTGGAAAGTCATGATTGAGATGAGAGTTCAGGATCATGCATGGCATGTGACCAACGATCCTCCAATCAGATGCAGAGGAATGAATAAGGTGTTATATAATACTGACTGGGTCACTAAGCTTAGGCAAGTTCAAGTCTTGACATCTGTAACCATCACTCTTGATCGACACAAGGAGCAAAATGACTTTCTGAAAAGGCTGAAAAGTCGCTACCTTCTTGAACCTTTTTGAACCATTTTCTCTTTTACCGCTTCTTTTGTAAGATGTTAAGTTTCTGGTGTACGTAGTCTCACCTTTTATCTCCCTTCTGATCATCGTTGCGAACATCGTGTTGGTAGTATGCTCCTTTCCTTGGTATATATGCTGGATTTTTCAAGTCCTCGTCATCATCTAGTTCCACCTCTTCTTCGGCTGGTTCCTCCTGATGATGAAAAAGTACAGCCATGAATTAATTTCTCTGCACACAATGCCACACATGTCCTCATACAGTAGTTTTGGAAGAGACTATCAAAAGAAGGAAGCACTTAATACTACTCAACAAGGTCAATGATTGCTCAACTTCAAGCACACATCAATATGATAGTAGCATATACAGTATCTCAGACAGTAAGTCCAAATCGATAAAACCAATGTGGAGGAACACAGCAGTGCTTTACTATCCTGCAATTTGGACCCTGCAATAGTAATGTTAATGTAGTAACCCACTACACTGTGTATGGAGTCAATCCAACCTCTTTTTTTTTCATCTCACTCCTGTGGTATTCACATTATCAAGTTGCACATGGACTCTTACCAAACAGATACAGACTCTTTCAACATCCTGCTTTGCAGACCTGCAGGCTGGCCATGACATCAAGCCAAGCTCCTGGTATGGAGGCAAGATGTTCATGAAGGGTTGGTCATGTGACCCTATTAAACCCCCATCTTTGTATTTGACCTCCTCGACAAAACAACAGGGTCAGTTCAACATCGTGAAATATTTGACCGCCACATATCTGAAGACTGACTTGATTTTATTTCTGTCACAAACAGTGTGGGATTGAGGACATGTTAAAACCATGTCTACTCTCAACATTATGCTGGGTCATCCCTGAAGGAGATCCCCAAGAAACTTAACGGTCAATATCCCCAATACATTTGTCTCTTGAGATTTCATGTATTACAAACTATTTGTGAAAAAAAAACTCAGGCCCCTCCACCCGTCGATGCATACGAAATGAGATGAAACGCACCAAAAGTTTTACATCCATTGCACACCCTTTTAAGGAATTTGGGTGGAAAGGATCCCACTCGACAGGTGTCAATGGCATCACCCAAACTAAGACTTCTTTCGGTTGCACACATTTTGCAAGAAAAAGGAATCAGGCACTGCTCGTGCATGCATATTAATGAGAAGTACATTCTCACACCATGAAGATATAGGTGCTAGGTAACACCATCATAATCACACTACTGTATGCGCATCTGAATGATATTGGATTAACTTTTGCTGTTAAATAAAGTAGGCTGGCACTTCTAAAGTTTAAATAAAAAACTCGCCTACTCATTAGTATGCAAACCATCGACAAGAACAATAAGGGCCACCTACTGTGGTGGCCAAGGATTATCCACATGTCAAGTACAGCCTTAATCCACCTTGTTGTCCTCAGGTCTTTGTATTCACAAGCCCTCATACCAAACCTTCGTACCATCAGATGAGAGCACCTCTACACCAGCCACTCCTCAAATGGCACAGCGAGCACCACAGATGGCATGCGAGGTAGCGCTTGCGCGGAAGCAGAGAAAATTAATGGAAGGCAATTGAAACTTTTTAGGGAATACTTATTCCTGTTTCAAAAGTCAAAGCCTACACAAGCTACCAAAACCTTGTTTGGTGAAATTCTGTGGAAAAAGTTGGCTTGGAATAGTGAGCACCATTTTGCATCTGGAACACAAAAAAATTCGAGCGTGATAGAGGTTGGTGAATTCTCTGCAGACCATTCCCCCGTCACTTTTCAATATGGCGATCAATGGCAGGAAGTAACATTGACATAATTTGCCATGTGACAATTAAAAATTAATTAATTAAAATTAATTTCTAATTGAGAAGCCTGCTATACGACAACACCATACTTTATAGTTCAACGGTAACTATGGGAACTGCTATTTCATCGTATATAATTTCAATATATATCTTACATAAGCCCCACCTGCTCATTAGTACACATACTGTAGCATCTCCAAAAAGAATACAGTAACTAAGGCCAACCTCAGTGTGCAGCTTTCTGATGATTTCTTTAATGCATGAGACTGCTGGTATACACTAACCTGGTTTCACCTTATTTGAAATCAATTCTTTGATTTCTATGTCTCCAAAAGCACCCAAAAGGACCAAGTCAGTTATGAAGTGAAATTTGTAGGTGCAAAACACTTTCTTAGTATATATTTATGTCTTCAAGCTTCTCCATTTTCATATCACATCACTTTCCATGAATGACACACACTAATGATATATAACGAACATTTATTGAAGTGCACATTGGTCCCTCCAGGCAAACTATGCCACGTGAAAGGTAATGGTTTGCAACCGTCACAAACCAATGCATCCTAATGCTGGACTGGGTGTCTGGGTCAATGAATGCATGTGAAAGTGCACAAAATTCCACAATAACATCAAATGTTGTGAATACTACATATCTGCCATTCTGACTTAACAGTTACATACTGTACTTCAGAGAGACCTGAAATAATACCTGTCCGTCTCCACTTTCTCTCTTTTCTTCTAATGTATCCTCATCTTTGTCCTCTTCTTCTTCTTCATCATCATGCTCTGACAGCGGTCGATGATTTTCTTCGCCTTCCACTTGTCCATCTTCATCTTCATTGTCTTCAGGCTGACCAATCTCATCTTTTTTTTGAGTCAAGAAACAAAGTACAAGAAAGATAAGTTTACATAGCAAAAGGCTAACCGGTGCTGTGGCCAAGTGGTAAAAAGGTGGTGAAATTTGAAGCAATGAAGTTTAGCAGTCTGAATTACCTTGTGAATGAAAAAATGTCAAAATTTGATGTAAAATTGTTGAGCTGGTTGTCATCCAAATAAAGTTGCAATATAAAGCCACAAGCTTCCACCACACTTGCGTGGTAGTTAAGCGTCGTAAATGACTCTGAGGGAGCTGAATTATAAATCTAGCAATGTCTTTCCCTCAGCAAGTTTACACAATACAAAGTTGACCGATTTCAGACATGCACACTTTCAAGTTCACAAAAGAGCATGCGAAAACCATGTGAACTTAAAGTAGCAATGCCATGAGGGGAATTGGACATCTTTTGCAGTTCCCATCTCAGTTAAAGCTTCAAACTCAATGCCACTGATTGCCAATGCTCAGAGCCTCAAACTGGCTTAAAGTGACTGCGTGTGTAGGTAAAAAGTAAAAAAACAGTGAAGTTTCATCTCCAAAAGTTTGGTAAGGCTTTTCATTGCACCAATCAGACAATCTGGGAAAATAAATAGGTTTCAGTTGGTTAAATCTGCCATATGATTCAAAATTCTTCTAACATAATGACAAAAAGTGTAGAATGCGATAATGTAGGGGTTTACAGTTTTCATTCAAATCAACGGTGTGCTTCTTTGAACAGCCAATGGGAAGTATACTAGCACTGAATATTCAGTTAGTCAAAACAACTCAGGATCACTGATGCCCCAATGTTGTGATCTGTTTGTAGATTATTTGTAAATGCAGTGCTTCTTTACCAAATACTACAATTCCCGATACCGACCGAGGAGCGACGACTTGAGTGAGTACTCCAGTGAGCCTATACTTTTGCATATTCATTATGTATGCGCTTATAGTAAGAACCGTTAATTTTCAAATATGATTTCTGTTTGTTAGTGTTTTTATGACAATCCTGTTGCTTTTCAAAGCAATTACTGTCATTTTCCTTCTTTGAAAGCGGTTGTCCGTCCATGTACAATCTCGCGTGTACATTTAAAAATAAAGAAAAAGTTAAGATCAAACATAATCTTATATTTCTGGTTTTTCAGTACACACGCAATACCTTTAAATACCTGACATGTTACTGTACTGTAGAAAACATTGATGCAAATTAACGGAAAAATGATAACGTACGTCTTGTTCCTTCAGGAGCAAACCTGAAAACACACAGACTTACTAAATGAAGTCATGACACCTCCCATTCACTAGGCACAGAATATCATTTAGGTCAGGAAATGCAACTAGTGAATAATGCTGTAGGCAATCGTAAAGTATTAAACTACTGTAGGTATCAAACCTCTTTGGTGTTTCTTTGCGATGGATGTATGACAATCGTGGAAAAGTTGTGCCAATAGAGAGTGACGTTATAAGAAAAGAAAGTCACAACACTGTGTGATTTCCTTGCCATTCGAGAAATAACTTAAGACCACACTTTCCTGTAAAACAGAACGAGGAGCTGGTATCCTTGACTGACGAGCAAATGAAAACACAAGGCCGAGGAAACAAAACAAGTTTGGATTCTTCAGTAACTAACGATCATAACAATGACAGAAAACAAAAACCTGTGTTCCTAGTCACATAGCTGCCAGACTGAACATTTTAATTTTTTATATAAGTTTACAACATTTCCAGGATATGACGTCTGTTGACTTCAAATGACGGTGAACTTCAGCTAAGTAACAACTACAATCATGGCATGACCTCCTTGTCCACAAACCAAGTATGAACTGACCTTGGAAATTTCTATACAAGAGACAGTGCTTACAAATTGACATCACATACAAACAAACTATAATTTGATGAAGAATTAATTGTATACATCACACCTTTATCTCTTGCCTGTAGACTGTCATCTGAAATTCTGAGCCTTCCACCATCTTCATCATTTACTTGTTCAGGACTGTCATCCGGGGCAGTCCCTTCCTCTTCTTCATCTGCCTCCTCATAGTCACTTTCATGTTGCTCTCCTGGTTGCCTGTCATCTTCCTGATGTTGCTTTGGTGTGCCCTGTTTATAATACAAATTTTTTCCAATTTGTAAAATTTGAGTCTACGACAATTGTCAAAATATTGTCTCCTAAACATGGGGGTAATTTATCAAAATATGTCAACTTGAATTCATACATCACAGCAAACAGAATAAAAGGCACGTTAGTAAGTTCAAGAGTGAAGCATTTAAGTGGATATGGCAACGGGGTTCAGTGTGTACAGTAATGGTAAGAGATTTCCTTCATCTTATAGACTTGACAATGAATGGTGAAAATCAAAATCTTTGAGAAGTAATCATTTTCAGAGGAATTAAAAGAGTAACAAATCATATACAGTAGACAGTAGGTATCTTTGCAAACATACAATGCAAAACCTGTTCAAGGCAGAGCTGAAAGGCTCAACAGTCAACACCTTGTTCTCCCTACAGTACTTTTTCCTTTATTTTTTTTTGTTTCTGGCGTTCATGTTTGCTATTTTAACTTGTAACCCACAATTTAACCAGAAGTCCAGAACAGTACACATCATTAAGCTCCTTAGGGTTTAGGTTTCTTTTACTGAAATGTGACCTACAACCATTATTGTGTGCAGTTTGGCACAACTACAGTACTGTGCACACAAAATAGTATCAGATCTGTCCCAGCTTCCACTCTTGCTGTTGTATTGTGTTGACAAGGTTCACAATCTGACCTCTGTTGACTTCAAATGACCTTCTGACTTTTACCACAGATGAGGGGATTCTGTCCTCAACATGGTCCAACTGCATACCAAACTGCTATATCTGTCAAATCTGCCCTTCTTACAGAAGATATTGTATTCACAGGGCTTTTCAAATTTGACCTTAGTTGACCCACTGCACAATGACCTTTGACTTACACTGAGAACAATAGATTTCTTGTAGTATATGTGATGCAAAGTGGTCTTTCCTTTCATGGATATTATGTTTTCAAAGAATACATTATTCATCTCACACACAGATAATGTACAGTCACAAAGTACAGACATACAGTATAATCACCATGAAAGCAAACGTTATGGTTGTTATAGAGACAAAACTACTGGTTACTGCTTACTTGTATCCCTTTTAGTTAAGTGGAAATATTTAACTTAGAACAAATTTACTGTAATTTTTCCCCGAAAAGTCCTTTAAATCTTAACGTCAAATGATACATTTACGGTGGGTGTAAGAATAACATGATTGTAGCAGTATGTCCTGTTTGAGACAAAATGTTGTTGGTTAAGTTGCCTGAAGCTCCATACATTTACCAGGCCCTGTACCACAGGGCCTGGTTTTGCTAAATTTGAAATCTTTTGGAAATTTGGCAAATTGTTATTCATTTCTGGACTTGTGCAGACCACATAAGGGTTGTTTTACAGCTTTTTTACAATTGTACACATGTGCACTTTTGAAAACACAGGAGTAACAGCACATTCTACTTTTAACTCTTAAAATGTCTTAAGCTGAAGTAAAAAATATACCTCTACTGACTCAGCTTCCTCAGCGCTCTCATAATCAGAAGCTTCTTCAAAGATTGTATCGCTCTCCTGAAAATAGGAAACAAGATCTATTGTCATGATTCACACATCTAGATGTACAGTACCTGTACTAGTTTCAAGTGGACGAAATGGTTGAATGGGGATGAGACAGCGAGAACCAGGCCTCAAAATAGTAAATAGCGAGACTTGAAATAATAAATGGCAAGAACTTGTCATGCCCACTGTGCTTGCCAAAATGCCCATGAAATACTGTACCTCGATGATGGCAATACTTGGGACTGTTTTTCTCTCTTTGTTGCCGCAAGTCATCTCCCCGTTAGTAGGGGTTATAGAGTTAAGATTTATCACATCTGACACTTTTGTTTCTTTGGGTTTCAAATTAACTACTCAGGTTCAAAATTTATAGCAAGTGTTAGGATACTACTAGTGTTCACCAGTGGTCTCAACTCTCAAATAAATTAGCACCCATTGATCCCCTGGAGAATTAATGTCTACTGGTACTGTTGATTTTCTTTTTTTTACAATGTTAGCAACTACCAGCATTCTAGTAGCAACCATTGATTCACAAACCTGAAGGGCATAGGCACTAAGTTTATTTAGCAAAATTATCATCCATTTTCATTAAAGGTCTTGTGCAGTACAGTAGCATCCACTGATCCATTTGCTAAGTTACTGTACACTACCCCGGTAGGCATTAGCTTAATGATGTCCTCAGCCCATGAAGGCCTACAGTAGTCTACTGTCTAGTTTAGGCATAGGCCTACTGCATAATAAACTGCTAGTGAAAAAAATGCTTACACTGCAACAGTTTTCTGGGTTATTTGCTGAAATTTCATATCCTAAGGCCTATGGTCTACTCCTACTAGTACTAGGCTAGTCAAAACAAGCATGAATATACAGGCCTAGACGTAAGTCACTCAGTCAATGTTATTGTTAAATGACCCAACTCGGACTGTGATGTTACTATTGTGTCAGCAATAACGTTAGGCCTAGCCTGAGGAATAGGCTAACCCAATTAACTGTAACTTATTACTGTCAGGCCTATAACATTCGGAGTAAGTTAGCAGTACAGATACGGTAGGCTATAGGTATATAGCCTATATACAGTATTAGCCTAGACTAGCTGGGGTCCACATCATTCTGCCATACATATTTTCCGCCACAGAAAATGTGGTCATTCCGCCACAGAAAACAAGTCTTTCTACCATGGCGGAAAGACTTGTTTTCTCTGGCGGAATGACCACATTTTCTGTGGCGGAAAATACGTATACAAAATGGACTCCAGGAGGACGGATATGTGCCCCTCTCCTCAGAGTACCCTCCCATACAGTAGGCTGGCAAAACTCCAAAATGGATGCACTCCCCCCCCCCCCCCAAAAAAAAAGTCAGTCAGTCTGGCTATGGGAATGGTTGAGATGATGTGCAAAAATCTTCAATCATGCATTTTCCTTGTTCATATACATTGCAAATATCAGGGGGTTAAGGGTATGATTAGACGCTAATGTCACGAGAGAAAAGAAAAAAATTACTATCAACTAAAGGAAGAACAAGCAACCTGACTGCTATAATGGTTACTTTTATTCCTCCTTGTACTTCAATATTATCAATTTACAATAAAACCACTTTGTTCACTCATTGCATTGTCTTTAACTCTGTACACTAAGTTTCCACCTACCGAACTGAAACCACACTTTTCAATAATCACAGCGCACTATTTATCACTGCGATTCTAATTACTCTGTTTCAGTATATGGGCTAAACTACACAATGTGCACCCACGAGCATTTCCAGAATTGAAAGTCCTCCTTTTTCTTTTCAATTTTCCCAATGCACAGTGATCTTGAAGCATTCATAGATGTTGATCTTACAGTTAAACATTGTTGATCTTCTCTATAACTTTTAATTCAAGTATAGCCTACAACTGACTACTGTTCCATTTACCATACAGCAGTCTCAACTGGATCTACAAATGAATATTGCTAAATCAACCACAACCTTGAAGAACTCGCACTCCTACTTCTATTAAAAACACTTGATTCACATACACAACAAATTATTACTGAAGACATCAGCGCTTACATTGTAACTTATCCCTGTATGATCCTTACCTTTCGAACCTAAGTTACTGTAACTTTGTTAGTGTAGGCCTAGTACTTAAAAGAAAATTTCAATATTTACTTGCATCCTCAGTGACAAATCAACTCTCCCAAAGACACATTATTCCCAAGACATATTTACTCTTTCCAGCTGGATATCCCGCCATAGGTTTAAGCCAGTGCCATTGCTGAAAGAATTGAAACTAAGTTATGGCGGAATATCCTGGAGGAATGTACCGATGGCGGAATGGCAAGGTAACCAGACTTAGCCTATTTGATCTTTCGCATTCCACTCAGCGGCTCAAAACTTACACTGCCGCTATCACCAGAAGTATCTCCTTTTCTCTGTCTTCTTAAACGACGGGAAGTCCGTTTTTGTTCTTGATCTGTGGTGGACATTCCGTTGTTTGAACCTGCACACCTAAAAATATTCTAATGATGTTCGTTTCAGAACTGCAACTGGTACGTGTGTGAACAGCCTAACCATCATCAAGATACTTATAACACAGTAAGAATTGCCTAGGCCTAACTTGTACAGGAGCATGTTGTACTCTTATCTTGATTACTACAATTCCCAAAGAGCAGAATATGGTAGAGGGCGGACTACGTAAAATAGCGCAGAGCTGAATACCGGTGATTGCAATTGGAGCACAGACATAATATATAAAATGGACTGCAGTCTACCGCCATTGTAACTTCGAGCTTCAGAGCAAAGCCATTACAAACAAAATTGTCAAATATCAGTCGTTTGCGAAGGAATATGTCGCAATCGTGATGTGAAGGTAAGATAATTACAATTCTTTCAGTAAGCTCAGGATTATTCACTTTTCCTACATTTGCACTTTGCAGAGAATGGACTAAAACGCTTCGCGGAGCTCGCTCACCATGTATTGAATATAGGCCTATGACAGCTCAATTTTTAGCTGCCCAAGCGCTTTTTTCTTTCACACAGTTTGTACATTCAAACAATACCCTGGAAATTAAAGTGCCCACAAAATTTGACACAAGCAAAAAACAGTCAAAAATTTCGGAGCTATGTTTTTCCCTACAAAAAAAGGTTTATTTCCTCGACGTACACACAAGAACTTGCATTTTCGCCCTCTTCTCCCGCTGTGTAACATAGGTTATATTTACGTTAAATTGGCCTACATTATATTTATAATGTTTGTTTTGCCGCTCCCGATATTTCTTGATTCGATCAAAGACGTTCTCCCCATAAACAAACTCTGTCCCCTCCTCGTGGTAGCTCATTTGTAGCCCTCTCCTCCCCCACTTTTGGAAACCTGGAGACGCCCGGCCTGCGTGACATACTCATTCAAAAACATCAGAATCCTCAGGCTCCGATGTCGGCTAATTTTGCATTGAACCATTTAGCCAATTTAGTGAATTTAGACAATTCATTCTATCAAGTAATGGGTGGCAGTTACGACAGATTAATGCCTTGTGATGAACGGTATAGGAGACGGAACATTCAATGTGAAAGGGAGCTTTTGCAAAGTCCCACTAACTATAAATTCAATAGGCGATATCGCTAAATCATTAGCGGCATGTAAGCGAACTCTCTTGAACGAGTGAAATCCTTATTTAAGTCGGGAAGGCTCGTCATTTTTCATATATTACATGTTTGTTCTCTCTGTACATTTTTTGCTCTTTTCATTTTTAGTTGGTATTTCTAACAGATATGGAAAAAAAAAACAATACGTGAAATGACTCGATTACAGTCATGGCTTTTACATGAAATTTATTTTTAGACGCTGAGAGAGTGTAGCCTGGATCACTATTATATTACTGCCTGGATCATTCACCGAACTGTAGATGAAGAAGTTCTTTCTTGCACTTCTCACCAGTTGATGCATATCTAGTAACAAACCACTTTGGCAGTCGCTATGCTATCTGAGTCATTTTATTATGTCTTATTTCTATTTTTTCATTCCTTCAGACTTGATCCACAAATCGAAGGAGGCCTTATAATGTAATCGTAATGTTTGACAGCATAGAATGCATTTAAGCGCTTACACGGTTTAGTTTTGGATCTTCTCAGAGTTCTTAATTAACAAAGATAACAAAGATGTTTGACGTTGTGTGACGTTTGCCAGACTATCAAATGTAACGTGTAAGCGATTCACATTTTCCAGATAAAGTTGCTTTTGATCCATGGTGGGCATTTTTTGGTCATTATGGGTCGTTTTTATTTCTTGCATTAAAGGGTTTTCTCATAATGTATATCACGAGTGTGATGCTATACGCATGGAGATATTCTGAGCCCTAAAATCGACCAATTTAAGTTGAAAGGAATTGCTTGTAAAAAAAGATATTAACTGGCCAGTTATTCTCTCGATAGCTGCTATCGATCTGTTCTGAAGATTTCTTATTGATTTGTCACAAAATATAGAAAAAAATATTAATTATTAATTCCAACACGCAACATACCCCGACTGACGTTGCTGCTTCCTGTGCATGCCTGTAGACACCCTTGCATACGTGGCGTCACATTAACTGATACAGTGGAGGGAATGTTAACCGGTGCATGTTGCGTCTCTGCCATGCGATCGAACGAGCCATCGAAATCCCACACTTTATTCGGATTACGATTTCTATGTTACGAGCATAGCGCAGCCATGTTACAGGGACTAAACTGTGCGTTTGTTTATCCTCGGGAAGAGCACCATTGTTTGTCGTGGCGTGACGTCAAATGCAAAGGGCAGGGATCTATTCTGTTTGTGGAAATTTCAATGAAGGAGACAAGTTGATGTCTAGATGCATATGAATTAGAGGTTCAACTCTGCTTCCTTCTAAAATCGCGTAACTTGAACCACAGTTCACATTACTGCTGGATGCAAAATATCAATTTGGCAATCGACCCACATAATCAATACGACTTGATTGAAAGAGAATGTGAAGTATGTTCTTTTCAGTTTTATGATCAACTAAATTTGCAGTAAATTAGCTGCAAGTGTAATTGTTCATGGAATCGTGCATAAGTGTGATCCGGCCATAGGTCACATAGGCCTAGGTGTTTTTGCACAACTGATTCACAGTGCCAGGCATAGCTTTCTAATGCTAAGGACATAGTTGTATCTAGGGCTAAGGGAGTAATTTCATGTCATAATTGTGCCTGAGTGGCCTGGGAGCACTGATTTGACATCGATGGACACTCACTGCTGGGCTAAAGCTACCCATCCAACCAGGGAGGTGCAATTTAGGAGTTACGACTGAAAGTTAAATTTATGCGAATCCAGTTTGATTTTCTCCGGTACGGTAATAAGAATTCCAGTTCATAACGGATGAGTACGGCTTAACACAACCTGCAACCATTGGGTCATATGTCCTATTTCTATTTGGTAACCAAATAACTCTTCTTTACACCTATTTTTACTCTACAAGAACATTTACTTAGAACAATGCTTTGATGCCAAGGTTGTTGCCGACATTCAAGACAAGAGACCTAGGGCTCACAAATCAAAATAAATGGTTATCTGTTCCGAATCAAGATAAACTGGCGTATAAGAATGACGTATAGGGCTTTTGCCAGTATGCAAATGATTAAAATGGACATGATTTACTGTAGAACTTTTATCAATTTCAGCAAAATTTTGCATTTTGTCTTTGGTGTACGTATGTTCATCAAGTTACACAGCCGGAAACTTGTCTACTATGATAAGCGTCAGAATACGCAAAAGGGTGAATCTAACTTTAAAGATTTCATTTCATGATTTTATGGCTATGGAAGAAACTTTCCCCATGCAATTGACGAAGTAGCAGACGACATGAAACCTTTCACGTTAAGTTCCTAATACCCTTTAAAGTGGAAATCAGGATTTATTTTCACAATTTATTTCACTACAATTCCCCACCGGTATCGCCCGTACAATGAAATATAACTAACAAATATGATCAAGATTATCTCAAAGCATGTGGACGATTTCGAGAAACGAGTCAAATTCGCAAAAGATCTGTGAACTTAACTCCGAAAGTCTGTAACATCCATATTCATCGAATCAAATATGAATATTACATGCTATCGCCTTTTCAAGGTATGAGGAGCTCAGTGGGGCTCCCTATTTAGTACGGTAAACAAGACATCAAAGGAAGTCGCGGCGTGAGTGAACAGCTGTATGGGTTTGCACATACCAGTAATTTCCATTCGCAAAGACGTACCGCGTGGGAACCGTAAACATTCGATTATTTTTATTCATATAACGTCATCTCAGTCTTACTCTGTGATTGGTCGTCGTATGGAGGAGACTGTCTTGTCTTAAACATGAACGTTTATTTTTTGTACCCGACAAAGTTTAAGAGTTCTCATTCAACAGTAATTAACGCAATAATCGCATTTCTTCTACCTTCAAACACCTCCCCAAAGTCTCTTTATTTCGGTAAACAATCAGTTTAGAAAGAAAAATCAACTAAAAGTGAATTTTCTCAGTCAAACCCTAATTTCCCATTTAAGCCCATTAAATCTGTAAGTGGCGAACAAAGAAGGTGCATGTCTTTAGCGGCAAGTAGGTACGTTCAAAGGAAGGAATTAGCTGTATCTCCTATTAAATTGCACCTCCCGGCCTGCTCCAACCACAATACAGTTTATTGAATATAGCGACTACGATAATCAAATGTTTTAAAGATAGAATATGAGTTGACAATTTGTCAGTGAAAGTCAAATTTTGCGGAATATGCCATAGCCATTACAAGAAATCAATGTTTCTGCCCCATTTTGCATAAATGAATATTCATATCCGTTCCTGCATTCTGCCTGATTTCAAGTAACGGTTAGTGACCACTTTGATTTCTTGGAGAGTTTGAATTTTGTAGGGCCAACTTGAACAAAAATGTTGAGGCAATTTTCATATTTAAATATCTGGAAGACGAGTGTATAGTTCTCATCTATATTTTGCGACAGGTGATATTTTTCGCTGCTTTCTCTTTCCTGAAACACTGACAAAGAAAAAGATAGATGACCAGGCGATTGCAAGAACAACTGATATATTCCAGTTTTAAAAGGGTAATTTTGAATCTAGTGCAAAACGTACTAGGCACTTTCAAATACCATATGCTACACTATTTTAAAGTCCTCGTGAATTTTAAAGTACCTTTCTTCTAAAATATTATCGGGAAAAATTGTCCAGGATGAACTCCATTATATTTTCGTCTCAGCATTTTTGCAACGACAATGGTCTAATTATACCCCATAAATCAACAACCTCTTACAAACATCTTCTTTTTCTTTGACACAGATGAATGTCATTCATGATACTCATGATTGGTAGACAATGGAAGATGTTGGCTTATGGACATTGTCCTCGGGCTTTGCATGTGCTCATGAAGTGCTGGTAGGTTATTCATGTCCACACGAAGTGACCCTCGTCGCAAATTGTCGAGATGGACAGCTGCGATACCCGGTCCAGCTCTAGGATGTTGCACACTCTTAGGGATTTCAGAATTCCTCCTTTGAATAGATCGGGAATGTGCCGAAGTGACATTCGATTGTCTGAACTCTGGCAGTGATTCCTCTTTTGGAATCCTCTCCGCATTTTTTCGATCCATCGCTACGAAATGTCTAGGTAACGTCGAGTGTCGACGGCTAGATAAACCTCGTCCGTTCTCGACAGATCCGAAATGACCGATCCCGCGTAGGTGGGACGATTGATCTGAATATTCAACAGCCAAACTGTTACTGCGATGGTCTCTCGTCTGTGGCCGGTGATGATGTTGAGAAATAGGATGGTGGGACTGACGACGTGCCAGATGTCCTAACTCTGACGAGTTTGGCACCGTAGTTCTCTGACGTGTTCGTTTGGAATTCTTTCCGGATACCGACGGTCTGAATCCGTGTGGTCGGGGTTGTAAGGCACCGTAAACCTCGTCATCACTGAAATCAGTTCCACGTTCTTCCGATTCGGTGGAGTATTCCGAGCTGCAGATTGAAGTCACCTCAGCTGCCGTAGTCTTACATAGAGGGTTGGCCTCTTGTGCTTCCTGGACGAGCTTTTTAAATGCCGAGCGGATAGAGCTGATGTCTTGAACGATCAGCCGATGGGCCTTTTTCATGTTTTCCTTAAAAGGGGAAAAAAATAAATACATTTAATTAATAAATAAAAAACACAGAAATGAATGCCATGTTTTCGTCGAATGAGGTCAAGAGAAATCACATTGAGACTTCAAAGATTGCACATTTGTGTCGATCTGACAACGTACGCATCCAATAGAAAGCACCGTAGAATGTACATTGACAATACTAACAATCTGTACTCGGCCGTCATTTTCAAGTCACGTTGAGCAATAGAATGTATATTATCTTCATAAAATATATGAACCGTCGCATTATTTAGAAATATAGATCACCGACGACAAATGTAACAATGTAACGACTGATGAATGTATCAAACATCTATCTCTGTCTCTGCGTGATTTATACACACACACACATATATACACACACACACACATTATATTATAGAGAGATAAGACATATAGACATATAGACGATATACAGAAGATAGAGAATATAGAGATATATATATATATATATATATATATATATATATATATATATATATATATATATATATATATATATATATATATATATATATATATATATATATACAAAGATTGGAGAGGTCCATATACTAATAATAAAACTGAAAATAGCGATGAGTTTGAAATTCATGATGAATCAAATATATTACGCCAATATTTCGTAAGAATACACCTTACATCGTCAAGGCGAAATAGCAAACTGATAATACAAGTCAGTATGACTTAATGCTTAATGACGAATGTAAGTTCCAGCGGATTTATGACGACCCTACTGAAACATACGAACGGCAACTTCACAATTTCTTACGTAGACTGAAAAAACAAGGTGCACTGTCGGAAAAGGAGTACACATCTTGCTTCAAGTCTGGCTCTGTCATCAGTCGCCCTTACGGTTTGCCAAAACTACACAAAGATGGCGTCCCACTCAGACCTATAGTTAGCACTATCGGCTCTTTTAATCGTAATCTGGGGGACTTCCTGTCCAATTTATTCAAAGACTTGCGTAATAATTGTTATACTTGTAAGGATTCTTTTACGCAAGCAACGGAACTTTCTAACATCTATGTTCCAGATGGACATATTATGGCCAGCATTGATGTAACTTCATTATTTACGAATGTCCCTTTAGCTTTTACTAGGGATATTATTCTTAACCTTATTTACAAGGATAAATTAATTGACACCAACATCAAACGTGCTGATATGCGTAAGTTGATCGATCTTGCCAGCTGTTCATATTTCTCTTTCAATAATCACTTATTCAAGCAAATAGATGGTGTAGCTATGGGATCATCTCTTAGTGTATGTTTTGCCAATGTATTTATGTGCCACCTTGAAAATTCTCTTCTGCCTAATGCAAAGTTTCATTACTATAGGCGATATGTTGATGATTCGTTCATAATTTTGCCTGAGCAGGAGTTACCCAAACTTCTTGCCACTTTCAATGCTTTTCATCCTAGCATTAAATTTACCTATGAGATTGAAAAACACGGCAAAATACCGTTTCTTGATATCAACATTTGCAGAGACGTCTCCAGTAATTCGGCTACTTCTTTAATTACATCTATATACAGAAAATCTACTCATACCGGTATTTATTGTAATTGAAAAATCCTGGACCCCTAATAAGTACAAAACCAGTGTTATCAGAGCACTTCATTGTAGAGCTAGACGTATTTGCTCTACCGATGCACTTTTCCATAAGGAACTTCGTCATATTCGTAATTGCCTTCTTCTTAACGCTTATCCTCTTAAACTCATCAAGAGCTTTGAGAGATATACCTGTAATTTAAGATCTAGATTACTAATGGGCCCTGTCCCCTGCACTGTGGACGAGAATAAAGTCTTATCTAGATTCTATCTTAAGTTACCATACTGTGGTAATATATCTAATCAAATTGCTGGATCTATCTCGAAGTCTTTCAAACGTTGCTCTAATGCAGAACTACAGATCTCTTTCAGATGTTCTAAAATTGGTTCATTTTTCAAGGTTAAAGACAAAACTCCTGATCTTAAAAGCAGTGGTTGTATTTATCATATTCCTTGTGGAGACAAAACTTGTAAAGATAATTATATTGGGGAGTCTAAACTCAGGCTTTGCGATAGATTTAAAAAACATGTAAATGCTGACTATTTCAAAGAATTCAGTTCCATATACGATCACTGTAAAACGGCGTCCCATAAACTTCCAAACCCAGGTGATATTAAAGTTCTCCATGTAGAGAATGCCTGGTATAGACGCAAGATCATGGAGTCTCTTTTCATTAAGGACTTACAACCTACCCTGAATAGAAACGTCCAGAGTTTTAATCTTCAGCTATTTTGAGCTGGTATTACTCACTTACTTCTGCTACAGCTGTTTTTGTAATGTACTGACTTGTATTATCAGTTTGCTATTTCGCCTTGACGATGTAAGGTGTATTCTTACGAAATATTGGAGTAATATATTTGATTCATCATGAATTTCAAACTCATCGCTATTTTCAGTTTCATTATATACATATATATATATATATATATGTATGTATGTATATATATATATATGTATGTATGTATATATATATATAAACACAAGTCTAGACAGTGCCGCGGTATGACGTACCAGGTCTTCGCGCAACTCTCGACATTGTATAACTAAAGGAATATCATTTGTCTTATCCTGAAGCGGGCGATCGTCTCCGCCATCATCTCTGGCCATCATAGACTTCACTTCAAAGCCTTATCTTCCTGCAAATAAAAAAAAAGAAATGGCATCCAATATGTAAGCATATAAATATAAATGAACCAACGTACAGTGATACACTATTCTACTACTCACACTTTACCACAAAGTGTGACTTTTTGAAAGTAGACTACAGGCGGGGCCTTATCATTAATTTAGCGTAATGATAGCGATCTGAAAATTTAAAAAGAAAAAGCTGCTTTGCAATGCTTGCACTGTCAAAAAGAGGTCATGTAAGAGATGTTACGATACGGCTACAGGATAGAATCGTCTGTACAAAGTGTGGCATTTACCTCGTGTTCTTATAAGGCGTTCCTTTATCACCAATAGGGCTTTGAATTATTGAAAGCTATAGGGACTGACCGACAATGGAGACAACTGCAGGTCAAAAATGGAGACTCAAAAAATCTTAATTTCTCTTTTCAAAACCGCTTGGATTTTTATGCCAGTACATGGTCACGGTTGAAGACACCGGATTGAAATTACTGTCCGATTTTTAAGAAAATAGTAAAACGTCAGGCAACTATAACTTCGTCTTTTCATGTTTGCAGAACATAGATTAACTTCATTTTGATTTGACCATTAGCACTGAGGGCACATAAATCACTGCGGAGCCGGGTGTAAATTTCCCCATAAACAATTAGGTAAGTCCACCCACCCCTGCCGGCTGGAAGTTATATCTCTTGCGTGTGCAAGAACATTTTTTTATCATTCTTTTTTCATGGAACATTAGGATGACAACCTCGAAATATTAATCTAAAACGATAGCCTCATATGATCGTCGTAGTTATCATGTCATCTACTTAATGACGCACAACACGAAACACAAGTGGAAATGAACAAATACAAGTTGTCAAATTGTTCCTCATCTTGCCCTAAAACTCACCCCACACAGGAATTCACACGAAACGCTCGTACGTCAGCGGGTAATGCTTGTACAACTCCCATTTAACGTAGAGATATACGGTACACATCCCGAAGTGAACGGCTTACCTGTTGCATATTGCATTTAATCTATTACGAAGACCACCTTGCTGTTATCTTGATTTCTCATGACCGACAGTTCAATTTTCCAAAACTTAATTTTTCTAAAAACTTTTTGTTCAACATCAAATGAACCTCGCATGCATGTACATAATTATTACGCAAGTTCTTAACACACACAAACTGTTGTTTTGTTAGGGAGTCCCCCTTTATGACTCGAGACATGCATATCACACCTTTTAGACCTCAGGAGGTTAGGTTAAAGTCAGAGACATTTGGAAAGGCCAGGCGGGATGTAAGTCCCAAGTTGTTGAAAGTTGTTGAAATTCACTGTGATATCATTGTAGATTGAGTGTCACACAGTTTGTTCGCAACTGCAAACCCAACAATGTAAGAGAAAACTCACCCTCAAGTCGCCCGTTGCTATAGCCAATAGTTGCGTAAACGTGGTCCGCAGTAATTATCCTCGGCTGGCTAGACTAGAACTGCTTTCCGCAATGCTTTTAATACCGAAAATCCGCTTACAGGCCTTACTTGCCTTTTTAATTTTTTTCGTTTTAAATGTGAAGTAATATCCTCCAATGAGCTTATAGTTCAGATTCCCATATATATATATATACACCTACGTCTCTTATCTCGACCTTTCTAGGCCCACTACATTTTCGGGCACCCCACTGACTTCACGGCACCTTAATTATCACTTCATTGATCTTTTTCAACGTAAAGGTACGGATCGAATACCTTATTTCTCACTCAATGTTGATGGTAAATTCTTCCTTTGATCGTTACAAAACACCTAAATGGGTTTTTCAGAAGGATATTGATCACGGCTTAATCTCCTTCATTCTTACACGTGCTTGCCGTTCTCAGAGAAGTAAATGTTTGAGTTAGTTTTATCAATGTCAAGCATTGATCACGCATGTGTATGAGGCACCAAGCAGGTCACTACTAATTTGGTACCTACAATGCAACTGCAGAACAGAATGCGCTTGCTTATTGATTAGCCTAACGCAACATATAATATTACTAGTAAAATGCAATGTTATCTCTAAGGCCATGTAAATCATTTCACGATAGTTAAACTGTATCCTACCTGTACAGTCAGGCAAATTTTAATCTGATTGATCTACATCAAATTTATTGTTTGTTAAAATTGTTAAAATGTTAAAATTTTACGTCTTCCAGTCACTTTCCCTTCCCCCTCTCCACCAGAAACGTCAAAGTTTTGACCACACCCCAGCCCATCATTGGGACATTTTCTCTTCAATAAACTATGTTCTGCAAATTCTTTCTTATATAGGTCTATTCTCCATTTGAGTACATGCTTGAAAATATATAGCCTACCTATGAGAGGGATTTTCTCAAGTGCATCTCATGAGTCAGGTGGGGTAAATGGAATCTTTTCCGAAAACTGTTGCTATATAAGTTGTTAACGTTAAAATTTGAGATGACTCTCTACAATTTGACACTTTTTCTCGAAACATTTTTTTGCCCAAACAAAGTGGTATCCTCCAAGGATATTAGCAATCGTCCTTACTGTATTTTGAAAACTCATCAAAATTTCTCAATACTCTTCCTTTTATTCTTAGAGATATCTTTTAATGATTTTGAATGTCAGTACTGCATAAGCAAAGCTTTATGCTGCAAATTTAGTATTTCAACAACAGAAATGATAAAACACGATGAAAAAAGAAACATTAATAAAAGATCAGCATATAGGTATACTAATTCAGTTTGGAATGACTGAATTTACCCTTCAGATTCATAGGTTTCATGAGATAAAAAATGGAATTTGTACCGAAATGCTAGTACCACTCATTACAAAAATTATTCAACATATGTGCAAAAGTTCTTATATTCGAAGCAGTGCTGCACACTTTGATTCTTTTCTAATAGTTTCAACTGCAACATGTTTTCTCTAGAAATATCCTTAAAGAAGCCATGACATGTAGACTAAAACTCAAACCGGAAACCGGTTTTTTAAATATTTGGACAAATTGATATCCAAAACTGTCTTTGGTGTCCTTGGGAAGTCTTTCAATGTTATGCAATCAAAGTTTTAAGTTTGACAGTATTCACAGTTGGTAGCTCCTTCTTGAAAAACTTTTTTCTTCTACAAGGCAGCTTATGATATCATATTAGGAACCCGTTCATGCACGCCCCCATCGATCCACAATAATTCAAAAAGCTTCTACGTTCACATGCCTTGATGGATTTGCTTCAAACTTAAACATAATCTTTGTTCCAGGTCTGGACCATTTTGGGTGTCCAGGAAGTTTAGGTCCAGGTCCAATGTGGGCCCAATGACCCATTTTACGAAATTCTGCAAAATGCTTTTCCACCTACTTCAGATTGCTAAGTACAATCTTCATAGCTTGTTATCAAGATATGTTGTTAGTGGTACCTTCAATGTGTTCATGAATATTTGGTCCAAAGTCTTATATGGGCCCTATGGGAACCATTTTATGAAATTTTGTAGGATGCGTCTGTTCCTACAGATTCTCTTTCACGATGTTGATGCTTTGTCATATTGATACTCAGGTGGCACCTTAACGGTGTTCAGGAAGTTTGGGTCCAAATCTCAAGATGGGCCTTAGGGTCCATGTTGTGAAATAATGCAAAATACTGACCTCTAGGGTAATCAATAACAAAGTTAACGGCATTGTATAGACGGTCATCTAAGCAATTTGTCATAATGATTCTTTGTTGGTGATCTGTGTTGAAGAAGTTTTGGTCCATGGTTCATTGTGTACCATTTGACTTATTTTACGAAATTCTGCAAAATGCCTCTCCTCCTACAGATTGTCATACGTGTGTACAATTTATCGATGGTTTGTGCTTATGATACTCTGTTAGTGGCATCTTAAGCATGTACATAAATTTTCGGTCTAAACCTGAAGATGGGCCCTCAGGCTCATCTTTGGCTTTGGACGCAGTATTTATAAACACCAAAGATGTGTCACTAGCAGAGTACCATTATGTCAAATCATCAACATTATACAAGAGAATGTGTAGGAGAACAAACTTTTGCAGGATTTCATAAAATGGTCCAATGGCCTATGACCTTGGGTAAAAATTCATGAACACCCTGAAGGCACCACTAACAACGCATCATCGTGACAAACCAATAAGATTGGGCATGAAAATCTGTAGGAGAATGAACATTTTGCACAATTTCACGAAATGGGCCTTAGGGCCTACATGGGACCTTGCACCAAAAAATCTTGTATACCTAAAATGGCCCACTTCCTAAGAAACATTGTGTGCACGTTTCAAACAGTCATGAAAGTATGTGCAAGTAAAAGTATTTTCAATTATTGTGGAGCGATTGCTCATGCATGAATCTGCTCCTAAAATGACATCATATGACGTCACACAGAGACAAAGATTTTTCAAAGGGTAGCTTCCAACTGTGAAAACAAAAACTTTGATTGCATAACATTGGATAGTGTCACAAGGACACCAAAGGCAGGTTTGGATATCACTTTGTCCAAATATTTAGAAAAAAAAGTTTTTACGGCATTTTAGTCTACATGTCATGACCTCTTTAAGAGAGATATAGCTCGTGTACCCAAAATATGAAAAAAGGAAGTGCAACGGGGCCACCACACTTCTCATGCCATCTCATGCCATCTCATGCCAAGCGTGTTTTATGTACTCCCAAAGCACTTGAGTTGTACATATGATTGCTTAATGTTGTGGATAAAAATGAATTTAAGATACGTGGGTGCAGGTGTGTAAATATCATCGAAAAACCTCTACTTTAGTTGGAAGTATTATTACACCATAAGAAAATGACCGAACAGTGGAGGGTCACGTGCTGCGGGAATGTAATCTTACGGTGAGTATAATAAGTTTGGACATCCCATATTTCACTGGTTAAATAGATGTGCAAAAAATTATAATTTTAGCTCAGCCGTAGGAAATAAGAGGTAATTACAAGATAACACAAATTTCCGGCATTTTATGCGCAAATCACTGGGCTGTTACTCTGCTACAAGTGATGAAATGTCTCAGTTAGCAGCACAGTACTGTATAGTGTACGTTGCGTGATATGTGCGTCGTTTGTTCGATCTGTTGCTAGGCTGGTGCTATTATTTAAGCTCGAACGTATGAAACTATTACACCTACCATACCAAGTCAGTCCCGCGGCACGTGACCCTCCACGCAGCGGACAGTTTGACGTCAGTTTGTCCATTGGTGTGCTACTTCCAGCTTCCAATTGCTATGGTAAAACCTGCCATGTCATACGTCAAAACAACGAACAAACATGTTTGCCTTTATATCTCGTGTGCGTGTCAAAGATTACTGACAGAAATCACTAAAAAGCTGAGACCGTAATATGTATTTAAATTCAAATTTTCCCACGCAAACAGCTGTAGTTTGAAAGTAGCGTAAACGCGTACGCACCATTGGTGACACAGGCCTACATAATACACGGAGACGGACGATGTTCACACTTCGATACCCAGAGAGCCAGTGCCGGCGGCGTGGCGAGGTCGATGGATTGACCCACGCTTAACTGCAAAGGATCACGGTATACGTTGCCGACACTGACCAATCACAGGTCAAATGGTTGACCTACGTAATTGAGAGGGGCGGTTGCCATCCGTGATCTACCAATCACGAAAGGGTTGTGCAACCTGTCTGGGAACAGGGTCTAAGTTTAGTATTTTTTAATGTATTATATTGTCTAATCTGACTGTCTGAGGGAAATAAAGAAAAGGTTAACTAAATTTGGGGTAAACACCGGAAGACTGAACTTTGTACGACCTTTTGCGTATGGTGAGGCAGAATGACCATCTCTATACAACACTTGAGTGGTCTAGCACTGCATACATCCGTGAGATACGTTAACTCCTCACATAGGGCAATCATAAAATTAGCCCCAGTTCTGTATCCATGCAGTGCTTGTGCCAGGGGCCAAACAGAGCAAATACTGAACCCGAAATGAACACTTACACTCAACCACCTTCACGACAATAACGTTCCATATGCAGTCTGTGAAGCTAACCATCGCCCTTCTATGATGATGGTCCCCGCACGGAATGTTTGTCCTGATGATTGGACCAGGGAATATTATGGCTACCTTGTGACAAATTGCCACTGTCACGATAGACGGACTGAACTTGTTTCCATGGATAAAACACCTGAAGTTGTTCCGAGATCGTCACACAACGCCGATGGGACTTTGATTTATGTGACTGGGAGTAGCTGCTGTGCCAATGGAAGTGGCTTACCATGCGGTCCTTTTGTAGATGGTTACGAACCAAACTGTGCCATATGCACAGGATAAAATGTTACGAAATTGCCAAACCACAAATGAATTATCTAAGGCAATGAAAGAGATACTCTCCCTTCCAGTATTTTTCAGTCTGCTAGTGGTCAAATTATTCTGACTCTAACTCTGTTTCTGTCATGGTACTCTGGAGAAAATAATGGAACTAATTTTGAAAAAGGAAGGGGGGTCGGTAAGCTGGACTGAGCCTGGGGGTCTTTATGGACAATTAATATTATGATGAAACCTGTTTACGTAGAGGGGACTATATGCAAAATGGTGCTATATTTGATGTTAAATTTTAAACGACCACCGTGTTTCTCCACAGATTCCTATTTTGCAAGTAGGCATAATGCTTTAATTTTTTTTCATCTCGCTGGGTGTAATTTAGTAGACCTTGAGCTTGGGTAGTCTAGCTTGTGTCCAGGATTATCAGGGGGTGGGGTGGGGGAGTCTTGCCCGAGACGGGCTTAAGCCTTTTCGGGCACAGGACTATCTAAGCGAGGAGCAGCAACGGAGTGTACATAGAAGGAAGGGACCGTGACGTAGCGTACAAGAAAAGTTTTGGCTTCCCTCCTTGGTGATGGTGGAGAACGGCACTTCCTCGGATGTCGTAAGCTACATATGTCTAGCCTTGAAAATAGTGATCTCATGTCTCAAAATTCCTTAATTACTGAGTAAAACAACAATCTCTGAAGAAAATTTTAATAATTCGAATTGCTTTTATCTAAAATATTTTCACCCCTAACATGGCGTCCGACCACATTCGCTCTTTAATCATCTAAGAATTCTTTAACAGCTTTGACACGCGATCGTTAATTTCATTTATTTATTTTTTTTTTCCACAAGGTCAAAAATGTACAGACAACTTAAAGCAACATAATTGTAAATTAATTGTGGACATAAGTGAACTTGAAACTCTTATGGGCTTAACAACGAAGATCACTCCCGTGAAAAGAAAGTAACTCTCAGCCACAAAACGAATACAAACGTTATCTAAGTAATATCATTTAGAATGACAAATCAGTGCAGAGTATTCGAACTAGTGCCAGGCCTACGATCCAACAAGTCCATTTCCTCACTTCTGCCTCCTCTGTTACAGCCCAGCCAATTACGATGTCGTTAAGGTTCTGATCTAATGGTATATAGAGGTTTTTCACCTGACGTCATAACTATTGTTACGTCACCATATTGGAGGGAAACAAACAGACAACTGGGGAAGCAAGTACATCACCGTACGTTATATGGGCAGTTGCCTTGTATTCAGTCCCTGAGGTGAGGCGGATAGTTGCGTCTCCGTGGGGAACGCATCGCCACTGCAAAACCTCTATAGATCCCAGCATGGTCAAGCATAAGAACACATATAAGTGGTACAGTATACGTGACTGTTAACTACAAATGAGGTATTCTTTCATCATGTCATCTTACTGGCCTCTACAATCCACCGTAGAATAAGCTGCTGACAGCACTAAAATTTCTTGCACAAGATGTAATCATTGTTTCATTCAAGTTTAAGTAACAAACTTGGAGTAAAAGTAAATCAGTAAAATGTTGTCCAAATACACATTGGACATGTATACATGGGTGTCATGTAAATATTATTGTCATTATTATTAAAAACGTAAAAAGACTGTAATCAAATTTATCCTTTGTGTCATGGTTTTGTGTATATACTATTATAAAAAACATTTGCTTACTGTCGCAGGGTGTGAAGACATACATAAATGTTAATTTTCCCGCGTCCTGTATAAGGACTAGTGGAAGTGAAGTTTAAGTTACCAAAACACAAAAAACCCTGAAGTCGTCGCGCCTAGATCGGTATCCGGAATTGTAGTATTTGGTGAAAGGGAGCACTGTATTTACAAATAACGTACGAACTGATCACAACATTGCGGCGTCAGTGATCCTCAGTTGTTTTAACTGAATATTCAATGCTGCTATACTTCCCATTGGCTTCTTCAAAGTCGGAAGCACACCGTTGATTTGAATGAAAACTCTCAACCACTACATTACCGTATTAACACTTTTTGACGTTATGTTAGAAGAATTTGAAATCATATGACAGAGTTAACCAACTGAAACCTTTTATTTTCCCAGATTGTCTGAAAGATGCAATTAAAAGCCTTATCAAACTTTTGGAGATGAAATTTCAATGCTTTTACTTTTTGCCTACGCACGCAATCACTTCAAGCGAGTCTGGTATGTTATTCCAAGCAGCAGGTCCAGTGTATTTCATATCATGTTTGGTCATTAAAAGCCGAGGGGACAATGTAATCAAAGTTATGCCTAGCATTAAACACATACCTGCATTTTGTAAAAAAGCCTGGTAGTGGATGTAAGTAGCAAATTGGAAGTGCCTTGAAGCATTATTACAGTAGTACTGCATGGTAACTAACAATATCACCGAAATTAAGTAAGGACAGCTTCTTGAAAGATAGTGTTTGATATCTGAGGACGTTGATGGCGTTGAGTTTTTGCGGCTTTCTTGTAGCACACTTTGAACGGAAATTCATGCACTTACTGCTTTCACCTTACACAATTGTTGGGTAACATGAAGACTGAATATACCTACAGGCTTCAATTTCAAAAAAAAAAAAGTTTTAATTAACTTCAAAGGAAAGACGTCAGGTTTTAAACTAATATAACTTCCCAAAAAACAAATTTCTCCCATTTCATTCATGAACTGAAAACATGGTTACTGCAAGGTTCTTTCTCCAAGACCTTCATTATTTTCATGTTTTATTTTTAGTTTTCAGTGGTAACAGTTGCTTCTTTCAAGTTCACGTGCTCAAGGGAGATTCTACAGTTGTACGATAGAGGTTTCAACTCCCCCAAGATTTTGGCTAGCCCACCAAATTGGGCAAATGATTCATACAAACTTATCATTAACGTTTTCTTCTGGAAGAGCAAGCTTTTTAAACACGAGCTCTCAGGATACAGAGCGGCCAGCGCTTTTTCCTGCAGTTTGGGGAGGGCGTCTTTTTTTTGAGAAAAAATGGTGGCGCTATAGTGGCGTTAGATGGTAAAATTGAATAAACTTCCCCCCCCCCCAAAAAAAAGTAGTAACAATAATAATAGTGTCATTAGAAAGGCGCCTGCACATGCCCTTTAGGTTTTCACATTACATGAACTATGAAATATATGAGGTATAATCATTTCGGCACATCTAATATTCTTCAAAACATGCTATATGTGTTGTCTGAAAGAAAGTCTCTTGCGTTTAGTAATGCTTTCGTTTCTTGTTCAGTGAACAGTGTCAAAGACTCTGATGATCCTGTTTATGCAAGAGACTCAACTAATCTGATAGCTAAATGAAACAAAAAGTGGAACTTGGTCTTCAGATATGAATATTCATTAATTATCGACAACGAGGAAGCTCTGCTTTATTAATGTAAGTGAAAAAGATTAGTCAGAGGGAGATCTAAATAACATGATATTCTTTTATTAAGAAATGAAAACAGAGAACAATTTTTAAGAAAGTTTTACAAAGTTAAAAAACAGCCCCTTTGCATTTATTACTTCATTTGAATTAAATTTGAATCAAACCACATTATCGTGGAAATTATCTCCTTGATATGTGAGAAAGCCCTCAACAGGGTTATGCGTTCTAGAGCATAATGTGCTCTATGTTTGACCATATACCAAATGCTTGACTTCAATCAACGATATTGACAGGAAAGGGCCGATTCTGCAATTTGCGTATGATTCTGAAAATGATGATCAGGCTTGTGGATAGAAAATTTTAGTATCGAGCTCCTAAAAAGGGCATCAACCGCTTCTGGTGGGGTCCAGTAGCAATGTCCAGGGAGTGCTCTGTGTCTCGTAAAAAGAGTATAAATTGTAGCCTACTTGAAAGCATACTTGCAAAAGCTTTGAATGTTGACATAAAACGCAGCTTCTCCCATCATATTTACTACATAATGTGAACTGGAATGCCGGGTGGTAAGGCGTAAACGGGTTGCGAATATCGGGCGGAAGCCCCGGGCGGTGCTGCCAGGCGCTACCCAGCGCGGCTACAACCCTAACTAAGAACATATTGTTGATGTACGGTATCTTTGGAGTTACCATGCATGACAAAACTGATATTTGCTTTTTGGTTGTAATGAGATTTAGCATAATAGTACAACAGTACAGCAAAGTAATATACATACAGGAAAGCTGTACTGACTTTAGTTCAGAACAGAACTGAAACAAATGTAGTGCTGTCTGATTAACCGCGGAGTTCCACGGAGTAAAAGCGTGTTATGGAAAGGTTACTTGAAGTATTGTATCCAACCAAAATTCGTTTCCGCAATTGAACCTGAGCGTGGTTTAGAGCAGTTTCGAAATAGCATGCAGACTTCCTTACAACAACATCATTAGCATCATTATAAAGAGAGCCTTTTGAAAGTGACGGTTGTGTTACGGTGAAACTTCGGAATGAATGTCCTCAGAATGTTGGGATGTTCAATACTCTGTGTTTCTCTGGTCCCAATTTTCCTTTTAAGTACATCTTCTGAAGCTTCTGATTGCGAGAGTCTTTGTCGAGACGGACGAAACTCGGTATTGTCAGAATGTTACGCCGTTGTCGAATGCGACTTCTCGTTTCCAAATGTTCGTTATTCGAATGACTCTCAAATAGAGTTATTTCGAGTAGAGCTGAGTTTCACAGAGCTACTGCAAACCGAGGATACTAGTTCTGGAGGCACTTTCCTATTCAGTGAATTGTTCTGGCTGGAAGAGGATCGCCGAAGAAATGATTACAAATTTCGCGTGGAATATTTACATAAAGAAAATTCTTTGCATGTTTTTGAGTTCTCTTTTTCCATCTTGAACCTTCAGCCAGAGCAAGCCGGTACCTACCATGTGTCACTATACCATGATGTGTACATATACGATGGCGTAGATCGTCTCCTGTTACAACATTCTTATCGTCTGTTTACCGTTTATCCACCATCATCGCCTCTCCTTTGTCAATCAAACAATCTTACTTTAGTTCAGAATAGTCATTATGACTTTGAACTGAGATGTTCAATTACAAACGCATATCCCGTCATAGATTTGGATATCATTGAACCAAATGGTTGTGTCCTTGGGAAACATTATTCCCGTGACGGTAAAATTCAAGGGTATACTGTATTCGTCACGGCGTGTTCAAACGATTCTATGGTCAGTTGCGTTGCTACCCAGCAACAGCTGGGATTCACTTCCATTAAGAGCTACGAGGATAGGTGCTCTTGGGGTATTCCTAAGTCTCGTCATAGTAAGTCAGTTTTCAATCCTTTAATGTTACCGCTGAAGGTTGGTATTATATTCAACTCATTCTTGTTGCTTATGACGATGCGCTTCATTAAAATGGCTAAGAAGATTTTAGATTTCTAAGACTCGTTTAAAGTTTGGTCTATAAGCAGTCTTTGCAGGTGATTTCACACTTTATTCCTCAAAGAGAGCTTTATCTGAAACGGAGAACAGTGATAAAGTAAACAGAAAAAAGAAGAAGAGAGTTATTGCATACTATAAACACTTTAATATATATATATATATATACATATATATATATATATATATATATATATATATATATATATATATATATGTGTGTGTATATATATATCTATCTCTCTCTCTCTCTCTCTCTCTCTCTTTGTGTCTCTCTTCTCTCTCTCCTCTCTCTCTCTCTCTCTCTCTCTGTGTCTCTCTCTCTGTGTCTCTCTGTGTTCTCTCTCTCTCTCTCTCTCTCTGTGTCTCTCTCTCTCTCTCCCCTCTCTCTCTCTCTCTCTCTCTCTCTCTCTCTCTCTCTCTCTCTCCTCTCTCTCTCTCTCTCTCTCTCTCTCTCTCTCTTCTCTCTCTCTCTCTCTCTCTCTATCTCTCTCTCTCCTCTCTCCCCCGCTCTTCGTTCCCTCTTCCCTCGCCGGGCTCCGTCTTGCTGCAGTCTCTGTCGC
Source organism: Stichopus chloronotus (assembly GCA_021234535.1). Taxonomy (NCBI): domain Eukaryota; kingdom Metazoa; phylum Echinodermata; class Holothuroidea; order Aspidochirotida; family Stichopodidae; genus Stichopus; species Stichopus chloronotus. The sequence goes on along the minus strand of CM037848.1, from coordinate 7,096,676 downwards.
TACACCGATCTCCATCAACGCCATGTAGCGTCTGATCACACCCAACTTCATCAATAGCCTAACAACAAAGGGTCTATGAAGAAAATTTTCTCTATTATGTTCGTGTAAACTACCGACTGGGTCTGAATCAAGTTCGATCAGAATTCCAGATGAAACAGAGTCCATCGTTATAGTACCCAAGACTTTCACATCAAAGACTACTCTGCTTAGGCTAATCTAGAATTCCACCGCTTCCCACCAACTGCAACGTTGCCGTACCCAGTAGATAGTAAGTTCAAAGTTGACGATATAAGTAGGTCACAGGCCTAGGTTATTTACTCGACACGATTGAGGAGTCTGACAGCAGTATATGAAGTTCAACGATTTATTGACACATTATTACGGTTGCGATTAGAATTACTTACGTTGCCTCGAAAGGTGACTCCAAGGTTCCTCCACAGAAAACAACAATGAAACCCGAAAAATGAGGCTCAATTATTCACACTAATAAATGCAGGTCTTCACAGGTCAACCACCAGCAGTACAATCACCCGCACAAAGTTGTCAATGTCACCCGCCGCAACAGGAAGGACACAGGTCATAGAAATCGGTAAGGCGGGGAAACCTTGGCAAATGATTGGCTAGTTTTGTAAGTTTTCAATAGCTTATAATAGTGGCGGCGCTATGCCAATAACGTAAATGGAAAACTAAGAAAGATGTAAAGGGCTCTGCCCGTTTCAATATAATATACTTAAGTGAAATCAGAAAGTGAAAATCTATTGGATGATGGGTCGTACGATTTGGCCTGTTTCAGGATTTTCCAACTGAAATAGATGTAACTTGTGCCTCCGGGAGAAATACTTTATCATTTGTAAACAGCATTAGCAACCCTAAATAAGCGTAACGAACTAGTGACTGCGTGTAGACACGCAAGAAAATTTTAGCTGAGAAACTTCGTTACGTAGTAACGCTATGTAGCCACGTTTGAAGCATGCATATTTTACAATGTTTTCTTTGTTACGCAGTGTCGCGCGTTGACTACCAATCCACATCTAAATACGCACAATGTTTCCTGCTTTATTTAACTTGTTTGAATCAATCATTACTGTCATATTACCTGAAGAGTGTAGCAGGTACCTCACCTATTGTACGAAACTAATTAGTAGTAATAAACAGTATGAGTCAAAACTTCTGATTTCACTTAAGTATATTATATTATATTATATTATATTATATATATATATATATATATATATATATATATATATATATATATATATATATATATATATATATATATAGAAGCCTCGAAGGTTTTAGCACATATGGCTTATTGGCTATATCTGCACAGACGCTTGGCATAAGGTCTGGAAACATCTTTCGTAGTTGCATCATCGTTAGGTCCCGTGCCACGGAATGCCAAGCGGGTATCTTAAGTACTGCAATGAAATTAAATATGGCCTACTAGTCATTACCCTAATTACCTAACACAACTCTGAAACTAACCTCAATCTAATCGAATGCAATTGTATGTTTTGAAGGGTGTAGTATAGGTCCACAACAAAATGTCGACCTGAGGTACATTGTTGCTCAAGTGTACATTTAAATGCAAGTGGTGTCGACCAAATTTATATTGTAGCGGTCTTCACACTTTTCTTCTAGATGACGCCAGAGGGACCGGTGAAGGCCTGCTAATATACTTATAATCCCCATCTCAGCCAACGGCAACTCATCTGTTAGATGCGGTCAAAGAAACTGACTCCGATAACGGAACCTCACCTTACGAATAATGCTTTACCACAACCAGATGAGTTCATCTGCCCATTGCTTATATGCTTCAGAATTCCCACTTGGCAGTTGTCTAATGATCTCCCACTGCGTGACACTCGGAGTACGCATGTAGTAACAACCATTTTCCACTAGTGTCAACTACAGTAGTCCCAGGTGCTCTCTAAAAGGTAGGCTACTATAGTTTCGGTTCATGGTGAGTTAAAACGCCAGCGAACGAGACCACTGGTCTGCAAGTTACGTTTCTGTACGGTTGTATCAGAAAAGTGTCTCTCAGACAAAATGAATTGAGCGGAAGTGTCGATCACACTTACCAAAAGTTGTTGGCAGTCATACCTTGGTACATCATGTAGTTCAGAACCATAGTGGATACTCATCTTAACTATGGTGTAGAAAACTTTGTGATTTAAAGGGTACGAATGCAAAGAGTTACATTGTTTTAACATGAATGATACATCTACATACAGCTGTTCACAATTATATGTGTAGGTGGAAAGAAGACCATTATACCCATGTTTCGTGTGTACAGTAGAACAATGTTCGATGCATAGCTATAAGTAATGTAATATACTCTCGGTTTGCGTGATCTGGAATCAATTTCAGAGAAAGGTCTGATAAACTTATTGTTGCCCAATGGTAACCTTTGTTGTCTTTACAGCTTGCACCTTTACTTTGAACTTATCTCTGCTAATCGGAGGCTTCGTTACAACCTGAACTAAGTCCACGTCTAGCCCAAAGTTTGCCAAAAGTTGCGAGAGATCTCGACCGGACTGGGAAGACTTGTGTCAGTTCACATGAACAATCGTTCATTTCCGTCGTTCTAAGAGTACGGTAAGACTTAAAAAGATTCAAGGAAGTTATTGTCCATTAAAACTGACGTGTAGTTTCCAAAGGGCTTCTGTGTAGAGATCATTTTGTGTAAACTCTTCAGCAATTCTAATATTTCACGCCACAATAGGAGTGTGTTTCAGTATTGACAAAAATGGAAACAACTGACCATGAGAGATTTGCGTTGTCGAAAAGACTTCGCGAAGTCTAAGAATGACACTAGCATTAGATGACACCCACATGTTGAGACAAAACACTAATGTTATCTCTACGGTTTGGCTTCCTTCCATGGATACATTTATGTTGGTAGTTTGATAGCATTTTCAAGATCATTGTACCTGACAAGTTTCAGAATTTATACTGTCCCCTCCCCTTGACTCAATACAAAAGTAGTAAAATTGTAAGAAGTGAATGGGTTGGCGAGAAGAAAGGCCTAAAAGCTCTCCGCTTGCAAATATCCGAATCAGGTGAGTTTTTAGTATTTACCTCCAGTCAAACTTACCAATTTCCTTATAACAATTGCACCAAAATGGCACTGTTATGCAGTGTGGAGGTGAGGAAGGGGGGGGGGGGTATTCGACGGACTGAACTGTTGGTTGAAAGCCCCAGCGTCTGGTGGCCGTAGACCCACTCAGACTAGGCTCAGGTAGCAGGCAGCACATGGTTAAAGGAGTCTTCCATGTGATCGCCCCAATTGATAGTACTGGAGATGAGGGACACCAGGTGTCGCTGACGCAGTAAGCACCGAGAGATGGTGTTTTTCGTGGTGGGAGTGTGTAGCGGTGTCGGAAGAACGAAATGCGGAGGAGCGGTGGAGGTTCTAGGTGGGCTAAGGTACCACTTGGAAGCAGAAACACGTCACGACTTCTTATCTGCCGTGATAGTGGAAGCGGTGGAAACGCTCGGCAGGGAGATATAGTCGTGCATGAACTCGAAAAGGGACCTCCCTCCTTGTCTTTTGATGTCGGCGATCATGGTGACATTTTGTTCAGAACATTTGACATCCAACCCAAACCGGTTCTTCGTAGAGCCCCCATGGAAATGTTCTCAATCTCAAGAAGGTCGACGTTTTGGGCTCGCACCCTGTTTGCCCTGTGTCCTGCTTGTTGCTCTCCTGCCAGTGAACGATTAAGCCAGACAGGGAGGTGTCTGTCGTCAGTGAAGATGGGTGGACTCTAGGGGACGAACGGTATGTGTATCCTCCGGGTGGTGATCGTCTCCAAACAGAGGGAGTGAGGCTTTCATTCCTCGAAAAGCAGAATGGAGACCGTAAGAGCGTCCGTGGAAGGCGTGTGTAGTTACAGTGGCAGATTCTTTGATATAAATCTGGGAGGGCATGCATGTTTCTTCAGCCAGAAGTAAGCCAGAAGATTATTATTATGTTCATTATCATAAAGTTAAGATCCTTGCCTTACGGCACGTTGCAAGCGTGGATGAGTGTTAAAACAAATACCTATGATCACATGTAGACATATAGATAACTATATTTTTAATTTACTACTTAAGTAGAAGGAAAGCTTGTAACTCTTAAGGTTTTACGCCGAGGTCCAAGAGATAGCTTTGTCTTCAGGAATGTTGCGTGGGGCCGTATCAGAAAGGTCTTGAGTACTTTATAAATTAGTACCAAAAGGCACTCCACCGATGGAAGTTACGTAGTTGATGCAGGGAAGGGGCATGGACACTTCAATCTGTGTAAGCTCAGATATAAGAACTTAATTAAGTCCTACTGCAAGTGCAAACGTCTATGGTTAGAAAAAGTTCCAGGGAACTACCATATGGTCAGGAGGCGGTACCCACCCCCCTCCCCTTCCGACCGACCGACTCAAATGGATTACCGGCGCCCTTTTTAGCGTTTCACATACAGAGAAAAAAGTCAAAAGGTAGAAAAAGATAAGAATGAGAAGAAATGAAAGAGAAGGTAAAGAAAATGCAACTTTGAGCAGATCTGTGCTCCCTTCATCTAGGAAACGGTGATGGTGTTGCCAGTATTTATTCTAAAATGTGTAAATTTGATCAGACTTTTACAGTGGAAAACTCTCGAATGAGATTAATTTTTTACGCACGAAAATACTGACAATACCATATTCTGGGGGTTACTTGCAAAGCCTGGGAATGGTGATTTCCGACAGTCTACTAGTAGGAGCGATTTTGATGTATTTTGCCCCTTTTACGGTCCCCTCCAAACGATGCTAGGGCCCCTCTTAGAGTCTTCAACCAATTCTCAGTTCACCCCTAATAACATCTTACCATTACACCAATGCAACATGGGCATACCGTATTTCCTTATCACACGGTATCACACTCGTTGATGTCCACTCATCCATGTCCCATGTTAAGAAAGCAAACAAATTCAGCTACACCCTCGACGGGCTTCGAGTCTCTTGAAACCCTGCAAACACTTTAAATCCACTGCCTAATGGAAAAGTGTGGGGCATAAGATACATTCACCCCTACTGTTGGCCAAGACCTCCAAGAATATATGAAAGAGGATGTTTAATCTATGAATCTTGCACTTTTAGCCCAAGCCATCTTATAATTAGTACTTTCATAAATTTACTGTTGCTCTCATTAATTTGAGAAATTGCAAACATGAGATCCTTGTTTCAAGACTGCGCATATTTAGTCAACCTTTCCACAATTGGACCTAGAAAGAATTTGCGAATTCCATCTCTATATCAAGATAGCAGCTGTGATCTAACTCCACATAGAGGTTCTTCACAGGTGTCACTACACCGCGAGTCTCTCTTTGACGGTCAGATGTCTATTCTGTTCAACTATTATAACGAAGTCGTCATACCACGGTCGTACGCTCGTTTCCATAGCAAACCTCCTGCGCATGTGCAGTGAGAGCTAGTATGCCAAACTGAAACGAAATGACGTCACGGGAACATATTTAATCATGTTCATAAGTAACTGTGTAAGTTGCTTGGGAATCTTTGTACCATGGCCCTATTTTGTTACTAAAATGTCCCCGACGATACAGGAATACTTCAAGTCTATGGCAAGTAAGTACATGACGAGCCTTCTACGGCCGCAAAAACGGTCACATACGCAAGAGACCCAAATGGGGTATATATTGACTCTATCCAAGCAAGTACCTTTGCCAAGTTGGTTACATATTGGTTATTGGATACGTGTTTGACTGAAAAGAGAAAACAACGACACTTGATTAAGAGATGTATAAATATCGTGAAAAACACCTTAACTCAATCCTCATCTTATTTTTAGGTCAGTTTACTTGACATCCAATGTGACAAATAGACGTTTCCCAATCAAACGCACAAAAGTTGCATACCGTCAAGGCCGATCAAACCTTTACTTTTGTTAATTTCTGTTTTCTAGTGTTTAGTACATAAACTCCGTTAAACACAACAGTGTGTTTTCAGTGATATTTAGTAGGAATATGAAATTGATGAAAAAAATTACTTCTTTGTTGTATGCTTCAGAAAGCTCTGTACATTGGCCCTACTCTTTGCCTATATTTTCCAGACAATACGAGCACAGCTTTTTAATAAATGCGAGCTCATTATAAGCCATATAATTCAAACCGCCTTACAGTCTACACAACATTTAGTTTCCTCTCATATCGACATTTTTGCTGTTACACTTTCAAGGCATAAATATTTGACCTAATATAAATCTATAAAACGCCTATATTGACAGGTTCCGTTGCGGCTTCACCTCACCCTAAATACTTTCAATTATATATTGAGATATACATAGATATAGGACAACGGTCGCTGCATACCAAGCAAAAACCACCATTCCTTTCTTTCCTGCTTTTATTTATTTAATTATTTATTTATGTTTTGGGTGTGCTACCAAGAATCAATTTTGAGCTCAACTCCAATGTCAATACACATGGAAGACACCTAATTACTTTTACTCAGCAAACGTGAAGTTACCAACAAGCAATTGCTGGAGGTCTAGTTTTTACAATAACGTCATCTGTCTTCCTTATACCTCACGAAGCCAACACGAAATTTCCGTGGGGTAGTGGGTTAATGTATGGAATGTACACATACGTGTGGTCCCCACTTTGAGAAAGTCAACGAGCTATAAGGGCATTTAGTAGATATTGGCATACTATTTATACCATAACACATCGAAATGTCGGAATCTAGTTCCCGAAGCCTCATGTATGTTTTCTATATATATTACATATTGATAGGCTACATGAGTTGCCATGTAGATTCTACATTGACGCAGTTCCCAGTAACACATTGAGTTAATTAAACCGCTGACTACAGTATCATAAGGAGGGGAACTTAAACATCTTCTTTACATCATTTGTTTTCATCTACGGAAAGATTGAAGACGATGTTCAGAAAGATTACGAGTTAACATTCCACTCTGAGACCTGTCTATTTATTCTCCAATTTAAATAATTCTGTGGAGTACACACAAATTCAAAATAGTCCTAAATTATTGAGTAATACGTCAAAACTGATCATTCAAAACGGAGATGGTCGTACTCTGACTTCGACAGTGACCTTACTTGACTCCATACTCCATCAGCTATATAGGTATAGAGACGTATGTGACTTGAATTACCTGCCCCTACTGGGTCATTTGATCACTTGCCATATTTATTAAATGAAACAATTATTCCACACAAAGTAAACTGTGATCGCCAAATTACGACAACAGTACCCTATACAGAGATACTTCGATCACCTCTGTGGTCATATTGAAGAAACATTGTTTAAGTCCGTACAACGAAGCAAAAAAGGACTCTGAATGGATTAGAAATGAGTTATTTCTTGACCCATTATCCAATTTCCATGTGATCTTACAATGATGAAGCATATCCATAGATTTCTGCAACTATAAGCCGATGAATATATCTTTAATTTCGTAACTTCCATAAAATGAAAAGGGATGATTTGAAAACCACGACCATTCCTTTCAAGGCCTATTCGTCTAAAATATAACATCCACAAGTACGTACTATATTCAGTTGATCCCTACTTTCCCAGGATATTAATCTTTGACAGTCTATAGCAAACTTAAAAGTCAGTGTCAATTTTTATTCATACAGTTCCATTACAACGTATACATGCAATTCAATTTGCGTTGAGAACTCTACTTGACTTTGCTAGGGAAGGCTACTTGACTTTGCTTGAGACTGTATTCGATTGATTTTTGACTGATGGTACATTAAGTGGACGGACCTTTCCAGGCTTCAACCACCCAAGAAACGTCTTTTGAAACGCATCCCTGTATTGTTTACTGGCGATCATGTAAATAAATGGATTCACGCAAGAATTGAGGAGTACCAAGAACTGGAAAGCCCAAATTGTTTTGTTCAATTGCGCTGGTCTCAGAATCCTCGTCGGTAAAAAACGAAAGATGCGATTGACGTGAGTCGGTGCTTGACAGAAGAACAATACCGATCCATTCAAGATGAGCATGATTCCCACCTGGTTTCTGGTCTTCGTACGGAATTGTCCAGAAACTTGAGAAGATTGCTGCACAGTGTCTAAAGTCATGATGTCCTGCCTAAACCTCGACGACAACTGGTTTATTATTTTGGCATAGAGCACCACGTTCACGATCAGGAAAACGAAAAACCACAAAATGGGGAATCCAGTAAGGATGCCCGTCGCGATAGTCGAATGGAAGACCCGCTCACAGAAGTGTACGAACTTTGGCATTCCCCGAAAGGTGGCCTCATTTGGCCACAAGATGCAGTGTGACTCGATCCTGATGTTAGAAATGGCGGTGCATAATCCAAGACAGAAGGCGATTGCCCACATTGCAAGAACCAACTTAACGGTACGCTTCTTACCGGACACTAGACGGTGATAGATCGGCCTACAGATGGCCCAGTATTTTTCAAGAGTCACCAGTGTGACTAGCATGAAAGATGCGTAGTAGCAGGTGACGGCTATATCCGGGGCTATACAACCGAGTTCCCTGGTCACGGTTACGTCCATTTTGATAACTGATATCCAGTAACGAGAGAGTGCATTTCCAATGCCAGTGCAGAGGTAGAGGATATCGGCGACGGCCAAATTAGCCAAGTAAATATTTGTGACGGTTCTCATCTTCTTGGACTTGAAAATGGTGAAGAGGAAAGCAGAATTAAGAATCATCCCTGTCAGCCATAGAGACGGAAGCGCTCTGGTTAGCATAAACATGTCCAGTTCGTTGTACAAGAATTTATCGAAGTTTTGGGGGCCTTTTGACGTGAGGTTGAAGAATGAGGTAGCATTTTCACAATAATGGGAGTTCGCCATCGCACCGAAGAACACACTTTGTGACTATTATAAATCAACAATTAAGCTGATATCTAAGTGAGAAAGTCACACAGAACGTCAGCAGTCATATTTGAACAAACACAGGAGAACTCTTTATCAACTTAAAAGTTGTGGTATTTTTGTCTGCGTATGGGTATTGACTGAACAGTATCAGTCGAGGAGTACTTTACAAGTGCTCATCTACGGTAGATTAATCTGGAATACGAGTAGATAAAAGCGATGGAAAACCTGATATCGCAGTTGTAGTTGTGAATCACCGAAGATTTTAATGCACAGTGATCCCGTTCAGATATAGGGCGAAATGTAACATGTTCAACTTCAGTTTGGTCATTAATTTGTTGTTTCTGGTCCTCTACAATCTACCCAATAAAAGCCAAAACCGAAACACGACAGAAACTTCAGTACCTTCAGCATAAAGACACTTCAGTGCCAAGAGAACTGCTTGCCCTACTGAAGAAATATAAAAACAAAATGTGAACAGTTCGAGCAAGTTAATGACTTTCTGTGCATCAAAAATTTCCACTTTGTTTAATGTATCTCTTATACGTCCGTTGTGTAATGATTTCCTTAGTACCCAAACCACTTTTTTCATCAAAATGGTTAATTGCTGCTGCTTGATTGGCTCATGCGTTAAGATCGATTACGTGCACCATTTGCAAGAGGTCAACCTCGACCTTTAAATGTATGCATTATTTGCCAAAAATAGTGATTTTCTGAAAGCCAATCTCGCTTCACTTAGCACTTTCTATTTGTTTCTTTACACATTGCGCGGTAAGTTGTTGAAATTATTACACACGTTAAAATGAGGTTTTGTCTTTTGTTATTTTGTTTATTCATGTCAGAAAAGTGCATTTCATAATTAGTTATAGAGATTACCTGTAGGATCGTTCAGAGTATTTTTTAAGTTTTTGTACATTTTAGGAAGAAAACGTCTCGTCTGCTGGTGTGAACGTTTCCGGAATGACAAAATGATATAATGTTCGGCATACACATTAAAGAATGAGACACTCTTATGTACTACTAATGCACTTTCAAGAAAGTTTCTCTACTGTCGTTTGTAACGTGACGAAGTTTTTATTATAATTTATTTTTTATTAGTTTCTTTGGTACTTTCTTTAGTTTCGTTATTATTTTGTGTCTACCGTTTTACCTTACTTCATTTTCCAACCATAATGACCATATTTTCGGGGCTGGAAACTGTCTTTTAACCAGTTCTGTTATTCATTCTTGCTTACATTGTTTACTGCTTCTTTTGACAAGTAAGTGGCCTACAAACAAATATTTGACGTTTTATTAAATAAAAAGGCAAAGGTGAACCATTTAATAAATCGAGCAAAACATTTTACATGTAAAATGGCTACCAGGGAATTCTAGCTGAAAATGACCATAGCTAACTGTTTGACCTACAAATTGGTTTGTAAAAAATGACCTAGATGACCGTATTAGGTCAATTGTGGTAATACTAAGTTACAGAGATAGATGATATCCCCGAAGCTGTTATTATTGCCACTCTACTGTTGGTAATATACTTGTAACAGAAATGTGTTGAAATTAGGCATCATTTCACCAAACATGAACAACAGCTTTTTAACAAGGATACGTAGCCCCTTTTTCCCCCTGCTTTTAAACACCTACACTTATGAGTGTAGGTATAATAGGTACTTAGCAGTCATGTTTTGGGGCTGGCAGGAATATATGCCCCACTTGCGACCCTTAACACTGTTTTAAACGACGTCTTGATAGTGTAATGTTTACTGAGTGCCAAGTGCGACTGTGACGAAAGACTTCTTGTGGGATAGAGGTATGGCTCTTCTATATCGGGTGGTTAATTCCGAGACGAGATGGTCGCCATTAACAGGTACCTGACTAATCTTGTTAAAACCACTGATGGGACGGTACCTGTCAAGTACCTAGTATATTTGGCGTCAAGGTCTAACAGGTAAGTGCAGCTGAAAACCTGTTAAAACCAGGAACAATTCCATTTAAGTAACAAATAATTGTTGCAGGGTCTTAACAGGTACATGACAACTAGTTAAAAACCAACGAAACCCAAACGTACAGGTAGACTGGAATTCTTCCAAACTTCCAAAAGTTTTACAAGTTTTCTTCCAAAATTTCTTCCGACAGTGACGAAAACCAGTGACCATTTATGAACCGACTTCCAAATTACGGCCAAAGTCCCTCACTAACTAGTCCAAATTATGTTCAGCGTATGGGGGGGGGGGGGAGGGAGATATGCTTTCCACCACGGCACCAAAGGACGGAAGACCCTTCGATCTTCATGTCCAGTGACAAACTCACTGTACGTAATAAACATTTGAAATGAATCAGGGTATAGGCCTGAGAAACTTATTATAAGTTCAGACATCATGGCACTAAATGGCACTTTCTGGGGACTTATAGTGTGTAATATATCCGCTCCCCTGAAAAACCTCCCGTTTCGAGCGAGACAGCGAAGTACGTTATACCTTATAGAAGTAAACAGATGAACTAAAATGACGTCAGGCTAACTAATCACACACTAAACAAATGAAGCCAAACAATAATACTCGCCACGTCTTACACAGTTTGTCTTTGCCCATATGTATTTGCACCCAAGATCTGAGAAAGGGGCCAATATAGCCCAGATAACCCATATGGGGTAGTTATGGGGTCCATGCGGGTAATTGTCCCACGTGGTCACCATACGTATCCCATGTGGGTCATATCGTCATCTGGACTGGCCCATATGGACCCCTTGTAGATCTTGGGTGTAAATCATATGGGCCCCAAATGGATTCAGTGATATAATTAATATTACACAAAGTTTACAGTCTCTGCCGTCTTTAGAGTAATACAAAAGCAGCAACCTAACAACCCACCCACCGAAAATGGAATATAGTGTATAAAAAATTGTCTTAGAGAAGATGCAATTGTGTATTACACCTGATTGCACGCTATTATTCATTTTTTTTTTCAACATGGCTATCATTTACGAGTCTTTTTGAGAGTCTCGAAGCGTTTTCGACAATTTGCAGGGAATGTTTCATCAAATATGTACATACTAACCTACACTATCAGTCACACAAGTTTTGACACTTCCACAGAGATGGAGGTCTGTACCATGTGACATCCCGCATAACCCTTGAACACAAACCGTTACTACGGCAACCAGTCATTTTTACCTGGCATTACCGTTTATTCCTGAACTGACAAAGTGAGTTCATCCTCCCTATACGCAGATAAGGAGACAATAATTATTGCATTTAGCGTTCATTTTTATAATTTGAGTCCGATTACATGTAGCGGTAAATGAGGATATAGGTAGTTTTTACATAAACACATAACATTACTTTTGGTTTTCGCACTTTCTTCCTCCAAATCGTGCGTATGCTTTTATCGCCTCAGAGTGATTGCGTGTGTAGCCAAAAAGTGAAAACATTAAAATTTCATGTCCAAAAGTTCGGTGAGGCCTTTAATTGCACCATGCAGACAATTTGGGAAAATAAATAGGTTTCAGGTGGTTAATTCTGCCATATGATATTCAGTTAGTCAAAACAAATTCGGATCACTGACGCCTCAGTGATGTGATAAGTTGTGCTGTGGGTGATTTGTAAATACAGTGCTTTGTTTCACCAAATGCTACAATTCACTATACCGACGAAGGGAGCGACGTCTTGAATAGTATGTTTTTGATACACCAATGAGGTGACCGTCTATACTGTTGCATAGTCATTGTGCAGGTACTTATAGTAAGAACCGTTAATTTTCAAACATGATTTCTGTCTTTTACTCTTTTCAAAGCAGTCACTATCACTTTCGTTCATTGAAAGATTCATTCCGTTATGTGCAACCTCGTGTGTACAATCAAAAATTAAGAAAAAGTTAAGATCAAACAAAACTAACTAACTAACTAATTGACTGACCGTGCTGACCGACTGACTGACTGACTGACTAACTAAGTAATTACCTGCCTATACCACCATAGATGCGTACATGCATGTACTCACTGCATATCATGCTTCCTGTCAGTCAGTCAGCCAGCCTACCTACCCAGCCACCTGTACCTTGTACCCCACATGCCTGTAACACCATAGATGCGTATAGCACGGTACGTAAGCACGGTTTGGAATTGTCGTTTTAACACTTTTTTACATTATAAGTAAAACGATTTTGGTTTTCCTATCTCCTGATAGGAATGATGGATACTCTTCATACTTGGTATGAAGGTTTATCATATGGAGAAAAAGAATCCGCTTGTTTCTGGTTCAGGTCAAAGATCATCTCGGGTCATCAGAGATCAAAACGTGAAAATATTGTGCACGCGATATCTCCAGATAGGAATGATGGATACTCTTCATGCTGAGTGTGTAGGTTTTGCCAATTGCCATATCAAAAGAAAGAAGGCTGTTGTTTTTGGTTCAGGTCTAAGGTCATCTAGGGTGACCGAAACGTCAAATTGTGAAAACCTTGTGCACGCCATATCTCCAGATAGGGATGATGGATACACTTCATACTTGGTATGTAGAGGTTTGTGATATTGAGAGGAAGAATCCTATTGTTTTTGGTGAAGGTCAAAGGTCATCTTGGGTCACAAGAGGTCAAATCGTGAAAACCTTGTGCACGCGATATCTCCTGGTAGGAATAATGAATTCTCTTCATTCTTGTTATGTAGGTTTGCCATATTGAGAGAAGGTACCTTCTTGTTTTTGGTGGAGGTCAAAGGTCATCTGGGGACTCCAGAGGTCAAATAGTGAAAACCTTGTGCACGCCATATCTCCAGATAGGAATGATGGATACCCTTCATACTTGGTATGTAGGTTTGTCATATTGAGAGGAAGAAACCTATTGTTTTTGGTGTAGGTCTAAGGTCATCTGGGATCACTAGAGGTCAAATACTGAAACCCTTAGCACATAATATCCTAAGGTTTGAATGATGGATACTTTCATTCTTAGTATGTATCTTCATGATTATGAAAGGAAGAAGCCTTTTGTTTCAAAACTTATTCTTATTTAAAGAGCTTGGAGAAGTTTACACTTTTTACACAGACATTTGCGTGCACTGCTTATCCCTAGATTGTAGGTGTATCTCATTGAGTATACAAAAATTTCATTGTCTTTGGTAAAGGTCAAAGTTCATATGCAGTCAACAGGGTCACAGTATGGAATTCTTGTACGCATCTTTTCTCAAGGAGGGAAGCTACGGTAGATGTCATATTCAATATGTAGTTGTAACTCATTGAGCACAAGAACCAACTGATCTTTAATTCTCATTCAATGTCAACAAGGGTCAAATTGTGAACATGTCTAGATATGATCTCAAGGAAGGAAGCTTGTACAGATCTCATATTTCATATAACGCATACGTCGCTTGATGTGACAAGTACTAATGTTTTTATATCAGATTAAAAAAAAATCGCTTAAGCAGATCATCAAAACCACAATGCATTTCTGCATTCTGGTTACATTGCCGGTTCAAAAACTTTTTCATCATTATTATTTTTTACATTATTCAATCAAAGAATTTATATGTCATCGGTATGTATTTATTTATTTTTTAGTCAACGGGTTTTTACATGATCGATTTGATTATTGTCTGGCCATATACATAAACGTAGAAAGACATACTGTCTCCTGGTCTATATATGACGTTTGCATATATTGGATTAGTTGCTATTTACTGGCGGCCGTGCTCTGACTTCCTTCAATTTTGTGTTGTGTATACATAAAAAACCAAATATGTCACATTTGCAAACGGGGTTTACACGTGACAAACCGCGTCACAGTGGAATTTGAATTGCAAAAATAATGGCTCAATGCCCCTTCCCCCCTCCTAATCTAATGAATTCAAATATTGCAATAATGGCGGTTTAAGTAATTGGTAGATAACATTTCATTTTCGTAGTCCTCTGGTACAAATCATATCTTTACACAAGTTGACAAATTTTTGGTTCTTTCCGATCAGAGATGGAGAAGATATTAACTAAAAATAAAAAAATTCGGATTGTAATCCAATCCGATATCGTTGTAGTGTGAACGCCCCGTAACCCTGCTTTGAGGTGGTCTGCAACACGAAGGGACACGGATCTTACGAGGGAGTCCAAGGTCGGGGCGCAAGCCCGGTTCCGTAGGAACGTAGTATTACGTCAATTGTACGTCAATTGAGCCTCTAGCTCCGCGCATTCTACACCAGAGCCACACTGTGTACGTTCACGTTTGCCCGTGCGGCGTACTCTGTCCTTAGCTGCAACTATGAGCCTGTGTATGCGTTTGTTTGCCTCAAGGGGGCAAGGCGTCCTTGTTAGTTCTGTTATTTGACGTCAGGCAAGGGGGGGGGGGGGGGTATACTGCATAGAATCGGAATCCTAACAGCTAAAGTAGGCTAGACGATTTTCTTTATTCCATGACGTCATTCTCATTTACTTCTCAGCGTTACACTCATCCGGTTCCTTCCGCGCTCCAGCCTCCGGCCGTGGTCCCTGATAGACGCGCACCTATGTATGACGTCGTCACGGCGCGTCATATGATCAACACGAAAAAAATAAACAGCCGAACGTACGAACGTACGTTTTTACAACGTTCAACCGCAGACCGATGATGCACAGTACTGAAATTACCTAACGATAAGCTTCGTCGAATTTCCACCATCTGAATCTTGCAGTGACTTAATTTCAGTGTAATGTATCTCCGCAGGTTCTCTGTCAACTCGACTGAAAAGAGTCAGGAAAATGGAGCAAACTTATTTGGGCTAGCTAGTATAGCTAGACGAGAATGATGCAGTAAGCTGTACGTTACATGGCCTAAGCTCATTACAGTGTGATGTGGAGTAACGAGTAACGTTAGGCTAAGGTATATTCATAACTTGGTTACGATTTAAGCCTAACGCTAGGCTGTAACTATTGTCTAGGCCTGTCTGCCACTGTCCATTGAGTCTAGTGTAGTACGTGCCACAGTACCGTACTGACTAGTACTGGACCTGGTTAGAATAGATAGGCTATGCCCTCAACTGAAATGTTAGTGTAACCCATGATCTTAGACTCTACTGGTGGGATCATATAACTTTGTCAAAATTGTAAGTAGCCTGTGACACCTCCCTGTGTCAGTGACTTGTTGATGAGGCCTTAGCCCTAGGCCTAAAGGCCCTGTTCGATTCATTGAAGACCAAAGTATGTAAGTTTCATGTCTATGGATAAATTAAAACACATACAACAAGGAAATGTCACTTTCCATGTCACTTGAAGTTTTAGAGGGAAGGAGAATGCAATTTTCACCCACCTGTGGAAATGCCTTCGGTTCAGGGCTGAATATCTAGTTTGAAAACAGTTTGCCCAGTCAGGCCGGTAGCTTCAAGAATTCAATAGGTCTTACAATTTTTTTATTTGCCCTGAAATAAAAGCAAGAAAACTCAAACATCACTGGTTGCATGATAAATATTTGCAGTATTATAATATACCATCTAGTAGTAGTACAAAAGAAACTAATTGTGTATATACATTTGTTGCCAGGTAACCACTGGGATCAGTCTATTCTTGAAAATCACTTTTCATGAGGACACTGTCTGTTGGAACTCTGTCCTCAAATATGACCATGTAATTAAACAGCAAATTATTAAGCACAAAGATTAAATAATGGAGAAGGAAAGTCAGGACTTTCGACAACATTAAATGAAGGACTAACGTATATGGTCATCCCATTACCAAATTTTATTCAAATACTCTATGTTGTTTACTTTCCAAGGTATTGCAAGTTGAATGTTCATAAAAAAAAATAATCAGGAAGCTGCTCTTTGAGATTGTGATGACATCACCAGACCACATGTGATTGAAAAGCTGGCATTTTTCTTTATATTTCATTATCCGTATATTCTTAACAGCTATGCATAGATTCAAATCAGAGTATATGATTTGATTATTGCGTGATACACCTCAGTAATTCAACACAAAATATGTACATGTGTGTGCAGAGTTATAGAAATTATTTACCATGGTGAATGCTGGAATAATCTTTCATCTAAAATCTGGAAACCTTTTTTCAAATGCAGATTTATTGTGTCCTTTGTGTGGAATTCTGACAACTCTTAACTTGTTTCCAACATATCAGGGATGGGCAACCTTAATTTTGACTGAATGGGCCAGATATGAACAATGAAATGTTATCCAGGCTGCACTTGACCCACGACCTGCTAGTTGATTTCAAACCTATAATTCTAAGAACTTTCAAGCAATATATATAAATCCCAATTTACAAAACCATTACCTCAATCTTTGTTGATTAGTCATGGGGAAACATAGGCCTGCCTGGCAGCATTTAATAAGATGTCTAGCACTGACTTTTTTTTTTTTTACTGATACATCTTGGGGCAACAAAAAAAAGTCACTGCTAGGACATGCGGCCCTTAGGTTGCCCACCCCTGCATGCTTTAGAAGTTACACGGTAAGATGTTCACTACTATCTTTGAGGCAAAATATCTGAGATAATAATTTGTCATTTGGTTGGCCACAGGTGCAGCAGTATCCAGTCAACGTAACATTTAGTCATCATGACCCATACGGTTGCTAAGCTGCATCCATGGAGCTCCGTGAAGGGGAACATGAAGGTCTTGTTGAGGAACATGGATCCAGAAGACATCAATGTCATGCTTCCCTATGGTCTGCAGGTACGCTACACAGTTTTCAAATTTGAAGTTGTGTAACAAGCAGCACTGTAAGTGTGTGTGTGCTCTTGCTTCTTCTGTTCTACAGAGAAACTTTTTGGGAGATGAATTATTGACATCCAGTATGTGTACAATAAATGGCAAATTTGCCATCCAGTATCTTGTACATGAGTGGTGACAATGCCATCAGATTTTTGCCTAAACGGTAGCCCACATACCAAATGTACAGTACCCACCAAAAACACTGACTCATTAAACAGTGTACGGGCATCTGCCAGCAGCTTAAATACGTTTTGGTAAATGTTGACTATATCATAGCACAGCTTCTCACACGGAGAATAGAGATGATATGTATACCTTGCAGTACGTATGTATGATTTAAAATTTCTTAGTATTTCCCCACCAACAGAGTGTAGGCTGTAGTATTTACCGTATGGGGAGTCTGAGATTCCTCTGTAGGTAAATTATCTTTTCCTCTAGCTGTATGCTTTCAGGGATCTGTTGCGTGAGCCTTCCTGGAGTGCTGGCCGATGAGCTGGTTTCAGCCTAATTTGGAGCTTTCTTCATGCATAGGCTGGTATCGCAAACGAATAGTTTGTTTCCTTTGAGTTGATTTCTCAACAACTTTTGAGCTATCACAAGTCTATATACTACACTATCATAATTTATCATTTTCAGATTAAGTTGCAGGCCAGTTGCGGCCACAAACACCATCCACGAGAACAAAAAGACAATTCTGTGCCAGTAACTGGTGAAACGTAAACATGAATACAAGAATTCATGAATTGCAATTAACAATATAATGTAGCAACAGTTAAGTCAAAGATGATCTGCCATTCATGAACAAATGTCAAATTTCAGTCAAAAATAAAAACACTCATTAGTTATTTAAATGAAATGCCCAAGTTTTCTTGTTTCTTTTGTAATGGTCAGCTTGTTCACACCTTCCACCACCCCCACGTTCTGCGTTGCACGGCGTTCTACCACTCTACAAAAGGTAACACATTTGTGACCCACATCGACTCCGGCGCAGGACTGGTCATGTACAGTTGGACAATAAGTGGGCTGGACGATCTCAAGGTAGATTGCCAAAAGTAAGTGGAACTGATGGACTGTTGTTCTAATACTGGTATGACTCTTTCAGATATGAGATTCTTCATTAGGCCTACTGGACATGTGACTAATCCACCTTCAGTCCCAGCCCCCTCAAAATAAGTCTGAGTCACCCTGAAGCAGGAACTCCCTAAACAGCAATAGATTTCATCCAGTCACAAATTTTTCAGGTGTGCAACAAGTAATAGAATGTCGTGTTTTACCATACAATTGAATACAATGGATCGACAAATGACAGGCATGCAGGGTCCCACAATCTGGAGTATTCAGCACTATAGTGGTCCTTGACATCTGGCACAGAGCCTAAAGTTGCTGACTTCTTTCAGCTGGGAGTAAAAATTTCAACTTCAGAAAAAAAAAAAAAATCTAAAAAAGAAATCTCAACTTACAACACACAACATATACTGTACCCTTTGACCATGGACTAACCCCCAAAATCATCATCTAAATCTGATTTTGACCAACATGGTCCTGGAATTACAAAAATGCACTGAAGTCACGACACACAAGTTGTGTGTGAATATGATAAAAATGAAAGACAAAATACCAGCTGAAAAATGGGTTAGATTCCAGGGGGTGTGGTGTTGGGCACATTTGTTAGTTCATACAATTAGTCAGCAGTACTCAAATTGGGCTGGTGAACACGGCCCTGTCAGCTCTGTATGATGATACTCCAATTTTGTGTTATTTGCAGGTTTGTTTTAATGTCCAATATCTTTCATTTTGTTTCTTTCAGATTTCACATTAACACTGCCATCAATAATCTGCTAAGTGTTCCTCAACACCGGGTAGGTTTCTTTAAGACACTGTAAACAGTTAAAAAGAAGTGATGGTGATGATGATTCTTATCGTGTGATACTCCCAAAAATGGCGCTGATTTTGTGACATTAAAAGTGGAACCTTACTTAGATATTGCACTGTGATGGCTGTTGGATGAATGCTGTGCAATTCAGTGTTTGGTTATAAGCTTCATACTAGCTAGGCCTACTCTGCAGCTTGTTTGGTGGTCAGTATGCACTGCAGCATTTGGTGATCTGTACCTCAGCCTATATGTCAGTGTTTGGTGAACAGTTATAATGCAGTTCAGTGTTTGGTGAACAGTTACAGTATGTACAATGCACAGTGTTTGGTGAACACGATGCACTGTAGTGTTTGGTGATCTGGCCTTAGGCCTTACTCAGTGTTTGGCGAACAGTTATAATACACTTCAGTGTTTGGTTGAAAAGTTACAACACACAACAAGTTTCAGTGTTTGGTAATCTGCGTACTCTGCAGTACATGTTTGGTGATCGTATATACTGGAGAGGTTAACGAAAACGTACTTCAGTGTTTGGCAAACAGTATGAACTTCAGTGTTTGGTAGTCTACATACACTGCAGCTGGTGATCTGTTCGTGCACCGTAATTTTTGGTGAACTGTATATGGTTACACTGCAGTATGTGGTGATATACATCCATAGATATTCCAGGGTTTATGTGTTTCTGGTCACATTCCTTGATACAGGTTTTCATTGGCTACTGCTCAGACATGACACTGAGGGTCTTTAGTGACATCCTTCACAAGTGCACAGAACTTTCGAGAACAAAGACGCCCACCTCCGTCCTGTGGTAAACACATTTTTATCCTCCCTTTTTTGTCATCTATGCGGTTTCTCTTTTTGCATGTACGTCTACCTTAGAATGTTGTTCAAAATATGGAGAAGCTTTGATGTAATGAAGAATAATCTTTAAGTTAAGCTAAAAAAAAGTTCATGTGATTCATTTTTAAAGTAAAGGGAAGTTAGCTTTCTGTGTGACATATTTGAAGGTACAGATGACACATCTAGTAAGGAGAGAGAGGCAGAGCTTGCCATATCCACAGTCTCTTTTTGGTACCTACTGTATATGCTCATTCTGAAGCATGAGCACAGATGACCTTGAGTAACCTTTCAACCTCATACCATTTAATAGAGTTTATCTGAACCAGAATCACACACATGCCACCATCAAGTCCATCAAGTAACAAGCACAAGCTTTCAAAATATATTAATCAGTGCTTTCATGTGCACCTGTAGCAATTCACGTTAAGTAAAAAGGGGACCTTAGAAATAGGGAATGCACTAGCTGCCCTGGTTGTCTTACATCAGTAGGAAATCAGTATTCAGTATTGCTTGAGACAAGTGACATGTAGCATTTTGCTCTATTTCTGTTGTTGTTGTTATTTCTCTGTTGTAGTATGGCTTATAATGAAGATATGGATGAACTAGTAACAGGTGGTCATGGAACTCTGCAAACGTGGAAGATGGCTCATGTTGAGGTAAGGTACCAGCTTTCCTGCAAGTGCCCTTTAATTGAGTGAAATGGGTTATATGTGAGTGTAGGCTACAACTGAGAAGTAAAGCATCCCTCTGACTGTCTTTTGTGTCTATAGATAAGGCGATACCTAAGGAGATGAGGTCGGCCGATGAGGTATACCACACTTGTCTTTTGTCCTAATGTGGTGTGAAAAACAGGATTTTTAGCACCTTCAATTCAGCATGATTAGCAAGTCAATCCAGTACTTGTAAGAAAAGTGACTTGATATAAATATTTGCTATGGAATCATGCACCTCTGTGCTGTGTGCATGGTTAGTTCCTGGTTAAATTCCACGGACCACTTTGAGTTTGATGCGACTGTGTCTTTCAGCTGCGCGATGCCTTGACACCTGGCCGACCAATCACCTGTGGCATTACCCCAGAGGACTGGGTCCGTGACATCCGTGTGTTTCAGAAGCAGAAGCAACTGGTGGCGCTTTGCAACGAAGGGATTTACATGGTCGACTATGTCAGAAATGAGGAGCTGTTCCACATGCCCAACTGGCACGCAACCGCCCTCACCAGGTATGTGTGTGCATTCGAAGTGTCGTGGCAGTGTGATTTCACATTCATCCATCCCCCCTGCCGTAGTTTTGCCCTGTGTGCAAATGGGACAAACTCAACTGATCGCCTGTTATACTGAGGTAGTTTTGGTTTAAATGCAACAGTTGTGATGATCTGGTAATGCTCCAGTGACTTCACATTAACTAATATGATCTCATGTAACTACATGAAGAACAACCACTCTTTGGATTAAAGAATATTAATGACAACATAAATTGATTCAGCTCTTACATGTTTCCTTTGTTTTTCCACTGTTACATGTCTCCCTTTTTTTTCCCAATTTCTAAAGGTAAAAAGTTTCATGAACTCCTGTGCTTTTCTTATTTGCTGGGAACCTCCTCCACACCCCCCCCCCCTCCCTCTTTCCCCAAAGTGGGTTCATCAATCTTGCTCAGAGGAATTTTGTCATATTCAATGACTTGCACTCCCTAATTAGACTGCCTTCCTTTTGCCTTACATTGCAGCTTTGTGTGGTACAGACCCTTAGAATACTTCATCACAGCGTCAATGGACGGGACCATCAAGGTTTGGAATGCCATCGTCTTCAGTCAGGTTCACGAATTCGTCGGACATTACAACCGTGTGACTGGTAAGTAACAACCGATGGACTGTACCATTTTTTTTTAATGCCCTCGTGCCATTTTTCCTCCTACGTTTGGAAGCATCTTTTCTTATGGTGTGCACTAAACTCACAGCGGCCTATCACATCTACTTTTCCTTGCCATGCAGACTCACAATTTATGTTTTTTTTTTACCTTTCAAGTTTCCAGGGGTCCTTCCTTATTGATTCGCTTTAATGGGATTCCTGCCAAGATAATTCCTGATGAGCATGAATGCATAGCACATTGTGGTGTGTTAGCAGGAGGCCCACTTTGTTAATTGATAAATGTGTGGTTGCATGCAGTAGTTGATGAGCTACATGCACATAGTTGAACCTGCTGATGATAAATTTTCCCACGGTGTTTTCACAAGAGGTGCTAAAACAAGGAGAGAGCTGTGCAGGTTAATTCCTATAGCATGGAGCACTCTCATCTGGGTTACGGCAGGTTCATCACATAATCTAGTAAATCCTTCCCAGTCACTGTACCAGTATATAACCCTCTTTTGTCGCGCACAGTACGAGGACTAACTTAGTTTTCACTTTTGATAGGCTGTTTTGAAGCTTACAAGGTTTTCTTTAGTGAACTCTTTGAAAATCTTGCATTTTACAAGGTAAAAACAATCTGTTTCAAACGATTTAATTTGCTGAGTAGTCTGGCGGAGTTCATGAAACAAAGTGCAATGGAATGTCAAAAATAATTTGTCCAAAAAAAAAAATTATTACTTGGTGCAGTACCCACAGATCTGAGAGCACACTGTGGTTGTTGAATTTATAGTGTACTGGCTTTTGAAGTCTTCCAATATTTAGTTTAAGTGCTCTCATCTCTCTCCATCCTGCAGGGTTGGTCACCCACCCTACCGATCCGCTGCTGATATCGTGCTCTAAGGACGGCACCCTCAGGGTATGGAGGTTGGATACATTCCAGCTGGTGAGTGGTTCGTGATTGTCACATGACAGTCCTGGGTGCTGGGATTGGTGGATTCGAAGGTGTCATTCCATGCGTGCCAACCATATCCTTTATTGAACAAAGGGTGTCCTCTTTCTTCAGTTTAAAGTACACGAAAATCAGAATATTTCTGTTTTTACGACCTTGGTTCCGCCGTTTGTGCAGGCACTGGGCAAAGTAAGCGAACACAAATGCACACATGTACTACTATGAAGTTGAGAACATGTTTTTATTTGGTTGTCAATGACCTTGGGTAGTTAATTATGTAGGCTCTGTGAAGATGCTGCAAGCATCACAGGACACACAGTCTCAAGTGGTTTATTTTTTTGTATGCCATCAGTGGAACGGGAACTGTGGAAGGGGATCTGTCTGGACACAGGCTAAGCAAATGGAGGGCTACTGCTTACATTGGCAGAAATTCTTGTTGTTATTGTGCAGCCTGCAGTATACAACTTTAGCCTGTATACAAGTTATTTCCTCCCCTACAAGTTGAAGTAACCCGATAAATTGACCTCATTGAACGACATTTCACTAGAATTGCTAAAACGCAGGACCTGCACGTGTTCCGTTTCCTGGGATAGCAATGTTAGCATTTATGTCATGTCATCAGTCCAGTCTGGACAAGTTAGTCTCATCCTGGCAAATGGCAAACCAGACTGGACTTGGGTGTGGTGTTAGTAGCACACTAGAGGATGCAGAAGAAGAGCTGGCCCAATAGGCACTCACTGTGCCTTCTGCCAGAATTTATCTGTTGATGGTGCTACCCAGTGTAAACTTCCAGCTCACCATGCAACATGTTTTAAGCTCAGATTGAGTTACATTGCTGGTTTGTGGTACAGGAATGTAGTTTACTGAGCCTTGTATATAACTGTAAGACATTCGCATTATTGTTGGACTGAATTGTTGAGAAGTATCCTACATGCAAATGTATGTAAAAGAGATGCAAATATATGCAAATATGTTGCTGAAGTGCACTTGAGACTTACTGTATCATGTCACGACTGACCAGTATTCAACTCAGGTTCACCTTTGAAGTGATAACCCAGATCAACAATTTTTCAGCTTCTCAAAAAAACATGAATGCAAACTTGAACCCAGCATGCTGAGGTTTGTATTTTGTGACTGATATTAGGTAGTAACTTTCTGGATCTGAATTATCTTTTGTTTGTGAAGGAATCCTGCATGGGCTTCAAGTTTGCTTTGGTATAACAGAGATGATTCAAAGACCACAGCACTTTCTTGTTAAACATGGACTTCTCATTGATTGATTGGAAAGATCATTAACAACAGAACACAAAGGTGATGTTGAAGCTAGGCTTTGCCTTTCCTTCAAAGCCTTTCCTTCAAGGCACTTAAACATAGCGGTCTTGAATTGTTTGATAAAAATTACTGTAATGGATGTCTCTGTTTAAGAGTAACCCCCCTTTTGGGGGAGGGGCTTAAATGATAGGTTCAACTGCTTCCATCGGAAAGAAGGTTGCATGTCAAATCCCTTAATTTACTTCCGAATGTATAATCCAAAGAGCTGGAGGATTTGAATGACTGAATGGTTTGTTTTTGTACATGAGCTAAGTTAGGGAACGTATTGTTCCTTTCAGTGTGCAGCAAAACATCAAATGGAAATGTAAGGCTTCTAGATAAAAATAAGTGACTATTGTTGCCCTAATTTTAAAGTAAAATGCCCTCAAAATTGTGACAGAAGTTGTCCAGGAATGGAGAAGTCAAACTGTACTCGAGCTGACATATTTAGTGGACGGCTATAGTTATATACGCTACCTCCAAACACATTTGAGATATTTTGCAAATCACTGAAGTTTCTTTTGTTTTGCATCAAGGGCTATTTTTGGAAGGACTCTCTGTTTTAAGGATCAATTTAAGGCACATCGTAGTGTCCTTGGAAAATCAACTTACGAGGAAAGTGATGGCCACTTGCCTTCTTGAATAATAAAGACATTTTAGCTACCAACAATTTTGGTTTCGTTCGCTCAGAGGATATTGTTTTTATCGTTGATCTCATCTCTGTGAATGTCACTGACCAGTACCTCTTGTCTCTGCAGACCCAGCGCATTGACGTGGGTGAGGAGATCCTGGGCATGCGCGTCGCCCACGGCAACCAAATCTACTACCACACACTTCATGACATAAAAGTGTGGAATTTCAACCAGGTGAGAGGCCATATGAAACATTTCTCCCTTCAAAAAGATAAAGAAGAAAACTTCAAGTTGTTGTTTGCTTTGAAGTCCTTCCCCTACAGTGCCTAGTTTCAGGTCCTCACAACATTAAAGTTTTATTTTTATGCCCTTTAAAGGGGCTCATTGAGTTGATATCACTAAAGATTGCAGTGATTTTGAAGTGTACAAACACACGACAATACTCACAATTAGCATAATTAATCAAGTTTCACATCCAATAGTTACATGAAAACTGTCAATTTTTTCGAATTTTTGACCGTTACTTGCTCTGATTGTGTGCATGTGAATGTACTAATGTGAAAATGTCTGGTCACAAAGTTTCAAAAACCAAATTTAATCGTTGGTTACTCACTCATTAATGTTCCAACGTATGTAAAACTTTGGTATCCTTTTAGTTTGACTGTTTGTCATTAGTACGTGAAGGAAACTTGACGGGTTTAGAAAAATTGAATGAATTTCACAAAACAACTCAATGAGCCTCTTTAATAGTTTGTATTTCTATTGTGTATGTAATTTATTGTTTGCAGTTTGCACAACCTTGGGATTGAGTGTTTGTGGTATAGGCCTAGACGAAGTATGTTTCTAATTGTCCATTAAATAATAGCGGTGCAACATGGTATATGACCCGATGCATTCTTTCTTGTTCCTGTTTTCAGTTTCATCACCTGTTTACGTCGATTCAATCCTGCATCCACAAACTTGCCAGAATCAAGTCCACCAGCATACCGTCAAGGATCCTTTGTGCCGCAGAGGTCGGTGAATTGATGTAAATTTCATAATATCGCTCACAAAACCAGATGTTGTCATGACAAAGAGCCAAGGATGGGGAATATTATCCCCCCCACCACAACCTGGTCTGCCTCGAGCACAGTCTGCAAAAAACACGCCAAATGTCATTTTATGCCATAAGAACTGTTTTTCACCTTGTTTCTTCAGAGACTTTAAGCAGTCAGTTTTAATATGACCCACACACATGGCTCATTTTGACTTCTTTCCAATAAATTGATCAAAGAAGGTGTTTCAAATTTTGTAAAATTATATTTCTGAAATATGAATAGGTTCAATAGTAGAGGCTGTTATTGCTAGTTGTAGATTAGTAGCTCGCTGAAGCCTCTGAAGCAAAGCGTCTGTAGAGAGAACTTACACCTGTTTCAATGTGAGTGTGATGTTAGCCACGGATGTCGCTTGTGGAAAAACAAGAATCATGAAAACGAAACAGAAAGGTGGAAGTGATGTTGTAGTGTCGTTATAATCTCCTTGTGGCCACAGTGACATGACACATTTGAACATGATTTAATCATGTTGGCAAAATATTCCCATGAGAAGTATAACAAAGACATCATTGCAAACAGTGCAAAATGGGTTGTATAATCTCATCTTTGCAACTTTTCTCAAAGTCATTTGGTTTAAGAAATTTTGGCATTTGCTCTGTGCACATCTTGTGTTGCTCTAATCATTTTGCATGTCCTTCACCCCTTTGCAAGTGTTCAACTGGTCTCTGAAGGACAACTGGTTTTCTTCTTCTCTTTCTGATTTGCCACCATCCTGTTGTCAGGATGGCAGTGTACGACTCATCTCAACAGTGTCAGGCAGTGTTTTGACCATCATTTACCCCATGGCAACCTACCAGGTCAGTATACCTCAGTTTGATCATTACTATCATGGTGCCGCATGGCAACCTCCACTTTCAGTATTCATGTATTTTAAACATCATTTATCCCATAGCAACCTTAGTACTGGGTCAGTATACCTCAGTTTGATCGTTACTAATGGTGCCATTAATTTAATGGCATAATTTTCTGTTAAAGTCTCTGGTTTCTGGAACGTTCATGCTAACTGATCATTTGTGATCAGCCCTTAAAGTACAGTCCTCTGGTGAATGCCATTTGGAGCAACATTAATTGTTCTGTTTGTGATTGTCCCTCTCCACCTCTTTCACCTCCGTTCCACAATGCAACCCTCAGGTCCACACAGACATCGTCTACGATCCACTGAGCAGCCGTATCTACACCGCCCTCAACTCTGGTGACATCCTGGTCTTTGACACATCAACGAATCCCTGTCAGGCAAAAGAACTATGGGTGCCCCCTGTACCTGATGAGTCAATTTTGTGTCTTGCATTGGTCAAACTGGTAAGTTAATGGTAACGTTTATACTAATATAAAGTAATAACAGAGTGTTCTCCAAAGTGTGACACTCATTTTGTCCGTTTTCAACCATTCCTCCTGTCAAAGAAGAAAAAAAATTTGATACCTTGTGGAGCCTACTTGGTAATTTAAATGCTGTGAGGTACACGTATGTGATACTCTTACTCCCCTGTCTATTAAAGTCTAAGGCAGTCACTGCAATTGTACTACAAGTATGAAGTATATTTCCTTGGAAGGCCAATGCCAAAATGTGCTGGTGATCTAGC
Source organism: Stichopus chloronotus (assembly GCA_021234535.1). Classification (NCBI taxonomy): domain Eukaryota; kingdom Metazoa; phylum Echinodermata; class Holothuroidea; order Aspidochirotida; family Stichopodidae; genus Stichopus; species Stichopus chloronotus. Next base: position 7,069,024 of record CM037848.1, on the reverse strand, counting down.
CACGCTGGCAGGTGAGAGTCGGCAGAAGACAGCACCGACACTTGATGACCAGCATCAAGAGCAAATCCCCAAACGACCGGTCAGGAATAAACTCAGTTCAAAGTTCCTGTTGAATATTCAAGTATTCGATAGAAAAAAAATTACTCTTCACAAAAGACAAACTTGCCATGAACATACTTCAAACACCAAGATAGAGAACATTTCTTGACACAAAATAAGCTGAAAATAGGAGAAAGATTTCACCATTTGCCAGCTCAGCAATTCTTTCCCTTTCCTTACACCCCTCTCTTAGCTAGGAGGGCTTTCTTTCTACACTCAGGCTGACCAAACACTACAGCTGTCACTAAGAATCCACTAGAAGCTAGAGGTGTTGTAGTCAAGTCCTGGCATATGTAGGCCAATTAAGGCTGGACTTTAACAGAGAATTGTAGCACTGTACGTATGGAAGCCTCCAGATTTTGAGATCTGATACTTTGTGTCTGAGCTGACCTTGACTACGTGCAACCCTGCTAGCTAGAATCCTGAAATTATATAAACATCTCTTTCACTGGATAAGAGTATCAGATTTTTTTAAGTCGGTAACTTTGTTCATCAGTTATCTATGGACATTAGCAGGGAAATTGTTTTTACTATTGAAATGTTCACATGTGTAACATTGTCTTTACAAAAGGCGGTGATTTCATAAGCCAACACATTATTATCAAATAACATGTGTGACACTTAGTTTTTTTATTCCCAGTAATCATGGTTCGGAGCCTCTGACTCGACTCTTTTTTCTTTAAAGTTTATACGTGTTGCTGCTCGTTGGTCTTTTTATGTCCCCACGAATGTATCACGTCATAAATTGCGCTAAGTTTGAGGAGGATTTTGATGATGGTAGTAGTAAGCGGTACTGCCAGTAGGGTAAAAGTGCATGGTAAGCTGTTCGGAAGATATGCATAGCGTGATTCTGTCCCCAGTAGTCATGGGGCAAGATTTTTTTTTCACTCCAACCTACCTTCACTGTGATAACATCTTTCCAGTTCATGGACAATTAGGCAATAACCATCATTGCTAGCCTTCTCCCTACAGGGGTAAAATGGTGTGAAACATTATCTTCTAAGCTCTAAGCTAACTGTAATTGTGTGCCTAGTCAACACTCACTTAAGCTGGGCCATGTATTCTTTTCTTTGTTTTGACAAATTCCTTGTTCTGCTTCTCTTATCAGTTTATTGTCTTATTTCTGCACAGAAAGTAAGGAAAGTTTGCCAAAATTAATTAAAAAACATGCAGAACACAAAATAGGATGTAGTCTATAAACATCCTAGAAACAGACCTACTTGTGTGTTGATGGAGTAACCAATATCCCAGCTAAGATTGCAAAGGTAATTGACCAAAGTTACTGGGCCAGCCCAAGCGTGTAATTTCTGCCTGAGGCAGTCAATCTCTGTGTAAGTGGTGAAAGAATCCAGACCCGGAAATTCCCATACATAGGTCGGGTTCTCCACACAAAAATTCTGCCCCACCATTACAGGGACCAAAATCACCCTATGGGTTGTAACTGATTTGAAGGAGGAAATTACCAAAGTTTATGTAAAATCATGTCACAACTATCTATTCTCCTTTAGTGGCAATCATGTGCATAGTTTATCATGGTAACAAAATCCGAGGATAATGCTAAATCTTACCTCCGGTAAGTCACAAGTGGTTGTCTAGAATTTCTATTTTTGAAACAGATACCCCAAATTTCCCTAGAGGAAATGCTATCATGGAAATCATCGTTGCTTGGCCTTGAAGCCATTAAAGATCAAAATCTGACTTTGTTATCTGTTGGACTGAGTTTGGTTTGCCTGAAAACATCTTAGTACCCAAGTTTACTGCATATACTGGAATGAAAAAGTCATGTTAGGGTACACACTGTATGGTACTTACGAACACTTCCTTTGGAAAAATAGCCTATCTTTTTTTGTCTGTGTGTTAGGACTGTGCTCTGGGTTTAAAAGAGTCATCCACATGCGAGTCTCTCATCTTTGGTGGACACAACAGCGGCCAAATATCGCTTCTGGAGGCCAAGAGAAGCTACATGAAGGACACTGTGCAGGGACACTGCGGCGCAATCCTGGCGCTGGAATGCTCCCATGGGACATTGTGTGGAGAACCCAGCATTGGCAATGGAGACAGGTTGTTGTCCTGTGGGTCAGATAAGGTGAAAGAGAAGCAATTTGTACAGAAAAAAAAATAAGTTTAATGTGAAATGTTGGCCGCTTTGTGACTATCTGGTGTCTCTTTTTACATCTGTAACTTTTCCTGTTAGCCTCTGCTTCTGCTGATAATTTTTTACTAAATGTATGCAACTTGTATATTTTGAGAGAGTGTTAATACTTTCCAAGGACTCCAGTTTCATTATTTCAATTTCTGACAACAGGTGGTTGTGGATTTCAAGCAGTTAACCTTGCGAAAAGTATACCGACCATTTGATGAGTCAGCTAGCTTTATTATGTAAGGTGAATTAGAAAGTGCTTGCAGAAATAAGCACTTCTGCGGATGACTGAAAAAAGTTGTTCTCTAGGTACAGTGTCATTCGATGCGTATGGTGGTGACAATCTATGGTTGATACGGTGCATAACTTACAACTTTTTGTAATTTGCTTTTTGTTTTTCACAGATGGTGAATATGTGGAGATTGCATAAGGGTACAGAAGATGAAGACATTATAGGACTGCAATGTCTCTCCTCTGTAAGTCTTTGGTTACAGTTTAACTTATTTGCACCTTTTCAGAACAAAAAAATTAAGTTCAGGAGTGAAATGCTTATCGTCTGATGCCGTCGTCACATTCTGCAGACAGTGCATCAACATTCTCAGGTTTGAGGTCATGTGAAATGTGTGAGTAATTTTATTTCCCCCCCCCCCCATATGTTTGTTTCTTCCAGTAATTTCTCTGTCATGTAGCCACCTCAGTCCTTGTTCCCAACATCTGTGTCCTCAAAAGTAGCCGTCAACTAGTCTGTTTCTAAGTGTAGCCTTCTGCCAATGATGTTATTCAATCCCATCACCTGTCACCTTAAGTGCTAAATTTGTTTTCTCATGCATGATAGTGCTCTTGGAAAAACAAAGCATCATTTAGCCTTTCTTAGAAAGCCATTCATTGGATGCTGCAGAACTCTTTGTCATTTTGTCAGTTGCCATTTTGTCTCCTGTTAACTAACCCTTTTACTAGCACCAACTGGGTCACTTTTGTCCTATACTACGCGTTTTCTTTTCCTTTGTTTCTCCTCGCTAGTCGCTGCAAGTAAATACCTGCCCATTCCCCTCTTTATATAACTAGTTATCATGCCCCCTTCTTCACCCCCTGTTCATCTCATATGGTCATCTAATCCTCTCTGTCACATAATTTTCTTTGTGTTTCTCGTTATAGAAATCCTTCATGTCACCATTCGTTCCTTATAGAAACCGAAAAACAAACCAAGACACAGGACAATGCTGAAACATGAAAATGTTAAAGGAAAGGGGGGGATGTGAAAATTGGAAGTCACAAATGTGATAGGAATTTCAGTATTTTCACATCAGTTTCAAGTGAATATCATGTTGGATTATAGTGTGGCATATAAATGGAAATCTCTTTCACAGCGGAAAATCCTAATTCAAATTTAGAAAACGGAAATATACATTTGTCTTCACCCAAGATGCTCTTCACCCTGCATTCATGCTATTGTCTCTGTCGCCTAATCCTACACTGCATTTCTGTCTCCTTCGTGCTCCTCGCTTCTAAGATTTCTTGTGCCGTATGTCCGTCTCACATATCCATGATGTCTGCTTCTCTCTGTTTGGCTTTACCTGTCAAAAAGTGAGTTTCATTA